>OX419762.1:34195533-34795533 GCA_948567375.1 Lunularia cruciata | reverse complement strand
CTAGGACAACAAGTGAGGGTGGACCAATTGGCTAGGGCACCAGTCTAAGAACAAGAGATCTAGAGGTCAAACCCTGTTGCGTACAATCTAGCAAGAAAGGCTGATTTTGCCAACCAATGACCAAGATCTACTCTAAACTAGCTAGCCTCACGCCAGGCAAGCTGGCTTGCTGGCCCTTCTAGGCCTTCGTAGCCTCTCATAGCCCATAGCCCTATGCCTCTAAACGTTCAAATTCAGCCAAATGAGGCCTTTCTTGTTGCCACTTTGAACCTCCTCCAAAATTGGTGAAACTTCTCCAAATCTGCAAAAGTCCTCCAAACTAGCAAAACTCCTCTAAATCTGGCCAAAATCTGACGTAAACCCTAAAGTTGGTTGTCCGCCAAATCCTCCGCTAACTTTCCACTTGAGCCAAATTGACAACACGGGTTTTTCCAAATCACAAATTCATGAGAAGAGCTTCCCAACTCCACCTTCAATTTGACTTTTTGAGCCCAACTTGTAGCAAATTGGTCATGCCTTCACCTCTTGAGCTCAAAATCACAACCATTGCTCGAAATTTGCTCTTTCTTTCCTCAAAATTGGCCAGCGCTTCCGCACACCGTCTGCCTAACTGCCAAATCTGCATCAATTGAATGAGCTTCTGAATTGAATTTGTATCAATCGAATTGAACCTTATGACGTTTGAGCCAAGGTAGACCCTGAATGGTATCATAGTGTAGAGGTGCCACTACAAACCTCATACACTCCAAATACTCCTTCCCAATCTTTAAGGTTACAAGATGCGAGGTGCGGAATGCAAAACCCTTTCTACCATCATCAAACTACTTCAAATCACTGGCTTGATAGGAATACCCAATTCCTTTACTACTTGCATAGACATGCAATTTTTTGAACTTCCAGAATCAATCAAAATCCTACAACCCCGATTAGATATCATACCTTGCAAGTGAAGCAAACTTGCATAGGTTGAGCCTTCAATCCCATTGAACTAATCAAGCTCCTAGTAGGCGGCTTGAAATCTCCTATTAGGATTCCTTTTTTCCCTGATCATTCCGCTCCACAACTTCCACTTGGGCAACTTGTCGAGGTTGTCCATTCTTGAGTGGACATTCAGCCATGCGATGCCCTAATTGGCGACAATAAAAATAACCACCATTTGTTGCAGTTATTCTCTATTTGTTGCACCAAGTGGTCTTTGTTGAATGGCATCAATCTCCATTGGTGTTGGCTCTTCCACTTGTGTGTAGTGTATTGGTAGGCTCTGTGGAGGTCGAGGTCGAGACCAAGTTGTTACCACCAAGGAATCAAAACGTTTGGCCAACCGCATGACTTCCTCCAAGTGTTGTGGCTCTTGCATGGTTACCTCTAATTTGGTTCTCGCCTTCAAGCCCCTCACAAATCGATCAAGAGCTTCACCTTCCAATATATCTGGAATTTGCATGATGGTGTTTTGGAACTACGTGATGTAACTTCTTACAGAGCCAATCTATTTCAAATCTGCCAATATCCCGTGCCGCTCGTATGGCATTTATAGCTTAGAACCGACTAATTATTGCGCTCTTGAATTCTACCCATGTTAGGATTGGTGCAACAATTTGTCATTCTGCTCGCTCCACTTGGAATCTCCACCATAGCTTTGCTACTCCATCTAATTGGCTAGAAGCCAAGAGAATCTATTTTTGCTCGTCTTGTAGATTAGTAGCTTCAAAATAACGTTCACAATCAAACACAAAATTCTCTATTGCACCTGGAAAATTCTTGCCTTCAAATACCTTGGGTTTAGTGAATTTGATCCAATCTTCTCCTTCTCAAATTGGTTCTCTTTCCAGCTGCTCTTGTCGTCAAAGATCTCATTCATCCAACAATCAATTAAGGTGCTCAATTTGTTACTACATAGTAAGGATAACATCGGGTATTGCCACCATGGTTGCTACTCTATCACACCAATCCCAATCTATCTAATTTATTAACACATAGAAACATCACATCCACCGTTCTCCATAAGTTACAACCGGAAGCACCAGGGGTTCCTCAGATATGGTGATCATATGCAAAAAATCTTGTCCAAAGTGCAAGGTGATGAATTGTGTGAAATGATGCTTGGGTAGTACTTGGACGCAAAAATCCAAATGGTTTGGTGGAAGTGGATTTGGTGGTCCATAAATTCCATCCATCCCATTCCTGCTCTGATACCAATGTAAAAGACCAAATCCAAGGAGAGAAATAGGAGAATGGAAACTCATATTGGGACACTTGAATGAGGGAAAACTCCAAATGCCTAGCATGAGCTTTAGCTTTGGTATTTATATGTAGCATACAAGGCCCTTGAGAAGCTTCTCAAGAAGCTTCCTCAAGCTGCTTTCTTAGAGTGCAAGCTAAGTTAACTAGGAAGCTTCTCAAGAAGCTTCCTTCTAGAAGCCGCCTAGTTGGCGTGCAAGCTAAGCTAGTTAGAAGCTTCTAGAAGCTTCCCTCTAGAAGCTACTTACTTGAGGTGCAAGCTAAGCTAGCTGGGAAGCTTCCCAAGAAGCTTCCTAGATACTTTTGGAATATTCTAAGCTAATTTGTCTTATGTGCTACTTCGTAAGCTCGACTAACTTCATTGCTAAACTCCATATTGTTACATGGATGAACCATTGGTAAAAACTAGCTAATCCATTAAATGCCCGTACTTCTATAGCATCCTTTGGAGTAGACCAATCAATAATGGTCTTGGTTTTCTCCTCTTCTATCTTGATCCCCTCTAATGAGAACTTGTGATCCAAGAAGGTAACTTCCTTTTGCCAAAAGGCGCACTTTGATTTCTTGCAACAAAATTTTCATTGTCATAGTTGTCTTAGGGCTTCTTGCATGTGATTCATGTGTTCTACCTCTATCTTACTATAGATTAAGATATCATCCAAGAACATCACCATGTACCTCTCAAATAGTCTATCCAACACCCGATGCATCTTATCCATGAAGACTACCAGAGCATGAGTGAGCCCAAAAGGTAGAACTCTCCACTTGAAATGCCCATACTTTGTGCAAAAGGCAATCTTTGGCACATCCTTCCTTTCAATGTGGATTTGCCAATAGCCGCTGTAAAGATCCAACTTGGAGAAGTATTGTGTCCCACTCAATTTATCAAGCAAGTCATCAATCCAAGGCAAGGGATATGCATTCTTCATTGTTTGCTTATTGAGCCCATGATAATCAATACAAAAACAAAATCCTCCATCCTTCTTTGGAACAAATAGTACCGGTGCTCCCCAAGGAGAGGTATTATGTCATATCAAATCCTTTTCCAACAACTCTATAAGTTTTGTTTGCAACTCCTCCAACTCCTTTGGTGAGAGCAATAGATTGGTCTACTCATTGGAGTACTTTGTCGCAATAACTCAATCTTGAAGGGCATACCACAATCGGAGGATAATCTCTTCAGCAAGTCATCTGCAAACATGTCCAAAAACTCCTAAACTATTTGATCAACCATTGCTTGATGAGACTCTCGGCCCTCCTCTGATTTTCCTTGCATAATTGATTTGATCCATACCGCAAAAACAGACTTATCTTCCTCCAAAGCTTGCTCTATGGCTGCTTCACTAACAAAATTCTCTTCTAGGGACTCATCTCTCTCCAAAGCTACCTCCATGGCTGCCTTCTTGGCAAACTTCCCATCTTGGAACTCATCTCTCTTCAAGGCTTGCTCTATGGCTACACTCTCAACAAACTTCCCATCTTGGGACTGACTATTTTTAGATGTCTTACTCAGAGATGCCAGACAACCTAATCGGAAATTCCTACCTTGGTGTTGTACTTGAATTTGTCGTCAAGTCCAATCAAATTGAACCTTATGACGTTCAAGCCAAGGTAGTCCTAGAATGACATTGTAGTGTAGAGGTGCCACTACAAACCTCATACACTCCAAGTACTCCTTCCCAATCTTGAAGGTAATAGTATGCAAGGTACGGAATGCAAACCCTTTCTACCATCCGCCATCATCAATCTACTTCCAATTACTAGCTTGATAGGAATACCTAATTCCTTTACTACTTGCATAGACATGCAATTATTGGAACTTCCAAAATCAACCAAAATCCTACAACCCCAATTAGATATCCTACCTTGCAAGTGAAGCAAACTTGCATAGGTCAAGCTTTCAATCCCATTGAACTAATCAAGCTCCCAGTCGATGGCTCAAAATCTCATATTAGGATTCCTTGTTTCCCTGATCATTCTACTCCACAAACTCCATCTGGGTGCCTTGTCAAGGTCACCTATTCTTGAGTGGACATTGAGCAATGCGATGTCCCAATTGGTAACGATAAAAACAACCACCATTGTGTCACAATTTTTCTCTATCTACAATGCCAAGTGGTCTTTGTTGAATAAAATCAATCTCCATTGGTGCCGGCTCCTCTACCCGTGTTTAGTGTATTGATAGGTTTTATGGAGGTCAAAGTCAAGACCAAGTTGTTGCAACCAAGGAACCAAAATGTTTGGCCAACTGCATGGCTTCCTCCAAGAGTTATGGCTCTTGCATGGTTACCTCTAATTTAATTCTTGATTCAAGCCTCTCACAAATAGATCTAGAGCTTCACCTTTTAGTATATTTGGAATTTACATGATGGTATTTCGGAATTGCGTGATGTAACTTCTTATAGAGCCAATATGTTTTAACTCTGCCAACCTATCTCATGCAACTTGTGTGACATTTATAGCTTGGAATCAACTAATTATTTCACTCTATGTGAAATAATTAGTTTAGGGTAAAAAGGTTACCCATGTCAAGATTGGTGCAACAATTTTTTGTTCAGCTCACTCTACTCTGAATCTCCACCATAGCTTTGCTACTCCATCTAATTGGCTAGAAGCCAAGAGAATCTATTTTTGCTCATCTTGAAGATTGGTACCTTCAAAATAACATTCACAATCAAACACAAAATTTTCCATTGCACCCAAGAGATTCTTGCCTTCAAATACCTTGGGTTTAGTGAATCAGATTTGATCTTCTCCTTCTCAAACGGGTACCCTCTCTATGTGCTCCTATCATCGATGATCTCGTTCATCCAACATTTGAGTAAGGTGCTCGATTTGTTGTTGCATAGTAATGATAACCTTGAGCATTTCCACCATGGTTGCTTCTCTATCACGCCACCCCTAATCTATCTAATTTATTAACACATAGAAGCAGCACGTCCACCATTCTCCATAAGTTGCAATTGGAAGCACCAAAGGTTCCTTAGATGTGGTAATCATATGCAAAAAATCTTGTCCAAGCCTAAGCATCATTTCACACAATTCATCACCTCCCATGAGGTGATAAATTGTGTGAAATGATGCTTAGGTAGTACTTGAACATGAAAATCCCAATGGTTTGGTGGAAGTGGATTTGGTGGTCCATAAATTCCATCCGTCCCATTCCTGCTCTAATACCAATGTAATAGACCAAGACTGAAGAGAGAAATAAGAGAATTGAAGCTCACATTGAGACAATTGAATGAGGGAAAACTCCAAATGTATAGCATGAGCTTTGGCTCTTGTATTTATAGGGATCATACAAGGCTCTTGAGAAGCTTCTCAAGAAGCTTCCTTCTAGAAGCCACTTACTTGGCATGCAAACTAAGCTAGTTAGAAGCTTCTAGAAGCTACCTACTTGGGATGCAAGCTAAGCTAGCCGAGAAGCTTCTCAAGAAGCTTCCTAGATATTTCTGGAATATTTTAGGCTAATTTTTCTTATTTGCTACTTCGTTAGCTCTACTAACTTTGTAGTTAAACTCCATATTGTTACACCATCATTGTCAATACTAAATCAAAGACTTCTTTGAAGTTACAATATTGTGCTTTGTTGATTCAGTATTCTTGCTCTAGAAGTTCCAATTTCATCTTCATCTCGTGAGTTTTGATCTCCTTATCAGAATCATATGTCCTCAATTTGGCACTATGTAATTTCAACACAATATGAAGTTTAGTGATGTAGTTAGTAAGGCTAACAAAGTAGAGAATGAGCCAAATTAGCCCAGAATATTCTAGAAGCATCTAGAAAGCTTCTTGGGAAGCTTCTTGACTAGCTTAACTTGCATCCCAAGCAAGTAGCTTCTAGAAGGAAGCTTCTAAAAGCTTTTAGAAGCTTCTAACTAGCTTAGCTTGCACTCCAAGTAGATAACTTTTAGAAGGAAGCTTCTTGAGAAGCTTCCTAGTTAACTTGGCTTGCACTCTAAGAAAGTAGCTGAAGGAAGCTTCTTGAGAAGCTTCTCAAGGGCCTTGTATGCTAAAAATAAATACCAAAGACAAAGCTCATGCTAGGCATTTGGAGTTTTTCCACATTCAAGTGTCCCAATGTGAGTTTCCATTCTCCTATTTCTCTCCTTGGTCTCAATCTTTTATGTTGGTATCAAAGCAAGAATGGGATGGATGGAATTTATGGACCACCAAATCCACTTCCACCAAACCATTGGGATTTTCTTGTCCAAGTACTACCCAAGCATTGTATCACGTAATTTATCACCTCACACTTTGGATAAGATTTTCTGCATATGATCAACATATTTGAGGAATCCTTGGTGCTTCCAGTGGTAACTTATGGAGCATAGTGGATGTGTTGCTTCTATGTGTTAATAAATTAGATAGATTAGGGGTGGCGTGATAGAGTAGCAACCATGGCGGCAATGCACAATGTAATCTTTGCTATGCAACAACAAATCAAGCACCTTACTCAATTGTTGGATGAACAAGATCTTTGACAACAAGAGCACGTAAAGAGAGTACCAGTTTGAGAAGGAGATGAGTGAATCCAATTCCCTAAACCCAAGGAATTTGAAGGTAAGAATCTCTTGGGTGCAGTGGAGAATTTTGTGTTTGACTGTGAATGTAATTTTGAAGATAAGTCTATATTTGCTATGTGGATCAAGCCAATTGCAAAAGGACAATTTGAGGAGGGCCAAGAGCCTCATCAAGCAATGGTTGACCAGATAGTTCAAGATTTTGTGGACATGTTTCCAGATGATCTGCCAAAGGGATTACACTTTGATTGTGGTATGCACTTCAAGATCAAGTTATTGCCAAGGAGTACTCTAGTGAGTAGACCAATCTATTGGCTCTCACCAAAGGAGTTGGAGGAGTTGCAAACAACACTTTTAGAGTAGTTGGAGAAGGACTTCATATGACATAGTACCTCTCCTTGGGGAACACCAATACTTTTTGTTCCAAAGAAGGATGGAGGACTTTGTTTCTGTATTGATTACCGTGGGCTCAATAAGCAAACAATGAAGAATGCATATCCCTTGCCTTAGATTGATGACTTGCTTGATCAATTGAGTGGAACATGATACTTTTCCAAGTTAGATCTTTGTAGCGGCTATTGGCAAATCCCTATTGATAGGGAAGATGTGCAAAAGACTACCTTTTGCACAAGGTATGGGCATTTTGAGTGGAGAGTTCTACCTTTTGGGTTCACTAATGCTCTTGCAGTCTTCATGGATAAGGTGCATTGGGTAGTGGATGGACTATTGGATTGATATGTGGTGGTGTTCTTGGATGATATCTTAATCTTTAGCAAGATAGAGGCAGAACACATGAATCACGTGCAAGAAATCCTCAAATGACTACAAAATGGAAATTTTATTACAAGAAATCGAAGTGTGCCTTTTGGCAGAAGGAGGTCACCTTCTTGGGTCACAAGATCTCATCAAAAGGGATCAAGATGGGAGAGGAGAAAATCAAGGTTATTATTGATTGGCCCTCTCCAAAGGATGCTACAAAAGTATGGGCATTTAATGGATTGGCCAGTTTTTACCAACAATTCATCCATTATTATGCTCATGTGGCTGCACCATTGACTGACCTCTTGAGGAAGAACTCGTGCTTCCAATGGACCACCAAGCATGAAGAAGCATTCCAAAAGTTGAAACATATGGTGTTTTCAGGACCCATCCTTCAACCATATGATCCTCAACAACCTTGTGTGGTTGATTTTGATGCTTCTAACTTTGCAATTGGAGCAGTGTTGCAACACAAATTCCCATATGGATTACATCCTATTGTCTTTGTGTCTCATCAACTAAATATAGCTGAAATAAATTACTCTACTTGAGATTGGGAACAACTTGCAATGGTATGTGCCACCAAGGTATGGATGCATTATCTCTTAAGAAAACAAGTGATCATGCAAACTGATCACAAACCATTGTTGCAGACCTTACACTTAGAACACATGAAGAGTTGACATCATTGATGGAAAAAAAAATCCAATTTTTTGACATCAAACTTGAGTACAAACAAGGTCGGTTCCATGTCATCCTTAATGTTGTATCACGATGACCTGATTTGAAGTCTCTTCTTCTCATCACGACAACAATTACAATGGTGTCAATTGACTCCAAGGTCCAAAACAAGTTTCAATTAGCTCTACAACAAGATCCCTTCTTCCAAATGGTACATGGTTGTCTTAGAACATGAAACAAGGAGTACAACACCTTCTCCTTAAAGGAAGGCCTTCTATTCCATGAGGACCGGATCTATGTTCTAGCCAAAGGTGTCTCCAATTGTGTGCCTTCAAGAAGCCCATGATTTACCAATAGTTGGTCACATGGGTGTAGACAAGACCTTGGGTACCCTCCAACGCCGATGGTGGTGGCCCAACATGACACAAGATGTTTGAGAGTTTGTCCGATCATGTGAAAGCTACCAACGTAACAAGGCCAACAACCAAAGCCAAGTGAACTCCTTTAACCACTCCCCATTCCATCCGCTTGATGTGAACACATGAGCTTGGATCTCATCACATCCTTGCCCAAGACAAAGCAAGGATACACAAAACTTGTGGTGTTTGTGGATAAGCTTAGTAAGCAAATCCACTTGGCACCAACCTTTGATACCGTGGATGCTCTAACCTTAGCACAAATCTACTTTGACAATGTCTTCAAGCATCATGGGATGCCATGTGTACTCATCTCCAATCGTGATCCTCAATTCACCAGGAAGTTTTGGCAAGCACTCTTCTAGATACTTAGCACCAAGCTTGCTTTGTCCATGGCCTATCATCCTCAAACAGATGGAAAAACCAAACGTGCAAATTGTACCTTGGAAGATATGTGGCGTGCCTTTGTCAATGCCCACCATACTAATTGCAATGAATGTCTTGTAGTTATAGAATTTGCCTACAATAATTCCAAATAAGCAAACACCAGATTTTCTCCTTTCTTTCTCAATTTTGGCCAAGATCCACTTGTTCCAAATTCTCGTCTTACTCCTACTCCATCTTAGGTCCCTCATACGTCAACCTTCTTGACCACCATATCAAAATCTCTCCAACAAGCTGAATCTCACCTCCTTGTTGCTCAAAATTGTCAGAAACAATATGTAGACCACCATTGTTGTGATCTCACCTTTGAAGTCGGTGATAAAGTCATGTTATCCTCTAGTAACCTACCCCTCCCACTTGATACCCAAGTTTTTAAACTTGCTCCTAATTGGATAGGACTCTTTGATGTCACCCAAATCATCTCTCTTGTTGCTTATTGACGTGCCTTACCTTATCATATGCGTATCCACCTTGTTTTTCACATTTCCAAGTTGAAACCCTTTGTTCCTAACCCATCTTCTTTTTCCTCTTGTGTCCAACCTCCTCCTCCCATCCCTATCAATGATTATGAGGAGTACAAAGTTCATCATATCCTTGCACGTTGCCACATTCAACGAGGATGTTGACAACAAATGGAGTACAAGGTCCTTTGTAAAGGGTGTCCCCTTCATGATGCCACATTGGAACCTCTTTCTCACCTCCAGAATGCACAGATGGCCATCTAGGAGTTTGAAGCTTCAATGGCAACGAGGACGTCACCAACTAGCTATTGAGGAATATGTAACAATATGGAGTTCAACAGCATAGTGAGTAAGGCTAACAAAGTAGAGAATAAGCCAAATCAGCCTAGAATATTCCAAAAGCATCTAGGAAGCTTCTTGGGAAGCTTCTTGACTAGCTTAACTTGTACCCCAAGTAGGTAGCTTGTAGAAGCTTCCAACCAGCTTAGCTTGCATGCCAAATAGGCAACTTCTAGAAGGAAGCTTCTTGAGAAGCTTCTTAGTTAACTTGGCTTGCACTCTAAGAAAGCGGCTCAAGGAAGCTTCTTGAGAAGCTTCTCAAGGGCCTTATATGCTACCTATAAATACCAAAGCCAAAGCTCATGCTAAGCATTCAGAGGTTTTCCACATTCAAGTGTCCCAATGTGAGTTTCCATTCTCTTATTTCTCTCCTTGGTCTTGATCTTTTACAAATTTGTTGTGTATTTTTTGTATATTTGTTGTACTAGAGTTGTATAATTTGTCACTTTTTACTCCTCTTGGTTGTAGTCCAAATACAACTTCTTGGGGGATCTCCAACAAAGGAAGGATTGACCTTTTCATAAACCATGAACTAGATAAACCTGAAGATTTCTTTTGCTCTTCCCTTGGTTCTTCTTGCATGGTTGTTGGGAACTCCTTAAGAGAAAAAGCTCCATTTGCTTGACTTGCTCTACTTTTTTGCTTGTCAAATCCATCTTCCTCCATAAACAAATTCAACAAATCTAAATCTTCTTCCTCAATGTCATCCTTTGGGTTGTTGACACTTCTTCAAGAACTTCCCACTTCTCATCCAATTTGGTGTTTTCTTCTTTGGAATTAGATCATTTTGCTTCCTCTATCAAAGATTATATCTCTTTGAGCTCAAATTTTACCTCCACCATCAATTTCTACTTAATACTTGCTTCAGGTATGCAAAGCAAAGGCCTTAAAATAATCTTTATCTTTTTTGTTGACTTTAGTGGAGCTTTGGATTCTCATGTCTTCATAGATCTTGGATCTTACACTTGAATTTCCTTCATGATCCCAAATTCTATTGGGATCATGAAGGCTAAGCAACAAAGAAGTTCTCCGGTAGGGTGTGGCTATGGAAATCCTCTTTCTCCTTTGGGATCAATGGATCCATTTTGATGTAGAAATATAAAGAAAAGAGTACCAAATAGTGTGGTTCCTTCTCTCCAAATACATTTTTAACTTTTTATATATAGTCATAAAGATGCACCCTCAATTAATTGCTTCTCTTACACAACAAGCACTTGAAGAAGATTACTTGATTTGTTGTAAGTAAGTTGTTCTTTGGAGTCAAACTTTTTTCATTGTCACCATTGCAATTGCACTTTGCATTGGGTTTCAGTAATGTGTAATCAACGAACCTTTCTTCTTCAATCAATACAAGGTGAATGACTCTATCAATATGGAATACATCTTCCTTGTTTCACATATTGCAAGTCAAGAGCATGACCTTCTTGTTCTCTTGCTTTATCATTGAGGACCTACCTCCAATATTCCTTTGCACACTCTTTTGGGTTGCACTAAAGAGCATTTATAGTTAAGTATTGGCTCCTTTGGATCTCTTGACAAATTGATCATGCCATAACTTCCCAATTCCACAAGAGGAAAGTCAAGTGGCATTGCCAAAGTTTCTTCCTTTGAGCTGCTATCTCCCACCAATTGTTTGTGGGGTTACAAAGGGTTAAGTTTTTGCTATTGACTTCCATAATAACCAATAACCATTTTGATAAGTCTATAAATAACTACTTAATCAAAGTCTTACCTCCAAACCTCAATTTTTTGCTTTATACTCAAGCTTCCTACACTCAACTTAATAATTTTTCACTTTTATGCTATTATTGCAAGCAATTTTGACTTTGGGATTTAATCAAACTATTAACAAGATCTTCTTAGTATTAATAACCAATTTAGAGCTCAAATCCTTTGCACTATTGGTATTCAATAGTTGTCTTCATGTTTTTATCTCTCATATGTACAAATGGTCATCTTTGGCAGTTCTTGGAGCCTTCAATGGAGTTTAAAATGTCTTTGGCCTTTGGTAACCCTTCCTTTGTATTAAGGAATACTAAAAATTCTTTGTAGCAAATTTAATTTGGTCTTGGCTTCCAATCTCTACAATGAAAAAACCATCTTCCAATTAGCACAAATTTATCTCTATTAAAGAATATACAACAAAGAAATACCTCTCCAATACATACAAAAACCCCAATACTTAAGGGGAAAGTAAGGGAAACAAAGAAAAATTTAAAGTTTCAAAATTACAAGTATTATAGATTCCTATGACTTTACACTACCTAGTGTGCTCCAATCTTTTCATACTATTACAAGTTATCCTTCAAAAAGATCAAAGGAGAGATTTTTTCAATTGGACCTTACTAGTCTTCTTTCCACAATAGATCTTTCCTTTAGTTTTGAAGTATCTATATGATGGTCTCTCACCATATATAAAAAACTCAAGCTTCTCCCTTTTGTTTTCTTTTTTATCAATGCATTGCCTTAGGTCCAATGTTACCTAGAGCTATACAATTATTTGGTGCTTCTTGTCTTCTTGATCTTTCAAAGTAGACATCTAGGATTAGTTTTATTGTTATTGGAGATGTTTTCCATAGTTTAGTCAAACCTAGTATTTACTTTCAACTTCAATATTCCTTGAATATTATTTTCAGCCCTAGATCAGCTTGTTATGCATACTCCTAGAGATTGTAAGGTTTTTATTTTTTGGATTGGAGCATCTTTAGACATCCATCTTGATTGGGTGGTTTTCCAAAAAGATGTCTCAAAATACATTCAATACCACCTCTTGATTGCCTTTATTTTGTACTCTTTGCTCAACAAGGGATCATATCTTCTCCTGAATAGTATTTGTATATACTTCTTATGAGATAGAGTTATCTAGAATGTTATGTCTATTTCAAAGTGATTATACTTCCATAGTAGATTACATAATTGACTCTAGCAAGTGCACATGCCAAGAAGATCTTTAGATGCCCCTTTTGGCCATAGATAACCTTATTATTGCCTTATTATTACCTTATTATTATGAGAGAGGTAATAAATGCTTCCTATCATACCTCTTCCCTTTATTTTTATGAATACCCATATATTGATACCTTTCTGTTACATATTTGGAGCCTTGTCTACTTTTATACTTAGCTTAAAGACCTTGGGTTTATAAATTTAGACTCATAAATGAAAGGTTTGAGTCCAATTATCACTCCTTCAAACTTCTTGCAAGGTTCCAATTTCTAATTGGAGGTTTGAGTGCTCTCTTTTAGCTCTTTCATCTCAAACATCTCTAGATTACAACTCATGTTCTCTTATTTTCTCTTTTAACAACACACAAGTGGCTTATTGTATTTGGACAAGATGTTCTAATGATGAAGCCTCTTACCTAGCATATACTTTACCCATCTTTAGAAATATACCTATCACATTACATTTATTTGATAGTACCATACCTTGTATCTTTTCTACTTTGTTAGAGGTAAGTATACTACCATATGTAATATTCTAAGGACAGAGAAACACAATAGAGAGAAAACTCGAACTCCACCCTCAAATTGCGATGCCCCAAAGGAGCACCTTCTCTTTATTATATAGCCAAAGAGGATCTCCTACAATGAAGCTCCACCATAGGATTAGGTACATGGATAGGTGACCTGTCAACAAGCTCCACCCTTAGATTACTTGCTTGGATGGGTGACATGTTGGTCTTGGTCCCATCTAGTTTGGTCAAACAAGCTTTGACCGAAGGGAATTTTTTAGAGAATCTTCTTGTAGAAATCTCAAAATCACATGGGTGAGGAACCATTGGAAAGCTCTAGCGCCAAGGTAAACCAGGGGAGGGAAGGCCAATCTTTCTTTTGTTGGGGGAAATTAGCACATTTTTGAGGCCTAATTCATCCGTTTAGGCCTCCAAAATTACCTTTGAAGTTTAGGCTTATTTTGGCTTCTGCCCTATTAGTAGAAGTGCTCTTTAGGTGATACCTCTATCTGATCTACTTTCTACATCATGTGTAACATCTTTCCAGATGTTACCACCCCAAGTTTCAACTCTAGATCATATGCTTAACTATTGATTCTAAAGTTTCCAAGCATGTTTTGGTTTTTGGCCTATTTGTAGAAGTACTCTTTTGGTGATACCTCTATCTGATCTAATTAGTCCATCATGTATAACATCCTTCTAGATGTTACCAAACCAAATTTCATGTCTAGATAATTTGTCTAGCTATTGGTATTACATCATAACTCTCAAATGAGTAGTATAAGCTACAAATATGTAATACCATTAGCTAGACAGATTATTTAGAGGGGGAGATTGGCTTGGTAATATCTTTAGGGATGTTCTATATGATGGTCTAAGTAGATCAGATAAAGATGTTACCAAAGGATTACTTTCACTAATAAGGCAAAGTCCAAAAATACCTTGAAAACTTCAAAGCCAATTTTGGAGGCCTAAACGGATGAATTAGGCCTTGAAAAATGAATTATTTAAGCACATCCCATGTAAAGACATTTCATTCTCATTACCATGTTTGTCTTGTCAAGAGATTTCCAATGGTACCTCATCCATGCTATTTTTAGCTTCCTATAGAAAGATTCCTCCAAGATTTCTTTGGTCAAACTTGTTTGACCAACCAAATAGGACAAGGATCAACATGTCACCAATCCATGCAACTAATCTAAGGGTGGAGCTCACTAACATGTTACCAATCCATGTGTTTGAACCAAGGGTGTAGCTCCCTTTCATTGGATTCTATTTGCGATATAATATAGACGAGATGCTCCTTTGGGGACATCGGAATATCGAGGAATGAAACCTTGTGTTTCTCTTGTGTTTCTTTTCTTGTGTTTCTCTAGGATTTTATCATGTCCTTGGAATAATACAAAATAACTCTCCTTATAATCTTGAGAACATTTCATCTCATATTGCAAGAGGATATTGTACCATTAGGTTTTCTTTAAGAGCATGTGCTTTAGTGTCACTCTTAATATTAGGTAGGTTCTTATAATATACTCATCTTTTCTTCTTGGAATCTAATACAATAATAGATTCAAAGACTTATGATTTATGATCATATCTTTGTTTTGCTCATAGTCATTTACCTACCGTTGCTTGTATGATATTCCTTGCTTTCAAAGTCTTCTTATCCTTAGACTTTAGTAAGATTCAGGCTGATCTTCATGGGCATATGCACTCTCAGCAACATCTTCATCCATAGAGATTCTTTCTTGTGGAGAGAGAGGTTCCACAACTTTGCTCTATGCTTGTCTTCTAATTGAGGATGTTTTCTGGACATTTTAGTAATTTACTACAATACTTTGTTTATGGTTAGGTTTACTAGACCTAACAGTTTTAAGCCTACACAAAACTAATGTACTTTTAGATCTCTATATGGTGTATATGGTATACATATTTCATGCATATAGATTTAAAATTTCCTTTTTTTGATGTGCTCTAGATGGAGTGCCTGCTACAGTTTATGATGCCATTTAGGACATAATATTGAAATCCTACTATCTACACATTGGTAAACTTTCTTGGAACATTTCCTTAGCAAGAGAAGGCAAATATAGTAACTTTCATAAACAAACAATGCACTCTGTGTTTGATATATATGCATCAAACATATTGTGAGTTGACTTATTGACACAAGTAATTATCTAGGCTGGAAAATTATTAACTATTGCTACAAGGATTAAAGAGTACTATTATGCACCTTGGCTATATTTGATCCTAGACGTGATGGGAACTTTATATGTCTCTTCTACATGGATCCTCCTATTGCCTATCAAAAGAGACTATCAAAATGAATATGAATGTGCCAAAATATCTCTAAAGCCAAGGTTATAAAGGCATCAAAAAGTAAAATGCAAAGAGAATACTCACTTAAACCATATTGTCCAAGTGACAATTATTTTACAATCTCCAAAGTGGAAATAAGAATGATAAAGGTATTTTCTACACACAAAGTACTCTTGATAACTGCATGTGGTCACATATTGGCCCCTTTAAATGAACTCCATTAGCTTATATATGCAATGGCGGGTAGTGGTGATCGCATGTTACCACTCAAAAGACAACAATGCGAGGATGAATGAGTCTACAATGTAGTTTGAATTTGAATGTGAGTTAGTCGCATTTGAATTGACAATTTGAGAAATATACTACATAAGATCACAGATATGCTTGTCATCCTTAACTACAGAAAATTTTATTTGAAATTTAATAAAAATAGAGCATTAATTTTGTTTAATATTTATTCTAAAATAGACCATATTAAAACAATATTTTCACTTAATAGAAGTAGTTAATTTCCGTAAGTGAAAATTATGAACGCGAAGAGTAGTGATGTGTGGGCGCGATGAGAAGTGATGAATTCGAATGCAAATGAACGACAACATCACGTCACAATAGACACCCACAATAATGCACCACAACAATGTGAATGTGGTAATGTGTTTCACGCAAAATTTTGCGGACATGTTGGTTGAAAATGATGTGTTTTAGACATGTATTTTGAAACGTTCACTTCGGTCCAGATTTAAAAAGAACGTTTCTATATCCCTAACAAGGTCCACCACGTCACTACGTTTTGGTATCCTTGTCACGCTGAACCGCCACCTAGGCGACCACATGTGACAGTACACGGCGCAGGGACCTGTCGAGAGTGTGTTTCAGCGCAACGTCCAGTCGAGATTACGAGGTTCTCCTCTGGCGCTAGAAGAATCGAGTGTAAAGGTTAACGAGTAGGAAGTCGTGTGGGGTGTCAATACCATTGATTTGGGCTCTTCCTGTCGAGTTCTATTATACACTTGAGTTCTGCCTGCGGGAGACACGAGTAGGGTGCACTAGAGAATCCTATGGTGTGTTGAGTGTTGAGCTTCAAAGCGGGGTCGAGACGACTTGGTGGTGGAACCTCAAGGGTATGTGAGTGTGATTTGTTTGAAGTGCGTCTCGTTTGCGGTTGTGCCTGGTTTGATCTGGAGCCGTCGTGGTGACCATTGGAATCCGTTCATGCACTTGCTGAAATCGACATCGCCAGGCAAAGAGTTCTCAAATGGGGTTTTTGTAGGGTTTTGGAAATTAGGTGGGGAGGACGTATTTTTTGGCAAGGAATAGGTGGAGTGTTGGTGGGAATAATTGGCGGAGGAAGAACAATAGCACGATGCAATGCACAGTTTGACGAGGGTGCATAAATTTGGGGAGAAATTGCTGATGCTCACTTCTCTCTGCCACAGTGGCAGTAAAATCAGTGCTGGCGAACTTGCGGGCGAATTGTGGACTGTAAGGCATCAAGCTATTCAAGGTAGCAGGAACTGTAATAAGCTTCGTTTGCCAGCGCAGTCAACGCGATTTCGGAAATATCAATGCTCACTGTCACGGTTAGGATGGCAGCGATCATTTGTGAGTAATTTTGTCACTCATATTTTACGAGGTCAGATTCATGATTCCTCCGATTATAGGGGCTCGATTCCTAAGGATGAATTCACGGTAAAATCATTCAGTCCCGATAGCATCGAATCAGAAAAAACTTCCGCAGGGGACTTACCGAGTTTCAGGCCAGCTCCGCGTGCTCAACCTCTTCTTCCAGAGGAATTACTCTCGGAAGTGCCATTTCAGTACTGGTACAGTTATGCCGACCGCCCTGAAAGAGCTCAGCGGAAGAAGAAAACAAAGCAATCAAAGACAGAGGAGCCGAGAAGATCCTTGATTAGGGAAGAAGAAGAAACTTCAGAATTAGGGGAGCAGAGAAGATCCTTGATCAGGGAAGAAGAAGAAGAAGAAACTTCAGAATTAGGGGAGCAGAGAAGATCCTTGATGAGAGAAGAAGTGGAGACTTTGACCCGTTCACGTAAGAATATTAAGATTTCTGGAAATGTTCGAACAAGCACTGAACGGACAACAGAAGGATTGTCCGAAATAGTTGCAGGAAATCAGAAATTAGGAAGTGTTGATAAGGGCCCGCTTACAGGATGGAAATCACCTAGGAATCAAGAGGCTGGCGTTCCAGATGGGGATTCCAGTGGAGAACAAAATGATGATACTTGGACAAGAAGCTCTCCTTTGACCTTACAGGAGGACACTGAAGAACAACAAGATGAGGATAATCAGACGACGAGTTCCCTTCTGAGTTCACAGGAAAACCTTGGAGGACAAGAGGAGGACATTTGGACAAGAAGCTCCTTTAAAAGATTAGAAGACGAGGTCACAGAGAAAGAAGCTTTTAGATTGAGTAGGGAAGAAATCAAATCGCTGGTTGACACCTGCAATCGTTCAAATCGTCAGATCAACATAGGTGTGTAGTCCATCTCCTTTGGTTCACAACAGTTGGAATCCTGACGATGGTGAACGATGCCCAAGTTTAAGCGGGCATGCAAAAGGTCTGAAGTAGTCTACATGGAAGTAGTCTACATGGTGTTCCTTCTCTTCAAGCTATCCAGCTATGGCGGAGTTCATGAGCTTCAATGAAAGTTCTATACGTTGATCTGTGCAGGGTGGAGGGGATGGGGCCATAATTACATCACGCTGGTGCATTCCTACTGGAAGAAATCAGAAGTTTGCAAAATAGTATGCAAAGGTGCTGTAACCTTGGACATGGACTTCCTATGCAATAAACTTGAAGTATGTGGCCTTTCTCCTGTATTCAGTTACTCGTTTTCATATCATTCTTGTTTCAAGTTTACGACATGCGTGAGATAGGTGAAAGGGAATTTACCCTTATCTCTAGTGTCTGCATTGCAACTTTAAGATTATACTGGAACTAAACTTGAAAGTTGAATTGGACAGGAGAAGACAGGCGGGAGAGTTATCAAACGCCATGGTGGTTCAGTGTATCTTTATAGAGGTCGGGATTATCATCCTCAGTTTGCCCCAAAACTACCTGTTCTACGTCAGCGCAAGAAGACTCCAGCTAAACGGCTACCTATTCCGTTCGGGTTAACGAAGGACGATGTAAACGGATTGCGAGCTAGAGGAAAAGATCTCCCCGCACTATACAAGCTAGGTAAAGAATATACATACCAGTAATTCCTGACGATGACGCCTTGTGACCTGCATATCAGAGGATGAATAATTCTTGTTTTGAGAAGAGAATAAAGTGCTTGCATACAACTTTCAGGGCAATATAGTATCTTCGAATTAAGAGTTGGATCAAAAGTGTTTGCCAGACCTTTAATATGAGGTTGGAGCAAGAGGCATTTCCTACTGGAATGAACGATGTGTTTTGTTCATCTGCATATTCAAAATCAGGTCGACTTCACACATGCTAGAGTTTATAGACAATTGTTTAACTGACTAGGGTCTTAAACTGATACATCTGTCATACCTGGGTGCTCTGCAGGAAGAAACGGCGTCTATATTACGCTTTTGAATGACATCAGAAAAGCATTCGAGAAAAGTGATTTAGTTCGTGTCAACTGCCAAGGTTTAGAGGCTCGGAACTTCAGAGCTCTGGGCGTTAAACTCAAGGTTCGTCATTTCTGCTCACGCTGCAACCTTATCTTCAGTATCTTGGTTTCGCTTCACAGATATAAGATTCGCTAACTGCTGATTGAAAATATCTGATGGCAGAACCTGGTTCCCTGTGTATTGATTTCATACGAATTCGAACATATACTGATGTGGAGATGGGATGGCTACAAGCCCCCTAGTCCGGAGGAAGCAGCAATTATAGCCGAAGATAGTTTTAAAGAAGACGAGAAAGATGTCGACCATTTATAAGGGATCGTTCGGGGAACGGAGATCGGCGATACCGGAGATTTAAGAGCAGTCCAATATAGTTCAACAGAAATTCCTGTCGGCTAGCATCTTTCTTGGCAGGTTTATCTTGATAGAACGCGCTGGGTCCTGAATCTGACAGGCCTGCCTAATGATTAATGTAACAACTTGTTTTGGAACAGGAATTTCAACAGTTGCTCACGACCTTAAATTTTATGTCAACGTCATCACCGTGGAAGTAAAAGTCTCACTGTGTCGTGAAATTACTTTCATCGGAGCGCATGTGATCGTAGGCTCGAGAAACACAAACCTGGATACACCATGCTCTGAAGTTCTTCAAGAAGGTGAATATGACTTCCTGGAAGTTCACCCTCCCTTATTCTAAGCTGTGATCAGAGACCACTATACCGCTCGGACCAGGTACTTGTACCAACTCTTAGCAAAATGTATAGGATAAGAGACCGACCTCTCAGTTGTTCAAACAACGGGATGGAACTGCTTCGGAACCTGAGTGAAGGTAATGCGTTAAATACGACAAAAGCTCGTTGCTTGAAGATTTCAGTTTGCGAAGGAAAGAGAGCTAGGTCTTTGTTATATTTCCTACTAGGGGCAGAGGTACACAACTAAGATTGAGTTTGTTAGTTGACATTAAATGGAAGAAGTCGAGCATGTGGGAATTCCCTGCTAATCTTTTTACTAGGTGACTCCACGCGGCCGTCCGTATGTATGAAAGACTGAAAGAAGCCTGTAAGAAAGTGCAAAATGGGTTGTTGTTTTAATTGAAAACTGTTAAATGTAAAAACTCTTGAATGCGATTGTTGGCAGACTCGGTCCAATCTTCGAGATATGCTCAACTACACGTTAAGGAATCTGTACGCCCCAAGACGGAATGATATTACAACGTAGAATACAATTTTGTCACCAACTTCACAGGAAGTGCACTTTACTTGGGACGAGGACAGGGTAGCTTCAGGACAAACACTATCCAAGCAAAGGCAGTCAACGAAACTCGGAAGAGTTCGTCTTTGACAGTTGTTTATGATGAACAGACGAACTACTGGGGTAGCTACGGATGTCGAGTTGACTTAGTCTAGCCGAGACAAAGTTGGAGTTCTAAACACCTCCCTAGAAGTGTCAAGAAATAAGTAGGTGCGACTCCATCGGTTGGACGGGTTAAAATCTGCAATAAGCTGTACGAAGCGCTCTTCTGAAGGCGAAGGATTTCTGCCATCGGGACTCAGATGAGAGAGTAATAACAAACCCATCTCGACAAGCATATATGGTTGATACTTACCAAAGGCAACCTGAGCGTTACACCTCAAGTAGGTTAGGAAGGTTGCAAGTACGCCAAAGGTGGCCCCATCTCATATCATGAGGCCTGTGTTGCAGACAGCACCATAACTATATGACACTCAGTAACGATTTATCAAGATTCGTGATGATCTTAGGGCGATCTTCGATTCTTATCCATTGGAGCTACGTTAGCATGTTACCGAATGAAATATCCCTTTGGGTAACCGACGCTGGTCTGGTACAAGTACTTTGATTGACAATATTTATATCATGTGTTAACATTAGCCATGCTGCTATAGAGAGGCATGGTGGTGGTGTGAACCAGCCATGGCGGCATCTGCAAACGTACTTGGAATTTGTAGTGAAGAAAAACGTTTTCTCTGTGTGGGCATTTGCGGTAGAATCCTCTACTCGCCTCTGAAGCGGAATCTGCTGACCTCATAAAGTTTTGCACTCTAACCTGAAAGGTGAACACGATAGAATCATCAAATCTGATAAAATTGCTTCAAGAGCTTAACTAACAATTCCAGAGCGAGTTGCACTTGTGAGAGAAGCGACCGCACGCACAAGGTCATGTTGGATATTAGGATCCACTCACACATGTGGATAGTGGGATCTCATGCTTGGGGGAATAAGTCTTCTAGTTTTTTCCATCCTTCTTGTAGCCCTATGCGGGTCGCCTTCCCTTGAAGTTTTTCGCTTGTGGTTACGAAGACCTCCTGCGTGTAGGAAATAGTCTTTAACGGGAGAGCAGTTCAATTGTCCCCTAGGGCAACTCATGAAAATCCAGCAGAGTTAGTTGTTTAAGTCGTACAATCGGATTTAAACTAAGCTCCTCCGTATAATTCCTTGGATTTTGGTAGAATGATGACAGATGATGTCTACAGCTTCTAAAGTCCACATTGGAAGACCAGTGAGATGGCATGCGGTCATATGCGATGTCCGTTAAGGCTCAAAAGCCTATGTCTCGACATCACTGTCATCCAGAAGAGGAACAATCCCGGCAACGAATTGTGTGGCATAAATCTCCATTCTTATCGTGATGATGGAAACGTGTGCAAGGAAACATGACATTAGAACGCGGAGCTAGCCTTTTGAAGGTGACATGCACGACAGTATTGAGTGCTCAGCATTTGAACGTCAACACGCGTTTTAGTGTCCGAAGTATATCAGACCTCGATTTATCTCTTCTCCACGATCAGTTGTAATAGAACACCTACGGCAGGCAGCCTAAATAGTGACAATTCTGCTGATGAAACTAAGGAGGACAAGGATGATAGCCACAAGCATCCATCCTGAATGAACCAACAGCAGAAAGCCTAAATTTGAGCTTCCAGAAGCTTCATTAACTTACGCGACCTTGAGAGCTTGGACAATCCCATTCGATGGTTTAGCTCTTCACTTGTCTTCTATTACAGACAAATTTGTCCTGGACATAGACTTTCAGCGGATTAGTCATGGTTTCTCTCCAAGAATTTTATAAACGTGGCGGTGTCCACCTACATCACATTGATAGGGTTGAAAGCACACAATGTGGTCTCCATTAGTTGAACAGCTAACTCATATATGAGCCAGGGGCCTTCCACTACAGGGAAGTGGAGATTTACTTCAGTAATTTGCATGAAATTTGGCTATAGCAGTTTCGGAGAAGGCTGCTCTCACTTTATTATGCATCTCTTCACCTACTGGAATATCCGTTCAAGTCGGTTAGAGCAGGTAGTACCACACCGTGCATGATGAGGTGTGTTGGTCTGCAGTACAAAGCACCGGTCCTTGACCAGGCAAAGGTGAAGACGTTGCAGTGCTGTATCTGTCACGTTCACAACTATATGCGAGATCGTAACCATGGACTCTTTGAAATTCTGAGCTTGATTCCTGATCGTGGAAGAAGGAAAGTGAAACCTGAAGAAGTTTGTAGAGAACAATCAGTACCTACTGTCCTTAACGGACCATGTGACGTTTTAAGGGAAAAGAAGGCCAGTGAATCCAGAGGATTCAGGGGCAGAGGGGGAATAGACTGACCTCGATTGTCGATCTTTACTATTTGAATTCTTGAGCTTCCCCAAATGTCGCCACACAAGCTTGCAATCACGAATTATGAGGTGTTCATGGCTGCTGGGGAACAGTGAATATGTGACGATTATAAATAAACAACGAATATGTCTCGGGCGATGGACATTATTCTCCTCCGCAACTTCAGGTACAATTTAGGTGCAGAAAACGTGATGCTAGCATGCACACAGATGAAAGAATTACCTGAATGCCACGCGGCTACACAGTGACAAAATCGAATCAGAAGCAAGGTTCACTGACTTCAAATTGAAATACAGGAGGTTTACTTCGATCATTTTCATGTCATTAATTAAAGTGATTCTACTGAGGAAGAAGTTGCAGCCACTCATGTGCTAATGAAACTCGCAACTACTAACTCCTAAAAAGCAACAAGAATGTTCCAAGCAAAATAAACAGTAAGAGTATACAAGATGATTTCGATAACTTCCTGACAACGAATCAGGATAATGTTAAAAAGTTAATCACACAGGCCAGCTGGAAGGAAAGCCGAAAGAGTTTTAAACCTACAGTAAGTTTGCTGCTTGTACGAGAATTGGCCCGCATGTACATCGATAACTTCTGAGCTTTCTTGAATCCCTGCAGCTTCTCCTGTGTATTCTACAGTTACCCTTGACTTCACATCATTTTTGGGAGGTCGGCGGAAGATTTTCTAAGCTACAAACAAGTTGAAGTTAACGATTATAACTGGAAGGAGACAGGAAGGAATACATGTCATGTGAAGCAATGGTGCTGGATTATCCTTACGTCAGAAATCTAGGCCATCCCGGCTTGACATAGACCACGCGTCATCTCTCTCAGCTCAACGACTGGAGCAATATGGTGGGGCACAAAGACTGGACGAACTTCTGATAAAACGCTTAGAACGCTCAACTCTTTTTGTGAGTCATCATGTTGATTTCTCCTGTCTAGATATAATTGTCCGCCCGCTTGGCCGACTCGCAGCACTCAAACGCACTCTGATGATTGTACGCCTCTCTTATTCAGAAGAAAACAAACGACTTCGAGCATAATTTTACATGTCATACAGTTGCCCCGACGAAGCGAGGGACCTGTAATTTGCTCATTGAAGACAAATGTCAGTTATCCACAGATAACGAAGCGGAATTAACTACACCGTGGAAACAAGCTTGGACAAAAACATTCTAATATCGCCATCAGAAGGCTGCCCAAAAGCGATATTCTCAGCTCGGATCCTATTTAGACCGAAGTTCTTATCAACCATAATTACTTGCAGATGTAGTCGGGTATGCAGCATGAAAAGTCGAGGTGGTTTCTTTTCTTGCCTTTTGCCAGAGCTCCTGCTTAAGCGGCGTGCCTCGGCATCCAATAATCACTCACAAATGTGGGACCACTTCGCGGACAGGGCACAGCTCTGAGCAACAAGTAAGGCAGCTTTCCTCAAAATCTTTGCCCGTTGTGGTCCCCACACATTAGGAAAGAGTCAATTATTGACAGTGTGAGTGGCTACACCATCAGGTACTCAGCTCTGTGAACAGGCGTATCAAACATAATTTGGTCTCAGCTATCTTACGAAAGTACTGAGATTCGAGAATAGTTTGAGGGAGGGGCTAATAAAATTTCATCTTTTTTCTATCCTGAGTGGCCAACTATAGCAGGCTAGGGAAGACAGAGCAGCCACAACGTGCACCGATAAAACACGTCACTCCATACTCGCATTACTCCAGGAGTAATAGTTCAGACGGGAACTCTCGAGAAGTTTGGCAGATTGGACTTGTCAGATTCCTAACGAAGCTTTTCACGAAATTGCATGCATTTCGTTTCTACGCTTCCTTGTAGACCTCACTCACTATTGTGATTAAGCGACCACTGTAATAGTTTAGCTTCCACAACCGTAACGCTGTTGCTCTCCTTGCACCAATAAAGGAAGCACTGAAGCTGGCGGCCTCCCGGGCGAGAAGTGAGAGATGAATGTTCGTGTCTGATCGACCCAACTTAAGTCATTCAGGCTTCTTCTCACTGCTCGTTGAAGAACGACGCTGACACTCTTTTACACAAAAAGTGCGACTCCAGGGGGATGATACAAAGTCACTGTCTGAAAAGCCCAGCCCTATGATAACCTGCTACGATATACTGCTTACGTTCTCACCTTCGAGATCTCACTTAGATACCGGATGGATCCACTCCACTACATCGTACTTGAACTAGTTGGCTCAAGACCATGAATTTCGGTTAGTCCAAGGTAGGGCTGGAAACTCTGAGCACGGGTTTTTCAATCCTCCATCAGTAACTACCGTTGTGATTGAGCAGTTCAGCATACGCTGTGGCAATGAGGTAGGATCTTCCACCATTCTGCACAATCAGTCTTGATTCACAAAGATCCGGTGAAGATAACTAGCGTACGAATAAACCATGATTCCTTCCCTGTGCAATTGTAAGTCGACTGAGATGCAAAGTTAACCCCACTGGTAACAGCATGCATGAGCCAACTTGAAAACTAGCACATTCTGGTCTGTCTGAACAGAAATCTAGTAGAGCCATATGGAATCTTCCGTGATCATTGGCTAAAGCTACATCTCGACAACCGTGCTTCGTATTACAATGGAGAATAGATTACATAAGGAATGACTTGTCATGGTGGTATTCCACGCACGAGGCGTCAAGTCGTTGCTTGTCATGTGGGGATTCAACCCCCATGTTTATGGACCTGTCTCGAGTCACTCACATATTTGAATCTGACGCTATGATCGGACAGGGCTTGAAATCTTAACAAGAGTAGACGCGAACTTTCTGCATAATGCAGAATCATTCTACGGAGAGCAATGCTACAAAAAATGTGGAACATTTCACAGGGGGTTTAACGACTAAGACTTTCAGGTGTATAAGTTGCTCCTTCAAATTGATTCAATGATATCCTAGGAATCGCGTGATCTGAACTTGGAGTTTCAAGAACGTCGTAAAGCTCGAGTATTATGATCCTATTATAAGTTCTACGTTGACATAAAGGCAGCTCCTCACCCCTGGAATTCTGATTTCGCGTCTTGACCACGCCGTCTTATGCAAGGCAACGAAGAATGGGCACAGCAAGGCACTTTGCCTGCGGTTGAAATTCCATTTCATGATCAGGAGGAACTCCTGCAGCAGATTCTCGATTTCGAAGTTGAACTCAAGTGGACTCTCCACAACTACTCTGGTTTCTCCGGAGCCCAGAAGTTTGCTCCTCTCTTGAATTCCTTCCTGACTGCCAGCAGAACCAGCTCTGGAGGTGTGTACCCTTTGACAGTAACAATTTGGCTATCAAGGTTGCACTTAACCCCCTCGACACCTTCCACTCCCAGCAAATGCTTCACCACTCGCTCTTTACATCCCTCACAACAAAGGGGAGCGCGAATTTCCAACACTCTGAATTCAGGAGGCGGAGGACCCGGTGGAGGAGGGGGAGGAACAACTGGAGGTGGTGGTGGAGGTGGAGGTGGAGTAACAGGACGGCATATAATCACTTGCGAAGCAGCTGTGTCCACGACCCACGTATGTTGAGGCTCTTCTGGACCATAGAATAAAAGATTTGCAGACATCATTTTGGGAAATCTTCAAATGCTGCTCAGAATGTTTGGTAGTGTCAATGATCGATATCTCAGGACTTGAAGTGCTGAAGAAAATTTGGCCACAAGGAACTAGACTCGGGTTCCGTCTATAATATTATAGGGGTCGATGCTTGCTGATCACTGGTTCTCTTCAAGAAGAACTGTCGAAAATGCGATTATGTGCACTTCTGCTATCGAACGAGACAATCAACTGTAATATAATGGTCTTGTGATTGGAGCATAGATATAATGATGAGGAAGAGAATGTCTACTGGTGTGTGTACTATGGTAAGCTCTAGCTATCTGTACAGGTAAGTATGCAGAGCGAAATCTATGTTCTTTTCCGGAGTACATACAGGAAATTACTAACATACAAAGGAGATGTGGGCCCCTACAGGAGCTGGGCTGCTCTCCTCCATTATTGATCTGCTCTAGTTTGGGCAGCTGCCCTGGCTGCATACGTTCAGATAAGGACTGGAAGACATTAGGTCTTTAGCAGTTTAGATTTCAGTTTCTTCATACAGGAGCCGACCTTCTAAAAGACGGCTCCGCCTTTCTAGCGGCAACTGAGGTGTCCAAGACAGTATCGTCAATACAGGAATCTTATATACAGGAATACAGGAATCAAGACTTATCGTCAATACAGGAATTTGGCTTGGTCAGTTAACTTCCAATATCATGGTGCAATTAATGCATGAACAAGCAACCCCGAGCTCTATCCAGCGCCGGAGGGAGGTAGAGGCAGTTTGGGCCCGTCCGGAAGTCTGGCTGTACAGATTGGTATACAAGCGAGTTAATCTGTATGTACATTTCTTGATCTGCTGGTACATAGAATGTGGCTGGAGTAGATGAGGATCAGTAAGAAGCCGAAGCTTGTTAGTGCATAAATATTTCAATCGTTCATTCCGCTTCAGGAAAGCTGTTATTAGTAACACTTTTGAAGTTACCTTTACACCCTCAAGTTTATTACAGTCACGAAAAAGAGAACAAGCTTTACGTCTTGATACGGTTGTATGGATGAGCAGAAAGATCTCCTGCAAATTCTTAAAGTCGGTGGAGTCTTCTGTGGTTCAGTTGCCAGACAAGTGTCCATATACGCCAGCCGGTTCTCATTCCTGCCAGATCCTTACATTGCGTTCTCCTTGGATAATGAATGGGGACCGCTCTACGACATATTTCTGGCAACGTGAAGTCATCCTACCCGTGTTTGAAGTTGAGAGTAGGCTAGGTTGGTTTCCCCGATAATTCCAGATTGAATTGCAAAGTTCTTCACGTTACGCGACACTTCTTGAGCTGTCACAAGTCTGATTAATCAGCTCAACTATATACCACAACGTCACATGTCACGAGCAGATGTGGTTCAACCTTTGGACTGAGAAAGACGAAACAGCAGAAACGCCAAAAGGAAGGGCTCCAGTCACAATCCATTCCATTGCGGAATTGCACTTGGAAACGTTAACTAGGGCTACAAGATACTTTGAGATTGCTACGAGTACGCATACAGGACTCAGAAATCTAACGTAGTCATTCAACGTCCTAGGCCTTGAATACATTACAATCGTGTTATTAACACGTTAGGGACGTGTTGAAGCAAATAAGAGTGCTTGTTGTTGTACTTCATTGGATCTGCTGTCGCACCCTCGCACCCAAGTTAGAGATTACTTCTGGGATGTTCAGTCTACTAGTCACTGTAGGGCCGAAATTCGCTCAGTCTCGACCTTTACCATTTGAACTACCAGTCTGTGGTGCATGCAGAAACTGACGTCAGTGGATCGATAGAGAGCAGGTGGTATCTACACCGATTAGATGGAAATTCACGGAACTCCAACCAGCTGCTGCTGACTAATGGTTGAGGCCAAGCCAGCATGCAGTGCTGGTATGACCTTGTAACGGATTCGTTCTGTACCGATGTTAAACAAGGTAATTTATGAACTCATGGACAGACTGACTCCAACATGGAGGTATGTGAGTATCGAGTAACTTAGCAATTCGAACTTTACGGGGATGTGAGTATCAAGCTTCCCGAGGTCCAATTCCAGATTGTTCTTCAAAGCACAAATCAACTGAATGGCACCAAGGCTAGTATGGTAATCATAGCTCAAGTTAGCATTCATGATATTCGGCTTAATCAAGCCGGATCATTATCGACGCTTGCGATTATTAAAGAGGGATCGTTATCTGAACCAAGCGGTACATGCTATCTCACATGCTCTCTCCTGTCTCTGCAACTGAACTCATGGAGACAAGAAAGCTAGAATTCAATTTGAAATTTCACTTTCTGAACTGAAAGGATCGTGCTTCATGAGATTTTCTGTATTCCGTGCAAGCACTTGCCTCATCATTAATACTAGTTGTTCCAGTGTTTGGGAGTAGAGGATTGAGAGTGCAAGAGTAACTACTATAACAGGCGGCCAACTACTAATTGTCATGATGTAACAATTTGGTTTGTATGTGAAGCTATGTAACAATTTTATTACATGTATCTGCAGTACTTTGGTGCTTGGCCTAGAAACAATGGACCCTTTCCGGAGTATGAACCCATTCCGGACCGGTACTTGGTATATTGAGGATATGGACATTTTATGCAAGAGAATTGTTTAAGAGCTCATTGAGATGTACAGACTGGTCATGACTGATGTGCAGACTGGCAATGACATTTTGTATACTGGAGTAACTGCCAGCGTTTACCATCCGTATCACAAGATACAAACTCACACGTATTTGGACGTTCCAACAATGCAGGCATACCAATCGTCATACTGTAAGACTTGACCTATTTATATAAAAATTGTCTGTGACGGCAGGCGACAAACGCAAGCCCGCACCCTAAAGCTTACATGTCCGATTAGTCGTACTTTCCTGTTCTGACTTGTTCGGTCTAAAGAAAGACAATAACACTCGTGTTCCATATACTCGATCCGGACGTTATGTCTTGAACTCAGTAATTCTAAATTGTTAGAGTGCTTCCAACTGCCCTCAGGAAATTGCCAGTTGACATGCTCTCAGTAACTACTTGTAGCCTCTGCATGCTTAGCAGGCTTAAGTACGCTGGAGGAACTGTTTGACGAAAGATCTGCTAGTACGTATAACAACGCTGCCTTTGTCTGCACGTTTGGCGGATAATTACTTGTACTTATGAGCACTGAACAGTGCTCCATAGTTGATGACTGACGGGTTGAAGAACCAGGCTAGGTCGTACCCAGTGGAGGAGACCAATCAATTCCAGAAAATGCTTTCCAGCAGCATTGATTTTCTCAAATTTACCACAAAACTTGGACATTATCAATTGTCAAATCCGTGCAGTATGTGGAACATTCCAGCGATATGCATAGTAACTCGAGAAATGGTATGACACTGAATCAGATGTGAAGAATATGTACATTGATCTTCATACGAAGAATCTCCTAGTCCGAGGTCCTTTCAGAAATCTGAATCAAGGGCGGTCGCAATATTCTGAAAATCATGACCCGAGCTTACTATCGCTCCGCTTCTAAAACTTATTCGGGTACGATTGGAAATCATCTATTGTGCTGTCCAATCTAAGGATGAGACGTACATATATTTATCGATGCGCGCGAACCTCGAATTGGAAGGTTCTACCTGAATATGTCGGTACTTCTAGCTACGTGATTTCTAAAATGTCCGTGAGGAGACTATTATAGAACTGCTCACTCGCAAATCAGGTAAAAAGTTCACTGTTTGATCTATGGAATATATATTACATTCCTTGATTTCGTTGCATCATGACAATAACTAGTTGCTTACAGACAGACCGTCAAATGCAAGTTCCACGGACAGAGAAAGACAAACAACTTCTTTCAGTCAGTTAGTCACCAAAGCATTCACAACTGATAAAGTACACATCTCGATTGCACCAGGTGACCAAGTCAATCATCTCCTCGAACATGGTGCGATCTGGATTCAAAGCAACCGATGCTTCTGTTGAACTAACAATACGCGATTTCCGCCAAGAAGACTCCGGGTGTGCATCACCATTGCTGAAAGTTCCCAACTTGTCGATTCGCATCAGATCGTCCATACTCGACCATAGTAACGTCTGAAAGTTGACAGTGTACCTTCCCTCGGGACCACTCGTACGTACATCTGCGACTGAGCTCAGAATTCAGGCCCCGATACGTAGTCGTTTCCAGTGCAGTAACTAAGCATGAATATTTGTTTCGTTACCAATTCAACGGACATGAGCGGATTTATCATTATTATCTCCATGTGAAGAAATCCCGGATGGTGGTGATTTCCCTATGAGAGTTTAAATATTTGAAAGCTACCCAGTTTCTCTTCTTTCTCTTCTATCTGTCGAGCTTTTGGATTTCTATCCCTAAGCTTCCAGCTTTAAAATAGTCAGAGGCTTCTCCGTGCTGATGTTACTACTCATCATTCCTATAAAATTCGTCGTCTGGCGCATACATTAGAGATTTATCTTGCCTGCATATTAGATATTCAGCTTTTATACCTTCGCGTAATGAATCTCTAATTACGAATTGATGGAATACTCGAGCACTCTTCCTGCTTCCACGCAGGGCCATATATGTTCATTTATAGTTGTGCTAGATCCTAGTATGGTTGTCGCATTTGACAAGTTTTAGGAACTTCAAGATACGACGACAGAACCTTGAATATTAAAGCCCGTAAAGTACCGAGTAAGTATTGGCACATTTGCACAGATCCCCAGATAGGCTGCAAAGTCGATCTGAGGTACGTGGGAATCCAAACACGCGTCCATCTGATTTGATCCTCCAGTGACTAGTCCTCGACAAAGTAAGAGAATAAAAATCTCACTCTAAACATCCACACATATCCTCGGAGAACATGGCCTCAGTGAGGTTTAGTAGCAACAGTACTCTTGAATCAACCTCTGACAATCATCTTCACAAAAAAAGCAGCTGGACTAGACTAGTTAAACTACATACAGAAAGTAGACGCTGGACTTCTGTCTGATCAGGGCGTTGAAAATTAAAATTCCAGTATCTTAATCGCATCCTCTTTTGCAGCGGACCACAATTTGAACAGTTCTCGACCCTTTACTTGGTGGCACAGAGCTCCATGTCCTCGGAGTTGGATTACTACAGTGTGATACAATCGTTTTATTAGGTAAACTAGTTCTCACGGGGAGGCTCGATCTGTTTGACCGCTATTTGAGCTCAGATCAGTTACTACGAAACGCGCGCATTATTTGTGTGAAAAGCACTGCAGGTTTATCAGAAACAGGAACACTATGAATTCAAGTGCCGTGGCACATCTACTCATGATTTGCAGCAATGTACAGTATGTCTCGGTTAAAGAAGCCCTTCAGACTCAGTAGCATTTGGCTCAACCTTCTTCTGCAAGATCGACCTGCCTTTCTCAATTTATGAGTCACAAATGGAGTGCCAAATAAAAGAATTCAGCATCTGTGGTCGGTAGGAATCGTCCAGAATGTTGGTAACCATGCCACTTGAAGTGCATCAACAGAAGTTGACACTATTCTTCCGCTGCGTCTCCAGTTTTCAAGCTTCTGAAATCTATCCCGGTCCGGATCCACTGCTGCGATTTGCTTATAGTGGATCCAGACCAGGATTATGTACTGGTTGCAGTTGAGGGCATAAGTTTGTCAGATTGCAGGAACAGGACAACGATCTTATCAGAAGATTGTACACGACCCTTGTGTGCACATGTACTCGCTGTACGAAGAGGATTTAACTCTTCTTGAGGGCAAAGAACAGTAGGTAGTTCGTCTTAGAGCATCAGTATAACAGCATGTGAACCATGGTACATATGCAAATCAAGTCCAAAGATTCAGATTGATATGATTATAGCTATTGATTTCAACTAGCAACAAACATATAGACTGAGTAGAACCAACAGGCAGCATGTGCCGCAAAGTTGGGAACTAGATTCTGCTTTCGGGCCGTACGCCGCCGTTTGGGGAAGTTGCTTGCGAGTTATGTTGGCAGGTGCAGATTCTCGTCCAGCACCGTATTTGGAAACAATCTTAAGTACATCGGTCGTAAGCCGATCCATTGCTCTGACCTCCTCCAAGCAGTAGTAAACAGTGCTGCAGCACTTTATGGGGGCACAAGCCTTAAATTTTGATATCAGGGTCGTTCGATGAATCACAATTCTCCCAGCAAGACCTTGCGTGCACTGATTCCTAATACCATGTGCTTCTCTGCTATCATTTATATTCTCCGGACGAATTCATGAACAAACAGATTTAACGTGCACATGGAGCAGTTCCCGGCTCCTTTTCGAATCTAAGTACAATAAGTATCGCCAACAGAGCTCTGTCTATGTCGAACTTAGGCTAGATTGTCAAATGTGCAGAGAAGGTCAGCAGCACAGGAAATCTCTTTGCTGTCAGTTTATACGGATGCGTGCAATAAAGCCATTTCCTTAGTTCTTACTGGGCTCATTGCTGCTAACCTTAGACGGATCTGGAAGGATGAGCGACGTTGATTCTTCCTCTCCGCGGACGTACAAAGCTTAAAGTCTTTCCTAGATCGGAGTTGTTGAAGTACGTTGCCCAGTCGGCGAGGAAATTGCCGGTGATGACGGGTTTCAAGACCCGAATGACATTCAGGTTTGTGGTATTTGGATGATGTGAAAGCACCGAGCAGTATGCAGTAAGTTAAGGCTTGCAGACATTTCTTCGGTGTCCTATAGGAGGATCCTTTGCTTCTTTCTGACGCTAATAACTCGATCTCCCTTACTGCAATACTTTGAATTGAGTGTTAAAACAAGATAAGTAGCTGCACTTCATGTGAATTTGCAGAACATAATAGTAACACATTCCAGCACAGACAAGTCTCTCTCAGTCCTATCATCTCTTGATCACGTGTACTCACAATGCTACAAACCGAGAGAGAGAGAGAGAGAGAGAGAGAGAGAGAGGGGGGGGGGGGGGGGGGGGGAAAGAAAGCTTCTTCCTAATGCTCTGTGCGAAAGTGCCTGGATGGAAGAGTCGTTCGATGCTTCATTCATGTCGACCGAGTATTGATAAATAGTCCTTTACTATGAGTACTCGAAAAAGTGAGCGACAGTGAACTAGACAGCCTCGGTTCTCCCGGACTTCGTCTCTCCCGGACTTCGTCTCTTGCATGTCGAGATAAGTATGGCAATCTACAGACGAGAATTTAGGGTCAGTGAGAGGTGACTCACTTCACGAAGAAAACATCTTGACACGAAAAGTGGACATTAAATGCACTTGTAGAATCACAGTGCTTAGCTCAGTCTGCAAGCTGACTGATTGAACGATACTTTCATGTCGAACTTAAACCTATAGCTGTGGTGAATTTGCAAGATAACCGCAAGTACCTCCCCATGTCATGCAATTGGCGACGTGCTGACTCTGTCAGTTGTCCACCTACGATACAGTACGCTTTATAGTCAATACGATGCTACTTTGTGCAGGGAAGGAAACTGCCATGGAATGCAGTGTCCCAAAATTAGAGCACGACACAGATCTAGTAAGTCATTATAGCTTTTGGTCGAAGTGATTGCGATTGCGTTAAGCAGAATTTAAATGAGCTCTTATCTCGCTCTAGGACAATTCCAGGCCTGCCTTATAATCTGGGGACCTGGGATGTCGGAAACATGACTTATGGACTGTGACATTGCTCGACACGTTAATCTGCTGTGCAAGGTTCATGAGGGAAAAGTGGTAAGCCTTGAAGTTGCAGGACCTTGGCTGATCGATCACAGACTTTGAGAGAAACAACGTACGAGTTGCCGCAATAAATTCTTGAAACGAAGTGTGTTACAAAACACATCAATCGGATACAGTGGCTCGTAATCTGGATTTTACGATGTCCAGATGGGCCTGGGAGTCCAGCTGTTGAACTGCACACAGACGATGAATATGCTACGTACACCATTGCCAGTTTCTACCTGTCTTGACCACCTTTACAAGAGCACACCTGAAGCTACTACTCAACCGAAGTAAGTTGCAGTATTTGATTGAACCACTATAGCTTGCAATGGAAGCTGTATACTTTCATACATTGTACTCTCGTTTCTCTCTGGGAGCAGCATAGTGTAGGCATCCGGGAAAAACGTAGCACATTTCTGCTTTTTCTCCTAAACGAACTCTCTTGTTCGCTTGATTTAGTATGAAACACACAGTATGATTTAACATGGAGTGAAATAACATATGTTATTCTTGAAAGACGAGTGGAAATTACTACAAGGAAGATGAGAACAAGGATCAAGATGACGCTAAATCATGCAGAAAATGTGCACGCAATAACTGAGTTTTGAGTGTATTTTGACATACACGGATGACAGATCTCTTGTAGATAGTGTGGTCATCCAATTTGTGTAAGAATTCTGTAAATCGATTCGATTAGATAAGTGCTTACAGGATGTATGATATCTCAAGTGCAAAGGTACCCAAGGGCCATTCTCACTAGCCTAGATGCATTCGTACCAATAGATGTACACAGTATAGCCATCGAAGCAGTCGCCATCCGGACTCTAGGGAAGCCGGATTGTAGGAACGTCGTGACATTCTCACTACAAGTGCCCTTAGGAACTCGATCGATACGTCAGTCATGATCTTGTTTCCAGACTCAAATCAACTTAATTAAATATTTTTTGTTGCTCCTAATTGTTCTTATTGTTCTATTCCAAATTTTATGATTCCCTTACGGACTTGCATAACTCGGGTATCCGAATATCTTACGTGCAAACTCGGATATTTTAGGTGCGGCAAGGTTGATTTTTCGTTTGATATCTCAAAAGTATTAGTTTTTCGTTTGATATCTCATGTTGATGCGATTGCGCTTCCCTCTATTTTATATCTCTTTATATCTTAGGTGCGATGGGACAGGTTCTCACATCGATACTATTAAGATTTAATTTCATTTTACTTCTTTTTCCCCTTGTATAGAGCAAAATTTTCATATCGATACTAGGGAGATTTAGTTCCATTTTACTTTTTCTTTCTTCCTCTTGTGTAGTTGGATAGGTCTTCCCATTCAATTTATTTTAATAAATTTTTCTTATGATGCGGTTTTGAGATATTATAATTTTTTTAAGCACATATTCAATGAGATTCCTATGATTATTGCATTAATGGAATTATTACAGTAACTCGTAATAAGATATGTTTAGCCTTGTATAATAAGTCAAATTTCGGTTTCTGAATATTCGAATGATTAATATTAAAACATTAATTTATCCTTATTTATCGTCTTCTTTCCCATAGCTTTCACATATCTCCAAAATTAAAATATAATTAAATTCCTTCATATCAAAGTTTCAAACATCTCACAGATTTCGTTGTGACAAGTAAGCATAGAAGCTCTACATTTCTTTTTCCATATCTTGATACCAAGAAAAACTGAGAAATTTTTTTTTGTATTTCAAATTTTGAGTCCAAATGGAATTCTAGATGTTTTTTCAATACCTTCACTATCTATAATTGTAAATTATTATCCATATAAAACGAAAAATTTCCAATTCACTAGCTTCACACTCTTATAAAGTTGGATCTAAAATACTCCATATATATCCAACGTGTACAAAAAATGAAGTGCGTATAACATACATACTCCGGAGCTTGCTTCTCCAATGGAATCACCTTGTGTGTTGTTTTATAAACTTACTTAAGTAATCCATTTAGATTGGCATTTCTTACTTCCCTCTTTTTAATTTTCCAGTCAATTAGTGTGGTAAGATTAAAATATCAATGCTCTAGCTGAGACACTCGTACATCCAACATTTACCGTAAAGTAGTGTGTAGCTTGGCCTTAAAGCTTGCTTGCCTAATAGAATTCTATTGTTTAGAGACGCCTATGGTATGTTGTTTGTTAACTACTCATTAAGTAATCCAATTACGTTGGCATTGCTTTCTCATATATTTCTTCATATATATATATATATATATATATATATATATATATATATATATATATATATATATATACATTCTAAGATGCTTTTTCCCTCTGTGGGAAAAAGCATCTTAGAATTCTATAACATTACTTTCCACTTAAACCCAAGTGGTACCTAATGCCTTTCCAAGTTCTCATTAAATTAAAAAAATACTTTATTTATACCGTGTCTCTAATTTGATTTTGAGAATATTAAAATTATATTCAATCTTCATTTTTTTAGAAGTCCCGTTATGTTGTATTTTATTATTTCTCTCTTGAGTTCATTGTGACATGACTTTTAATGAGTATTTTTTCAATGCATATTTCAATGAGTATACTTTTCCCCTCATAAAGAACATAATCACAAGCTTAAAATCTAACCATAATATTTCAATGATAAATATTTTGTATATACATTGTTACACAGTATAGATCATTTTCAGCATCATAAAATTATAGAAACACAATTCATATAGAAGTCACACATGAATATGTGCCACAATAATCAATTTAATCACACACTCAACTCAAAAAAAAATGCAATTCTCAATTCAATGAATGTCCAACAACAGTCACTAATTATATTGTCAAGTCACACCCACTTGAGTAAGAGTCTCATGGTGATGCTTGCCAATCTTTGTCCATTACAACCAAGAGCTCAAAAGCTCAACATCAAAGAAATTCATTCTTTGGAATTGCAGTTCAAAGGTATAACACTCTGGAATCAACTTGGAACTCTAACCCTAACGGTGCTGCTAACAACCCATTTAACAGTCCACTTGACCACTCTAACAATGTGATCAATAGCCCTAATAACAAAATGTGACCACCACAAATTAGTCTCTAAGCAACTACCCGTATAACTATGACTGCCAAGATTAACAATCCAATGTCCAAGCAAACTAGCTTTTTTGCTGCAAACGTCATGGCAATTGTTATACATATATACATTGCTACAAAATATACTCACTATCAACATCATACACTATAGAAGTTACACATGAACTCTAAAGTGCCATAATAGTCCCCTAGTTGGCAATTAGGTTCCTCTAACTCCATATAGCCATCTACTCCAAGTATATGATATGCCCTATGGTGTGCAAAGGTCAAGAGGTTGGATGCTATAGAGCCCCATTAGCTGCATGTCTACAATCTATACCACATAAGGAGTGAATTAGCTATGGGTCAAGTATATTGAGGACATACCCACTACCCTTGAGGAACCACCATGAAGGGGGGAGTCAAACATTCCATGTGTCATCCTCTCAAACAACTATCACACACCAACATAATGGTAGATCCACTAGAAGAGCCACATAATAGACACTACAAACTTACACGTATAAATTTGAAGCTTGGGTCCATAATGCCATCAATATTTGGGAGGTGGCATGGTGCACAATTGTGCACATGATCCTTCCAAACAACACCATCGTATCTTTCTAACATGAGGAATCCAAAAGGCAAAACCTCTCACACTCTCCAGCTAGTGCAGCATGTAGTCACATCATATGTCATTGGTGTAGTCTGTTGTAGATATACATAATCACCTCGGCAAAATCAATGGATCAAGGATCTATAATCTCCTCCTTGAATAATAGCATAGTGTAAGGTATCCTCATGTTGAGTAATTGCTAATTTCTCAAAAGCCACGAGCATCACTCTCCAAAAGTCTTTGCCCATTGAGAACATATTTTCATCCATACGTCTAGATCATCCAAGTCCAAAACTATAGCAGCATCACAATGAGTGACTACAAGTAAATTTGGACCTTAAGAGTCCATAGAGTAGAAACTAAAAAGAGAAGGATGTTAAGGAGGCCTCCCAACTGAATCAATAGCCCAGGGCCAACCAAGGTAACTAGAGATCCTAATCTCTGATGTGTCTTATTTGCAAACCATACTTACATAATCCTCTCACCATCTAAACCACTTTCTTTGCTAAATCATCTACTTCAAGGTGATCTTGAGAGGTGGTATGGTGATTTTAAAAGACCAAATCCAAGGAGAGAAATAGGAGAATTGAACTCACATTGGGACACTTGAAAAACTTGAGGAAAAACTCCAAATGCCTAGCATGAGCTTTGGCTTTGGTATTTATAAGTAGCATACAAGGCCCTTGAGAAGCTTCTCAAGAAGCTCCGTTGAACCGCTTTCTTAGAGTGCAAGCCAAGTTAACTAAGAAGCTTCTCAAGAAAATTCCTTGTAGAAGCTGAGTACTTGGCATGCAAGCTAAGCTAGTTAGAAGCTTCTAGAAGCTTCCTTCTAGAAGCTATCTGCTTGGAGTGCAAGTTAACTAGTTGAGAAGCTTCCCAAGAAGCTTCCTAGATGCTTTTGGAATATTTTAGGCTAATTTGGCTTATTTTCTACTTCGTTAGCCTTACTAATTATGTCGCTAAACTCCATACTGTAACATATTTTTCCCACCGCTAGTTGGTGACGTCCTTGTCGCCATTGAAGCTTCAAAATCTTGGATGGCCATTTGTGCATTTTGGAGGTGAGAAAGAGGTTCCCATGTGCCATCATGAAGGGGGTATCCTTTCTAAAGGACCTTGTACTCCATATGGTGGCGATGTCCTCGTTGGATGTAGCAACGTGCAACGATACGATCAACTTCATACTCCTCATGATCATTGATAGGGATAGGGGGAGGAGGAGGTTGGACTCAAGAGGACAAGGAAGAGGGGTTAGGAACATAGGGTTTCAACTTGGAAACATGAAAGACAAGATGGATGCGCATATGACAAGGTAAGGCAAGTTGATAAGCAACAAGAGAGACAATTTGGGTGACATCAAAAGGTCCTATCCAATTAGGGGCAAGTTTACAAACTTGGGTATCAAGTGGGAGGGTTAGATTACTAGAGGATAACATAACTTTATCACCAACTTCAAAGGTGAGATCACAATGATGATGGTCCGCATATTTTTTTGACGATTTTGAGCAACAAGGAGGTGAGATTTGGCTTGTTGAAGAGATTTGGAGATGGTGGTCAAGAAGGTTGAAGTATGGAGGACTTGAGACAAAGGAGGAGAAAGAAGAGAATCAGGGACAAGTAGATCTTGGCCAAAATTGAGAAAGAAAGGAGAGAATCCGGTGCTTTCCTGTTTAGAGTTATTGTATGCAAACTCTACAGTTGCAAGACATTGATCCCAATTGGTATGGTGAACGTTGACAAAGGCACAAAGCATAACTTCCAAGGTGCAATTTTCATGTTCAGTTTGTCCATCAGTTTGAGGATGATAGGCTGTGGACAAAGCAAGCTTGGTGCCAAGTATCTGGAAGAGTGCTTGCCAAAACTTTCCGGTGAAGCAAGGATCACGGTCTGAGATGAGTACACATGGCATCCCATGATGTTTGAAGACATTATCCAAGTAGAGTTGCACCAAGGTTGGAGTATCCATAGTATCAACCGTTGGTGCCAAATGGATTTGCTTACTAAGCTTATCTACAAACACCACAATTGTTGTGTGACCTTGTTGTGTCTTGGGTAAGGAGGTGATGAGATCTAAGCTCACATGTTCCCAACAAGTAGCTGGAATGGGAAGTGGCTGAAGGAGTCCACTCGGCTTTTGGTTATTGGCCTTGTTACATTGAAAAATCTCACACGATTGGACAAAGTTCCGAACATCTCGTGTCATGTTGGGCCACCACCATTGGCGTTGGAGGATGCCCAAGGTCTTGTCCACTCCCATATGACCAGCTATTGGTAAATCATGGGCTTCTTGAAGACGCACAAGTTGAAGATCACCTTTGGTTGGAACATAGATCTGGTCCGCATGGAAGAGAAGGTGTTGTACTCCTTGTCGCATGCTGTCAAACAACCATGTACCATTTGGAAGAAGGGATCTTGTTGTAGAGTTGATCTAAACTCGTTATGGACCTTGGGGTTAATTGACACCATCGTGATTGCCGCCGTGATGAGAGGAAGAGCCTTCAAATCAGGTCATTGTGATAGAGCATCAAGGATGATGTGGAACCGACTTGGTTTGTACTCAAGTTTGATGTCAAACAATTAGAGTTGCTCTTCCCATTGATGATGTCGATTCTTCATGTGCTCCAAGTGTAGGGTCTGCAACAATGGCTTGTGATCAGTTTGCATGATCACTTGTTTTCCCAAGAGATAATGCCTCCATACCTTGATGGCATGTATTATTGCAAGTTGTTCCCAATCTCAAGCAGAGTAATTTCTTTCAGTTGTATTTAGTCGGCAAGACACAAAGGAAATGGGATGTAGTCCACCTAGGAATTTTTGTTGTAACACAGCTCAAATTGCAAAGTTAGAAGCATCAAAATCAACCACACAAGGTAGTTGAGGATCATATGGTTGAAGAATAGGTCTTGAAGACACCATATGCTTTAACTTTTGGAATGCTTCTTCATGCTTGGTGGTCCATTGGAAACTCAAGTTCTTTCCTAAGAGGTCAGTCAATGGTGTAGCCACATGAGCATGATAGTGGATGAACCGTCGGTAAAAGCTGGCCAATCCATTGAATGCTCGTACTTCTGTATCATCATTTGGGGTAGGCCAATCAATACTGGCCTTGATCTTCTCTTCTTACATCTTGATCTCCTTTGATGAGCTCTTATGCCCCAAGAAGGTAACCTCCTTTTGCCAAAAGGCACACTTCGACTTCTTGTAAGTAAAATTTCCATTGTCATAGTCGTCTTAGGACTTCTCGCACATGATTCACACGTGTTCTATCTTTGTCTTGCTATAGATGAAGATACCATCCAAGAACACCACCACGGACCAATCCAATAGTCCATCCAACACCTGATGCATCTGATCCATGAAGACTGATGGAGCATTAGTGAGTCTAAAAGGTAGAACTCTCCACTCAAAATGCCCATACCTTGTGTGAAAGGCAGTCTTTTGCACATCCTCTCTATCAATAAGAATTTGCCAATAGTTGCTATGAAGATCCAACTTGGAAAAGTAGCATGATCCACTTAGTTGATAAAGCAAGTCATCAATCCGAGGCAAGGGATATGCATTCTTCACGGTTTGCTTATTGAGCCCACGATAATCAATACAAAAATGAAATCCTCCATCCTTCTTTGGAAAAAATAGTACCGGTGCTCTTCGAGGAGAGGTACTATGCTGTATGAAATCCTTCTCCAACAACTATATAAGTGTTATTTGCAACTCCTCCAACTCCTTTGGTGAGAGCCGATAGATCGGTCTACTCATTGGAGTACTCCCTAGAAATAACTCGATCTTGAAGGGCATACCTCAATCAGAGGGTAATCCTTTTGGCAGATCGGCCAGAAACATGTCTGCAAACTCCTTAACTATCCTATCAACCATTGCTTGATGAGGCTCTTGACCCTACGTAGATTGTTCTTGTGCAATCTGCTTGATCCACACCGTGAATACATACTTATCTTCCTCCAAAGCTTGCTCTATGGCTGCTTTACTAACAAACTTCCCTTCTAGGGATTCATCTCTCTTCCAAGCTTGCTCCTTGGTTGTCTTCTTGGCAAACTTCCCATCTTTGGACTCATCTCCCTTCTAGGTTTGCTCTATGGCTACCTTCTCGACAAACTTCCCATTTGGGACTGACTATTCTTAGGTGTCTTACTTAGAGGTGCCAAACAACCTAATCAGAAATTCCTACCTTGATGTTGTACTTGAATTTGGCGTCGGGTCCAATCAAATTGAACCTTATGATGTTCAAGCCAAGGTAGACCCAGAATGATATCATAGTGTAGAGGTGCCACTACAAACCTCAAACACTCCAAATACTCCTTCCCAATCTTGAAGGTAACAGGATGCGAGGTGCGGAATGCAAAACCTTTTCTACCATCCGCCATCATCAAACTACTTCCAATCACTGGCTTGATGGAATACCCAATTCCTTTGCTACTTGCATAGATATGCAATTCTTTGAACTTCCAAAATCAACCAAAATCCTACAACTCCAATTAGATATCATACCTTGCAAGTGAAGCAAACTTGCATAGGTCAAGCCTTCAATCCCATTAGAACTAATCAAGCTCCAGTAGGCAGCTCTAAATCTCCTACTAAAATTCCTTGTTTCCCTGATCATTCCACTCCACAACCTCCACTTGGCCAACTTGTTGAGGTCATCCATTCTTGAGTAGACATTCAGCAATACGATGCCCCAATTGGTGATAATAAAAACAACCACCATTTTGTCACAATTTCTCTCTATCTACTATGCTAAGTGGTCTTCGTTGAATGGCATCAATCTCCATTGGTGCTGGCTCCTTCACTTGTGTGTAGTATATTGGTAGGCTCTGTGGAGGTCAAGGTCGAGATCAAATTGTTGCCACCAATGAATCAAAATGTTCGGCCAACCGCATAGCTTCCTCCAAATGTTGTGGCTCTTGCATGGTTACCTCTAATTTGGTTCAAGCCTTCAAGCCCCTCACAAATTGATCCAGAGCTTCACCTTCCAATATATCTGGAATTTGCATGATGGTCTTTTGGAACTGCATGATGTAACTTCTTACAAAGCCAATCTGTTTCAACTCTGCCAACTTATCCCATGCAGCTCGTGTGGCATTTATAGCTTGGAACCGACTAATTTTTGCACCCTTGAATTTTGCCCATGTCAAGATTAGTGCAACAATTTGTTGTTCAGCTCGCTCCACTTGGAATCTCCACCATAGCTTTGCTACTCCATCCAATTGGCTAGAAGCCAAGAGAATCTATTTTCACTCATCTTGTAGACTGATAGCTTCAAAATAACTTTCACAATCAAACACAAAATTCTCCACTGCACCCAAAAGATTCTTGCCCTCAAATACCTTGGGTTTAGGAAATCTGATCCAATCTTCTCCTTCTCAAATTGGTACTCTCTCCACTTGCTCTTGTCATCAAAGATCTCGTTCATCCAACAATCGAGTAAGGTGCTCAATTTGTTGCTGCATAGCAAGGATAACATCGGTATTGCCGCCATGGTTGCTACTCTATCACACCACTCCCAATCTATCAAATTTATTAACACATAGAAACAACATGTCCACCGTTCTCCATAAGTTACAACCGGAAGCACCAAGGGTTCCTCAAATATGGTGATCATATGAAGAAAATCTTGTCCAAAGTGCGAGGTGATGAATTGTGTGAAATGATGCTTGGGTAGTATTTGGATGCAAAAATTACAATGGTTTGGTGAAAGTGGATTTGGTGGTCCATAAATTCCATCCATCCCATTCCTACCCTGATACCAATGTAAAAGACCAAATTCAAGGAGAGAAATAGGAAAATAGAACTCACATTGGGACACTGGAATGAGGGAAAACTCCGAATGCCTAGCATGAGCTTTGGCTTTGGTATTTATAGGTAGCATACAAGGCCCTTGAGAAGCTTCTCAAGAAGCTTCCTTGAACCGCTTTCTTAGAGTGCAAGCCAAGTTAACTAGGAAGCTTCTCAAGAAGCTTCCTTCTAGAAGTTGCTTACTTGGCATGCAAGCTAAGCTAGTTAGAAGCTTCTAGAAGCTATCTGCTTGGAGTGCAAGTTAACCAGTCGATAAGCTTCCTAAGAAGCTTTCTAGATGCTTTTGGAATATTCTAGGCTAATTTGGCTTATTCTTTACTTCGTTAGCCTTACTAACTATATTGCTAAAATCTATATTGTTACAGTGATTAATCAAAGCCTTGTCACACAAGACCTAATTTCTCTGAAGAACTCTATACCTTGATTATTCAAGACCTTAGTTGTTGCATCAAAATGACTAAGAACCCAATTCAAGAATGAATAAGTAAGCTATCCTTTCAATAGGATTGTGAACAAGTGTCACCAACTCAATCCACTTAGAGAAGTGCTCCACCATAACCAAAACATACAGATGATATATCATAGTCAATGATAAAGGTCTAACAAAGTCCAAACTCCAAAAATAACCTCATGATAGATAATGGGTGTAATTGTGGCATAAGAGTATTAAAAGATGCTCTAACTTGGTCATAAACCACACATCTAGCAACAAATTATTGTATATTAATGTACATATGGTACCACCAATAATGATTCTAGAATGAACTATATTTTTGCTTTACTCCAAAATGTCCAAGCTCCTCATGAGCATACCATACCAAGTGTGGTTTTTGAGATGGAAGCAATACAACTTGCACTCTATCATCCTCCCACATTTGAGGAGTATTATTACCCTCCAACCTAAACCGCTTGGCTTGCTATAGGACATGGTCTCTTTCCTTGGCACCAAATATCCCACCCACAACACCAATGCAAAGATACATCATCATGTGTCACTAACTTTTACTTATCTTTGAGACCTTAACAACTCTTCTTGTCTTTATTTGTGAGAAATATCATCAAAGCCTCAGAAAATATACGTAGAAAGGCAAGTGCATCCCAATTTGGCACCATCTCCTCATTTGTCTCACCATGCCATTGAGCTATAATCTGAACCTATGGGCTAGTACATAGGTTTTTACTCAACCCACTTGCATCACAATTCACCACTTTAGGTTTGTGAATAACAGTGAAATCATACTCTTGTAAAATCAAAGCCCATAGTGCGAGCTTCCTTGAAAGCCTTTTAGACTCCATCAACTACTTCAGTGTTTGATGATTAGTTATGAGAGTGAAAGAGTTACCAAATAGATAACATCTGAAATGTGCTACTAGTAGCCCATACTACTGCCAAGCACTCTCTCTCATATGAACTATACTTCACCTCCATTGAATTTTTGGAGTGATTAGTGTAGGCCACCACAACTCCTTTCCCTCATCATCCTATTGAGTGAGCATTGCTCCAAGCCCCAACGTACTTCAATCAATATGAATAGGAATGGAAATCCTATGATCAGTCTCCTAAGAATAGGGGTAGATGTCTATCTCTCCTTGAGCTTTATAAAAGCTCTCTTTTGCTCATCTCCCCAACATCACTCTTGTGTAAGTCTGGTTAGCTTTGTCAAGGCCTTAGCAATGACACTAAGTCCTCTAAAACATTGCTGATAGAAGTTTACCAACCCTAGGAATGCTTGCACTCTACTCACATCCATAGATTGAGGAATACATGCAATAGCTTCCACCTTTGTATAATGAACACCAAATCCATCAAGGTAGATTTTATGATCCAATACTCAACTTGCTCATGGAGGAATCTACACTTCATAGGATGTAATTTGATTCCATGAGATCTCAATCTCTTAAACACCTTCAAAAAATATCTCTCATCATCTTCCACAATAATGTTACATATCAAAATTTCATCAATGTAACACTAAGCAAAATCTAATCTTGCTAGGATCCTATCCATGACTCTCTAGAACTTGACAAGAGCATCTTTAACCCAAATGGTAAGAATCACCATTGATACAATATATCCTTATCTTGAAGATCAATAACCCAAATGTTATCTTGGATGTGTACTCCTTGATGGGCAATTGATGATATCTTGCACAAAGATACAAATTATTGAAGATCTTTGTATGCCCAATTGCATCAAAGATCTCCGCTAGTGTAAGCATAGAATACCAATCAACTTTAGTCTATCAATTGATAGGGTGATAATCTCTATATCTACCTATCTATGTAGTTTTTATGCATATCCTTCTTGGCTAGCATCCATATAGCTATAATATACTATCCATGTGAAATCTCCACCAAACTAACCTCAATAAGATCTCTACTCTAAATTTTAACCAACGCTCTCTCCATCTCACTATATCTATAGGGACATAAAAAAACCAATGTATCATTAGTCCACTCAATTCAAACACCAAGTCCTTTTGGAGCACCCAAATCCTTCATATCAAAGGTAAAATAACTCGTGTAGCTCCTCAAGAACCTCCAAACTTTCCATCTTTCTCCTCTTGTAAGCTTGGGTCTAATATTTGGTTCCCAAGTATCCGTTGTAATTGATGTAGAAATGAAAGATGCACTAACTAATTGCTACATCGGAGCCATAGGAGAAATATTTTCATGCTCCCAACTACTAGAATCCTCAACCTCCATGCAAAAGATCTTTCTACTTTAGCTGCAAGCTCCACATGTCCTCTAGTTGCATCCCAAGTAGACCACCCTCATTAGTAATCATCAGCTATGTTCCAAGAATACCATGCCCACTTTGTCCATTGTCTTTTATCTAAATCATCTTGATAGGCGCAAAGCTCACAAGTGTCAAGTAGTGATGCTTATCAAGCACATTTTATATTGCTCAACCAATCCAAGGCTCACAATCTAGGTCAAATAGTTCAAATCCATAGCTTGACCTAACATCTAACATTTAGATACTTCTAATATTAATGAAATGATAATAATACATATAAAAACCCCATCATTTGCTCTCTCTCATTGGTGTTAGGCTCCACCAACTATTGTAACTATGAGGCTCAAACAAGTCCAAGATCTCCCTCTCAAAAAGCATGGGAGCTTGGAAAACTCATGAGTGTGGGTAAAGTGGATATGAGCTACCCAACAAGGTTCACCATTGTCATTGGTGACTGTTAACCACTACCACTATTTGAGATTGGCGTCCAATATCCAAGATATCATCAACAATCACATGTGATGGTCTTTGAATACCATCATAGGCACACTATAGAACCTCTATAGGTAAGAGGTTTGTCTACCAAAGATGAAAATAATGAGCACACAATCCAACTCTAGTTGCATCTAACAACATGGTAGGTCCCATCCAAGAATAGACCAAAGTGTATTTGCCATCACATGTGTGCAAATACACATTTTAAAATGTAGGCTTAAGAAACTACTTAATGAACTTGGAGATGTCATGTTATAAGTAACATCTCCCAAAACACACAAGAATAAGGATTCTATAGACCTTGATCTTGGTCAACTCAAACATGGTCATCTAAAAATCACCAAATGAATGGAACCATGTCTTTCTAGATCTTGCACCCCCAACAAGGAAATATTTGTTGGTGGGATCCTCTAGTAATCCTCGATTGTTGACATTGGTAATAACCAAAGATACCAATAGGCCAAGTGTGCAACATGATATAGAGAGACTTGCCTAGCAATCTCATCTCTCCTCACATACAAAACCTTTGAACTAGTATGCTTGCTTGTAGTCCATAGCTAGTCTAGTGTTGATCCCACCAAACAACTCCAATAGGCATACTCCCTTATTGGATATTACTAAATAAATAAATATCATACCAAAAGGTGACAAGGTAACATGTTCTTGAGGTTCATCTTCAAATTGATCCACTGGTGGTACAAAAGCCTCACTCCAAGCTTGTTCTAACAATTGATCCACATGTTTCTGCAATACCTTATTAGACCTCCACAATGGAACATCCAAGGTGGATGGAACAATTACACTTGTACTCCAAATCTAAGTGATCTCCTCTGATATTGCGGTATTCTCTACATGAGTGTTCCTCTCCAATAAGTCACTACGCCAAGAAATAGAACCACTAAAAGCAGAGATGATGCCATGGTCCTTGATTGTCGTGAGCCAAGACTACCACTACTAAAATGCATTGTTTGGTGACATATAAATCCTTCACTTGACTGCCAACCTGACCTATAGGAAGCTATCTCCTCCTAATAGTCAATGTTGAAGCCCATGGGTTATAACATTGCTCTACCAACTAGTACATCATATGACTCTATTATTGTTGCAATGGCCTAAGCTCTCACCACAAAACCATCAATGAAATAATCATGCTAAATTTGGACAATGAGCTCTCCATATGTGATGTATTGTGTAGAACCATCCCTTAGAGATTATTAGATCTAAATGGACGCCTTTCCACATTGGTCTTCCATTGCCTAAGACCAACAACTACAAGCTTCTCTAACATAAGAGGTTGTATAATAGAGTCTAGTAAGACACTATATGGTGTATAAACCTACCTTGAAGGTCCCACCAAACTAAAAATCCAACTAAAAATCCAGATGTAAACCTAGCTTGCTCAAATGCAATTCTAATAGGTAGCTTTTCTAATCTAGAACTCTTCTAATCTCCTAAATGCAAGTCTCATCGATAACTCTTCTAATCAATTGTTGCTTGCTATAAGCTACTAGTAGCCAAAAAAATTGCAATGCTCCTCAACCAAGTTGGCTCCACCATCAACCACCTTTGCTCTAGAAGTAGGAACCACACCATCTCTACTCTCACAAAGTATGTCAGCTAACTAGAACACTAAAGTTGGATGAACTCCTAATGTAAACATATCATTGGTTGAGAAAAAAAGTGAGCGCATAAATCAACAAGGTTACTCTAAACATTGTAGTAAACACAATATGTATAAAGCAAGTGGTTGACTAATATCTCGTTGATCATGCATTCCATCACCATCTATCATACATACACTAGAAAGTTTAGGAGCCATAGATATTGTCTATAGTGCTTTTGAAAGTGTGAAAGATTGTGGAAGTTTGACCTATCTAGAAGCCTCTCCTCTTTGTGGGTCCAACTCCACTATTGCTCCTCTAGGCTCAAGAGCACATATTTCATTCTTATTCACTATAGCAAATACATCTACTTATGTTGATCCACACATGAAGTAAGTCAAATATATCCCTATCACCAACATATGAGATGGAAGCTTCAATTCTTGAATCTGACCTCCTTTGAGCTATAGGCATGTTAGCCAATCTTTGCTCCAATTATGCAATCCAAGTAGCCATGTTGTATCAAAAGCAAGGGCAAGTATTGTGCACCTACCAAGTGCAAGTCTTCTAATGCCACGTCTACCACCCCGTCCTCCATGACCTAAGGCTCCTCTACTACCTACAATAGTAGTCTTACCACTTTATAACTTTGGCTGGAGGTCAAAGCATTGATCACTAGTGAGGCCAAATCTATGGCAATGGTCATACTGTCTCTGGGTTGATTATAGTACTCAAGAGGTATCATGTCTACTACCTTAGGTTTACTCTCTCTTGTGGTGAGGTCCACCACAAGTCCAACAAGTAACACCACCACTCATTGGCTATTATTGACCAAGAAATGAGGATAAGGATCTAGGTGCACTAGGCCTTTCATTTGCTCCATATGATTAAGGTTGTCCATTTTGCTCTTAAAACCCAACATTGCATGGTGTACTTTGTTGCACTCTAGAAAAAGTAACAACTATGGATGATGTCTCCTTGCCAAATCTAAATATCACCACTCTCTCTTCTGCCATGTTGAGCTTAGTGCACTTTGCTAAACTAAAGACCACTTTCAAAGTCAATAAGGTAGCCTATAGCAACGTAACATCACATACTCATTGTTGAAACTCCTTGCCTAATATCCCATACCAAAATTGGACTGCTTGGACCTCAAGCACTATCTGGGTGAAACTGATCAACCATCTCATGTGAATTTATGCTTGTGTAGGCTTTCTCTAATTTTTTGTTTCAACTCTTGTAAGCTCTTCAACTTATCAATCCACACTCCTTGGTAGTTCTACCTTAAGCATTAGAAGAACTCTACCATGAGGCTAAACCTTGATATTGCATCACCTCCCATAACAATATCTTTACTTGTAGTAGCACCATCTCTAACTAGTGTACCTCCCCTAGATACAAAAATGCTACTAGAGCTAGAACTCATAGGTATTGTCAATCTACCTCTAGAAATTGAGCCTAAGGTGATAGAGATGTAGTTTGGATACCAATTTTGTCTTCATAACTCAATTTCCTCTAAGTGTGCTCTCTTGAACTCATGATAGCCATCCATTAACAAACCTTTCAAGTGTTAGAACAGCCTTATCCATTCCATGAAGGATGTGAACAAAGTTAGGTTTCATATTTATGGTAGATCACATCAATTATTGAACTCTTCGATGAAATCATCCAAATCAATGGTACCCATCATACCAAAGTGACATGTGGGGCCTTTGGAGGCCCCATAAATCTAGTCATGGTCCATAAGAACAATGTTGATACACAATGTGCACTCTCAATGAATAAGCTCTTAAGTCAAATTCCGAACAAAAATTAATATCTTCCTTCATTGTCACCTAAGATATGGGTTGATATCAAAGGCCACTCCACCCACTATGTATTGCAACAAAATCTCCTCTAAAATCCTTGGAGAACTCTAGTGTGAAAATGTATTCCAAACTGCAACCATAACCACCAAGTACCACTACCAATACCAAACACTGCACATTAATATAACTCTAATCATGACGACTACATTAGAAAAAAAGGTGACATGTAACTTACCATACATAACATGCACTCTCCCATTCTATAGGTTGTCACTTCCTACCTCTCCAACTCTAGATGTGATTCACTCCTTTGGAAGCTCAAGGTGGGGAGGCATACCTAAAGGAGACCATGCCTTGCACTTTGACACCTTAATTCTCAAGCCTACTAGTTGTAGCTCGATAGTCAAGTGGTCAAAGGCCTGCCTAATCTAATCTATAGGGCCACGATATGTGTATCATCTGCCAAGGAGATAAATACACAACCTGGCATGGCCAAAGTAGTAGATAGGAGAGCTCTAAAGTGAGCCATGGCAAATAAGGTTCTCCTTAAAGGATCTCCCTGACGTGTACCAACAATTGACTCCAAGATGGTGACTCGCTCCTATGAACAACTGTGCTGGTAGTAAAGGGAAGCAAGAGAGCCATAAAAAGACCGCACAAAAGGAATAAGACTCTCCAAGGATCCACTTGCCTTCCTAAGCTCTCTAAAGATGGATGCCCGTGAGACACTATTAAAAGCATTCTCAATATCCATCTATAAGATGACCCACTTCGGATGGATATCTAAGAGTGCCCTAATGCCTAGAGATATAGCCTCATATCCTCTAGGTGTAGCTGCTCCAAACTGATGTGGATTGAGGTGATGTCAAAAGTGAGAATGATGTTGAAGGATGATGGTACTAGTGATCAAATGCAAAAAAGGTCTCTCTAATAGCAATTGGTCTAATGCTTCTCGTGTCCTTCTCCATCACGAGAAGGAGACTAGCACCTAACACCAAACTAACATACATAGGAATGTCTCCTCTTGCTATTGCTGTAGTGTAAAACTTTGAGGACAAGAGAACTCTTGAAGAGAGATACAAGAGAGAAAACACAAATTTCACACTCAATCCTCCGATGTCCCAAAGGAGCACATTCTCTTTATTATATAGCCAAAGAGGATCTCCTCCAAGGAAGCTCCACCATAGGATAAGGTACATGGATAGGTGACCTGTCAGCAAGCTCCACCCTTAGATTACTTGCTTGGATGGGTGACATGTTGGTCTTGGTCCTGGTGCCATCTGGTTGGCCAAATAGGCTTTGACCAAAAGGAATCTTTTAGGGAATCTTCTTGTAGGAATCTCAAAATCATGTGGGTGAGGTACCATTGGAAAGCTCTTGGTGAGACAAACCAAGGGGGAGAGAATACTAGCCTTTTATCCATTGGGGGGAAGTCCTATACATTTTTGAGGTCTAATTCATTTGTTTAGGCCTCAAAAATTGCCTCAAAAGTTTTCAAGCCTATTTTAGCTTCTGCACTATTAATCGAAGTGCTCTTTTGGTGATACCTCTATCTGATCTATGTTCTTTGGCATGTGTAACATCCTTCTAGATGTCACCACCCCAAGTTTCACCTCTAGATCATATGCCTAACTATTGATTTGAAAGTTCTCTAACATGTTTTGGTTTCTGGTCTATTAGTAGAAGTCCTCTTTTGGTAATACCTCTATCTTATCTACTTGGTCCATCATGCATAACATCCTTTCAGATGTTACCAAACCAAATTTCATCTCTAGATCATCTATCTAGCTATTGGTATTACATGCAACCACTTGAAACAATTCAATAAAACCACTAGAAGGATCATCTACTTGAAAATAATCTCTAAGGTGCTCATAACTATCACTTGACAAGCCTCTTGAGGAAAGGCAAGTGGAAGTGCACAATGCTTGTGCAAATAGTGACCTATGAAGACCTAAAGGCTATTGAGGCTGATAATCTAATACCTCTAAAGGTAGTCTATCTATTGCTATAGGATGTAGTCAGCATAGTGAAGAGATAGTCTCATCAATAGGACTTGCAAAAGACAAAGGGTGTTGTTCTACTAAACTTGGCCTGATCCAATGTCCTACACCGTCATAATCGAGTAGACATTGTGGTATCTTGTGGTAATCCTAAACCGTGTAGCCCTAACAAACTCCTCTTGAAGGGCCGCCCAATCCTCTCCTCAAAATTGATGAAATCTAGCAGCCACCTCTTTATGCCCAACATGTCCTCCTCTAACATAACAAAGACACCATTGAGTGAGTAAGCGGAATAGGAACCATGCTAACTTGTCCAAGGGATTACGTGCCAAATGATCAAGTGCTAGGGGAAAAACATGTCTAGCCTGATCATGGAGTGTGCGAGGTAACTTATGGAATAAATATGGACATGGAAAACTAGTCTCAAATAACCCCAAAATGCAACTCGCTTGAGAAAGTAACCATTCCCACGACTCAATCTGTATCCCTAGAACGATCAATGAAGAGATAAGAGAATAATCCCGAATGTCACCAATGCCGATGCGTGCACTCGCCTCTCGAATAATCCCAAATGCTCCAATCAGAGTCCTTGTGCATCTTTCTCACATTGGTCTTTACCTCTTGCGAGATAAAGCATTGAAAACACACCAAACATAATGTATACTGAGCCGCTCTAAACGACCCCCGTATGGAGAAGTGTAACCATGGCTAGCACAAGAATAATGATAAGAACACATGGTATTCCTGTTCATATCTCTATCTCAATAAAATTGTAACTTTTTATGTCCTCATTCATATAAAAAAATATATAATCTCTTTAAACCTTACAAAATGATAAGTTTTCTTAACTTTTGATTTTTATCTTCAAAATTTTTAAGTTAAATTCATATCAAAATTAATTATAAAAATAAAATATTCTTAACTTATCATTTTCAACGTATAAATAACCACTCTAAACCCTTATAAGGACTAAAAACTTTTTACTCTATTCTCCAAGCCTTCCACCTAGATACCAATGGAACCATTCTCCATTGCCATCCATCATATAACTTTTTCCTCCTTTCTCCATTGCCTTCCGCCTAGATACCAATGGAACCATTCTCCATTGCCTTCCATCTAGATACCAATGGAAAGTAAATTCTAAAAAACAAAGAAAACTTCCTATTCACTCGAGTACTATATGCTAGTGCGCACTCAGAAAATATAGATTTCTCTCCCTCTCCTCTCCCGTCTCCACACTCTTCCGAACTCCTCCCGCGATCTGAATTTCCTGGTATAATAGCATACAGAGAGTATTCAGTATTAACCAGTTCCATCGAGAAACACGTTTAACTTCTGCTGAGACGGTAAGTATGCTTGAACATGCTATTGTTGTGTCGTTCTTATCACCTGAACTTGCTCTGAATCGGGATTGCGATGTCTGTGCAGTCGTATGCTCTGCATACGACTTCACATGGCTGTGGAGAGATCTGCCATGCTTTGGAGACGATGAGGAAGAAAGAGCAAAGTACGCTGAACTTACATGAGCTTCATACACAGAGCTCCGACGCGTATAGTTTCGTAGCTGACAACAAACTTCATTGAACTTGTACTTTGATTTGCGTTGGACTGTCCCGATTGAGATGGTTCAAGAACGAAAGAATCAAGCTGACAAGCTTTTTAGATAACTTAACACCAGCATTGGCATACATGCTTCGGGATTTCCTTCAACAACAAAACCATCGAGAAAGCCATTGTCCTCCCTAAACCCCTATCATGTAGATGTTTACGCAGCAGGAGAGAATCCAACTGCTAATACAGAATAGAAGAACTTTTGGCCCGTTCTGTTGCAACCTCAAGATCGTTTGGTAGATTGCAGTTTTCTCCATCACAGTCACGGTCATAGTAGCGACTTCCCGAATGAAATACCCTTTACTAGTACAAACTTCTTTATGCACAATGGTCTCCAGCCTTCAATTAAAGATTCTGAACTTCCAACCCCCACTGCCTGCGGGTCAGTCCTCTGCGAATTGACTTTGTCAATTTTAGGGTTTCCTGAGAGAGGGCCACCCCTGCTAAGTTCTAGATTTCGATTAGCATTTATCAGATGTCGATGTGCACTAGTTATGAAGTAGTTAACATTCAAGAAATAGTAGCTTTCTTGAGAGCTTTCGCGAAGCGAAGAACATCCTGCTAAGGAGTGGGATCAATCGTGTGCAACATTGATTCTGCAAAAATCAGTACAAAACAATAAGATGGTTTCAATGAAAGAGAGGACACCTGAATCATTGTGAAGGTTCAGCGGCATCAGGCAAGTATTTCTTCTCAAACTGGCGTCTAAGCTGGAGAGCTTTGTCGAAGAGATCGAGATTCAATCCGTCCACATTTCTAGCAACCCTTGCCTGCAGCATTAACTTATCAGTGGACGTATAAATTGGATCAGGAATAAGCTCTCCAATAAATTGGTACATGGAACTCTTTCGGAGGGGAACGTCTCGTAAATGCTGTATATCCACCCTCAATCGTGCATCTCCATGTGTTATAAGTGCTGTCCCGGTCTCCACCGTGTAACTTTCCAGCAAACCAAGCACGCGAACAGATTGGAGCGGCTTGTAATATTGTGAGCCAGTTTTCAGTTCCGGAAGCTGAACGATTACTCCTGGACTTATATCCGCCATTACTTCACTCCACTTGTTGGAAGTTGCAGTAAATCTGTTGGCTAGCAGCACATGTGCTTCTGTATTGTCAACAACATTCAATTCGAACGAAAGGACGTTCCGTCGACCGTGTCAGCCTAGAGATTCAGAGACTGGATGCATTTTCAGGAGTAAGGTCTTTCAGGCCTTTCTAAATGAACGAAATGCAATGAAAACCTATGTTTCCGAATAAAGCGTTGAACAGAGTTGCTGACAGAAGAACGTGTTCTCCAAACCTGCTCTGACGTTGTGACTGTGGATTTTCGACCGATCCTTACTTTCTCGACTGACAATGGTAATCCATGACTTCACGTGAACAGCACGAGGACATTCTCGTCAGACACGTCTGAGGTTCTCCCCGCAAGGTCAAAAGCAAGCATTTACAATATTACAGGGAAATGCCAGGCCTCTGATGTTAGCTCTCTTAGCTCCACCTACACTTGAACTAAAACTCAACAGAACGGAGTGATTCAGTACGGATATAGCAGAGTCGAGGATATCGACGGGAAGAAGGGTTAGACACACTTCTGGAGGAAGAGATAGAAACTGGAGGTTAGACTACATCACATTGCTACGATGTACATTCCAAAAGCAGCTCCTAAACTAAATCTCATCCCAAGGTGTTACCTCTCGATCGGATAATGAGAAGACAGAGGTAGAAAGACTGGCTGAACCTTGATTTCTCCTGGCGGTTTTCATTCCGGCGGAACAGCGAGTACTTACCTGTGAGGAGGTATGTCTTAAGGACACATTATTATCACCCAAGATTCCATAGAGACGTTCTGTTCCAAGTTCGACCTCTATCCAATGCTAGTAAGAGCAGGAAGGACATAAGGAGAAGAGTGCCGTGCACACTGACTGTTGTTTCACCTTTCTCGGTGGTTTCTTCCCAATCTTATATCTACAATCAGATCTCTCTGCAAGGCGAACACGTCACAGAATTCATTTTCGTTTGCAGAGACATTTTGATCATTGTTGTTGTTATGGTCGTGAGCTGAAGCTTGTCAATTCTCTGAGCTATACAAATCACGGCCTCGAGGAATGCCTGATGCTCAAAGGCGTCAAATTGAAAAGCCAGAGCTGTATTTATACTCCATTCTTTATGAGATATTTGGTAATGAAAAGGACAAGAAACTTCTTCCAATACCGATAACTAGGGGTACCTCCACGTCAAGAACCATTCCTCGATTGCGAGAGGCATGCTCAGAATCTGAGGTGAATCTAACACCTTTTAAAGTCTCTCTGCACATCATGCACCTGGTTTTAACAGCTTCGCCTGATTCTCATTTTCATTTCTTGAAGTATTTGCTCTGTTTCGGCCTTTAAAAGCTGAAAGTGGCAAAGCTACAGCTATCTGCCCTGGAACTGGTGACATAGACGGAAAGATAGGCTTTCAATATTCTTTTCAGACATGGCATAGAGACACGATTTTGCACAAAAATTACTCACGAAAAATTGACGAAGTGTAGATCACATTACTCTGTTTTACAACTCTCAGTAAGACTTGCTTTCCTTCCGAGATCTAGTAGCAGGAGTTCGTTGATCGGAGCAGTTATTGATCGTCGTGAACAGCGGATGCGCGTGCAAGCAGTCACAATTTATACAACCTCTGGCCGCACGAACAGCTCCCAAACACACGAAGTCGGCCTAAACGTGCTCTGTTTCTGTACCGATCGGTAAGACTTGCTTTATCTTCTTTGACCAGTACACGAGCATGTTGATTAGAGCAGTTATTGGTGCTTGCGAACAGAAGATGCGTTTGTCTGCAGTCACACTCCATATAGCCTCTGGCAGCATGAAAAATGCCAAACATACGAAGTCTGCCTGAAGTGTAACGTCAAACTTGATTCGTTATTATTATAGACCAGTCTCAGATGTGCGGGGAAATCGGAGACACACTATAATTGCAGTAAAATCTTGTTGGATCCAGGCCGAGCTCAGATGTAAGACACTCACCAGCCTCAAGGCAGTCCTTGATAGATATTCAGATCAGATCAGTTCACCGGGAAAACATTACCTGAATACAACTGAACGGCCGTGTTTAAGGTCATTATTTAAGCAAACAAATTTTCTTGTAAGCGCAATAAATCCGCTCAAAGCTCCTCCACAGATATTCCTTGACATCCCGAGAGGAACTAAAGACGGGAGAAAAATGCTGGACCGGCAGCTATTCCAGCATCAGGTCTAGCTGAATCTACTCTGGGAGGTAGCCGATGGAGGTTTGCTCCGTCGATGTTGAACTGACGGTGTCGGTTTTGTCTCTGGTGGGTATATGTTGTCTCGTCTATGTCTGTTCCACCACCCCTAAGCTAATCACGGTGGAATCAACTCTCTATTGGTATTTTCCTTGCAGAAAAAACTACAACTACAACTACAACTACAATTACTGGATCATGTTGCCTGTAAACTCTGGCCGACGATAAGAGCAAAGAGCTAATTAATATGGAAACATGACGTTTGTAATCTACCCGATGAAGGATATGTGCAAGTTCTATTAAGGTTTGCCTTCGGTCTCTCCGCGCATCACCTGATGAGCCGCTGACAGATCAGAAAGGTTGAGGGTTAGGGAAACGTTCTTTTTACTTTTGCAGATAATAGAATGTTTTGAAATATTTTTGATTGTTTTACAAAACGTTTTTTTTTCCTTTCTGGGTGCGCGTAATTTGTCACTTGTAGGCCCACTATCCCGGCAGACAAGGAAGTTTAGGGGTTTTAGGGTTTGCGTCGCTTTTGTATTACCGGGATACCTGCTGATTGTCTTTGTTCTGTCAAGTATGAATGTCATTGGTAAACATCGAAATGTGATATTCATCGTGCGATAAAAGAATGTTTTATAAAAAGTTGTGGTATTTTCAAATGCGTTTTAAAATGACCTATTTTAAAACGAGAAACAAACAAACGTTTCATTATTGAGGGCATTACCAGCGAAGACTCACTCACAGGAAAGGTGTAACCTAAACTTATGTGCGATGCACCAGCCATAGTGTCCCAAACACCATGACACCAGGATCAACAGGTCTTAACCTCAATTTCTAACTTCTGAATGATCAAACAGATACCTACCTACCACTGAACCGCAACATGAGGAGTCAAATTTTGAACTCCCTCGTGAAAAGCATCGTCTTTCCCTGTCGTGTGCATGAGAAGAGCTCCAAATTAACTGCATCTTACGGTCAGCAAAAGTTGGTTGACATATGTCCATATTATATCCCTATATATGGATTTTAGAGATCAGATAACCTACTTGCTTGTGTGCTTGACCTTAACTCCTTCACTGAACAGCTTGATTAGAGAGAATCAGTTATATTGGTGTGGGGAGACTCCCAAGTTGTCATAAAACTATCCCAAACCTGAACGTGGGCAATATGACAGCCATGTTGGTGCACGACCTCTGAGTGGGTCCCCCCCCCCCACACCCGCTATACTCTGGTACTAACAGAACTGTCTATCCAATCCAGTCAAAAATTTGGTTCTGTTTGCATAAAATAAAGCAGACAAATAATCTTCCTGACGAGATCTCGAGCTTTTCTCAATAAAACAATGCAACGTCTAGCTCTTCACGGCGCTTCTATAAAAATTTCTATAGAGAATGGCAAGCCTATTTGTGAAGTGAGAAATGTAAGAATATCAGGGATGAGCAGGCTCAGAGTTGGTACAGTGCGGACGGCAAGAAGTTGATCTTCACAGATCAAGTATGGAGGTGGATGTATATCCCTGCATGTGTGTTTAGCAGTTGAATGGCCTTCTGTGCTTTTCACATGTCTATGCACAAATAAATACACCACGATTAACTATGGAGCCGTTACCTCAGAAGCAGCGCACAAGTGGGCTGAGCAGTTTCTTACCCCGCTTCTATACTCCCAATGATGTTTGGTACATTCACCTCTACAATGACCTACTCGATCAAGAATCTTCCACCCAGCAATTTACTCACAGCTACATAGTGCCATGCCATGGCCCTTTCAGGATCTGGATCTGGATCTGGGATTACTGTCCGGGGATCCTTGAAACGCGAGCTTAACCTGCTTATGGACCACTATGATTACTATATCACAGCTTTCGGAACTCAGGCATTTTGTGCCTGTGCACAGCAGTTACTGTCACAACTACGCATTAGACGGAGTGACAGATTTGAGATGGAGAACAACATGACACTTGTCGGAGGGGCATTGACTTTTCATTTCCTATGAAAGTAAACGCTTTTACTTGAATGTAGTGGCCTCTTTAACAACATATAAAGCTATTTCCACAAAAAATGGCGCTGTGAAATTGAAAATTTTGTCCGGTAGAATTCTACTCGTATTCTAACTATTATCTGGCCTGAACGTTACTAGCATAAAGGTTCAACAGGTTGCACCTGCTCTTCAATACTTCGGTCAAATCAGTGTAATGTTGTGGTTTCGAGTTTGGGGGGGCAGGGGGTATCAAAGAACATTTTGAAACATCATGTACATGGTACATCACGAAGAGGTTAAGTGAAGTCACTTTCAGTAAATTGATTCTACTTGTGAAGAACAATGTAACTTATCATTAATTAGAGATTATTTAAGAAAAGAGAAAATCTAGCGAGAAACTTGTCACATGTGTATGAATCTTTTTTTTTTTTTTTAACACGCTTTATTGGTATTTCTACGGACCACTTTTTTAGCCAAGATAACCAAACTAACACAAATGTAGACTCAATTCACCCCGAACTCATTTAATTCATATGAGAGTACCGTAAGATCTGTTGAAACAACGATTGAACTCAAAAGGTATACATATCCTAAATTATGCTTCTGACATATTCAAGGATATTCTAACCAAAAGTGAACGTCGTCGTGTCTTGAGCTCTTCTCAATCATCCTGGTGATATAAAGCACTCGATGATCAACTTTTTGCTTCAGATAGAGACCCGCATATTCATGACGTGGAGTGTCGGCTGGTAAAGCAAAAGGCCCTAATTCAGCCCAAAACAGCAAGCTGTTGGTAAAAGGCAAAATGCAAAATGCAAAGGAACCGTTCCTGTTTAGATGGAAAGGGTGACATGAAGCAACTAAACGTCCGCATTGACGCATTCATGTGAGCCCAGTCCAAAATCCGCTACAACCCGTCCGCGGCAAGAGCATGAATGTTTCTTCCTCATTCAACAAAGGATGACATGAGATGATCAAAGAATAATTGAACTTATTGTACAATCGAACTCTTCAATCCAAATTCGTTTGTCGTAAACTAATCATTCTTGTCCTTTCACAGAGAAAATGACCAGAGATCGTAACTTTATCGAGATAGAAGACTATATTTCCGCCTGCCAGTTAACATATTTGACAGGACTTCATGTTCGAAGTTGAAGATGCTTACTTTCTTGTTCATGGATAAGCAACTTTGCACGTACGGGATCTTCCTCTTACAAACCTCGTAAAGGGAGTTGAAATTTGCCCAATTCAGATTTCCACTTACTATTCACCTATGCACTCGTAACAATGAATTTCAGTTCAATCTCAAATGATAGCTCGGGCACACGAGTGCACGTTTCCCTGTGTATACGTTTGGGATGAAATGGCGAACAAAGGGAGTTTCAGAAATAGATTTGACGGATGTCTAAGGGATTCTTAACAAACTTCGTAATATATTTTAGTGAACTCGGTAAGTAACCAGACTAGAGTGTAATAACTGAACGCTATGTAAATACAGTTATGGGACATTTTATCCAAATTGCATTCATTTATAAAACTCAAGCATGATGTATCATATGTTTGGGAATGCCGTAACTAAATAAATGATTGTAAGACAAAGTGACGTGTTGTCTCAAGAGGATGGTTAGATAGGTCAAAATTATTTATGATTTGGTTTCTGTATTCAAGATCCAAATGCCCCACCTCAACAATTCAAGATTCTAAACTCGACTTCAACACCCTCCCGAGCAAATGTGCGAGTTGTTAAGCAACTACCGGTTTTGTCATTTTGCATTGGTATGGGAAATGATCAGTGCTGCCGTGCGGCAACCAAGAAATTGATTAAGGGTCAAGGAATTTGACGCCGAGAGTGCAACAAATTTGTTGCAACGGGAGATCAAGTACCTTGTTTTAGTGCAAGAGACTCACTTTTCACTAACACTCAAAGACTCTATAGGTACTGGATCAATGCTGATCTAGTACCTATAGAGTCATGTTTGGATTCGCAACCTCAACAACCATTAGGGAAATTTGGAGACCTATTGAGGATGGCTTCATCCGCACCTGTCAAAACAAAGGAGGATGAACGATTTTGCATGGCAACGCACCATTACAGCCAAATACTGGGTTATTTGGAGGACTCCGAGCATTTTGCACTGGTTCATGGTGGGAATTGCAAAAACCCCATTTAGAAATCTACCGCATTTAGTTTCATGGCAACCTTTTTGATTAGGGAGGGACAAGGATCTCCTAGTTCTATGGCAGGTGACAGGCTTTACAAGAAATGGTTGTGGTAAATGAAACAGTACAAAGAAACTTGAGAGCTTAAGAACAAGTCGACTGGAGAAGGTCTCACCGAGAAGGAATATGGCAAGGAGTGGAGAACTATAGAAGATAAATTGAATGGAATGTGCATGCATTTTGCACGAATGGAAGCCATGTTTGGGACCAGAGCAAACATTAGTCCACCTGCAATGGTACGTTTAGGAGATTTTAATCCCACATTGAGCAAGATTTGTGGCGAGGAGGAGGTCCATGAAGGTGCATATGAGTGCTCACAATTCACATCTCCTCCAGAGGTGGTGCTCCCTGACTCTGGCCCCCAGTTGGTCACAAACACCCAAGGGATTGAAAGTATACCAAGTGGCATGGACAATGGAATCCTATCACTCGAGGATGAGTCTCCATTTGTTTCACCAATTGAAGGCTCGCCTTTCATTACACCACCGCCTTTAACTTCTACAAGGGATGGATCCAAGGGTGCTTTCATCAACCAAGAAGGGGAACGTGACCCAAAGAGGAGGAAAGGTGGAATATCAGCAAGAAAGGCACACATGTTATCACCTAGTATGTCATTATCTCATTATTTAGCAAGAATAATGATGTTGAAGGCATATACTATAGAATCCAAGGAGAGGTTACAACTAGCTGAACTAGAAGCCACAAACATGTGGAAAAGAGAGAAAAAAAATGATGAAAATGGAAGCAGAGTGGGTTAGATTAGAGACAAAGTAGATGAAAATTGAAATTGAGAAAAAATGAGCACAAATAGAAGGAAAGCTGGGGCAGACAAACACAAGTTTAAGGAGAAGAATTTGGAATCAAAGCGCACTCATGAAATCAAAATGAGTCTCATACAGACTAGGAAGACTCTTGAGGAGATAAGTAACTATTTCAAAGTGCTCACTCACATTCAACTAGTATACCAACATGTAACCTTTATTATGATTTTAATAAAGATGAGTTATGGAAACTTGATAAATGTTGCTCGTCCCTAGTCGTTACCTCCCATGTTTTTTCTTTGCTCCACCTATTCTGCCCAAGATGCCACAAGTTGTTGCTCAGTGCCGCCCATAACTCTTTTCTGCCACCGCTCATTGCCGCTCTAGGCTACACTTTGTTCTATTAAGGCCAGAGGCACTTGTAAGTGGTGGTAGGTGCTTGTAGGCGCTCAAGTTAAAAGGGTGGCGCTTGTCTTGGCTTGTTGGTGCTTGTTGGCGCTGAGGGACACCCGTACTGGGTGAAGTGTGGTGACTCATGATGTAGGTGGCGCACATAGGTAGCATGTGATGTCTTGTTTGATGCACAAGGCACAATTGAGTATATAGCACATGAAAATATGAGAGTTAAACAAAAGTATGAGAATTTCACAAGTGTAAACTAAAATATATGAGTATAAAAAATAAATAAATACATGGGGATAAATGAACAAAATATGTATATAAATGGGGAGCCAATAAAGCCTAAATGTGTGACTATGGTAGAGGAGGAAGTGAAGAAGAAGAGGGAGATGCAACGTGGTGTCTAAGTGCTACTACTGCATCCTCAAGTCTACAAAGGTAGACATGATGTTGAATCCTAAATGGACTCAATGACCACCATAGGGGCAACTTGCTCTCATCCAAGTCTCGGTGCTTGATACCTCTAGCAAGAAGAGAATATGGGTCATTACTATAAGAACTTAGTCTACTTGATGTCCACTCCTCTTCTGCCCAACTACTAACAAGCCTATCGTCATGGACAAATCTGTCCAAAGCACTCATCAAAGGGTCAAATGACCAAGTGTATGATGCTCTTTGTACCCTATAAGGACAAAAGTGGGTAGGGTGGATAGCACCATGTGGATGGTTCCTATAATAAGAGAGTGCTTAGTTATCTATAATCAAAAGATCACAAAGAGGTAAACCTAATGAAGTAAGATGCTCATATTATCTAACTCTAAGTCCTCTAAACTCAAAATCTGGCTGGATATCTATAGAACACAAACAGGCCATGAGGCAAGACTCAGTGTGAGCTCCCTCCGGGAATTTGGACCACTACCACATGCTCTATAGCAACCACTCCACTCCATCCGGAGTAAGATTTATCCACAAGATAACCTCAAAGTGTAGCAAAGAGAACTGGATGAAATGGCTAACACCAGGATGGGCTACCCACCCTACAGCCCAGTCTGTGTGTGAGGGCACCACCCATGCCTAGTTGTCTCACTCACCCATGCATAAAAACCAATAGCACCACAAATCCATAATGATGCCAAACAAGTAACATCCACAATAATAATCTTTTTCTGTAAGAAGCCTGGGAAGAAGATACGTGGAATATATTCTCTTGATAGATAAATCCTCTCTCTAAACTCAGTCTGAGTGCCCTGAGTCTCCACACTATGAGGTAATACATGGGTGGCATCAATCTGGGTCTGCATCTCATGACGAGTATGGGTCAGGCAAGCAATAGTATGGAGTCTCGGTCCAAGATAAGCCACTCAGCCCTCATCTGAGCTAGATTACTCTCACTCTCCTCTACTTGAACATGTGCACTCTCACACCTCTCTATAGCATATGCTAACTCTCATGCCTGATTCTGTAACTAAACCCTATAACCCCCCGCCATGGCAGCGGCACCTAGTATGTCCAAGTCCAAGTCAGCTAATCTTTGCTCTCTCTCCATCTCAGAAGTAAGCAAGGTCTAATGTCTCTCCTCCTTTCAGCAAGTAAATCCTCTCGCTCACAAAGGAGTCTCTCTTGCTCTAGTATTAATCTCTCTCTCTCCTCTACACTCTCTAATCTACTCTCGCGCTCAAGTAGTAATCTCTCTCTCTCCTCTATATTCTCCAATCTACTCTTGCGCTCCAGCACTAATCTCTCTCTCTCTCCTCTACACTCTCTAATCTACTCTCATGCTCTAGGAGACTTCTCTCTCTACACTCAACCACTCAAACACAATCATCTAAAATACGACTAATATCAACTGAACAAGAAGGAGGTGAAGGTACTCTGAAATGCATGGGGTCACCAACTCCCTCCACAGACGGAGAAAGTGGTGAAGGGGAAGAAGAAGGAAAAGGAGTTATCTCAACAAAGGGTAAGGGGTGTGTCTGCACAAGAATCTATTGAACACTTGTTCACAAGTGGTACATTTAGTTATCCATCAAGTACAAATTCATATTAGAATTTTAGAAATACACCAATTCACAAGTTCATTAATTAAAGCTTCTTTAATCAATTCATTTATTAAATCAGATAATGGTATATACAAAAGAACTTTGTATGCTTTCCAACATACAAAAAATAAAATTATATATATATGACAAAACTCAAACCTAATTAATCACTCACCATCCTCCTTCTCTCCCTTATCCTCCCCATAATCAGTAGTCTCATCTTCATCTGAGCTATCTACATCCTCATGATCATCATCATGCTCTCTCTCGTGTATAATCTCCTCCTCTCCATCACTCAGGTATATCACGTCCTCCTCTAGAATGAAACATCTCTCCACAAAGAGATGAGTGAGTATCTGTCCAAGGAAGGTGACTTTTAACCTGTGCCCCTTAGGACTACTCAATTGGCTTTGCAAACATCCCACCTCTACAATGATAGCTCTAAATGCTAACTCTCCCCAATCATAATCCTCCACACCAAATCTCCTCAACTTGGTCTTGGTGTTGAGTACCAAATGCCCATGTACAACCTTGGGCCTAATAGTGGGAGCAACAAGTGCACCCATCAACTAGAAGAAAGCTCTAAACGCAAGATACACACATTGCCTTGCAAGATATCTTTTTGCAACCCTGTCCTTTTCTAGAAACCAATCTAAAATAGCTATGTAAGGAGTTGTCCTCCGTCTTGGTGTTCTCTCCCTTGGCATGGAAAGTATATCTCTAACTATATCAATAGTCAATTGAAACTATCTCCCTCTTACAAAACCTATGCAAGAGATCTTGTCCCACAAACTCACAAACTCCGTACATGGAAGGACCTACAAAACACACCAAGAAAATTGTCTTAAACCTCAATGACATAGACTCAAGTAATTGGGTGCCACTTGCCGCCGCCTGAAGTTGCCCTCGGATAGGAAAAAAGGGTTGAATGCCATTGGGGGCTACTAGGGGCCACTTGTTGCCACCCTGGGGTGCCGCTCCGAGATGCCCTAAGGCGTGCATGGACAGTCTTCCCTTGCGGAGCGCTAGGAGGTCACCTGATGCCGCACGTCGATGCACATTGATACATGTGCCCACCCGTCAATGCACTCGAGGGCACAGTAGGGCTAGAAGCCACTATGTAACAATATGGAGTTTAGTGACGAAGTTAGTCGGGCTTACGAAGTAGAGAATAAGACAAAATAGCCTAGAATATTCTAGAAGCATCTAAGAAGCTTCTTAGGAAGCTTCCTAACTAGTTAACTTGCGCCCTAAGCAGGTAGCTTCTAGAAGGAAGCTTCTAGAAGCTTCTAACTAGCTTAGCTTGCACACCAAGTAGGCGGCTTCTAGAAGGAAGCTTCTTGAGAAGCTTCCTAGTTAACTTGGCTTGCACTCCAAGAAAGCGGCTCAAGGAAACTTCTTGAGAAGCTTCAAGGGTCTTGTATGCTACCTATAAATACCAAGGCCGAAGCTCATGCTAGGCATTCGGAGTTTTCCCTCATTCAAGTGTCCCAATGTGAGCTTCCATTCTCCTATTTCTCTCCTCGGTTTTGGTCTTTTACATTGGTATCAGAGCAGGAATGGGATGGATGGAATTTATGGACCACCAAATCCACTTCCGCCAAACCATTGGGACTTTCATGTCCAGATATTACCAAAGCTTTGTTTCACACAATTCATCACCTCACGCTTTGGGCAGGATTTTCTACATATGATCACCGTGTCAGAGGAACCCTTGATACTTCCAATTGTAACTTATGGAGAACGGTGGACGTGTTGTATCTACGTGTTAATCAACTAGATAAATTGCAGGTAGTGGAATAGAGTAATAGCGATGGCGGCAATACCGGATGTTATCCTTGCAATGCAACAACAAATCGAGCATCTTACTCGATTGTTGGATGAACGAGACTAGCAACGACGAGAATAGATAGAGAGAGCGCCAATTCGAGATGGAGAAGATCGCATTTGATTTCCGAAACCCAAGGTGTTTGAAGGCAAGAATCTTCCAGGCACAGTGGAGAATTTTGTGTTTGACTGTGAACGTTACTTTGAAGCCACCAATCTTCAAGACGAGCGGAAACAAATTCTCTTGGCTTCTAGCCAATTGGATAGAGTGGCAAAACTTTGGTGGCGATTCCGAGTAGAAAGAGCTGAACGACAAATTGTTACACCAATTTTTACATGGGCAGAATTCAAGGATGCGATACTTGGTCGATTTCAGACTATAAATGCCACCCGAGCTGCACGAGATAAATTGGCGGAGTTGAGGCAGATTGGCTCAGTGAGAAGCTACATCACACAATTTCAGAATATCATCATGCAAATTCCAGATATCCAAGAAGGTGAAGTTCTGGATCGATTTGTGCGAGGATTGAAGTCACGAACCAGATTGGAGGTGACCATGCGAGAGCCACAGAATGTAGAACAAGCCATGCAATTGGCTGAGCGTTTTGATTCCTTAGTTGCGACAACTTGGTCTTGCCCTCGACCTACACAAAACCCACCAGTACCATGAGTGGAAGAACCGGTACCAATGGAGATTGATGCTATCCAACGAAGACCACTTGGCACAGCAGATAAAGAAAGATTACAACAAAATGGAGGTTGTGTTTATTGTCGCCAATTGGGGCATCGCATTGCTGAATGTCCACTCAAGAATGGATGACCTCGACAAGTTGCCCAAGTGGATGTTGTGGAGCGGAATGATCAGGGAAATGAGGAATCCCAGTAGGAGATTTCAAGCCGCCTACTGGGAGCTTGATTAGTTCCAATGGGATTGAAGGCTCGACCTATGCAAGTTTGCTTCACTTGCAAGGTATGATATCTAATCGGGGTTGTAGAATTTTGGTTGATTTTGGAAGTTCAGAGAATTGCATGTCTATGCAAGTAGCAAAGGAGTTGGGTATTCCTATCAAGCCAGTGATTGGAAGTAGTTTGATGATGGCGGATGGTAGAAAGGGTTCTGCATTCCGCACCTTGCATCCTGTTACCTTCAAGATTGGGAAGGAGTATTTGGAGTGTATGAGGTTTGTAGTGGCACCTCTACACTATGATATCATTCTGGGTCTACCTTGGCTTGAATGTCATAAGGTTCAATTTGATTGGACCCGACACTAAATTCAAGTACAACACCAAGGTAGGAATTTCCGATTAGGTTGTCTGGCACCTCTGAGTAAGACACCTAAGATTAGTCAGTCCCAAGATGGGAAGTTTGTCGAGAAGGTAGCCATAGAGCAAATCTGGAAGGGAGATGAGTCCCAAGATGGGAAGTTTGCCAGGAAGGCAACCATGGAGCAAGCTCGGAAGAGAGATGAGTCCCTAGAAGGGAAGTTTGTTAATGAAGCGGCCATAGAGCAAGCTTTGGAGGAAGATAAGTCTGTATTCGCAGTGTGGATCAAGCCGATTGCACAAGAACAATCTGAGGAGGGCCAAGTGCCGCATCAAGCGACGGTTGATCGGATAGCTCAAGAGTTTGCAGATGTGTTTCCGGATGATCTGCCAAAGGGATTACCCTCTGATCGAGGTATGCCCTTCAAGATCGAGTTATTGCCAGGGAGTACTCCAGTGAGTAGACCAATCTATCGGCTCTCACCAAAGGAGTTGGAGGAGTTGCGAACAACACTTATAGAGTTGTTGGAGAAGGATTTCATACGACATAGTACCTCTCCTTGGGGAGCACCGGTACTATTTGTTCCAAAGAAGGATGGAGGACTTCGTTTCTGTATTGATTACCGTGAGCTCAATAAGCAAACCGTGAAGAATGCATATCCCTTGCCTCGGATCGATGACTTGCTTGATCAATTAAGTGGAGCACGATACTTTTCCAAGCTAGATCTTTGTAGCGGCTATTGGCAAATTCCTATTGAAGGAGAGGACGTGAAAAAGACTGCCTTTCGTACAAGGTATGGACATTTTGAGTGGAGAGTTCTACCTTTCGGACTCACTAATGCTCCAGCAGTCTTCATGGATCAGATGCATCGGGTGTTGGAGGGGCTATTGGATCAGTCTGTGGTAGTGTTCTTAGATGATATCTTAATCTATAGTAGGACAGAGGCAGAACACATGAATCATGTGCGAGAAGTCCTAAGATGACTACGACAGTGGAAATTTTACTGCAAGAAGTCAAAGTGTGCTTTTTGGCAAAAGGAGGTTACCTTCTTGGGTCATAAGATCTCATCAGAGGGGATCAAGATGGAAGAAGAGAAGATCAAGGCCATTACTGATTGGCCTACCCCGAAGGATGCTACCGAAGTACGAGCGTTCAACGGATTGGCCAGTTTTTACCGACGGTTCATCCACTATTATGCTCATGTGGCTGCACCATTGACTGACCTCTTGGGAAATAACTCGAGCTTCCAATGGACCACCAAGTATGAAGAAGCATTCCAGAAGTTAAAGCATATGGTGTCTTCAAGACCCATTCTTCAACCATATGATCCTCAACTACCTTGTGTGGTTGATTTTGATGCTTCTAACTTTGCAATTGGAGCTGTGTTGCAACAAGAATTTCCAGATGGACTACATCCTATTGCCTTTGTGTCTCGCCGACTAAAGATAGCTGAAAGAAATTACTCTGCTCGAGATCGGGAACAACTTGCAATGGTATATGCCACCAAGGTATGGAGGCATTATCTCTTGGGGAAACAAGTGATCATGCGAACTGATCACAAGCCATTGTTGCAGACCTTACACCTAGAGCACATGAAGAGTCGACATCATCGATGGGAAGAGCAACTCCAATTGTTCGACATCAAACTTGAGTACAAACCAGGTCGGTTCCATGTCATCCCTGATGCTCTATCACGACGACCTGATTTGAAGTCTCTTCCTCTCATCGCGGCAGCAATTACGACGGTGTCAATTGATCCCAAGATTCATAACGAGTTTTGGTTAGCCCTACAGCAAGATCCCTTCTTCCAAATGGTACACGGTCGTCTAACAGCACGCGACAAGGAGTACAACACCTTCTCCTTCAAGGAAGGCCTTTTATTCCATGTAGACCAGATCTATGTTCCAACCAAAGGTGATCTTCGACTTGTGCGCCTTCAAGAAGCCCATGATTTACCAATAGCTGGTCACATGGGAGTGGACAAGACCTTGGGCACCCTCCAACGCCAATGGTGGTGGCCCAACATGACACGAGATGTTTGAGACTTTGTCCAATCATGTGAGAGTTGCCAACGGAACAAGGCCAGCAACCAGAAGCCGAGTGGAATCCTTCAACCACTTGCCATTCCATCCGCTCGTTGGGAGCATGTGAGCTTGGATCTCATCACATCCTTGCCAAAGACAAAACAAGGACACACCGCAATTGTGGTGTTTGTGGATAAGCTTAGTAAGCAAATCCACTTGGCACCAACCTGTGATACCGTGGATGCTCCAACCTTAGCGCAAATCTACTTCGACAATGTCTTCAAGCATCATGGGATGCCATGTGTACTCATCTCCGACCGTGATCCTCGATTTACTGGGAAGTTTTGGCAAGCACTCTTCCAGATACTCGGCACCAAGCTTGCTTTGTCCACGGCCTATCATCTTCAAACTGATGGACAAACCGAACGCGCCAATCGTACATTGGAGGATATGTTGCGGGCCTTTGTCAATGTCCACCATACCAACTGGGATGAATGTCTTGCAGCTGCAGAATTTGCCTACAACAATTCCAAACAGGCAAGCACTGGATTTTCTCCCTTCTTTCTCAATTTTGGCCAAGATCCGCTTGTTCCAGATTCTCTTCTTGCTCCCCCTCCCTCTCAGGTTCCTCATACTTCTACATTCTTGACCACTATATCCCAATCTCTCCAACAAGCCAAATCTCACCTCCTTGTTGCTCAGAATCACCAAAAACAATATGCAGACCATCATCGTCGTGATCTCACCTTTGAAGTTGGTGATAAAGTCATGCTATCCTCTAGTAACCTCCCTCTCCCACTTGATACCCAAGTTCGTAAACTTGCTCCTAATTGGATAGGACCCTTTGATATCACCCACATTATCTCTCTTGTTGCTTATCGTCTTGCCTTACCTTGTCACATGCGTATCCATCCTGTCTTTCATATTTCCAAGTTGAAACCCTTTGCTCCTAACCCTTCTTCCTTTTCCTCTCGAGTCCAACCTCCCCCTCTTCCTGTCCCTATCAATGATCATGAGGAGTACGAAGTTGATTGTATCCTTGCACGTCGCCATATTCAACGAGGCCGTCACCAACATACGGAGTACAAGGTCCTTTGGAAAGGGTATCCCCTTCATGATGCTACATGGGAACCTCTTTCTCACCTCCAGAATGCATAGATGGCCATCAAGGAATTCGAAGCTTCACTGGCGACGAGGACGTCACCAACTAGCGGCGGGGGAATATGTAACAATATGGAGTTTAGTGACGAAGTTAGTCGGGCTTACGAAGTAGAGAATAAGACAAAATAGCCTAGAATATTCTAGAAGCATCTAAGAAGCTTCTTAGGAAGCTTCCTAACTAGTTAACTTGTGCCCTAAGTAGGTAGCTTCTAGAAGGAAGCTTCTAGAAGCTTCTAACTAGCTTAGCTTGCACACCAAGTAGGCGGCTTCTAGAAGGAAGCTTCTTGAGAAGCTTCCTAGTTAACTTGGCTTGCACTCCAAGAAAGCGGCTCAAGGAAACTTCTTGAGAAGCTTCAAGGGTCTTGTATGCTACCTATAAATACCAAGGCCGAAGCTCATGCTAGGCATTCGGAGTTTTCCCTCATTCAAGTGTCCCAATGTGAGCTTCCATTCTCCTATTTCTCTCCTCGGTTTTGGTCTTTTACACACTACGGGATAGAGGTTTTTGGGAAGGACCGCCAGATGGCATTGGGTGACTCTTGGACCCGCTGGAAGGCGCTCACACAAAGGGTTTAGGGTCACTGTTGAATGGCACTATGGGATAGGGCTGGGAGGCGCTAAAGGCATTGGGGGATGCCGGGAGGCACTTCGGGACAAGGGTGGGAGGCATTGACAATTTTGAGGCCTAACATGCAATTATCACAATCCTGACTTGCAAAAAAGTGTGAAAATAGAGAGAAATGAAAAGAAAACAATCCAAAAGGTTTGAATAAGACCCCTGGACATGGGTAGTGAAGTCCAAGTGTAATTTTGAGTCCAATTACGTGTAGATCAACCTCCCAAATCCTGGAGATAACAGTTCAAATCTGATGTTTGTCTAAGCAGCACCACTTGATGAAATTTGCAAGGTGTTGAATGGTTTGAAAGGCAATGAGCCAATCTCCCTCTTGAGTTTTTCTCATGTCAGGCCCGTCAACTATCTTTTCATATTCCCAGATTTCTGCTATGGTTCAAACTCAAAAAATATCTCCTCTATCTCTCAAATGCTCTCTTTCTCTCCTGCTCTTTCTCTCTCTCAAAATCTCCTTCTCCTACTCTTTCTCTCTCTTGAATCTCCTTCTCCTGCTCTTTCTCTGGAATGTCAAATGCTCTCTTCCTCTTGAATTCTGATTTTTGCTAACTCTCTCCTTCAACAGCGAGTTTTCCTGCCTCCTTTGGGTTTGCCTACCTCCTTCAAGTTACCCTCTTTTGAGTTTACACCCTTCAAACACACCCCACACAACAAAATGACTCCTTCCCACACCAGTGGCAAAGTGACTCCCAAACACTCCACACCCACACACTCGCAAAATGACACACTCACAAAATGACTTATGTTCAAAACCAAATTTTTATATAGCCCCACATTGGAAAGAAAGTTTCAATATCCAAACATCTAAAATGTGCATATTTGGTGGAAAATTCAATTTTCAAGATGAAAGAACTAAAATCTTGAGCAGCAACCTGTGGCACTCCATGTCACCAACGGGCACATCCAAGCGTTACAATTATTTCACATTGCCTACTAGCACCGGCAGGTGCAATAATCTTTTCAGTAGGAGGCCGGTCCCCAACATCTTCTAGCGTCGATGAGCGCCATTGCGTGGCACCTTACGAGCTGCACCAACGAGCGTGAATTGGCAAAAAAAAATTCTTGCAAGTTGGAGACCGGCCCCAAGCATGTACAAGAGCAATCTGTCTACTAGAGTCATGGGGCCACTTGAAATTTTTGTTTTTCCAACAACATACAGTTACTTTGAAGTGTAAACTTGCCAAGCACCATAGGGTGTGTTAGCTCATGTTAGCCCGGGCAATACAAATGTACAAGTTAAGCTCGTGAGAATTCTTTTTGCACCACACAAAATTCTTATTCCAATATTACATAAAGATACATTCATGGTCTAAGTTAGAGACTCATGGTTTAAGTTACAAGAGTATGGAATATGAGATGAGCAATTGAAAAATAAATAATTTATTATATGGAAACTCACTCAATTGAGTATATCACCACTATGATAATCAAGGTAGTTTTGCATCACCCTTGATCTATGTTCTTCTTGACCAAGTTCTATACCATAAAAAGACATTTCTGAATCTATTTCTATTTCCTCTATAAATCCGCCATTGTCATCTGACCAAAGGTCTGACATATTGATTAAAAAATTATGTAAAATAATACACATGGACACCCACTTTAACAAATAAGCATTTCTACTATTGTCTTTGAGTTGCACTCTTAACTCATGAAGAGAATGCCATCTAGCTTTCAATTTTCCTATATAATGCTCATTTATCACTCTTGCCTTTGCCAAATATTTATTAAACTCCTGCTTGTCCTTTGATCGGGCTTGCTTGAAAGCGTGGACTAGGTTATGCATGGATACATAACCCGAATCCCCTAAAGGTACTCTTTTGCCTCAAAAGTGCAACAACTCCCTCTCTGGTTCAAATCATTTTATAGTGATGATTTTTTCAAACAAGTCATGTCATGACATGATCCTGGCATTCATGCAAATAAACAAATCAACTTACAAATCACATTGATCCATCTACCAAACCAACACAAATAGGAAAACCTTTGTGTGCAAAAACATTAGATATCCTTCTCCTCTACTTGACCTCAGGTGTAATAATCCGAGGACAAGAGAAGAGAGAAAACACAAATTTCACACTCAATCATCCGATGCTCCAAAGGAGCACCTTCTCTTTATTATATAGACAAAGATGATCTCCTCCAAGGAAGCTCCACCATAGGATTAGGCACACAAATAGGTGACATGTTAGCAAGATACACCCTTGGATTACTTACTTGGATGGGTGACATGTCGGTCTTGGTCCTATCTGGTTGGTCAAATAAGCTTTGACCGGAAGGAATCTTTTAGGAAATCTTCTTGTAAGAATCACAAAATCACGTGGGTGAGGTACCATTGGAAAGCTCTCATCAAGAAAAACCAAGGGGAAGCAAAGGCCAGCCATTCTTCCATTTGGGGGGGAGGGGGTTAATACATTTTTGAGGTCTAATTCATCCATTTAGGCCTCCAAAATTGCCTTCAAAGATTTCAGGCATATTTTGGTTTCTACTCTATTAGTAGAAGTCCTATTTTGGTGATACCTCTTTCAATCTGTTTAGTCCATCATGTGTAATATCCTTCCAGATGCTACCAAACCAATTCTCACCTTTAAATCATATGTCTAGCTATTGGTTCTAAGGTTTTCAAGTCTATTTCGGTTTTTGCACTATTAGTAGAAGTACTCTTTTGGTGATATTTCTATCTAATCTATTTTGACCATCATATATGACATCATTCCAGATGTTACCAAACCACATTTCACATCTAGATCATGTGGCTAGCTCTTGGTATTATAGACATCCCTCCTTTTAAGACACAACGTCCTCATTGTGAAGTTGTTGCTCAAATGCTTACACCAATACCGGTGCATGTGTCAAATTGGCAGCAGGCTCCCTAGTTGCTTATAGAGAGGGTAGCCTTTCCACTATACTAGATAGTCCATCTGTGGATGGCTAGTACCACGTATATGTTTTTGGAGAATATGTTCCACTTCATATTCCTCCGTGCCATCAATGAATGTCAAACAAGGTTGAATGTCTTGTGTGGAATGACACTGGCTTGATTGGGAAACATATTTTTGTAGTAGGAAAACATGAAACAATAGATGGATCTTCATGTGTGGAGGTAGCTTGAGGTGATAGGCCACAACGCCAACTCAATGAAGAATCAAGAAAGGTACAATAAAATGAGGTTTGAGCTTACAAGGTCCAACTAATGTGAGATTGGTTGTCAATAGCCACACTTGATCCCCAACATTGAACTCCATGTGCCTACAGTGTGCATCAACATACTACTTCTGTCGATTTCATGCAATCTGTAAACTGTGCTTGGCACTCTCCACACCTTGTTGGATTCTAGAAACAAATGTGTTGACTGCATCGACCTTGGTAGCCACCAGACGGATCTTCATCAAGCTAGAAGGTGTGAAGGGATGCTCACCATACATGAGGAAGAACAAAGTGACTAGGGTGGATGCATTCATTGAATTGTTGTAAGCAAATTCCACCAATGGGAGTAGGGTGTCCCACCTCTCTTGCTCTTCTAAGGTGAAGCCGCGTAACATGTCTTCAATAGTGCGATTAGCCCACTCTGTTTGTCCATCTATTTGTGGGTGGTAAGTTGTGGACATGGCCAGGTTGGTTTTGAAGAAACCGAAGAGTGTTTGCCAAAACAAACTAGTGAATTGAGTGTCTCTATCAATGATGAGTACTCAAGACAAGCCATGGTGAGAGAAGACTGCATCTAAGTATAATTGAGCTAGTTGTGGAGCGGTCACATTCTTGGTGGTAGGGCGTACATGAATCATTTTGCTGAGCCGTTCCACAAAGACTATGATGGAGTCAAACACTGAGGTGGTCTTGGGTAATTCACAAACAAGATAAATAATCACATGTTCTCAACATTGGGTAGAAGTAAGGAGAGGTTGGAGGAGCCTTGCAGGAGCTTGATTAGAAGCTTTGTTTTTTTGACAAAGTAGGCAGCTATGCAAGTAGTCCATCACATCATTGCTCATCTTGGGCCAATAGTAATGGTGTTGGACTGCATCCAAGGTCTTGTCTACTCCGACATGACCTGCAATGGCCGAATCATGACATTCTAGAATGGTGGTGCATAATTCTGGGACCTTTTGGATTGATAATTTGCCATCACAAAAGGTGAGTCCTTGGGTGCTAGTGACACCTTTGGATGATTGAACTTCTACAATTTGTAGATCAATTTTTGTAGTAGCCAAAATCTCTGGCCAAAATTCAAGGTTAATCTTAACCTCTACCACCAAGTTGTTTGCCATTGGCATGTAGGTGAATGCATTTGCAAGTTGTTTCTTACCTTCTACGTAGGTGATTGTCATGTTGAAGCATTGTTGCCACCTGCCCACCAAATCTAGTGGCGAGATAGATCCTTTTGTGTCTTGAGGTAGACTAGAGGTTTATGGTCTGTCTCTACTATAAATGCCTTCTTGCCCAAAAAGTGCTTCCAATGCTTGGTTGCAAGAAGGATGGCCAACTCTTCTCGTTTTGTGGTGTGTTAGTTGCGCTCTAATAACAAATTTCAAGAGAAATACACAATTGGATGCCATCCATCATGCCACTCTTGTTGTAGGATTGCTCCTATTGCTACGCCTGATGCATCTATAGCCAACTTGATTGGTCGTTTTGGGTCATACCACTTCAAGATTGGTGCATGTAGCAAGGCGGCATTCAATTCTTGAAAGGTCAACTCTTGTGATGTTCCCCATGTCCACTTCTTCCCCTTGCCAAGTAGTGTCGTGAAAGGTTGTGCAAACTTGGAGAAGTCCTTGACAAATCTATGATAGAATCCAATCAACCCCAAGAAGTTCTTGAGTTGAGTCTGATCTTCTAGGGCACTCCATTTTTGAATGACCTCAATCTTATCCGTCAATACTTGAATGCCCTTTGCACTGATTCTATGCCACAAGTAGTCTACTTCAGACTTGCCAAACTTGCACTTTGAGATTTTGGCATACAATCAATTTTGTCTTAGAATTTGGAAGACTTCTCGTAGATCCAGTTTGTGTTCCATCATCATGCTATTGTATACTAAGATATCGTCCAAGAAGACTATAACAGATTTATCCAAGTATGGATGAAATATGTCATTCATTAGACTCATGAAAGTGGTAGGTGCATTGGTGAGACCAAAAGACATCACAAGATACTCGAAGTGGCCATACTTGGTTAGAAAGGCAATTTTGAACACATCCTCCATTATAATTTGGATTTGATTGTAACCACACCGCAAGTCCAATTTGGTAAAGTATCTTGCTCCATGGTGTTGATCAAATAGGTCATCCATGCAAGGCAAGGGGTATTTTTTCTTCATTATTTGCTGATTGAGACCCCAATAGTCAATGCACATGTGCATTATACCATCCTTCTTCACAAACAAGACAAGAGCCCCATATGGTGATACGCTAGGTTGGATGAACCCTTTCTATAGCATCTCCTCAATTTGAGTCTTACACTCCTCTAACTCATGAGGTGATAGGCAACATGGGGCCTTACAAGGAGGTGTCTTCCCCGGGAGTGTCTCAATTTTATGATCTACTCTCCTTTTTGGTGGTAATCCTGAAGGTATACCATTGGGAAAGGCATCTTGAAACTCATCCACCACGTCTTTCAATTTCTCAGGAATTTGTCCATCAAGTTGTGCACTCTAGACTTCTCTTATTAGACCCATGAAACATCTATTGGTCTTATAGATAGTTGCCATCCCAACAACATATAGAGGTAGTTCTTGCATGTGTGATTTTTCTTTAACCCCAATGATTGACCATTGGTAGGTTCTCACTACTTTCTTCCTCCAATCTACCATAGTGTTGTAATGATCTATCCATGGCATGCTTGAGATTGCATCATAACGAGCTAATTGTATCACTCGCCACTCAATTACTTCATGATATTCTCCTACAAAGGGTGTTAACCATCTAGGTAATGATTCAATCCTCTCTGTTCACCTATTAGGTAACTCTACTTCTTCACTCTCATCTCTCTCTAAATCCATTACCAATCTTATTTGCAATAGAGCAAGACAAGAAATTCTCTATTGCTTCCGGATCTATTAATACTCTCACTTGATTGCCTTCTAGAACTCCATTCACAACAATCAATTGTGAAGTTGCCTTATGGGACCTTTGCGTATTTGTCTTCTTCCTTCCCTTGCTTCTTTGCTTTATTATTGGCCAGTAAGGCCACAAGGTACTTTTACTGGTGATCTTTGTTTTCCAAAGTGATTTCCACTTCCTCCTCTTCAGTGCAACTCTCCATGTTGTTCAAAGATTGCTTGTATGAAGGCCGAGGGCCCCTAGGGAAACAAGCGTGACAGTTGGTAGATATGTGCCCAATAGGGCCACAATTGTAACAATGGCATTGTTCTTCTCAAGTCCCTTCTCCTTGTGGGACTCCATCTCTTCATTTTTCTACCCGTCCATGCTCTCCTTGAAGCGGTCAATCTCAAAATCAAAGGTTCTTCAATTCATTGGTATTGGTCCACCCACGTGTGGCATTTTTGCCCGATAATGTTGAGGTAGAACTACTCCTTCACCTCCATTTCATGCTCTTGCTATTCTTGGTGCACAAGCAATGGCTTCAAATACCATGCAAGGATTTTGCACCACAACTTCTTGGCAAATCCGCACCTTCAACCCTCGTTTGAAATTGTCAAGAGCTTCTGTTGGACTCATATTGGTTATTGCAACTTGTAGATCCAAAAATACCTCCACATACTCTTGTACGTTGTTCTTCTATCTCAATCCCCATAGTTGGGTTTGGACTATCTACACGGATTTGGGCCATCTGCACGGATTTGGACCATTTGTACGGAATCCACCAATTGGAAATTCTTCAACAATCCTTCTTGCATTGTTTTCCACATGACCTCCCTTCTCTCTACCAACATGGATCATTCCCAAGCATTGTAGCATGTGAGGGCTTTATCGGTCAAGTACCCACATGCAAACACACCTGCATCATGCTTTGTGATCTTCGTTGAGAACAATCAAAAATATCAATTCATTCTTGAGATCCAATTTTCCACTACTCCTATCATATGCTACTCCTTATAAGGCTCAATGTTGCAGGTCTTATTCATCCGGAGTAGCAATGTGGCTTCATCATTGACAGGGTTTGTAGCCAAGGGTGCCTCTCCAAGTACTTCAATCGTAGGTATTGGGTTTTGAGACTGCTCTTCTTCTTGCATTGCTTGATCATTCTTGAGGATTTGCATTTGACTTTGTAATGTCTCCATGGTCATCTTAATCTCTCAAAACTCATTCCCTCAACATCCCTTGCATTCCTTGCACCAACTCTTGCAATTGCGTATCCATGGTTCCTACAACACTCAATTGCTTATTTCTACTTCAATATAGAGTCAATATGATCACTTTGGAAGGCGCATAAATTATCAGAACTACCATTGGGACCTCAAAAGCTATCACTCGTTGATCATACTCCTCACCAAAATTTCAAACCACAAAATCTCTAAACATCACTTTTGGTCTCCCTACATAACAACTTTCTACTTGTGTGTTGAAAGGGAGAGGATTTGGGACATTCACATCCATAACATCATAATAGAAAGTAGATTGTCAAATCCCACTCTCTGTCGTATACCACCACAGGTAGAATCATCGAGTTTGGTGAGTTCATCACCCTGTCTATTAATTTTGCTCCAAAGTGATAAACTAGCAATACTCTCATTTGCTCATGCTGGATGTACATAACCTTGATGTGGAATGGATTCAAGAATGGAAAGCTAGGTGTGGGAAATTGTCCTCCCGGTGCATCCATCTCATCCGCTCTCTAAAGTCCTTCGTAAATCTAGTAATTACTCTATGTTCTCCACATCAAATTATTCAATTTCAGTAGTTTGTGTTCTTCCAAGAGGGGTGATCCACTTTCTTGGACTAAAACACTTGTCTGATACCATTGTAATACTCTTGGAAGAGCACGAACTACTGAAATTGAGTAATTTGAGGTGGAGAACATAGAGTAATTGTTAGACTTAGGAAGGACTTTAGAGAGCAGACGGGCTAGATGCACCGGGAAGACAATTTCCTGTACCTAGCTTTCCATTCCCAAATCCATTCCACATCAAGGTTATGTACATCCAACGTGAGAAAATGAGGGTATCGCTAGTTTATCACTTTGGTGCAAAATTCATGGATAGGGTGATGAACTCACCAAACTCGGTGATTCTACTTGTGGTGATATACAACAGAGAGTGGGATTTGACAATCTACATTCTATTATGATAATATGGATGTGAATGTCCTAAATCCTTTCCCTTTCAACACTCAAGTAGAAATCCGTTATGTAGTGAGACCAAAAGTGATGTTTAGAGATTTTGTGGTTAGGAATTTTGGCAAGGAGTATTATCAACAAGTGATAGCTTCTGAGGTCCCAATGGTAGTTCCGATAGTTTGTGCGCCTTCCAGAGTGATCATATTGACTTTGTATTGAAGTAGAAATTAGCAATTGAGTGTTGCAGGAACCATGGATCCGCAATTGCAAGAGCTGGTGCAAGGAATGCAAGGGATGTCAAATGAATTTTGAGAGATTAAGATGACCATGGAGACATTAAAAATCAAGTGCAAATCCTCAGGAATGATCAAGCAATGCAAGAAGAAGAGTTGTCTCAAAATCCAGTACTTGCAACGGAAGTACTTGGAGAGGCACTTGTGCCTACGAACCCTATCAACGATGAAGCCACATTGCTACTCCGGATGAAGAAGACCTGCAACATTAAGCCTTACAAGGGGCAGCGTATGATGGGAGTAGTGGAAAATTGGATCTTGAGAATGAATCAATATTTCCGATTGTTCTAAACAGAGATCACGGAGCATGCTGCAAGCGTGTTTGCATGTGGGTACTTGACCAATAAAGCCCTCACAAGGTATGATACTTGGGAACGATCCATGTTGGTAGAGAGAAGGGAGGTCACGTGGACAGCAATGCAAGAAGGATTGCTGAAAAATTTCCAATCGATGGCTTCGGTGTAGATAGCTCAAACCCGACTATGGGGATTGACACAGAAAATAGCGTACAAGAGTATGTGGAGGCATTTTTGGATCTACAAGTTGCAATAACCAACATGAGTCTATAAGAGGCTCTCAATAATTTCAAACAAGGGTTAAAGGAGCGGATTCGCCAAGAAGTCATGGTGCAAAATCCTTGCACGGTATTTGAAGCCATTGCTTGTGCGCATAGAATAGCAAGAGCATTGGGTGGAGGTGAAGGAGTAGTTCCACCTCAACATTATTGGGTAGAAATGTCACACATGGGTGGACCACTACCAATGGAATTGGGCAACCTTCAATTTTGAGATCGAGGAGCATGACCGCTTCAAGGGGAGCATGGACGGGTAGAAGAACAAAGAGATGGAGTCCCACAAGGAGAAGGAACTTGAGTAGAACAACGCCGTTGTTACAATTGTGGCCTTATTGGGCACATATCTACCAATTTTTGCACTTTTTCCCTAGAGGCCCTCGGCCTTTGTATAGGCAATCTTTGAATAACATGGAGAGGTGCATTAAAGAGAAGGAGGTGGAAATCCCTTTGGAAAATGAAGATTGCCAGTAAATGTACCTCGCGGCCTTATTGTCTTAATAAGGAAGAAGAGAAGCAAGGGCAGGAAGAAGACTTATGCGCAAAGATCTTGAAAGGCAACCTCACAATTAATTGTCGTGAATGGAGTCCTAGAAGGCAATCAAGTGAGAGTATTAATTGATCCAGGAGCAACAAAGAATTTCTTATCTCACTCTATTGCAATAAGATTGGGAATGGATCTAGAGAGGGATAGGAATGAAGAAGTAGAGTTGCCTAATGGGCAAACAGAGAGGATTGAATCATTACCTAGACGGGTAACACTCTTTGTAGGAGAAAATCAAGAAGTAATTGAGTGGTGAGTGATACAATTAGCTCGTTCTGATGCAATCTTAGGCATGCCATGGATGGAGCATTACAATACTATGGTAGATTGGAGGAAGAAAGTGGTGAGAACCCACCAATGGTCAATCATTGGGGTTAAAGAAAAATCATCCAAGTAGGATCTGCCTCTATATGTCATAGGGACGGTAACTGTCTATAAGACCAATAGATGTTTCATGGGTCTAATAAGAGAAGTCCAGAGTGCACAACTCGATGGACAAGTTCCTGAGAAAATGAAGGCTATGGTAGATGAATTTCAAGATATCTTTCACGATGATCTACCCTCAAAATTACCACCAAAAAGGAGAGTAGATCATAAAATTGAGACACTCTCAAGGAAGACACCTCCTTGTAAGGCCCCATGTCGCCTATCACTTCATGACTTAGAGGAGTGTAAGACTCAAATTGAGAAAATGCTACAAAAGGAGTTCATCTAACCTAGCATATAACCATATGGGGCTCGTGTCTTGTTTGTGAAGAAGAAGGATGGTACAATGCACATGTGCATTGACTATCGAGGTCTCAATTAGCAAATAGTGAAGAACAAATACCCCTTACCTCGCATGGATAACCTGTTTGATCAACTCCATGGAGCAAGATACTTCACCAAATTGGACTTGCAAAGCGGTTACAATCAAATCCAAATTGCATAGGAAGATGTGTACAAAACTGCCTTTTGAACCAGGTATGACCACTTCGAGTATCTTGTGATGCCTTTTGGCATCACCAATGCACCTACCACTTTCATGAGTCTAATGAATGATATATTTCATCCATACTTGGATAAGTTTGTTATCATCTTCTTGGACAAGATCTTAGTATACAATAGCATGATGACGGAATCCAAAAAACATTTACAAGAAGTCCTCCAGATTCTAAGACAGAATCGATTGTATGCCAAAATCTCAAAGTGTGAGTTTGGCAAGTCTAAAGTAGACTACTTGGGGCATAGAGTAAGTGTAGAGTGTATTCAAGTATTGATAGATAAAATAGAGGTCATTCAAAAATAGAGTGCCCCAAAAGATCAGACTCAACTCAAGAACTTCTTGGAGTTGACTGGATTCTATCATAGATTTGTCAAGGACTTCTCCAAGATTGCACAGCCTTTAACGGCACTACTTGGCAAGGGGAAGAAGTGGACATGGGGAACCGCAAAAGAGTTGGCCTTTCAAGAATTGAAAGCCGCCTTGCTACATGCACCAATCTTGAAGTGGTATGACCCAAAACGACTAATCAAGTTGGCTATAGATGCATCAGGCGTAGCAATAGGAGCAGTTCTACAACAAGAGTGGCTTGACAGATGGCATCCAATTGCATATTTCTCTCAAAATTTGTTACCGGCAGAGCGCAACTACCACACCACCAAACAAGAAGAGCTGGCCATTGTTCTGGCAACCAAGCATCGGAAGCACTATTTGGGCAAGAAGGCATTTGTGGTAGAGATAGACCACAAACCTCTAGTCTACCTCAAGACATAGAAAGTTCTATCTCATTGCCAGATTTGGTGTGCAGAGTGGCAACAACGCTTCAACATGTCAATCACCTACAAGGAAGGTAAGAAGCAACTTGCAGATGCATTTACCCGCATGCCAATGGCAAACAACTTGGTGGCAGAGGTTAAGATTAACCTTGAATTCTGGCTAAAGATTTTAGTTGGTACAAAAACTAATCCTCAGATTGTAGAAGCGCAATCATCCAAAGGCATCACCAGCATCTAAGGACTCACCTTTTGTGATGGTAGATTATGGATCCCAAATGTCCCAAAATTACGCACCACCATTCTAGCAGAATGTCACGATTTGACCATTGCAAGTCATGTCGGAGTGGACAAGACCATGGATGTAGTCCAACGCCATTATTATTGGCCAAAGATGAGCAACGACGTGATGGACTACGTGCGCAGCTGCCTACTTTGTCAGCAAAACAAATCATCTAATCAAGCTCTTGCAAGGCTCCTTCAACCTCTCCCCATGCCTACCCAACTTTGGGAACAAGTGAGTATGGATCTTGTCTGTGAATTACCCAAGACCACCTTAGGGTTTGACTCCATCATGGTCTTTGTGGACCGGTTCAGCAAAATGATTCATGTACGCCCTACCACCAAGGATTTGACTGCTCCACAACTAGCTCAATGATACTTAGATGCAGTCTTCTCTCACCATGGCCTGTCTAGAGTACTTATCACTGATAGAGGCACTCATGTCACCAGTTTGTTTTGGCAAACACTCTTTGGTTTCTTCAAAACCAAGTTGGCCATGTCCACAACTTACCACCCACAAACAGATGGCCAAATAGAGCGGGCTAATCGCACTATTGAAGACATGTTACGCGGCTTCACCTTAAAAGAGCAAGAGAGGTGGGACACCCTACTCCCGTTGGTGCAATTTGCTTACAACAATTCAATGAATACATCCACCCATGTCACTCCAATCTTCCTCATGTATGGTGAGCATCCTTTCACACCTTCTAGCTTGATGAAGATCCGTCCAATGGCTACCAAGGTCGATGCCATCAACACATTTGTTTCTAAAATCCAACACGGTGTGGAGAGCGCCAAGCACAGATTACAAATTGTACAAAATTGATAGAAGCAATATGCTAATGCACACCATAGGCACATGGAGTTCAATGTTGTGGATCAAGTGTGGCTATTGACAACCAACCTCACATTAGTTGGACCTCGTAAGCTCAAACCTTGTTTTATTGGGCCTTTCTCAATTCTTCGTTGCGTCGGCACTATGGCCTATCACCTTGACTACCACCACACATGAAGATCCATCTAGTGTTCCATGTTTCCCTACTATGCAGATATGCTCCCCGATCAGGCCAGGGTCATTCCACACAAGACATTAGACCTTGTCCAACACTCATTGATGGCACAAAAAAATATGAAATGGAGCATATTCTCCAAAAATACATGCGTGGTACTCGCCATCCACGGATGGACTATCTCATATAGTGGAAAGGTTACCCCCTCTATGAAGCAACATGAGAGCTTGCTGCCAATTTGACTCATGCACCGGTGTTGGTGTAAGCATTTGAGCAACAATTGCACAACGAGGACGTTGCGTCTTAAAAGGAGGGAGGTCTATAATACCACAAGCTAGCCATATGATCTAGATGTGAAATTTGGTTTGGTAACATCTAGAATGATTTTATACGTGATGGTAAAAATAGATCAGATAGAAGTATCACCAAAAGACTACTTGTACTAATGGAGCAGAAACTGAAATAGACTTGAGAACCTTAGAACCAATAGCTAAACATATGATTTAAAGGTGAGAATTGGTTTGGTAACATCTAGAAGGATGTTACACATGATGGACTGAACAGATCAGAAAGGGGTATCACCAAAAGGGGACTTCTACTAATAGAGTAGGAACCGAAATATGCCTGAAATCTTTGAAGGCAATTTTGGAGGCCTAAACGGATAAATTAAGTCTCAAAAATGTGCAAACCCCCTCCCCTCAATGGAGTGAAGGCTAGCCTTCACTCCCCCTGGTTTTTCTCATTGAGAGCTTTCCAACTGTACCTTATGTGATTCTGACACTCCTACAAGAAGATTCCCTAAAAGATTCCCTACAGTCAAAGCTTGTTTGACCAACCAGATAGGACCTAGGCCGACATGTCACCCATCCAAGTAAATAATCCAAGGGTGGAGCTTGATGACATGTCACCTATCTATGTACCTAATCCTATGGTGGAGCTTCCTTGGAGGAGATTCTCTTTGTCTATATAATAAAGAGAAGGTGCTCCTTTGGGGCACCAAATGTTGAGTGTGTAATCTATGTTTTCTCTCTTCTCTTGTCCTTGGAGTATTACATAAGGTTTTCAAGTCTATTTTGGTTTCTACCCTATTTGTAGAAGTATTCTTTTGGTGATATTTCTATCTGGTCTATTTTAACCATTATGTATAACATCATTCTAAATGTTACCAAACCAAATTTCACATCTAGATCATATGGCTAGCTCTTGGTAGTACATCGGGCCAAGCAACTTCACTCCTCATCACATCTAATATAGCTGTCGTAACTCTATCAGTAAAAGCAATTGTTGAACCAACACTAATGCCCCAAATATTCAAACCCCATGCAACATAAGATCCATTGCAGTGATGCCCAAATCTATCCAAGGCTAGGGCAACTTGGATCCACAAAGGTGTTTGCTCTCTTCTGTACCTTTTCTCAAAAATCATGTTTGTTAATCAAATCCACTAATGTTGAAAAAGAATTGATATCCATTCTAGTAAGCTGGCAAAAGGCCTTAGTATCAAGATTTCTAAAATACTCCATCACAAACTCTCTACTACGAGGGTAAGTAACATGGGGTTCCAAGTATCGATGAGTATGTGCATACTCTGACCCACTAATAAAAAATTCTAGCATATCTAAATCTACTCTTAATTCTTCATCTTCATCTTCTAATCCTTGTAGCAATATTTCCAAATCTAATAGAATCGTCCATTGAATACATTTTCAAATATTTCTAGTTAGTTATACACTAGTGCTCCCTCTTGGCATGACTTTACTCTGGATTTTTATTCACCTCCTTTTGGGCATGACTTGACTCTGGATAATTCTGACCACCTATAACTCCTTATCTGGCAAAGTTGCATCTCTTTTCTCTATGTGCATAGAAGAAAAACAACCTCCTAAATTTTGGCAAAGGGGCATCTCTATTCTCTACGCACAGAAATAAAAACAACCTCATACAACCTCCTAAATTTTAGCAAAGGGGCATCTCTATTCTCTACGCACAAAAAAGAATAACCTCATAAATTTGGGCAAAGAGGCATCTCTATTCTCTATGCACAACAAAAATTAACCTTGCAAATTTTGGCAAAGGGGCATCTCTCTTCTTTGCACACAGAAAAAAACAACCTTCTAAATTTTGGCAAAGTGGCATCTCTATTCTATGCACACAAAAAACAAACAATCCCATAATTTTCATTCAGTAACAAGAAAACAAATTCATGAATTTCATTTCATCACTCAAGGGGGAACAAGTGCATACATTTCATAGTTGTACCAAGAGACAACTATCATAAATTAAACTCTTTTAGTAATGAAATCAAGAATTTTGGAGAGTAATCCTTCAAACAAAAGCACTCCTCCTTCTAACCTTCCCAAAACTTGCACTCAAGTCTTTCCACTTGAAACCAATTCACTCCCCCTTCCAGCTCTAGCTACGGGTCTCTCAAATCTTCTTTTGTTGTCAAAATTCACTCCCCCTTCCAACTCTAGCTATGGATATCTCAAATCTTCTTCCCATTTTCAATTTTTGCATGCACTCAAATCTTTCAACTCATGGTGCCTCCAATCTTCCTCAATGGTCAAAAATCTTGTTCCGAGGTCATCTAGTGCATAAATGTGTCAACTTTAGATTACCATGGGTGTTCTCAAACATCATGGATGCTCCCTTTGGTGGCTGTCACTTTCACGATAACCCTATATGATATACTTTATTAACCCTAATACTTAATCAGTGTACTTCGGAGTGATAACAGAAAATTCCTTATCCCTTATTTTCTACAAACCACCTCATATGGAGTGTGCTAATCATAAAGAACTTGGCCCAAACTCCGTAGCGAGACCTTTTCTACCCCCATTCACACCCCGTACCAATTTAGTCAATGCTTCATAACTATCTATATGAAAAGTTATGAAACTTCGTATTACTATTTCTAAAACCCCATAATCTACTCGTTGACCTGAAGTTTGAGATGCCGAATCAACGGCAATCAGGTATTTTCTTGGTTATTGTTCTTTGCCCACGATTGAAGAGACATGACAATGACTTGCATGATTAAAAGCTTTTCCGATCTCTTCTCACATGCTTTTCAGAATTCCCTTAAGTTATTACCATAAGTTTCATCACTAAATGTATATTTCAAATTTGATCCATAACTTTTGACCGCTAGGGAACTAATGAAAATATTCAGATTGTAGATGACTTAAGGTTCTTTAATCATGATTTATGTAAAATTTTTGTTTAGCAAGTAAAAGCAAAGTACATAGAAGAACCACAACTAGCATACCAGGATACTGTATGTAAGAAACTGTTTAAACTATGTATTACTGAAGTATATTGATTCTCAAATAAATTGCGAATAAGAACGACATTAATCGAATACGGTTCAATAAGCGTGCTCTCAAGAAATAAAATCAATGAAGTAACAGTCAAAGTACACAAAAGACTAAATTGGACTTCAGATGCAAATCAATCATTCTTTTATCCCCAGATTCCACTATAGCAAAGTGAATGTTGGGGGTCGCTTCTTAGCTATTATTACTGGAAAGACTTTTGGTTGTATGAATACGTCTGAGGTTTATAGCTGAACTCAGAAATTTTTATGTTTATGTTCCCTCACGTTTGGAATATGATAAGAAATGTCGGGTGTAAAGTGTCATATGTTGATTCGAGATATTTCTCCTTTTGCTGCTTGATGATGAATTGTGGTTCTCTCAGCCGCAAAATTAGTCTTGACGTTTTTTTACTAGAGATATTAGAATAGATAGAACAGTTACACCGTTACGATAGAACAGCGAGAAGGAAAGTATAAAACTGGAAAGAGCTCTTGAGCAAAAGACTAACTTCTAGGTTTAGACAACGCCTACTCGAACTTTGATCTCTTTGAAGGTCATATCACTTCAACGTACCCTCTCATTCAGACTTCCGGAGCAAATACAGCACCAAAGAAGGATAATGGCGTGTGTCTTTGCAACCATACACATTCTCACCTTCCACTAATCATTGCATTATTTCGGACGTGAACTGTATATACAAGGATTAATGCAAATGGTTACTCGCTTTAATTGACTAATCCCTTTACTCCTTGTTTAGAAGAATCGGTAGCACTCCTACTTATTTCAATCCGGAAAGTAGAACCTGGCCTAATTATGGTCAGCTTCTGATTAAGATCATAAGGCGACCGCATAGGAAAAACGAAGGATGGGAAGACCCCCATCAAGCAGTACAAGGGAGAGACAAAAAGGGTAACATGGGGCTAAGCCCCAATAGAGTCTATATGATAAATCTGCCCTACCACACGGAAGATACCTGAGCTATGCAAGTTGTATGGTCTACACACAACTGGAGCATCCAAAGAAACATCATCTAATGTGATTGCTCTCCTATGGATTGCACCAACCACTGCACTCTGTAGAGCAATGGACACATGCTATCTAAAATATGCTACAAAGCATGAGAGTGAAAGTGGTAGTCCCTTACGCCTAACATGATAAGCTCTTGCGCACTCCCTGACAAATGTATCAAATGCCGTGTCCATCGGTCCATATAACTCCAAGGCTAGAGGAGACCTCGCTGCATGCCCCTATACTTGGAGACCTTATGACCTGCTGTTGCACTCGCCACCCATCCAGGGGGGTGGGTAATCACTCCCTCCAAAACTGTATCCCGCTTAAGGTCCATAACCACAACATCCGCTATTGTCACATGATCATCTCAGACCAAGTATAAGTCTGCCCTACCACATGTCATTTGCAAAGCATACAAATGCTCATGCCAAGTATCCACTCTCTTGTGCCATAACAAACACTATGTTCCTAACGGCATCATGGGTAGCTATCCTCTATCCTCCAAAAGGACACCGTGTCATGTGGACCGCTGTTGCATCTAGTGTAGAACCACACTCACAAGTGAGTAATGAAGATGTAGATGTGTGGACCAAACCTAGGCAAAACCTCATCACTATAGAGAAAGTAGTTGGTGCGAGTCGGAATGCCCTAATGCACAGTCGAGCTAGGATCCAAGAGCATGCACCTTGCCAGAGCAAGAAGGAAAATGTGCTCTAGTAGCTTGAGGAATGGACGAGTCAACTAAGAGAGAATGAGCATATGCTCACACCGTCACTCCATCAAGGAAGACTGTAAACCTCTAGTCAAATTTGATGATAGTGAAGCAAAAGATGGAAAATCTTCTCATGCCCGTGGGGATAGACTATCTCTTGTTTGCCGCAATAACATCTAGAGAGAAAAGGATCCTCCCTCCACCTCCATCACAAAAGTCTCCAAAACTGGTCTATCAGCAACTACAAAACGAGAGGAAAGTAGGGGTGTAATACTCCAAGGACAAGAGAAGAGAGAAAACACAAATTGCACACTCAAACATTCGATGCCCCAAGGGAGCACCTTCTCTTTATTATATAGACAAAGAGGATCTCCTCCAAGGAAGCTCCACCATAGGATTAGGGACACAGATAGGTGACATGTCAGCAAGCTCCACCCTTGGATTACTTAATTGGATGGGTGACCTGTCTGGTCTAGGTCCTATCTGGTTGGTCAAACAAGCTTTGACCGGAGGGAATCTTTTAGGGAATCTTCCTATAGGAATCTCATAATCACATGAGTAAGGTACCGTTGGAAAGCTCTCAACAAGACAAAGCAGGGAGGAAGGGAAGGCCAGCCTTTCCTTTGTTGGGGGGGGGGGGGAACTGCACATTTTTGAGGCCTGATTCATTCGTTTAGGCCTCCAAAATTGCCTTCAAAGATTTTAGGCATATTTTGGTTCCTACTCTATTAGTAGAAGTCCCTTTTTGGTGATACCTATTTCTGATCTGTTTAGTCCATCATGTGTAACATTCTTCCAGATATTACCAAACCAATTCTCACCTTTAAATCATATGTCTAGCTATTGGTTCTAAGGTTCTCAAGTCTATTTTGGTTTCTGCCCTATTAGTAGAAGTACTCTTTTGGTGATACTTCTATCTGATCTATTTTGACCATCATGTATAACATCATTCTAGAAGTTACAAAACCGAATTTCACATCTAGATCATATGGCTAACCCTTGGTATTACAGACTTCCCTCCTTTTAAGATGCAACGTCCTCGTTGCGCAATTGTTGCTCAAATGCTTGTACCAACACTGGTGCATGTGCCAAATTGGCAGCGGGTTCCCAGGTTGCTTCATAGAGGGGGTAACCTTTCCATTGTACTAGATATTCCACCCGCGGATGGCGAGTACCACGCATGCATTTTTGGAGAATCCGCTCCACTTCATATTCCTCTATGCCATCAATGAGTGTCGGACAAGGTCAAATGTCCTATGTGGAAGGACCTTGGCCTGATCGGGGAGCATATTTGCGTAGTAGAGAGACATGGAACACTGGATGGATCTTCATATGTGGTGGTAGCTCAAGGTGATAGGCCACAGTGCCGATGCGACGAAGAATCGAGAAAGGCCTAATAAAACGAGGTCTGAGCTTACGAGATCCAATTAATGTGAGGTTGGTTGTTGATAGCCACACTTGATCCCCAACATTGAACTCCATGTGCCGACGGTGTGCATCAGCATACTGCTTTTGTTGATTTTGTGCAATTTGTAACCTGTGCTTAGTGCTCTCCACACCTTGTTGGATTCTAGAAACAAATGTGTTGACTGCATCAACCTTGGTAGTCATTGAATGGATCTTCATCAAGCTGGAAGGTGTGAAGGGATGCTCACCATACATGAGGAAGAACGGAGTGACCTGGGTGGAGGCATTCACTGAATTGTTGTAAGAGAATTCCACCAATGGTAGTAAGGTGTCCCACCTCTCTTGCTCTTCTAAGGTGAAGCCGCGTAACATGTCTTCAATCGTGCGATTAGCCCGGTCTGTTTGGCCATCTGTTTGTGGGTGGTAAGCTATAGACATGTCCAACTTGGTTTTGAAGAAACCAAAGAGTGTTTGCCAAAACAAACTAGTGAATTGGGTGCCTCTATCGATGATGAGTACTCTAGACAAGCCATGGTGAGCAAAGACTGCATCTAAGTATAGTTGAGCTAGTTGTGGAGCGATCACCTCCTTGGTGGTAGGGTGTACATGAATCATTTTGCTGAACCGGTCGACAAAGACTACAATGGAGTCAAACCCTGAGGTGGTCTTGGGTAATTCGCAAACAAGATGCATGCTCACTTGTTCCCAATGTTGGGTAGGAGTGGAGAGAGGTTGAAGGAGCCCTGCATGAGCTTGATTAGAAGCTTTGTTCTGTTGACAAAGTAGGCAGCTACGCACATAGTCCATCACATTGTTGCTCATCTTGGGCCAATAGTAATGGCGCTTGACTGCATCCAAGGTCTTGTCTACTCCGACATGAGCTGCAATGGCCAAATCATGACATTCCGCTAGAATGGTGGTGCGTAAGTCTGGGACATTTGGGATCCATAATCTGCCATCCTGAAAGGTGAGTCCTTGGGTGCTGGTGACACCTTTGGACGATTGCGCTTCTACAATCTGTGGATCAGTTTTTGTAGCAACTAGAATCTCTTGCCAGAATTTAGGGTTAATCTTAACCTCTACCACCAAGTTGTTGGCCATTGGCATACGGGTGAATGCATTTGCCAGTTGTTTCTTACCTTCCACGTAGGTGATTGTCATATTGAAGCATTGTCGTCACTCTGCCCACCAAATTTGGCGGTGAGATAGATCCTTCTGCGTCTCGAGGTAAATTAGAGGTTTGTGGTCTGTCTCTACTACAAATGCCTTCTCGCCTAGGTAGTGCCTCCAATGCTTGGTTGCTAGAATGATGGCCAACTCTTCCCGTTCTGTGGTGTGGTAGTTGCGCTCTGTTGGTAACAACTTTCAAGAGAAATATGCAATTGGATGCCATCCGTCATGACACTCTTGTTGTAGGATTGCTCCTATTGCTACGCTTGATGCATTTGTAGCCAACTTGATTGGACATTTTGGGTCATACCACTTCAAGATTGGTGCATGTAGCAAGGCGGCCTTCAATTCTTGAAAGGCCAACTCTTATGCGGTTCCCCATGTCCACTTCTTCCCCTTGCCAAGTAGTGCTATTAAAGGCTGTGCAACCTTGGAGAAGTCCTTGAAAAATCTACAATAGAATCCCGTCAACCCCAAGAAGCTCTTAAGTTGAGTCTGATCTTCTGGGGCACTCCATTTTTGAATGACCTCTATTTTATCTGTCAATACTTGAATGCCCTCTGCACTTACTCTATGCCCTAAGTAGTCTACTTTAGACTTGCCAAACTCACACTTTGAGATTTTGGCGTACAACTGATTCTGTCTTAGAATTTGGAGGACCTCTCGTAGATGTTGTTTGTGTTCTGCCATCGTACTACTATATACTAAGATATCATCCAAGAAGACAATAACAGACTTATCCAAGTATGGACGAAATATGTCATTCATTAGGCTCATGACAGTGGCAGGTGCATTGGTGAGGCCAAAAGGCATCACAAGATACTCAAAGTGGCCATACCTGGTTCGAAAGGCAGTTTTGTACACATCCTCCTTTGCAATTCGGATTTGATTATAACCGCTTTGCAAGTCCAGTTTGGTGAAGTATCTTGCTCTATGGAGTTGATCAAACAGGTCATCCATGCGAGGTAAGGGGTATTTGTTCTTCATTGTTTGCTGATTGAGACCCCGATAGTCAATGCACATGCGCATTGTACCATCCTTCTTCTTCACAAACAAGACAAGGGCCCCATATGGTGATACGCTAGGTTGGATGAACCCTTTCTGTAGCATCTCCTCAATTTGAGTCTTACACTCCTCCAACTCATGAGGTGATAGGCGATATGGGGCCTTACAAGGAGGTGTCTTCCCCGGGAGTGTCTCTATTTTGTGATCTACTCACCTTTTAGGTGGTAATCCTGAGGGTAGATCATTGGGAAAGACATCTTGAAACTCATCTATCACATCCTTCAATTTCTCAGGAATTTGTCCAGCGAGTTGTGCACTCTGGACTTCTCTTATTAGACCCATAAAACATATATCAGTCTTATAGACAATTGTCGTCCCTACAACATATAGAGGCAATTTCTGCCTGTGTGATTTTTCTTTAACCCCAATGATTGAACATTGGTGGGTTCTCACTACTTTCTTCCTCCAATCCACCATTGGGTTGTACTGCTCCATCCATGGCATGCCTAAAATTGCATCATAACGGGCTAACTATATCACTCGCCACTCAATTGCTTCTTGATATTCTCCTATAGAGAGGGTTACCCGTCTAGGTAATGATTCAATCCTCTCTGTTTGCCCATTTGGTAACTCTACTTCTTCACTTCCATCTCTCTCTAGATCCATTCCCAATCTTATTGCAACAGAGCAAGACAAGAAATTCTCTGTTGCTCCCAGATCTATTAATACTCTCACTTGATTACCTTCTAGGATTCCATTCATGACAATCAATTTTGAGGTTGCCTTTCGGGATCTTTGTGCATTATTCTTTTTCCTTCCCTTGCTTCTCTGCTTCCTTATTGAGCCAATAAGGCCACGAGGTACATTTATTGGCAATCTTTATTTTCCGAAGTAGTTTCCACCTCCTCCTCTTCAATGTGCCTCTCCATCATGTTCAAAGATCGCATGTACAAAGGCCAAGGGCCTCTAGGGAAACGAGTGCGACAATTGGTAGATATGTGCCCAATACGGCCACAATTGTAACAACGGCGTTGTTCTCCTCGAGTCCCTTCTCCTCGTGGGACTCCATCTCTTTGTTCTTCTACCCGCCTCCGCTCCCCTCGAAGCGGCCATGCTCCTCGATCCCGAAATCAAAGGTTACCCAATTCCATCGGTACCGGTCCACCCATGTGTGGCATTTCTTTCCGATAATGTTGAGGTGGAACTACTCCTCCACCTCCACCTAATGCTCTTGCTATTCTCTACGCACAAGCAATGGCTTCAAATACCGTGTGAGGGTTTTGCACCATGACTTCTTGGCAAATCCGCTCTTTCAACCCTCGTTTGAAATTGTCGAGAGCCTCTGCTGGACTCATGTCGGTAATTGCGACTTGTAGATCCAAGAATGCCTCCACATACTCTTGTACGCTATTCTTTTATCTCAATCCCCATAGTCGGGTTCGAGCCATCTGCACAGAATCCACCAATTGGAAATTCTTCAACAGTCCTTCTTGCATTGCTGTCCATGTGACCTCCCTTCTCTCGGCCAGCATGGATCGTTCCCAAGCATCATACCATGTGAGCGCTTTATCGGTCAAGTACCCACATGCAAACACGCTTGCAGCATCTCTGTTGAGAACAATCGGAAATATCGATTCATTCTCGAGATCCAATTTTCCACTACTCCCATCATACGCTGCCCCTTGTAAGGCTCGATGTTGCATGTCTTCTTCATTCGGAGTAGCAATGTGGCTTCATCGTTGATAGGGTTTGTAGGCACGAGTGCCTCTCCAAGTACTTCGGTCGCAAGTACTGGGTTTTGAGATGGCTCTTCTCCTTGCATGGCTTGATTGTACCTGAGGATCTGCAGTTGACTTTGTAATGTCTCCATGGTCATCTTAATCTCTCAAAATTCATTCAGCATCCCTTGCATTCCTTGCACCAGCTCTTGCAACTGCGGATCCATGGTTCCTGCAACACCCAATTGCTAACGTCTACTTCAATACAGAGTCAATATAATCACTCTGGAAGGCGCATGAACTATCGGAACTACCATTGGGACCTCAGAAGCTATCACTCGTTGAAAATACTCCTCACCAAAATTCCTAACCACAAAATCTCTAAATATCACTTTCGGCCTCACTACATAACGGATTTCTACTTGAGTGTTGAAAGGGAGAGGATTTGGGACATTCATATCCATATTATCATAATAGAATGTAGATCGTCAAATCCCACTCTTTGTCATATATCACCACAGGTAGAATCACCGGGTTTGGTGAGTTCATCACTCTGTCCATGAATTCCGCACCAAAGTGATAAACTAGCAATACCCTCATCTGCTCATGCTGGATGTACATAACCTTGATGTGGAATAGGTTTGAAAATGGAAAGCTAGGTGCGGGAAATTGTACCCCCGGCGCATCCATCACATCCGCTCTCTAAAGCTCTTTCTAAGTCTAGCAATTACTCTATATTCTCCACCTCAAATTACTCAGTTTCAGTAGTTCGTGCTATTCCAAGAGGGGTGATCCACTCTCTTGGACTAGAACACTCTCTCTGATACCATTGTAATACTCCGAGGACAAGAGAAGAGAGAAAACACAAATTGCACACTCAAACATTCGATGCCCCAAGGGAGCACCTTCTCTTTATTATATAGACAAAGAGGATCTCCTCCAAGGAAGCTCCACCATAGGATTAGGGACACAGATAGGTGACATGTCAGCAAGCTCCACCCTTGGATTACTTACTTGGATGGGTGACCTGTCTGGTCTAGGTCCTATCTGGTTGGTCAAACAAGCTTTGACCGAAGGGAATCTTTTAGGGAATCTTCATGTAGGAATCTCAGAATCACGTGAGTAAGGTACCGTTGGAAAGCTCTCAACGAGACAGAGCAGGGAGGAAGGGAAGGCCAGCCTTTCCTTTGTAGGGGGGGGGGGAGGGGAATCTGCACATTTTCAAGGTCTAATTCATCCATTTAGGCCTCCGAAATTGCCTTCAAAGATTTCAGGCATATTTTGGTTCCTACTCTATTAATAGAAGTCCCCTTTTGGTGATACCTCTTTCTGATCTGTTTAGTCCATCATGTGTAACATCCTTCTAGATGTTACCAAACCAATTCTCACCTTTAAATCATATGTTTAGCTATTGGTTCTAAGGGGCTCAAATCTATTTTGGTTTCTGCCCTATTAGTAGAAGTACTCTTTTGGTGATACTTCTATCTGATCTATTTTGACCATCATGTATAACATCATTCTAGAAGTTACGAAACCGAATTTCACATCTAGATCATATGGCTAACCCTTGGTATTACAAGGGATGCCGAGAGAGCACAAAAATGCTATAGGTGCCGTCTCTTCTATAGATAGCAAGCCAACCCCACCACATGAGATTGGCAGAGCCGTCTTTCTACGTGCCAAATCCCCTATCACACTCTCAAATGTCTCTGGTCCAATAATATCACCAAAGACTCCCATAATCCTCTTATCAAATGCTCTTAGACATGATAGGAAGGACGATGAGGGGGAACTATTCGGATGAGGTAGGATGGTCGACGAACAATACTGGAAGAGAGTATACCAAATGCCACATGCGAATCTCCTAGTAATTGAAGGTATCCACAAGGACAACATATTCTACATGGGTAGCGTCTAAGAAGCGTGTGATAAAATCCTCCGGTCCTACTAATGGTACTCCAAGAACATCTATTGGTACTCCAAGAACAAGTAGTCCATAGAGGTACTCCAAGTACCTCTATGGACTACTCCAAGACCACTTAGTCCATTAATGGAGGTGATACACCCTCATAGAAAATTTAGGTTACATGAGTTCAGAAATCTTAGCTAGAGTAATTAGTCTATGGACTGCTCCAAGACCACTTAGTCCATTAATGGATGTGATACACCCTCATAGAAAATTTAGGTTACATGAGTTCAGAAATCTTAGCTGGAGTAATTAGTCCATTAGCGGATGTGATACACCCTCATAGAGAATTTAGGTTACATGAGTTCAGAAATCATAGCTGGAGTAATTGCTTCAGTATGGCTAAATGAGAATTTTCATGCATCATGTGGAGTGAAGTGCAGTGCGTGGTAATGGTTATGGTGTGGGATGTCATTTGAAGAAGTGCAGTAATGTGGGAAGATACGAAATTGCAAGATCTCCGGCGAAGATGCGTGAGAAACTGGTTATGTTGTGGAAGGTACAGCAGTGGTTTGAGCAACGATGGATCTTTTCTTTGGTTCCCTTCGGTGCTTCATGGAGGAAGGAGAGCAGAAACAGGATGCTGCGTTTGAAGGAAGGACATCAAGCCGCGAAGTTTTAAGTAAGCTGCACTATGGTACCGCACTGTAGGATGGAATGTTCGCAACAGTCGGGAGCATCGGCGGTACAATTTGCGTGGAATGTGCTACGTGCCTTGTGTAACAGGAGTTTTAAGTTCCATGTCAGGCTGAAAATATGTCATATCGGGATCTTTAGTAAGAGTAGCTTGCAGCCTTTGCTAATTTGCTCTTAATTTCTTTCGATTCCAGCTTTTGTGGTCCAAGATCTTAGATCCACTCTATTGTGCCAGTATACGTAATTCGAATCTCAGTAGACAGTTCTGGAAGACAGGGTATTTGCTTTTAATCTACTAATCAGAGCTCAATCGACAGCGAATTGTGTCGCCTTTTCACCTTTTCACTTTTCTGTTGTCCGCTCGTGTCGTTTTGCATTGGTTCTCTTGTCCTTCCTGTCCAGAAACAAATTGTCTCTTGACGTTGTACATATGTCCTACGGTAGCCTTACGGTCGCAGAAAGGGTGAATGCCGCGGTTGAAGTTGATCGCTCATAGAGCGACCGCATTTCCTCCCATGGTTCTTGTTTCTCGTGTGTCCGCTGAGCTATGCTCTTGTGTGATCTTTCAGTCAAGACGCGTGCGGGGACAGGAAAGTAGAGAGAAGTATGTTTTCTCTGAATAGGTGAGGTAAATGGACCGCGGATCGGCGCGATGACATCTTCCGAAAGGGCGTCTATGTGAAACAGGTTGATCACGCAGACGTGTTGTGTTGGCGTGATTGTTCACGGCTTTCTAGCTTCTTACTTTCTGAGCTCCGTGTATTGCAGACAACACAAGGATATTTGAAATCAGTAGAGGATGCTTGCAAGAAATTTTGCGTCGATGCAGTATATGGACCCGAAAATGACGCTTGTGAGGGTTGTTGATGTTCATGCAGTGAAATGGTGAGAATCCAACAACGATTACGCTTATTAATGGTCCAATACAGTGTTGCCGAATCGATTTCAGCAATTGGCGTTGAAGAGGTAGGTTGCATGCATTTCTTCCTCAAGTTTATAATTCGACTAAGTAAGATTGAGACAGTCTTTCGTATTTGGCATTTCTGGTGTTCGTCGTGGTGCCTCCTTCTCTTCGTAACCAGATTCATGATTCCTCATCTCATATCGTTCCCAAGATTAGGATCGTCATGTACGAGAAATTGTAAAGGTTTCCAGGCATTTGGTCCAGAACCTGAAATACCAGATTTACAAAGGATATACATTGGAGTCATGTATGATGCATCCAATTTATGTCTGCAAGGTACCAAGGTAGGGTGCTGGAAGATTTGATGATGAGTTGGATCTTGTCACATGCAGAGAGATCATGTCCCTAACTGAATAATACTCACGAAGACCTTCACTCATGACCTTTATCATAAACTAAGTTGGTCACTCGTATGAAAATTCCTTAAACATAAGCACTCAAGAGACGAGAGTGAATTTCACTCTTAACCTCCAAACCAAGGCCGTGAACATACGACAGACGATTGATTGCAGATTTAAGGTTTGATTTTATGGTAGAGAAGGCTTCGTCTTTTCTTTTTATGATTGCTTCAAAACACTACTGAATGAGCCAGCCAAAGACATTCCCATAACGCCTGATTGACGCAGAAGAAAGTTGATTTGTAGGCCACAATTGTTAAGATATGTCTGCTTGTATTTCCTCGGGTGACTGTAGCTGTCATATACCATTTTCCTCATGGTCGAGACTTCTCCATTTAATCTATATATATCCCCTTTTCGGTATTCTCAGTAAGTGTGAGTGACATGTAAGGAGTATTCGTCCGCTTCGAGTGTGTGTTTAAGCTTCTTTGTCCAGGTCTTTTTGGATTGTGATCGTCACTACTCCAACTAGTAAATCCTGCTGTGTAGTTAAAAGTAGGCTGTGGCTTTGACCATAAACGCGAAAAAGACTTGACAGAGATTCATAACTTCACCTCAGAGTGGACTTATGGATCTCCGTCATGGATTATAGGGATTGTTGTGGATCCTCTGATGAGATGCAACAGGCTTCTGGGCTGCAGATAAGGATATTTACAACTGGAGAGGTGCTTGAGAATCTCACTTGTAACGGAACTCCTTCCTGATTGCAGGAACAGAGACCTGCGAGCGACGACGCTATGAATGTGTTGTAGTGCTCAAGGCATTCTACCCGAACTGAAACTGACAACATGGACCCGGAGTCCTTAAGACGAGATAAAGATGGAGGACTCGCACCACTCCTGGGGGAATACAGGCATGACAGTGACGGCGATGTGTCATTGGGAGTGTATGATCGCCCACTGCCTTGCTGTGGTTGTGGCATCGGATGGTGCTCGTAAGTTTCCCCTGCTTTCTCAACGTCCAGGATTTTGTAAGGAGAATGTCTGGAAACAGATTTTGTCGGTAATCTATAGATACAAGCAGCACTTCATGACTGATTGACATGGTCATTATTTTTAGAGTAGGAACTGATCTGAATTTGGTGCCTACAAACGATGCCTCAATGTAATACGAGTGGTATCTTAAGCCATGCCCAGTTGGCGCACGGTCTCTCCGGAGGCCTTTCTAGGTTCTCAGTCAAAGCTTAACGCCACTGTTGAAGCAAATGTACCTCGAGAAGAAGTTTGCTTATGTATTAGGTGATGAAAAAGACTTTTATATGTCATTGAAATTGGAAGATCACCAGCAGAATTTGAACCTATTTCAGATATCTTTTGAGAGGTATTCTCATGTGTGAAGGTACACAATAAAGCAGCCAGAATTAAGTATGTTAAGAGCTGAAGCTGATGCTTAAAATATACGCTAATTTCTTTACTGCGCATTAAGGAAGAGCTCCTTCACAGTTATCATTCACTTTGAAACATCCTGCACTTACATATTGCCTAGGCAGGTGCTCGGCCCCCGTGAGATCCGGATAGTTTAGCTCTTGGATCAGTCCTGTGAAAGACTGATCCTTCTTTTCCTTAACTTTTAACAGAGAAATGGCTGACTTCTTATTTGGAGTAGTTTCGATCCAGATTAGTGTCTCGCCCATCAAGTAACGATCAAGGGTCTTGATTGATGAACAAAAATGGGCATCTTGACGTATTGTTTCAGGATGCGTCGTATTAACTGCCCTGCAATCACATGTGCAGATTTGTTTGCGGATTTTGGTGCCCTCTCTTTTGGTTCTACGGCACGATACTCTTTTGTGCTGAGCACTACCGACACGATCCGCGTGAACGACCAGGTCTTGCAGCATGTGCCATCGCCGTAAGTACTCGTAGCTCTTCGTACCTAGATTTGCCAACGTAGTTTGAAGTACCAAGGTGTAGACGTTGGTCTTTGCAAGTAACCGATTAGATTTAAATGGATTCCATGATCGAATATACACCTCTCAACATGAAGGACACTGGAGTACGTGTAACTGGTTTGGATGTCTAGTTTGAGGTTTGTAGACACCTCAGTATATCACACTAGAATATTGGAAGCACTGCTTGCATCGTAGGCACCATATTGCAGCAAGCCAAAGTTGTATAGGTAGTTGTTAGGTATGGTTCACATCTTAAAAGACTTAGTTCAAGTGACCCCGCTGCCGGGCATACCAGTCTACATTGGATGTTTCCTTCAAGGACTGCCGGCAAATTGCCACCCAGGTTTCTTTCCTAGAACGCGGTTGGAAGATAAAAGTGAGGAGGTACTGACTGAGACCTTTCTTGGAAATTCACACAAGACCAAATTCTGTGTAGTAAAGCAGATATCATCTTCTCAGTCAGACACCTACAATGTCATTCTTCATGATGGTAGTTCGTGTACCTCTGTAAGTGGCCTTACTATGTATTGGCATAGGATCCAGAAGAACAGCTACGTTTAGTTCCAGAAACTTACAGGCCTGAAACATTCTAGTTTTTGTTGTCTGGACGCCTGAACACGTGGAACAGATATAGAAGCTGCTGATGAGCGTTAAAATATTTCGTAGACCACCTTTCAACCTCCATTACGGGGAGGCGGACATTAATAGGATAAAATTTGTGGTTACTACTGCGTAAGAGTTGTGTACAAAGTACTCTGTTTAGATTCGTACGTACCCGCAGTGGAATTTACATTCCTGCAGAAGCTGGCTAGTTGTTATGGGAATTAGGCATGTCTTTATGCATGAGTATTTTGTATGGTTGTAAACAAGAGTATGTAGCTTTTAATTCCTAGAACTTGTAGTAGGGTATGTATATGCCCGCTGGATATGGCGTTTGCTATCTTAATGTGAATATATAGTCTAGCTCGGTACGAGGGGACTGACATTCGCTCAGCTACTTCGGCACTGCGTTAGGCAATGATGAAGTCATAGTGCTTTCCTGGAGGTTTACTATGACCGCCTTCTGCTTCCTTCTGTTGTTTAGTTGTTTTAGGACTCAAGCGTTCATAGCGCATCCTGTGATATACTCTATCCAGTCCTCTAACGCGTTGCTCTGCATCCCCCGTTCTCTGGACGGCTCTGTCCCCCATTCCCTGTCCTCTTGTAGGGAGTCGATTACCTGATTTATAATATTTCTTGACATAGCTGTTACCGATTACACGATGCTTACTAGTTATATACATGTGTTGCTCTCGATGTGTTGCTATTATGCCTTTACTTCAGTTTATATTCGATTTGTTAAATTCCCTTACTCTCCTTTAAGGTTTTAATACTCATCTCGATTTGCACATATCATGTTTACAGATCATGTTGTTTCTGATAGTTTCACATTCTCTTACTTCGCGATTTCTTGATATGAGTTGACTCTTCGTTTTGGCAGTACAAATTGGCTCACGAATCTCCACATGTAGTTATATATATCCGTTTCTTGATAATACATGCTTTTTATGAATTAGATTTCATCTCCTATTCGCATATTTTTTAGTCAGGTCTGCTTTCATTTTATTGCCATTTCATCTACATTTTATATGCATTTAATGAGTCTGGATCCTCGTTCCTCGAACGGGCTTCTGTCCTCATATATCCACTATCGGCACTGCGTGAGGCACTGATGAAGTCGCAGGTGTTTTCGTGAAGGTTTACTATGGCCGCCTTCTGCTTCCCTTTATTGTTTTAGTGTCTCAGGACTGAAGCGTCCATAGCGCTTGTTGCGATATACTTTATATCCTGTCCTTTTTTGCTTCACTCTCGTCACCCTGTTACACTTCGACAAGTTTCTGCAGCCACACCATCCGATAGCTCTCGCATTGTTCCACTCCTCCATTCCCCAGCTAATTCCCTCCCTATCATTTTTCCTTCGCCCTTTGCCTGATTCATGGGACCTTTGGTGTATACAGTGTTCCTACCCGACTCCAGCTCACGTTTTTTATTTTTATCGTTCCCGCACTGCTTACTGGCAGTCTTTTACATAGCGATACCTATTTCTCGCAGTCATTAGCATAGAGTTCTCGATTTCATGGTGGTTTACTAGTCTGTTGGCCATATGTTATTCTCAGTTTGTTTCAATTATGCCTTTGCTTCAAGTTACATTCGATGCATTCTACATTATGGATTTCTCACTATTCTAGCATTGTGAATCATGCACATCTTGCTTACCGATCATTTGCAATTCATGAGTTCTGGATAACCCGTTCCCAGAACAGCTTCTGTTCTCGTATACCTATATATCCAATATCATGTTTACATTTCATCTACATTTAATCTGCTCTCATCTGCTCATATCGTCTAGATCGTGAAAGCCATCAAGTAAGAATTTTCATGCGTTCAGCTCCTTACTTCTCTGGTGGTACTTTTACTGTTGTTCTGCTGTTACAGGCGTTAGTGAGTTCCGTGGCCGCAGCTATCGCCCTTATTGTTCTTTTGGCAGAGGGAAAGTTTTGATCTACTGTATCACGACAGCGACAGCATCACCAAGAGGTGATGCTGTCGCCGTCGGCTTCTCAGGCGTCCAGTTTGTTGGGAAGGTATCCACGCTGAAGTTTCTGATCTGTTTTGAATATGTATATCAGCAATCTCTTGCCATCCATCATCTTTATTAGTGGGTAGTTGCCATTTGAGTAAAGAAAGAGCCGACAGTAATTGCGTCAGATCAGTCGTTGACACGACATGTGATAGACTTACAAGTTTTAAGACCAATTTTTAGCAATATACAGAGAAATGGGAAGAGTGATGCAGCTTTAGGCTGCACTGAAAAGAATATAGGTGCTTGCTCGAACCGTATGCGCCTCATGATGAGCTTAGTTTTGTAGTTGGCCTCTGCGCAGTCTAGCTGCTTGTGTTATCGTCAATGATTGCACAATACTGGTCCATGCTTGGTGCAACAAAACAACCATACGGAAATCTACAACAATAAATCGTACTCAAGAACCCAACCTCGGCCTAAAATCCAAATACACCAGTTTCCTCGTACTGTAGGTCAGAAAAGCATTGCTCTCATACTCCGGATGTGCTTACAGCAGCTGGTGGAGGGTTTCTTTTAATCATATGTGAAAGGAGCATTGAAACCTGCACAAGCATGTCATGATAGTCTGTAAATAAATTACGGCAGTATCCTCACTCATCCATATAGACAAGGTCTTGGCAATAAACTCCCCACATTGTAAAGAAAGATGTCTCTGAACACAACTCCTTGCAGGACATATGGATTGGGTGATCCCCCTTGGACTTCTGTGTGCTTAATCTACCTGGTTCTGATGGTCGCATGGAAATGTATTGCAACAGGAGTTGTTACATCACTACTGACAAAGACATCATATACAAGGGAGACCTGAAACGTCTAATACTCCAGCACCATGCCGCAATTCTACACAGATCACGAATGTGTACTGCACTCTGGGTGTTATTTAACAGGAATGTAAGTAGGATTAATTGCGTAAACTCGGGAACTTGTCAGTCGTCAATCTTCAATATCAGGGCTGTCAATATTCGGTTGTTGTCAGCTTCGTCTATGTGATGCCCCAGGCTTCCCACTCGTTTGTGGTATTCAAGCAATAATTACTGGTTGATTTTAGCAAGTTGAATTTCATTTCGACAAGTCGTCGACGATACTCTACAAAGAGGAAAATTTTCGCGAAGAGTAGCAGCGATGGACGATCAAACTCATCTGCTCCATGCCGTCTTTAAGCTCGTGCGTGTGTAATCCAATCAAAGTTGTGAAAGTGGCAGAGGGGAAGAGGATCCTCTGGTAATCAATAGAAGACAACAAATTCTCTCGTACGTTTAGATTTGAGACTTTCCCAAACGGAACCTCGATGCCAACGAAGTCAAAAGAAACATATGTAAGTGATACCAATGGCTATAAGGTCACGAAAGAGAAAATGATGATCAAGTAAAAATCACCCCTTCATTTCGCAGATTTTCGAGAACGAACCTCTCGAGAACTATTTTGAACATCAGCCAGTATACTTTGCAGATGACGCTTTGTTTCTCCTTGATCTGCTAACTTCTGTAGCATAGTCATGGCTTTGCACTGCCGCACAACTGTCACTGCTTCCTCCATGAATTTATTCAGCTTGATGAAGCTCTCGCTGAGAGAAGAAAATCGTCACGTTTTCAGTGATGCGCACAGAACACAAAGAGTAAATGATGTATTAAAGAATAGTATTTTCTAGTTTGATAATATAAAACAATTACCTAGCTGACCTAAGGATCGCGTGGCCTAATGGATAAGGCGCTCGCCTCCGGAGCGGGAGATTGTGGGTTCGAGTCCCACCGTGATCGCGTAAGACTGAGCTTCTCTTAGAGCCCTGGTGGGCAGAGCTGCCATCCTTAGACTTTTGGAAATTCTTGACTGGTGTACGGTCGAGATGTTTCGACTACTCGGGACGTAAGCACTACTACTGTACGCAAGTGAACAGTTCCGTCCACTCAGACGACGAAACAAGGCGTCTCTCGTCTTCAGGAATTAATTAACCCACAAAAATTGGGATTGAACTTATCCCCTCTTCTAACTAGAAGAACTACAAAAGGTTCTACACCACACTACTACTGAAGATGACGTAAAGCTTATATAATTTTGTATCATCGGTGGTGGAAGTTGATCAACCTACTTACCATACGAAGTGGACAACTCTTACTTAAGGTTCCCAAACTCAAGTGAGTTTTGACAGCAGTATTCTCTTGAGTTTCGAAAGTCAATGTAAACACAGAACAAACCATTTCGTTGCTTGATAAAGTTCCCTACATGCACGGACAGTCCTACTTTCGATATCTGCCATGCCTCCTTCCCCGCCTGGAGATTGCACTTATCGAGGTTTCACGTTTATCCTCAAACTTTACAGGCGAAACATAGGTATAGCAATCTTGTAGTAGGTATTGGACGAAATTTTGGTAAACATAATATCTATATATATACTTCTGTCATTTCCAATTTTTACTAGGTAAAATTTATAAATTAAATTTTACAAGCTATTATCAAACTATTAAGAACGAAAGAAAATATTATTGTGTATTTTAGATTAAAAATACTTCCACTCTGCAGGTAATAACAACAGATGCAAGAAGCAAAGTTATAAATAAAGCAATCATCATAGCTGATAAATATCAACAGTATGTCTACTTCATGAGAATGCTTATAGCAAATTTGTACAAGAAGCACCATAAATGCTCTGAAAGTTCAAAATAGTAATCTGAAGTTCCAAAATCATTTGAAAAAGAAATACCAAATAAACAGCTATTCAAAAAAATTTTAAGTCTACATTTCAAAAACGTTAAGCCTCTAGAGACGTTGCCATTCGTTACATACCATTTCAGATCAAAATCGGGTTCTTATCTTAGTAGTGGATGATTAGAGGGAATATTATAGAGCCTGCTGTTTAGTAAACCAGTCCCAAAGAACTTAGGAATTTTGCAGTTTAGTACACTTGCCCCATCTACCATATTTTGAATTAGCCAAATACGCTTGTCCAACTAAACTTACTTTGTATACTATCATATATCCTATACCAACCTACCTGGCATGCGAGGGTATTGATATGCTGTTCTGTATCTATTCAAACTAAGGCAGGTTAGCATGTGGAAAAATTATATTAAGAGTAAGATTACGGAGGATGATAACCTTCTTGTCACTTGTAATAGGAATCCGAAGCACTAAATTAGGGTGATTATATATTATCCTTGATGCAGAAGGTGTCGTAGCCGTAGCCGTAGCTGTCAATATATTTTCAATACAGGTATATGTAATGAGGTCATCTCATTATTGTTCTGGTTATATATATAATTTCTTTATTTCTCTAACCTTGGAATGATATGGACCTACGGAATGTTAAAGATGATGCAATATATAAGAATTACACATTACTAAATAAGGGTCTTTATTTCACTTTCTTGTTTTATTTTACAATTTACTTTAGATAATGAATGTTCATTGTACTCTATGGAAAACACCGGGGCTTGTGGAATACATAAGAAAGAATAATCACACTAAGTAAATCGTTTTCCAAATATTCCGATGGCATGGTGGTATATAACCCGTTCGATCTACATAGTTCTAGTTCTAGTTCTAGTTCTAAGTACAGTATAACGTATTTTTTATAAGAACTTAACCTCATTTCACCTCGTTATGAGAGCCTAACCTCAACGACAGGCTAAAGCCTAAAACCGTGTTAAGTCTTCCCGTCTGTCTTGCTATCCATCCTTGTTGTAGCGTTTTATCTCACAACTGGCAAGATTGAGGTGAGGCACTGAGTTCTACATGTGTCCGTATTGACTACCGTAGGAGTCTGTTGTACTAATTTCCATGCATTAATTAGACCTGGGATTCTTCTGCAGTATGTGATGTCCTCATTCAGATGTCATATTACAGCTGAAAGAGGAGGCAGCGAAAAGCCAGGAGGAATCAAACAGAAGACAGGGTTTCAAGATATGGGAACAGACATTTGACGGCTCTGAAGAGCTCTTCAGGTTCTCTGAGCTGCCTCACCTGAAAAGTGTTTGATATCCGGACTGTGTGACAGACATCAAATACTTTAATATGGACCAATATCTGCCCGAAAAACTAGGAACAAAAACCCCTGCTGAACACGGCTTCTTAGATTCGTCTAATCAGTATAAGGCAATGCCCAGAAAGGGCAACCCTTGCCTCGAAATTACTGTGCGCACCGTCCTGCCATGTCCGATCAGAATGCCTAGGCCTGTGAAGTGCTTCAGAGGACTTCAGTTCCTCACACAGTGTGTGGCTACATATCCACTGTGAACCAGGAACCCAAGCGTAGATTCTGAATCTCTCGCGTCTGGAAACTTCAGAGTCGTTCCCAGTGACAAGAAGGTTGTCCGGTAGCAGAAGTAAATGTTGAATGGACTCCATATCTTCACTGCATATCCTAGCATTCAAAGAAATGCATCTGACAAATCATTAACAACATCTGTTACATTACTGTTCAGCCCTTCTCAGGTTCTAAGTCCATGGTGAGTAGGACAAGGTGTTGAGATTCTCAACATTTTACGCCTATGAAAGCTCTGGCACCAGCAATCGTCACCAACCGGCATACGTAACTATCTCAGCATATTCGGCTCATTGGTCGTGAGAGATTGAGAGAACGCATTACGTAGGCCCTTCCGTTCAAATAAGCAAGAGCACTCAATAGATCACGGCGAGAAAGAGTTAGGGCGGTGGGAGGACCAGACACAGAAGCGAGAGCTGCTCTCCCGGAAGAGAGTAGACAGAAAATATATCTGGAGGAGTTATCCAGATTCGGATATTAAGAAATGGCAATCGATGTTACAGCAAAGAGAAATGCGTAGGATTCATCAATATACTCTTGAAACCGTGGGAATGCGTTGGCCTTAGTAATAGATACTTGTGTATTTCAAGACTTAGTGAGCCTACTACTCAAGGTGAAGGTCCTCCCCATGAAGTTCTATGAAGCAAATTTCTGGTTCAAAGAGTCATTGGTTTTGACAATAATAAACAAGAGACTATTTCCTGACGATGTTGCCAAAAGTGGAAGTCTAACGTGATACCCTTAGTGGATGGGCAGAAGTCACCAAAGCAGACGCAAACCTTTCTCAAAAGGCCACTCTCCAGGATAGGTAGTTGATGAAAGCAATCGAGCTTGAGGTTCCTCTCAATTCATTAACGTGATAAACGAGTGCAATCTTATATTCTTCATTCCTTGGGATAAGATTTCTTTAGACCCTTACAAAATGGTCCGTTATCTTTTAGTCATAGGTTCCAACTAATGTAAACATTTCCCTTGAAATGCTACTGAATACAATTTCAATGGACCAAAAACACCAACTTACTACTGGTAAGCGTTTAGAGTTGTAGCTGTTCAGTCACTCCCAAGAACCTTCACGGTGATTATTTGCTTTTAGGTTTACACACTTACTAGTATGTCCTTAACCCCCTTGGTTAGATTTGCGGAGGATTTTTGCCCAGAGAATTAAGTTTTAGAACTCGGTAGTTCCAATCTCACCGTATAATAGCCCTCTGAAAATTCATTTCAGATCTCAATATCTGGCACGTCCTTGGACCGAGAGGTGCTAACCTACTCCTAGATGCAGACCTCTTAGTGGCATTCGAGTAATTGTCTCTACCGTGTTTCCATGGTCATGTCACTGAACAAATCATTTCTCAAGTTGCATTACTTGACCCTAGGTCATACTTCCATCGACCAACGGGAAACGAGGACAGAACATAGGCATTCCTCTTCGCGTCTATGAGGAGAAGACTCAACAATATTCAGTGGAGCTCACGTTTATGCTCGACTGGAGTATAAGTTTCAGTCTAATCCACCACCTAAAGGAGAAGCTTCGTTCTTTCGATTTCCTTTCTGAACCAATCGTTCTCTAAGGCTGAGCACTGTGTGTCAAAGATGGACTAGCATCTGTAAAGGGAATGGCTGGCAGATACTCAGAGAAAGTGCTTACATGCCTGACGTTCTATGCCGAATAACGTGAAGTGCGGAAAAACACTTGAGGCCTAGCCCCATTCTACCTCTTTTGTTTCTCCCTTGTACGGGCTTGATGGGGTTTTCCCATCCTTCTTGTGTTCTATGAGGTCGGCTTTACACAAAAAGAAAAGAACTTTGAGAACTCCTTATAGGAGTAATGACCGTCGACATGCTGCGAATCTCTAGTCCGGCGCAAACGATAATAAAGCTGACTAAATTTTCTCTTTCCTTGAAACTTGGAAAAGAACAGATTTTGTCTGAGACTACTGAGCTCACGCAATGTGCATGCTCCGGCGTCTCAAGGACGGAGATCAAAATATTAGGACGAAAGACTCTGGCTTCAGGAACATTCATCCCTCTTTGTCTTACTTCATGTTAGAACCAAAATCAGCCTGTAGAATTAAACCTTCTAGATCCAATTGCAAACGCATCCAAACCTGCATTGCCTTCAAAGGTTTGCCTCCTACGTCAACTCAGAGATGCATTCTGTTTCTCAAGCTAGAACCTTCGCACAACTGAAGAAAGCAAGAAAATGGAAGTGATGACATAAAGAAATGAAACCGTAAAGTCTTCTTGTTCTCCTTTTTTAAACGCTTAACGGAGAGAAACAAACAAAGCCGTAAAGTCTTTGTCTGCTTTTTATCTTTTCAATCAGTGATTACGGTAATGCCGTCGTTGAGCACAATCACGAAGGGTTACTGATAACGACGCCAGTAGTATTGACCAAACCTGGTAGGACGAAAAGTGGTTATGAAATAACCCATTCAGTCTCCATTATGGACCCCTCCATCTTGGAGTTTCTCCCCTTTCTACTCTTAATTAATTACAAATCCTGGTGATCTTTATCTGCTTGTCACTTACTGGAGCTAATCAAAAGGTTGTTTCCGACAACCTTGTAAACCAAATTTGGATCTCCGTACTAGAATGCCTACCTCAATATGTGATCTAACGCTTATGATTATATGCGGTGAACCTTGTGTCTCCGGATTTAATTGCAACGATCATGACTAAGACTCAGTGGCTTGTTATGTGATACAGGTGTGAAGGAAACTCTTCACAGCTACTTGAGAAGATTTCTCCATAGTTCACAATTATGCTTTTGTTAGCTGCATCATCTTACAGCGTCAAGCTACAAAACACATCTGGTAACTTGGTGTCACAAAGATAGCTTATATGCTGACGTGCATCGAAGAAGACAATTTTCATTAAACTCCGACTTTCAGGAAGCGCTAAGAGCTAAGGCTGATGGTCCGACATCGAAGTCTCCATATTCGGCTTGTGTGAAGTGACACAAACTATAGGATGAAGTGCGGTTGAGCCTACCTGACACCGGGTGCTTTGCTCAGATCAGGTATGTCTCTCTGAGCGTTCACCACCAGCGGGAAGAGCTGATTGGTGCATGTACTGATATCAGCGCAGTGGTTACGGAAGACATTGGCATCCTGCTGCGCATCATTGAGGGCCTCTATAAGATTTAAACTCTTTTGCACAGCGTCCACCATCTCGGAAATCCCGGGTCCCACTGTTGACTGACTCCCTTCACTTCCTGTTATCAAGATGAGACATGAATTTCTCGGTCCTTCATACGTAGAAATGCAATTTCTCCTTTCTTCCGTTCTCTCTCATCACGTTAAATCTTCATGAAGTTTCGCTTAGAAGCAACCTCCCACGCAGGAACAGCATACAAAAGCCTATCTGATCCATCTTCAATTCCATGCCCCGACTCTTAAAGCAAATTCGAACGTTGACAACATTCAATAAGTTTTATTTTCCCTCTGCGCTGCCACGTAAAATCCAACAACGCTCTTCTACTGCGCGATCCCAAATCTTCACTGACTGCCCCCTTCGTCTTCGTCCTCTATTTTTTGAAGAGCTTCCCACTTCCGATAATAATTCTTCAAGAACCTTATTGAATGAGTACAACTCACTATTTCACAAACGGTTATCGCACTACTGCACAACACTAGTGTAAAGGGAGCTCTCTCTCTCTTCCCCTATCTCTCTCTCTCTCCAATGACTGCAACCAGTGTTGAATCTTCACGCATCCGACTCCATCAACTGCACTCTTCAATCATCCTGCAGATTTGATGTTTGTCGCCCTTGGAAAGAAGTTCTAGTTCCACAAAGTCAATACCTTGCCGGGTTCCGTTCTCCTAATAACGTAATTTGGCGAGTCAGAACATTCCCGGCGATCTTTGCAGACATTCGTAAGCTGTCGACGGTGACAGTGAACGGACTTATTAAGCCCGTCGCCGTTGCCAGTTCAGTGCGGAACTTGTAGAAGCGTTATGCATCCCGGGCCTTTGTCTTGTCCTGTCCTGCCCGGATCCCGTCTTTGCGAGGGGCAGGGCAGGGCAGCCAGGAAGGACCTTATGGAAACTTGATGAGTTGCTCATAAAAAGATATCCCACGTTCTCCTGTCACTGCAATGACTGCAAATCTAAAGGTCTCAAGACTTCTTCCTTTACCTCCAGTTACTGTGTCTTTTACTTACGCCGTTCTATCTCTCTCTACGTCCCCTTCCTCTACAGTCGCTCGAGCATTTACGCTGTACAGAAAGTAGACAGCTGAATGCTATCGTACAGTACGAAACATTTCTTTGTACTCCACCCAAGTCATTCAGCCTCTCTTCAATAGATATTTATTTCTTCTATGAATTAACTTCTCTTCATTCGGCCCTCTCTACTGAACCAACTCAACTCTTTGGATATTTAATGCGTATACGAAAAGTAGGCTTCAAAGAACATCTGAATCAAGGCATTCTCTGCGTGTACCATGAGTCATCAATGTTCTTTGCTATTTCATGTAGAAAGCACGCAAGGGATTGAATTTAGATGATGTTATTTGGCGCGTCCACATTGACGACGATGACTTTCTTGTGATTACATGTACAGATTAATGACATTTCGATTCAAAAGAGAAGTCCATCATTCAACTAGAATATAGACAAGTCTTCAGCAGTGGGCCATTTATGATTGGTTGCATATATCTCACGCCTACGGAGATAACTAGGGGGTTTATGCAATCTTTGTGGCGGAGTGGACGATTTTGAAATTCCCCTAAGAAAGATCCCCCTATTTATTTAGGTTTCGAAGTTACCCTAACATGGATATAAACACTTATAAGATATAACATTTGTCAAAGATGAAGTTTCTATGTTTTGGATGAATAGGATCCTTCTCATAAAATTAAGATAGGTATTCTATGGACCATTATTTTATCTTATTCATTTTCTATCAGCTTCCCTTATGTCTATATTTTTCACTAGAGTTAATAACATGATTCTATAGAACCCCATAGGATCTTTCATCTGTATCAAAGTCCTATAGTTATTTGTACAAAGTCTTCCCTCTCGTCGATAGTAGCTGTTTGTGTTAGCCTATTTGACACGGGTGACAAACCTTCCACAAAACATTTGACGTAACATATTGTATCACAGAATTTATTTAAATTTTCTAGGCTTCTCATGGTCAATATAATTCCATATAGACAGTAGAGAGACCTCTGGTGATAATTCCCATACCATCCCATATCACGTACGAGATTCACGGCAAAAATTTACTTGTAGTCTTACCAGATGGTCTACTAAAGCTCAATTAAATCTTATCTATGCTTAGCACATCAGCTTAACATTAAAACTTGTGGAATATTTACCCCCGATTATTCTAATAGATATTTAGTAGCGACAAACCATTACAGCTGCAATTCTTGGTTGTTCCATTTAGTGCACTTCCTCTACCGTCTTTTCTCGGTGCACTTGAAGAAAAAAGAAATATCAACAAGAAATGACCTAACTCGAGAATGGCAAGGCAATCAGTGCCCCAAGTCAGGTACCAATATTCAAATTTCTTAGTGGAAGGAAGAAAGAGAAAATATAGGACGAATCTATAAAATCCTATTCAAAATGTTACAAGATTTCTAACTTATTTCAAAAGATTCTGAGGAAACATTATTGAGAACTTTTATAGAGTCTCAAATATAATAATGAAATTTAGCAAGAGCACTTCTCAAATGTTAAAAGTAGGGTCACTCTCGGTAAGATGGAGGTGAGAAACACCAGTTTAAGCTCCTTAAGGATTTTGAGTTAATTCAGTTTCTTACAAACACCACGTCAGTCAGCCAATGTAAGTATCCTACATTACATGCATCTTGTGAACGAGTTGGAGGCGTTCGTTTGGGCTCTACACAATAGTAATCGTGGGGGAGGACGTTCCATTCCATTGGCGGTTTTGATCCATTTTTTTGTCTAGGGGAAATTTCATATCACTTCCATGATTCATACCTTAGACCTACTATCCTCTTTTATCTTACAAAACATTTAAGACGAGTAAGAGAATACGAAACACTAGCTCTGTGCTAATGATTCTAATCCATCCTCTCTTCCTTCCTTCCTTTCCTGATGCATTTTGTAGACGCGATAATTATGCGAATGTAATAAAGATGGTGTAAACACGACCATCTTGGTCGGAATCCATACATGCTCGGCAAGGTCGCTATGGTCCCCGTTTTCTCGCTCTCTTTGCAGCAGCAGCAGCGGCAGCAGCCAGTTAAAGCACTCGTGGTACTAACATCACAGTTGAGTTGTGATTTCATTCTCTGCACAACTAATTAGAAAAGTAAGTACACGTGAGCAACCATGTGTTCGTTTTGCTCCTTTTCTCCACTTTTACTGATTCTTTCAACGAAGATTTAGGGACTAATCATTTGCGAATTATCGTTTTGTTTATATTCTAATTAGAATCATTGGGGTACAAGAACAGTCCTCAAACACATTCTTCTTGGTCGGATTAGACTCACATCATGCTGACTACCTGGTGTTTAACACTGCTTTTGCACGGTATTGTACTGATGAGTAATGATTCCAACCTACTGTACTCCTCGCATTCCATCTTTTGATACCAAATTAAACTCCAAATCTCAAGTTTGATTTCAGAGTAATAATGACCAAGATACACTCTGCTCTGCTTACGAGTATATTATAAAATGAATGATTTGAAAATACTAAGCTTGGTTGCGAAGCATTAAGAGCCTTCTAGGTTGGTTGACGGAGAGCATGAAAGCATGAAAAGAAACTGGTTTCTAAGTCTTTTTATTTATATTTCCACGCCATTTTGTGATATTTCCATGTCCGGTATGGGAGTCCTAGATTAGCAATTAGCACAAGTTCAATTATAGTTTTTGATACTTCTGCACTCGCAAATGCAGCCGCAACTCGTACCCTGGTTGGCGCCGATGCGAGGAGAGCAATGGGATACAGCGAAGATGAGTCTCCTAATTTAAGATTCCACAACTTGGTGGCGGGAGGTATAGTCCAAGACTCTCTCTACCTTGGCAGAAAGTGTGGTAATATCAAAAAATAAATATGGAAATATTAGTTCCTTTTAATTCTTTGAAATTCGTGAAATGGTTCATCTGCAGTATTTGGTGTACAAAGCTTTCATGAACTCTCCCTGCACAATGGTCTCCTTTCAAATCCATGTTTTCAAGTCTCCACTTGTTAATTCCATAGCATAGCATAGCAGCAGAATAATGGGTGTAGAGGTTCAGCCTCACTTAACCAACTTGGAATGAAGGATTGGATTGACTTTAGACCGCTGAAACCTACAAGAAATCAGCGAAAAGGAATCTTTGGGAAAGAAGCAGGAGCAGAAATGTACCCAATAGGACAGGCCAGTAAGGGATAATTGTCTTCACATGCACAATGCGGATTTGGGATGCAGCCTGATTCTTGCGCAACTAACCATTGATTAGTACAAAAGTAAGCAAATATCCATACCGTACGATTTGGGATGCAGCCTGGTTCTTGCGTGACTAACTATTGATTAGTACAAAAGCAAGTATGACTTGCATAGCTTGGATATCTTAGGTGCGGTCGAGCAAATTGATCATGTATACTCTATTGGGGCTTAGCCTCACTTTACTTTTTTTTATTCTCCTTTGTATGGCTGGACGGGGGCTTCCCATCCTTCACTTTTTCTATGCGGTTTCCTTCTCCGAGTAGAACTCAAATTTTTGCTAGCCATTATAACAATCACCTAAGCTAGAGTGCTACAAGTCAGGAAAAATAGCATGTGCATAGTACTTAGAAAACAGGAGAAATATCATTGCAGTAGAGAGATAAGAAATGGGGAATTATTTCCCAAATTTATGGATATTAAAGACAACTGTTGTAAAAGACAGATGAGAAAAATAAAATAATGGAAGATTGGAGTGAAAGATCACATTCTGACTCTTGAATAAGAGAAACTTTGAATGTCTAGCATGAGTTTGGGTTTTGGTATTTGTAAGAGACATACAAGGCTCTTGAAAAGCTTCTCAAGAAGCTTTTTGTCGCCTTCTTAGAGTACAAGCTAAGTTAACCAAGAAGCTTCTTGAAAAGATTTTTTTTTTAATCCGCCTACTTGGCATGCAAACTAAGCTAGTCATGAAATTTTTTAAGAAGTTTTTTTCTAGGAACCATCTATTTTGTGTGCAAGCTAAGCTAACCAGTGAAGTTTCCCAAGAAACTTTCTCCTCGAAATTACCACTTGGTATACACGTTACCCAATACTTGGAAGGTACCAAGGTTTGAGCATGCGAGGGCCAACTAACATGAGGTTGGTTGTTGACAGCTAGACTTGATCCCCAACATTGAACTCCATGTAGTGATGATGTACATCTTCATACTAGTTTTTTTGATTTTGGGCAATCTACAACCTATTTTTGGCATACTCCACTCCTTGTTGGATTCTAGAAACAAAAGTGTTGATAGCATCCACCTTGGTATCCACTTGGAGGATCTTCATCAAGCTTGAAGGTGTGAAAGGATGCTCTCCATACATGAGGGAGAACATTGTGGCCTATGTGGATGCATTCACTCAATTGTTATATGCAAATTCCACCAATGGGAGAAAGGTGTCCCACCTTTCTTGCTCTTGTAGGGTGAAGCCCTAGAGCATGTCTCCAATACTATAATTAGCCTGCTTTGTTTGTCCATTGGTCTATTGGTGGTAAGTTGTAGACATGGGCAATTTGGTTTTGAAGAAATCACATAGTGTTCTCCAAAATAATCTAGTGAATTGAGTGCCTCTATCACTGATGAGCACTCAAGACAAGCCATGGTGCAAAAAGACTACATCTAAGTACAATTAAGCTAAGTGTACACCAGTCATGTCTTTGGTGAGAGGATGCATGTTAATCATTTTGCTAAGGTGGTCAAGAACGACTATGATGGATTCAAATCAAGGTGGTCTTGAGCAATTTGCAAACCAGATCCATGCTTACCTATTTTCAATGTTGTGAAGGAGTGGGAAGGGGTTGAAGTAGTCCTTTGGGATCTTGATTAGAATCTTTATTCTGTTGATATAGTAGGCAACTTCAAACATACTCCATCACCTCATTGGTCTTCTTGGGCCATTAATAATGGTGTTTGGTTGCATCCAAGGTCTTGTTCACTCTTACGTGACCTATAATGGCAAAATCATGACATTTTGCTAGGATGGTGGTTCTTATGGTTGTGTCCTCCGGGATCCATAACCTACCATCACAAAAAAGCAAGTCCTTGGGTACTAGTGATGCATTTGGATGATTGAGCTCCTATAATTTATGGGTATGTTTTTGTAGCAGCAAGAATTCTTGGCTAAAATTTAGAGTTCATCTTGATTTCTACAACCAGATTGTTTACCATGTGCATTTGGGTAAATGAATATGCAATTTGCTTCTTGCCTTCCACATATGTGATATTCATGTTGAACCTTTGTCTCCACTCTGCCCACCAAATCTGTTGACAAGATAGATCTTTTTGCATCTCTAGGTAGACTAGAGGTTTGTAATCGGTCTCTACTACAAATGCCTTCTTGCCAAGATAGTGCTTCCAATGCTTGGTTGCCACAACAATGGCCAACTCCTCTCATTTGGTGGTGTGATATTTGCATTCCATTGGTAATAGCTTTTGAGAGAAATCTGCAATTGGGTTTCATCTGTCATGCCACTCTTGTTGTAGGACTTCTCTTATTGATATGCCTGATGCATCTATAGCCAATCTTGATTGGACATTTTGGGTCATACCATTTCAAGATTGGTGCATGTAGTAATGCATCTTTCAAATCCTAAAAGGATAGTTTTTGTGTGGCTCCCCTCATCCACTTCTTCCCCTTGCCAAATAGTGCCATTAGAGGTTGTGCCACCTTGGAGAATTCTTTGATGAATTGTAGATAGAACCCCGTCAATCCCAAGAAACTCTTGGGTTGAGTATGATTTTTTGGAGCACTATATTTTTGAATGACTTCTATTTTATCTATTAATACTTGGATACCTTATGCACTCACTCTATGCCCTAATTAGTGTACTTTAGACTTTAAAATCACACTTTAAGTTTTTGGCATACAATTGATTTTGTCAAAGAATCTGGAGAACCTCTCACAAATATTGTTTGTGTTCCATCATTATCCTACTATAGACAAGGATGTCATCTAGGAAAATAATAATAGATTTATCCAAGTATGGAAAAAATATATCATTTATCAAACTCATAAAAGTGGTCAGTGTGTTAGTGAGGCCAAACGGCATCACTAGGTACTCAAAGTTACCATACCTTGTTTGAAAAGCAATCTTGTGGATATCTTCTTTGCAATCCAAATTTGGTTGTAACCGCTGCATAGATCAAGTTTGGTGAAGTTTTTTGTTCCATTGAGTTGATCAAACAAATCATCCATACGGGGTAAGGGGTATTTATTTTTCACCATTTGTTGATTTAGGCTTTGATAGTCAATGCACATGTGCATTGTACCATTCATTTTCTTCACAAACAAGACAAGAGCCCCATATGGTTCTATGTTGGGTTGGATAAACCCTTTTTGTAGCATATCCTCAATTTGAGCCTTACACTCCTCCAACTCATGAAGTGATAGACGATATGGGGCCATACAAGGAGTCTTCCCAAGAATTATCTCAATTTTATGATCAACTCTACTTTTTGGTGGTAATCCTAAAGGTATGTCATTTAGGAAAACATCTTGAAACTCATTGAACACATCTCTTAGTCTCTCAAGAACTTGTCCATCAAGTTGTGCACTCTGGACTTCTCTTATTAAGCCCATGAAACATCTATCTGTCTTACAAATAGCTATTGTTCCTATGACATATAGAGGTAATTCTTGCCTCAATGCTCTCTCTTTAAATCCAATGATCGTCCATTTGCAAGTCCTCACTACTTTCTTCTTCTAATTGACCATGGAGTTGTACTGCTCCATCCGTGACATACCTAGGATTGCATCATACCAAGCTATCACTTGCCACTCAATTACTTTTTGATACTCTCTTATAGAGAGTGTTACCTTTTTAAATAACTGATTCTTGATATTCAATTACAGTATCACTTGTCACTCAATTACTTCTTGATACTCTCCTATTGAGAATGTTACCTTTCTAGATAAAGAATCAATCCTCTATGTCTACTATTAGGTAATTCTAGTTCCTCATTCTCTATCCTTCTCTAGATCCATCTCCAACCTTATTGCAATAAAGTGAGACAAGAAATTCTCTATTGCTCCAAGTTCTATCAATACTCTCACATGATTGCCTTCTAGGATTCCATTTACAACAATCAATTATGAGCTTATCTTTCTCAATCTCTTTGCACTTGTCCTCTTCCTTACCCTCTATTTTGCTTCCCCATTGAGCCAAGTAAAGCCATGAGATACATTTATCGGCAATCTTCATTTTCCAAGGTGATTTCTGCATCCTCCTCTTCAATTCTTCTCTCCATGTTGTTCAAAGATTGCTTGTATGGAGGCCGAGGGCCTCTAGTAAAATGAGTATGAAAATTGATGGTGAGGTACCCAACTTGGCCACATTGTAACAATGCCTCCATGTATTCTTGTACATTATTCTTTTGCTTCAACCCCTATAGTCGGGTTTGGGCCACTTGCACCAAATCTAGTGATTGGAGGTTCTTTAATAGCCTTTCCTACATGGCCATCCAAGTGACCTCCCTTCCTTTTTCCAACATTGATTGTTCCTAAGCATTGTACCATGTGAGTGCTTTATTGGTCAAGTACCCACATGCAAACACGCTAGTAGAATGATTGGTGATTTTTGTTATGAACATTCTAAAGTATCAATTCATTCTTGAAACCCAGTTCTCCATGACTCCCATGGAACATTGTCCCTTGTAAGGTTTGATGTTGCAGGTCTTCTTCATCCTCAGTAACAATGTGGTCTCATTGTCAATCAAGGTCGGTGTCCTTGGCATGAGTAACATGTGCTTTGGTTATTGGTAATGGGTTTTGGGATGACTCTCCTTTGTGCATTGTTTGATCATTCTTGAAGGTGTGTACTTGACTTTGCAATGCCTCCATGGTCATCTTGATCTCCCAAAACTTGTTCAACATTCCGTGCATCAATTCTTGCAACTACGGATCCATGATTCCTATACGGATCCATGATTCCTACATAACATTGCTTAATTGCTACTTCCTACTTCAATGGAGGGTTAATATGATCACTCTAGAGGAAGCACAAACTATTGGAACTACCATTGGGACTTCAAAAGCTATCACTCATTGATAGTATTCTTCATCAAAATTGTGGACTACAAAATCCTTAAACATTACTTTGGTCTGACTACATAATGAATTTCTATTTGAGTGTTGAAAAGGAGAGGATTTGATATAATTAAATCCATCATAATAGAATATAGATTGTCAAATCTCACTCTCTATCATTAATCATCAAAGGTAGAATCACCGGGTTTGGTGAATTCATCATTATATCCATGAACTCTACTTCAAACTAAAAAAAAAAGATACACTCTCACTTGCTCACTCTAGATGTACATAACCTTGATGTGGGACAAATTCAAGAATGGAAAGTGGAGTGCTAGATATTTTCCTCTTGGAGCTTCCATCCCAACCTTTCTCTCTAGCACACTACTAATCTATTGATTAGATTGAGGTGTCTCTCCTAAAAAATTACTTAGTCTTAGTAGCCAATGTTCTTCCAAGAGGGGTGATCTGCTCTCTTGGATTGAAACACTTACTCTAATACCAATTGTAATCTTCCAAGGATAGGAGACCTTAAGAAAAATACAAAAGAAGAAACACATAATTTCACACTCTACCTCCTATGCTTCCAAAGGAACACCTTGACTGTATTATATAGCAACAGAGATTTCCTTTGAAGGAAGCTCCACCTTTGGATCAGATACATGGATTGGTGACATTTTAGCTCTAATCCTATTTGGCTAGTATAAAGATTCCCTTTAGTCAAGAAGGTCTTCTTTGACTAGAGGGAATCTTTAGAGAATCTTCTTGTAAGAATCTTTGAATCATGTGGGTGAGGTATCATTGGAAGCTCTCAATGAGACAAACTTGGGAGGAAGGAAATCCATTCTACTTTATGTTTGGGGTGTAACAATATGGAGTTTAGCAACGAAGTTAGTTGGGCTTACGAAGTAGCACATAAGACAAAGTAGCCTAGAATATTCTGGAAGTATCTAGGAAGCTTCTTGGGAAGCTTCCCGGTTAGCTTAGCTTGCACCTTAAGTAAGTAGATTCTAGAAGGAAGCTTCTAGAAGCTTCCAACTAGCTTAGCTTGCACGCCAAGAAGGCGGCTTCTAGAAGGAAGCTTCTTGAGAAGCTTCCTAGCTAACTTGGCTTGCACTCTAAGAAAGCGGCTTGAGGAAGCTTCTTGAGAAGCTTCTCAAGGGCCTTGTATGCTACCTATAAATACCAAAGCCAAAGCTCATGCTAGGCATTCGGAGTTTTCACTCATTCAAGTGTCCCAATGTGAGTTTTCACTCTGTTATTTCTCTCCTTGGATTCGGTCTTTTACAGGGGGAGGGAGGGTCTACACATTTTTGAGGCCTAATCTATCCATTTAGGCCTCCAAAATTGGCTCTGAAGTTTTCATATTATTTTTGACTCTTGCCTTATTAGTAGAAGTCATCTTTTGGTGACACTTCTATCTGATCTACCTAGCTCATCATGTATAACATCCTTCCAAATATTATGAGGCCAATTTTCACCCCTGGATGATATGTCTAGCTTTGGTATTACAAATTCAGACTATTCTTGGTTCAAGCCCTTTTAGTAGAAGTACTCTTTTGGTGACACCTCTATCTGATCTACCTAGCCTATCATACATAACATTCTTCCATATGTCACCAAGCCAATTTTCAGCTCTAGGTAATATGTCTAGCTATTGGTATTACACTTTGTCACCATGGAAGCTTCAAACTCCTCGATGGCCATTGTGCATTGTGAAGACGAGAAAGAGGCTCCCAAGTGGCATCATGAAATGGATAACCTTTCCAAATGACTTTATACTCAATATGTTATTGGTGTTCACATTGAATGTGGCAACATACAAGGATAAGATCAACTCCATATTTCTCATGATTGTTAATAAGGACAGGAGGAGAAGGGAGTTGGACACAAGTAGAAAAGGAAGATGGATTAGAGACAAAGGGTTTCACCTTGGAAATCTGAAAGCAAGGTAGATTCATATATGATTAGGCAAAGCAAGGCGATAAACAACAAGAGAAATGAATCAAATGGACCCATCTAACTAGGAGCAAATTTACAAACTTGGATAGCAAGTGGGAGGGGTAGGTAACTAAAATAAATCATGACCTTATCATCAAGTTGAAAAGTAAGATCATGATGATGTTGATCCATGTATTGCTTTTGATGATTTTGAGCAACAAGGAGATGAGATTTGGCTTGTTGTAAGGAGTGGGATATTGTGGTCAAGAAGGTGGAAGTATGAGGAATGTGAGATGGAGAAGGAGAAAGAAGAGAATCTAAAACAAGTGAATCTTGGCCAAAATTAAGATAGAAGAGAGAGAATTTGGTACTTGCCTGCTTGGAGTTATTGTATGTAAACTCAATAACCACAAGGCATTCATCCCAATCTGTATGATAAATATTGACAAATGCACAAAGGATATCATCCAAGGTGAAATTTGCATGTTTGATTTGCCCGTCAATTTAAGGATGATAGACTATGGACAAAGCAAGCTTGGTGTTGAGTAGTTTGAAGAGTGCTTGCTAAATTTAGTGGTGAATCAAGGATCATTGTTGGAGATGAGTACATGAGGCATCCCATGATGCTTGAAGACATTGTCAAAGTAGATTTGGGCCAATGTTAGAGCATCCATTCTATCAAAAGCTGGAGCCAAATGGATTTCTTTCTAAGCTTATGAACAAACACCATGATTGTTGTATGACCTTGTTTTGTCTTTGGCAAGGATGTGATGAGATCTAAGCTCACATATTCCTATCGAGTAGATGGGATGGGAAGTAGTTGAAGGACTTGACTCAATCAACTCAACTAAATGCCTTGTTGCATTGGCAACACTCACAAGATTAGACAAACTCTTGAACCTCTTGTGCCATGTTGCACCACCACCATTGGTGTTGTAGGGTACCCATTGTCTTTTCCACACCCATGTGACCAGCAATTGATAAGTCATGGACTTCTTGAAGGCGCCCAAGTTCTAGATCACCTTTGGCTTGTAACACTCCTTTATGCATGTATGTGTTTTTGTAATATTTAGTTTGGTCTTACAAGTACTTGGGAGATATTATTTATATAAATATAAAGGATGGTTTTTATATTAACAATGATTAGCTAAATTTAGTCATACCTAAGATAGAGATGACCTTACTTTTAGGGGAAGTGGAAAGGATGAGCACCATTATTTTGGATTCTAGTATATTGACTTGGTATTATTCTTAGGTGTTTGGCTTTGAGGACAGAATTAAGAACTTTTGGACCCACAAAACCTTTTTGCTTTGGATTCTTCTATAGTCCAAGGATAACCTATATGAAGAAATCATTGACTTAGTGGTTGGATCAAGATAAGACCATATTTTTAGGGGAATTTTCCCATGAGTATGGATATTCTTTTAGACTTTTGATATTATTTGACTTTTAGCCTAATAACTTGAGTTACTCCAATAATTAATAACTTTGGTATGTAACTATTTTACAAATATATAAACTAGGGATCAAGGTGATCATCATCCTTTCATTTGTAATTATCTTTTTCTCAATGAGTTCTCTAGTGAGCAATGGTTTGAATCTTGGAGTGTTAGCCTTAGAGAAGTATGATGGAGTTGGGATTCCTTGCCTTCTTAGTCCATGTGCTACCATAATAACCATTGGAGGTTCATCTTGAGTGAGAGATAGGTTGGCTTACATTTTTGGGTTTGTTCTTGATACCTCTCTAGAAGGTAAGATAATCTTCTACATACAACTCTATATTAGACAAAAGGAAGTTATGAGAGCTCACTTGTAGAGAACATTAGAGGAGAAGAGAACTTAACTTATATTAGAGAACCAAGATCCATTTGTGTACCCTATAGTTCATTATGATGTCTTTGAGGTAACATTGTACATCTTGTACACATGAGAGGATTTAGAGAGATTGTGGGAGGTGGATAGTAGAATTTTGGAAATTATGGTCAATTTGGTCAAAAATTCAAATTTATGATCTAGACTTGGAATTTCTACACATGATAGTTTTGGTTATGGCCAATTTTGAGTATCTGAAGGCAGAGGGCATGACTGTGTCATTTTGAGTGTGTTCTCGTGTGCACAACTCACTAGTACCAATGTGGCACACAACAAGGATCCCATCAAGATGTACAAGAACCTTCAGTTAGCACACTTGAAATTATTGTAACAACTAGTACACATATTGTCATGCGTGTATACATTGCTATGCAACATACATCATTGTCAACATCATATATTATAGAAGCACAACTCACACATAAGTCATACATAGACTCTCAAGTGCCACAATTGCCCCCTTAGTTAGCGGTTAGGTCCCTCTAACTCCAAATGGCTATCTAGATCTCCAAGTATATAGTATATCCTATGGTGGGAAAAAGATCAAGAAGCTGGGTGCTATCAAGCCCCATCATTAGTTGCATATCCGCAATCTAAACCATATAAAGGATGAACTATCTATAGGTCAAGTACATCTAGGACATAACCATTGTCCTTGAGGAACCACCATGAGGGGAGGAGTCAAACATCCCATATGCCATCTCCTCAAACAGCTATCATACACTAACATAGTAATAGTCTCATCAAAAGAGCCTCAAAACATACACCTCAAGCCTACATGTACAAATGCTAAGCTTGGATTCATAGTACTATCAACATTTGGGAGGTAGCATGGCACACAATTGTGCACATGATCCTTCCAAAAAACACCACCACATCCTTCCAACACAAGGACTCTAGATGGAAAAACCTCACACATTCTCAAGACAATGCGGCCTATAGAAACATCAAGTGTCATTGGTGCTATCTACTATAGATATACATAATCACCTGGATACAATTGATGGATCAAGGGTCTATAATCTCCTTCTTGAATGGTAGCATAGCATAAGGTATCACTATTTTGAGCAATTGCCAAGTTCTCAAAGGCCATCGGCATCACTCTCTAAAAGATCTTTGCCCATTGAGAACATGCACTCATCCATACATCTAGATCATCCAAGTTCGAAACTATAATTGCATCTTGATGAATGGCTATAGGTAAATATGGATCTCATCCATAGAGTAGAAAATAAGGAGAGAAGGATGCTAAGGAGGCTTGCTGGCTGAACCAATGGCCCATGGCCAGCCAAGGTAATTGGAGATCCCAATCTCCCAAGTGGCCTCTTTGTAAACCATACTTTTTCAATCCTCTTTTCACCATTTGAACCACTCTCTTTCTCTTTGCTAAGCCATCTCACTCATGGTGATCTCAAGATGTATTATAATCAAAGCGTTGTCACACAAGACCTAAAATTTCCCCAAGAACTTTGTACCCTAATCAGTCAAAACCTCAGCTAGTGCACCAAAATGATTGAGAACCCAATCCAAGAACAAGTAAGTTGTCCCTTCACTAGACTTGTCAAGAAGTGCCATTATCTCAATCCACTTGGAGAAGTGCTCCATCATCACCAAAATGTACCAATGATGTCTCATAGTCAACAGTAAGGTCCAATGAAGTCCAAACTCTAATGGTAACCCAATCCAATCCCGTGATAGGTAATGGGTGTTATTGTGGCATAAGAGCATTAAATGATGCTCTGACTTGGTCACAAACCACATATCTAGCAACAAAATATTGTACATCGGTTTGCATACTACACCATTAATAATGACTTTAGAGCAAGCTATATGTATGCTTTACTCCAAAATGTCCTAGCTCTTCATGAGCATGACGTACCAATTGTGGTCTTTGAGATGGAAGTGGTACTACTCACACTCTACAATCCTCCCGTACATAAAGAATGTATTTGCCCTCCAATCTGAACCATTTGGCTTGTTGAAGAACATAGTCTCTCTCCTTGGCCCCAATTGTGCTACCCACAACACCAATGCAAAGATAGTACATCACTAAGAAATCATCATGAATGTCTCGTTGAATTGTATCACTATCTCTAATCTTTGGATCTATGACTCAATAACTCCTCTTGTGTACACTAAGAGAGATGCCACCAAAGCCTCAAAAAATATGCATAAAAAGGTAGATGCATGCCAACCTTGCACCATCTCCTCATCTATCTCACCATACCAATGTGCTTTGGTCTTATCTTAATGGTTGGGACATGGGTTTCTACTCAACCCATCTACATCATGGTTCACCACTCTATGTCTATGAATAACCGTGAAATCATACTCCTATTAAATCAGATCCCATTGTGCAAGCTTTCTTGAAAGCTTTTTTGATTCCATCAACCACTTCAGTGGTTATTGATCAATGATGAGAGTGAGGAGGTTACCAAATAGGTAACATCATAAATGTGCTACTACCCAAACTATTGCCAAGCACTCTCCCTCATATGAACTATACTTTACCTTTGTTCAATTATTGGAGCAACTAGCATAGGCCACCACAAACTCCTTTCCCTTATCATCATGTTGGATGATCACTACTCCAAGCCCCAACATCCTCCAATCAATGTGAACCTGAAATGGTCGTCCTTTGATTTTTCTCCTCAAAATAAGAGCAGATGTCAACCTCTCCTTGAGCTCTACAAAATCTCTCTTCTACTCATCTTCCCAAAACCACTCTTGTCTAAGCTTGGTCAGCTAAGTCAAGGCTTTGGCAATGGCACTAAATCTGCTAATATAGTAGTGATAGAAGTTCACCAACCCAAGGAATGCTTGCACTTTTCTCACATCCATAGGCCAAGGAATATGCACAATAGCCTCTACCTTGGTTTGCTAAACACCAAGTCCTTTAGGGTAGATAGTTTGACCCAAATACTCAACCTGCTTGTGGAAGAACCTACACTTTACATGTAATTTGAGCCCATGAGATCTCAACCTCTTAAACACCTCCAACAAATGTCTCTCATGCTGCTCCACAACAGTGCTATGAACCAAAATGTCATCAATATAGCACCAAGAAAAATCCAATCCAACTAGGATCCTGTCCATGATCCTTTGGAACTCGATAAGAACGTTCTTTAACCCAAATTGTAAGAACCTCCATTGATATAACACATCCTTTCTATGAGGATCAATAGCCTAAAATATTGTCTTGGACTTATCCTCCTCCTTGATTGCAACTGATGATATCCTGCTCAAAGATCCAAAGTATTGAAGACCTTTGTATGCACAATTGCATCAAAGATCTCCTTTGGTGTAGGTATGCCATATCAATCAGCCCTAGTCTGTTGGTTGATAAGATGGTTATCTCTACACATCTGCTTATTTTTGTAGTTGCCATGCATATCCTTCTTGGTTGCCATCATTGTAGTTGATGCATACTTTCCATGTGAAATCTCCACCAAACCAGCCTCAAAAAAGTCTCTACTTTGGCTCTAAATCATTGCTCTCTCCATGTCACTATATCAATAAGGACATCAAAAAATTAGTGTATTGCTAGTCAGCTCAAACCAAATATTAGGTCCTTTTAGAGCATTCAAATACTTTATACTAAAGGCAAAACAACTCGTGTAGCTCCTAAAGAACCTCCAAACTCTCCATCTTTCCTCTCTTGTAAGCTTGGGTCCAAGATCTAGCTCCCAAGTATCCTATGTAATTATCATGAGAGTGGAAGACATACTTACTAGCTACTACATTGGGCCCTTGGGAGCAATAGTATCATGCTCCCAACCACTAGAGGTTGTGAAAAACTCCCTCCACTCTGGCTACAAGCTCCATACGTCTTCTAGTTGCATCCCAAGTAGACAAAGGGTGTAATCCAAGTAGACCATGCTCACATGGATGAACTTCAAGTAGACTACTCTCCCATGTAGCCATTGGTTATGTCCAAAGAATACCCTATCTACTTGGTCTATTGCTCCCAACATGTGCCTGAATTGTCTTGATAGGCACAGAGCTCACAAGTGTCCAAGTGGTGATGCCTATCAAATGCATCATGCGCTACTTTGCCAAGCCAAGGCTCACAATCCAAGTCAATTGGTTCAGGTCCATAGCTTGACCTAACACCTCATGCTTGGATGTCTCTGACACTACTAGAATGGCGGTAATACTAGTGCAAAAACCCATTGCCCACTCTCTCTCATCGACATAGGGCTCCACCAACTATTGTAATTATGAATCCCAAAGCAATCCAAGACCTCCCTCTTGAAAAGCATGGGAGCATGAGAAACTCATAAGAGTAGGAAAAATAGCTCAAGGCTGTCCAACTAGGTTCACCACTGCCATAAGTGACCTATCAGCCACTACCACTATCTAAGACTGGCGCCCGTCATCCAAAATCTCATCAACAATAAGGAGGTCAAGTTGCTAAATCCCATCATAAGCGCATTGTAGAACCTCTTTAGGTAAGAGGTTTGCCTACCAAAGTCAAATATGATGAGCCTGTGATCCCACTTTGGCCACATCCAACAACACAACATGTCTCATCCAAGAATTGACTTGATGTGTACTTGCCACCACCCGGGTGCAAGAATCACCCATCAAAGGGACATTCTCTAAAATGTTAGTTGGAGAAATAGACTTATGAACTTGGAGATGTTGTAGTATTTGCAACATCTCCCAAAACACACCAAACGGAGATCTTGAAAACCCAAACCTTGGCCAATATGTGTATATCCCTAACATGGCCATCCAGAAATCACCAAATGAATAGGACCATGTCTCTCCATATACTACGTCCCTAGTAAAGAAATGTCTACTGGTAGGGTCTTTTGGAAACCATTGACTATTGACATCAATAATAACTTAGGATATTGATAGGCCAAGTGTGCCACATAATGTAGAGAGACTTACCTAGCCATCTTATCTCTCTCCACATACAAGTACCTTTGTACTTGTATACCCACCTATAGTATCGTAGCTAGTCCAATGTTAATCTCACCAACAAATCTAATAGACATACCCTCTCTATTAGATACTACCAAGCAATGAGTGTAGTATCTATATGTATCAAGGTAATTGATTTTGGAGGCTTATCCTCACACTAGTCTCCTGGTGGTACAAAGGCTCCACTCCAAGCTTGTTGCACCAACTGATCCGCATGCTGCTACAATGCCTCCTCTAAACTCCACAATGAGACATCCAAGATAGATGGAACAATCCCAATTGTACTCCAAATTTTAGTGATATCCTCTAGTACATGAGTATCCTCTACATGGCGTTCTCCTCCAATAAGTCACCAAGCCAAGTAACAAAACCACTAAAAGTTGAAACCAATGCCACCATGGTCCCGGATTGTAGTGAGCCAAGACTACCACTATAGAAGCATATTAGTATGTGACAAACACATCCCTCACCTGACTTCCAACCTGGTCTATAGGAGGTTGTCTCATCCCAATAGTCAATATTGAAACCCATGGAGTATAACACTACTCTCCCAACTAACACATCATATGACTCAACCATAGTTGCAATGGCTTGACCTCTCACCACAAAGCTATTACTCGGATAACCATGCTGAATCTAGACAACAAGATCTCCACATGTGACATATTGTGTAGTACCACCCTCTAGAGATGTCTAGATCTGAAATGGACACCTCTCCACATTGGTCTTCCGTAACTCCACACCAATAATTGCAGCCTTTCCCAACATAAGGAGCTATGTACCATAGTCTAATAAGACCTTCTATGGTGTATAAAATTTCCATGAAGGTCCCACCAAACAAAAATCCCCCTCTAGTTATCCAATAGGATAACCCCAAGTGTAAACCGGTCTAGTTGGTAACTCTTCCAATTTAGTTGCTCTTGCCTTCCATGAACCACTACTTATTCAGCGGATCCCATACTCCTCAACCAAGTCATCTCCACTATCAACTACCTTTGTTCTTGAAGTAGGAACCACATCATCCCTACTCTCACAAAGCGTGGCAGCCAACCGGAAGATTAGTGCTAGGTCAACTTCCAATGTAAATATATCATTGGTTGAGAATAATTGACAATGCATAATCAATTGAGCCGCCTCCAATGTTGAGCTAGACTCAATCAGTGTACCAGCAAATGGCTGACTAGTAGGTAGTCCATCACGCACCCCATCACCACTTACCACACCTACACTAGGATGTCTAGGAGCCATGGATGTCATTTGTAGTGCCTCACAAAAAGTAAAAGAATCTAACCTATCTACTAGCCTTTCCTCTTCGTGAGCCCAACTCTATTGATGCTCCTCTAGGCTCTAGAGCACATAATACACTCCTAGTCACTATGGTAGATTCATCTACCTATGTTGCTCCTTACATGAAGTCCAAGACATCTGTATTGCCAACATATGAAGTGGAAGCTTCCACACCCAAATCTGACCTCCTTTGAGCTATGGTCATGCTAGACAATCTTTGCTCCAACTATTCAATGCAAGTAGCCCATGGTTGTATCAAAAGTAAGGGCAAGTATTGCACCCCTACCAGGTGTAGATCCTCTACTACCACCTTTACCACCTAGTCCTCCATGACTTGGAGCTCCTCTGCTACTTGCCATAGTAGCCCTACCACTTTGTAACTCCGGGTGTAGGTCAAAGCATCAGTCACTAGTGTGACCAAATCTATGGCAATGCTCACTCTGTCTTTGTGTTGGCTATGATGCACTAGAGGTATCAAGTCCGCTACCCTAAGTGCATTCTCTCTATTGTGAGGTCCACCACAAGTTCAACAAGTAACACCACCACTCATTGGCTATTGCTGACCCAAAAATGAAGGTAAGGGTCTAGCTACACTAGGTCCTCCACTTACTCCATAGGATCTAGGCTGTCCATCTTGTCCTCAAAAACCAACATGGTGTGATGCACTCTATTGCACTCTAGAAGAAGTAACGATCATAGATGAGGTCTCTCTACCAAATCCAGATGTCATCACTCTCTCCTCCACCATATTGAGCTCAAAATGCTCAGCCAAACCAAAGACCACTGCCAAAGTAAATGAAGTAGTATGTAACAATGTAGCATCATGAACTCTATGTCACAACTCATTTTTCAATATACCATACTAAAATTGGACTGCTTGGGCCTCAATAACTCCTTGAGTAAACTGATCAACCACCTCATGCAAGTGTATGCCTTGCCTATGCTCTCTCCAGCCTTCCTTTGGAACTCCTACAAGATCTTCAACTTGTCAGTATGTATTCCTTGGTAGTTCTACCTCAAACACTAGAGGAATTTTACCATGGGTTTAAACCCCAATACTACACCTCCCCTTGTAGTAGCATTATTTCCAAGAGATCCACCAATGCTACTAGAGCTAGAACTCATGGACACTACCAATCTATCCCTAGATACCAAGTTTGAAGTGATGGAAATATAGTTTGGAGACCAATACTATCTCTATAGTTCAATCTCCTCCAAGTGTGCTCTCTTAAACTCATGGTAGTTGTCCATCTTCAAACCCTCCAAGTATTGAAATAATCCTTTCCATGCTATGAAGGGTGTGAAAAAGTCATGTTCCACATCTATTGCAAATCACACCAACTATCAAACTCTTGGATGAAATCATCCAACTCAATGGTATCCATTGTACCAGAGTAATGCATAGGACCTTTGGAAGTCATATAAATCTCATCCATGTCCCACAACAATAGTGCAAACATACCAAGTGCACTCTCAAATGAATTAACTCTTGTGTCAAACTCCAACTCAGAGTCAATCTCCTCTCTCATTGGGATGTCAAATACAGGCTGATATGAAGTGCTACTCTAAGTAAACCCACTATGTTTAGTAATGTTATCCTCTAGAATCCCCAAAGAACTCCATTGTGATAATTAACCAAAACTTGCAACCCACAATTGGAACCATTGCAAGTACCCCCACTAAAAATCACCACCAATAGCCAACACCACCAACCAAATGTCACCCACTAATGTAACTATAACTACTACAACTACACTAGGGGAAAGGGCAACCTATAACTTACCATCACAATGCGTACTCTCATGTTCTACAGGTCATCACATCATATCTCACCAGAGAGAAACAAAGGTAGTCTGATTGTTCATCACTCCAGCCTCACTACCAAGAGTACACCAAAGCACCAATGCTCTAAAATTAAGGCACTTCACACAAACATGATGTACAAATAAGGAGTAGAGAATAGAGGGATCCAATCACAAGAAGGCTAACAAAAAAGGCTCTATCTCATAAATCAACACCAGACTAACTTTGCCACCATTTTGCATTTGACATAATCAAAGTTATCTATCTACTTTGTCAGCAACAAATCTCACCAAGAATAGGATGAAATTTTTTCTTGCCAAAATCTGACCAAAATCCTCCATAAAATTTGACATAAATCCCTAGAGTTGGTTGACCACCAAATCCTCTGCTAAATCTTTACTCAAGCCAAATTAGATGGACTGGATTCCCCAAATCCATAATTCACGGGGATGAGCTCCCAACTCCACCTTCAATTTCACTTTTTGACCTCAACTCGCACCAAATTGGTACTACTTTCACCTCTTGAGCTCAAAACAAACACTACCGCTTGAAATCAACTCTCTTTCTCACTCCAAATTTGGTCAACGCTTATGTACACAATCACTCTTAGGAAAACCTAAACTTGGATCAAGGTACCATGATCTACCAAGCTTGGAGATATCACCAACACCCTCAATCCTTGCACCTGATTTCCCCATGACTCTCACTTCTTTGATGTTATCAATTTGTTCACACAATTTGAATCACACTCAATGAGATTGGTACTTGATCTATCACTTAACAATATGCCAACAATTGAGCACTAATTACAGTAAAGCCACACCCACTTTAGCAAAGAGACTCTAGGTGACACTCACCAGCTTTTTGTTCACTCTAGCCAGGAACTCAAAAGCTCAACATCAGAGAAGTGAGCTCTCTTGAGAAGCACTTCAGGGTATACCTTTGATTTTGACTTGGATCCCCAACCTTAACAGTCTTGGCACACCCAAAGTTGCAAACAATCCAAAGTGATGGTGGGTCCTACCATGTAGTCAATACCCCATATAGGAAATCTGACCATCAATAAGTAGGCTATGAGTAACTTCTAAAATACCTTTGACTACTAACACTACTACTCTAGAGTCTAAGCAATCTAGGTGTGATGCTACAAATTGCATGATAGCACTAAGCTAGACTTTTTGGACGTTGATAGGGTAAACTGCTCTTGAAATCACATGTTCTTTAGAAATTTGTATAGGGTTGCAATTTCTACATCTTGAATTGGATTGCCGTGAAAATTTTTGAGAAAATTGAGTGGTAGATAGGCTATGTCTTGGTTTGAAAATTAGAGAGAGATCATTTATGTAAAGAGTGTTATAAATTTTTGAAGTGAGGGGGTGATTTTTAGACCAAATGTAGAGGATGTGTGTTGAATAGAAAGGTGCCTAGGCCAAATGGCTTGATGAAAAGATATGAAATTTTTCAAGGAAGAACACCTTGGGGTTTTGGTGAAATGTGAAAAATTTCAAAGGACTATAATATAAAAATTAAGATAATTTAGTAACATTATGAGGAAAGGTCAATTTTGGAGAGTTGAGATCTAATGCATGAGGAGTATGAGAACAACCAAAAGCATATTTGAGTGTTTAGATTCATCTTGGGAACATGGAAGGTCACCAACAGTGAAATTGAGGCTATGCAAGGTTCTTCAAGGGTTTGAGATGATTATAGAGGTTGATATTGAGAAAAAAAAGAGTTTAGAATAGAATTTGAAGAGAGCGATGAGAGGATACAAAAGCATACACTACTTGGAGGCAAGAGTGATTCTAAGTGTTTTTATGTGGAGAGAAAGGACATAAGTTAAGTTCATGTCTATTGACCTTTGAGAGCAAGAGATTGAGGGAAAAGAGAGGCTAACTTGACTTGGGATTGCATGTTGGACCTTCTTTACCAAGATTGGGAGGGAGGAGATCTAAGACCAAGGAGTTGTGTGAGATCTATAGAATGGAAGGACTTCCAAAAAGAAATGAGTGTTGTGGAGTAATAGCACTTTTGGAGATTTTGATGAAAGATCTTGGAGAGAGTCTTAGCACATCTATAGAGAAACTACCACTTTCATAAGCTAGTTCTCAAGATTAGTGATGCAAGTAATCTTTCAACTTATGGATAAACTATCCATGAAGTTTTGATGAATATGCACTTTAGGATTTGATTTTGCTATAGAAATCTTGGGAGCAACTTGAACCTTTTGTGTTCCCTAGGGTGTATTACTCTCAAATGGTGTTAGTCATGTAGATAGTCTATTAGTTTTAGAGTGAGAGAAAAGAAACAAAAATTGAGAGAAAAGAGAAAGATAGTGAAGTGCTAAGATGGGAAAACTTATGGTTTTCTTTGGCAAAGATGGAGAAGATGTGGAGGAATTTGTGAGATAATTCAAGAGAGCTTGCATAGAAAAAATTAAAGGAGGAAGAATGAGTGGGCCTCATTATTACCATATTTCTTTGAGGATGCAGTCTTACATGGTATGAGTCAAAATACCAAAAGAGAGAGAAGAGAGATGGGTAAGAAAAGTCTTGGGAGAGTTTTCCTTTAGTTATAAGAATTGTGGAACCTTTGATACTTTGGTGGCAAAGGTTGCACCACAAGTAGTAGTTACTCCAATTCTTGCACCTCTACTAAAAGATCCACTTCAAACCATCACAAAACAACTTTTAAATCTCAACATCAATGTAGTGCAACTATGGGAGAAGAGAGAGGTGGATTAGAATGTAGGGAGAGTGTCTAGGAGTTATGAAAGCTATCCATATAGAAGAAATAGCCAACCAACCAACAATTTCAATGATAAAAATCATTTCAATTGTGGAGGAAGAGATCTCATCCAAAGGAATTGCCCAAATCCCACTTACCATGGAGGAAGGAGTTATGAGAGAGCCAATAGGGAGAAAGAGAGAGATAGTGAAACCCAAGTGGTTCCTCATCAAAATAAAGGTAAGAGGATAGCATCAATAGATGTGGTTGAGAGAAAATACAAGAAGGAGGAGTGCTCAAACTCCAAAGGTCTTAATTTGGATCTTTTGGCACAAGAGAAGAAGAGAGCTTGTTTTGAAGAGGGTTACACTCGTCTCAAGGATTTACTTCTAGCAGGGATACTCCTATACCAACTATGAGCACTTGCACTAGCACTTCAACACCATCAACAAAGACTCCAAAGAAGAAGTTGGGGATAGAGGACTTCTTGATCTCAAAGCAACAATGGAACTGCAATATGTTGGAAGATGTTGGTAGTCATAAGGCTAACATCATAATGGGCCAATTGATTACTTTGAATCCTACCTTGAGAAAAGAGCTTAGAGATGGTTTGAGTTCTACAAGGAGCAAGAGGAAAAAAAAAACAAAAGAGAAAACTCCAGTATCAATGGAGGTGGTGGATGCCAAACCAACACCATGGTAGGCTTGTGAATATGCCTACAAGATTGATGTGAGATTGAATTGTCAAATCATCAAGAATGCACTTGTTGATGGAGGATCTACAATGAATGTCATGTTAGAGAGGTTGATGACAAAGTAAGGTATGATACACTCTAGACCTTCAACATTTGTGGTGAGCATGGAAAACAAACAACAAGTTTGACCAATATGGGTGATAGATTAGGTGGTAGCTTTAGTTATGGGAGTTCAAAATCTCATGACTTTCCAAGTCTTGAAAGATTCAATCTATGATTTGTTTCTTGGGAGGCTATGCTTGAGAGCAGCATACATAATTGATTGATGGCACAAAGGGTACTTGAGGATTGGATCACCAAACAATCAAGTTATAGTTCTTGTGACTAACACCACCAACACTTCACATTCAAATACAACATCTTCTGATTATTGGGAATCAAATTCAAAAGAAGGAGCTTTAGGTGTGGACACAAGCATGGAGGAAGATGAATCTTTAATCTGATTCAAATGTATATCCCTTGTGTGCTATGGATTTTTCACCTAAGCCAAAGGTTATGGAAGGTCTAAATAAATCACCATTGACACTTGAGGAGATAGAGAGGAGATTATCTACCCTCAAGTATGGTCCAAATGTTACCAAGGTAGAGAAGATGAGATTTGAGGAGATTTATTGTAAGTTCATCCATGTGTTTGCTTTCAATAACAAGGATCTAAAGGAAGTCACCTTGGAGGAGCACAAGATAGAGGTGGCTTCACATGCAAAATCAATCTACCAAAAGCAATGTTGCATCAGCCCACCAATAGCTTTGGTTGTGAAAGAGGAGATTGATAAGCTCAAGGAGGCTGGAGTTATCTTTGAGGTGGAGAATTCATAATAGATGTCTCTAATTGTGATTGTAAAGGAAAAAGATGGTAAACTTTGGATATGTATTGAGTACAAGAAGTTGAACATTATTACTTAGAAGGACTATTACCCTTAGTCATTCATTGATGAGATCTTGGAGGAGATTGCAAGTCATGAGAGGTATAGTTTTGGAGTTGGTTATAATGGGTATAACCCAATCAATATTTCACCAAAGCATTAACAACTCACCATATTCATCACACCTTAGAAGACTTATGCTTTCAAGGTCATGCCTTTTGGGTTTTGCAATACACTCAGCACATTCCAATGGTTCATGAACAAGGTGTTTGAACCTTTCATTCAAAAATTTGTGAGAGACTTCATTGATGATTTTTCTGTCTATGGGAGCAAGGAGGAGCACTTTGAACATCTGATCAAGGTCTTGCAATGCTGGGATGAAGCAAATGCATCACTCAACCTAAAGAAATGCATTTTTGGTTATGATGAAGATATACTTTTGAGGCACATCATTTCCAAGGATGGAATAGTAGTTGATCCTAAGAAGGTGAGGAAAATCTCACACCTTCCATTCTCTTCAGGCTTGACAAAGTTATGTCAATTCTTGGGGATGATTGGGTACTATAGGAGGTTTATCTTCTCATTTTCCAACAAGGCTTATGCATTAACCATCTACATGAAGAAGGGTGTAGAATACATGGTGATTTTGGAGGACAAAGAGGCTCTTAAAGCTTTTGAGGAGCTCAAGAAATCCCTTTTTGTGACTCCAATTCTTGCTAAACCTTATTGGAGTAAGCTTATCATCTTTACCCTAATATTTTCAATCTAGCTATAGGATGCATTTTTAGTCAATTAGACCAAGACAGGCATGATCATCCAATAACTTATGCTAATAGACAAATGGTTTCAATACAAAAGAACTGCTCCATCCTGAAGAGAGAAGGGTTGGTAGTGATTTTGGTCTCAAGAAGGAGACATTACTTGATTAGAGAGAAAGCCACCATTATCGTGGATCACAAACTTTACAATAATACATTCATTCACCAATTTTCTATATAATACACTTATCTTTAGAACAAGAGTTTACAAGAAGCATCACTACAGCAATGCTACAAAATTTCTCTATCAAACATAGAATAACTACATCCTATAAGCCAAACTTTAATGGCTTGGCAGATAGAACCAATCAGATTTTGTGCATAATACTTGCCAAAGATACAAAAATAGAGAGGGCTAAACATCATTGGGACAGAAAGATTCATTGCAATTTTATGGGAATATAGGATAACCATGAAGACTTCCAGCGGATATTCTCCATTTCATTTCATATATGGTATTGAATCTACCTTACCTATTCACTTTGATCTTCCCACCTTCCAAAGCATTCATAAGAGCTTGGAGAAAGCACAAGGAGGTGATATAGAGAAGTCAAGGAAGGATCAACTCATGGTGTAAAAGACCAAGACCTAGGAGAGAAATAGGAGAATGGAAACTCACATTGGGACACTTGAATGAGAGATATCTCCAAATGCCTAGCATGAGCTTTGGCTTTGGTATTTATATGTAGCATACAAAGCCCTTGAGACGCTTCTCAAGAAGCTTCCTCAAGCCACTTTCTTAGAGTGCAAGCCAAGTTAACTAGGAAGCTTCTCAAGAAGCTTCCTTCTAAAAGTCGTCTACTTGGCATGCAAGCTAAGCTAGTTAGAAACTTCTAGAAACTTCCTTCTAGGAGTTATCTGCTTGGGGTGCAAGTTAACTAGTTTGGAAGCTTCCTAAGAAGCTTCCTAGATGCTTCTAGAATATTCTAGGCTAATTTGGTTTATTCTCTACTTTGTTAGCCTTACTAATTACATTGCTAAACTCCATATTGTTACATATTCTCACACCACTAGTTGGTGACGTCCTCGTTGCCATTGAAGCTTCAAAGTCCAGGATGGCCATTGGTGCATTTTGGAGGTGAGAAAGAGGTTCCCATGTAGCATCATGAAGGGGATACCCTTTCCAAAGGACCTTGTACTCCGTATGTTCTTGGCATCCTCGTTGGATGTGGTGACGCGCAAGGATACAATCGACTTTGTACTCCTCATGATCATTGATAGGGATAGGGAGAGGAGGAGGTTGGACTCAAGAGGAAAAAGAAGAGGGGTTAGGAACAAAGGGTTTCAACTTGGAAACATGAAAGATAGGATGGATGTGCATATGACAAGGCAAGGCAAGTCAATAAGCAACAGGAGAGACAATTTGGGTGACATCAAAAGGTCTTATCCAATTAGGGGCAAGTTTACAAACTTGGGTATCAAGTGGGAGGGTGGATAACTAGAGGATAACATAACTTTATCACCGACTTCAAAGGTGAGATCATGACAATGGTGATCCGCATATTGTTTTTGACAATTTTGAGCAACAAGGAGGTGAGATTTGGCTTGTTGGAGAGATTTGGATATGGTGGTGAAGAAGGTTGAAGTATGGGGGACCTGAGACGGGGGAGGAGCAAGAAGAGAATCTGAGACAAATAGATCTTGGCCAAAATTGAGAAAGAAAGGAGAGAATCCAATGCTTGCCTGTTTAGAATTATTGTATGCAAACTCCACAACTGCAAGACAGTCATCCTACTTGGTGAAGGCACAAAGCATATCTTCCAAGGTGCAATTTGCACATTTAGTTTGTCCATCAGTTTGAGGATGATAGGTTGTGGACAAAGCAAGCTTGGTGCCAAGTATCTAGAAGAGAGCTTGCCAAAACTTTCCGGTGAAGCAAGGATTACGGTCAAAGATGAGTACACGTGGCATCCCATGATGTTGGAATACATTATCAAAGTAGAGTTGCACCAAGGTTGCAATCCACAATATCAACCGTTGGTGCCAAATGGATTTGCTTACTAAACTTATCCATAAACACCACAATTGTTGTGTGACCTTGTTGTGTCTTGGGCAAGGAGGTGATGAGATCTAAGCTCACATATTCCCAACAAGTAGTTGGAATGGGAAGTGGCTGAAGGAGTCCACTCAGCTTCTAGTTATTGGCCTCGATGCGTTGACAACTCTCACATGATTGGACAAACTCTCAAACATTTTGTATCATGTTGGGCCACCACCATTGGCGTTGAAGGGTACCCAAGGTCTTTTCCACCTCCATGTGACCAGCTATTGGTAGATAATGGGCTTCCTGAAGGTGCACAAGTTGGAGATCACCTTTGGCTGGAACATAGATCCGATCCGCATGGAATAAAAGGCTTTCCTTGAAGGAGAAGGTGTTGTATTCCTTATCACTTGTTGTCAAACAACCATGTACCATTTGGAAGAAGGGATCTTGTTGTAAAGATGACCAAAACTCATTATGGACCTTGGGGTCAATTGACACCATTGTAATTGCCGCCGTGATGAGAGGAAGAGACTTCAAATTAGGTCGTCATGATAGTGCATTAGGGATGGCATGGAACCAATTTGGTTTGTATTCAAGTTTGATGTCAAAAAATTGGTATTGCTCTTCCCATCGATGATGTTGATTCTTCATGTGTTCCAAGTGTAAGGCCTGCAACAATGGCTTGTGATCAGTTTGCATGATCACTTGTTTCCCCAAGAGATAATGCTTCCATACCTTGGTGGCATATACCATTGCAAGTTGTTCTTGATCTTGAGCAAAGTAATTTCTATCATTTGTATTTAGTCGGCGAGACACAAAGGCAATGGCATGTAGTCTTTTGGGAATTCTTGTTGCAACATAGCTCCAATTCTAAAGTTAGAAGCATCAAAATCAATCACACAAGGTAGTTGAGGATCATATGGTTGAAGAATGGGTCTTGAAGATACCATATGCTTTAACTTCTGGAATGTTTCTTCATGCTTTGTGGTCCACTGGAAGCTCAAGTTCTTTCCCAAGAGGTCAATCAATGGTGCAACCACATGAGCATAATAGTGGATGAACAGTGGATAAAAACTGGTCAATCCATTGAACACTTGTACTTCTATAGCATCCTTTGGGGTAGGCCAATCAATAATGGCCTTGATTTTCTCTTCTTCTATCTTGATCCCCTTTGATGACATCTTATGACCCAAGAAGGTAACCTCTTTTTGCCAAAAGGCACACTTCAACTTCTTGTAGTAAAATTTCCATTGTTGTAGTCATCTTAGGATATCTCGCACATGATTCACATGTTCTATCTTTGTCTTACTATAGATTAAGATATCATCCAAGAATACTACCACGGACCGATCCAATAGTCCATCCAACACTCGATGCATTTGATCCATGAAGATCGTTGAAGCACTAGTGAGTCCAAAAGGTAGAACTCTCCACTCGAAATGCTCATACCTTGTACAAAAGGTAGTCTTTTGCACATCCTCTCTATCAATAGGAATTTGCCAATAGCCATTGCAAAGATCCAACTTGGAAAAGTAGCATGCTCCACTTAGTTGATCAAGCAAGTCATCATCCAAGGTAAGGGATATGCATTCTTCATGATTTGCTTATTGAGCCTATGATATTCAATACAAAAACAAAGTCCTCCATCCTTCTTTGGAACAAATAGTACCAATGCTCCCCAAGGAGGTACTATGTTGTATGAATTCCTTCTCCAACAACTTTGTAAGTGTTATTTGCAACTCTTCCAACTCTTTTGGTGAGAGCCAATAGATTGGTCGACTCACTAGAGTACTCCATGGCAATAACTCAATCTTGAAGGGCATACCTTGATTGGAGGGTAATCATTTTGGCATATCATCCAAAAACACGTCTGCAAACTCTTGAACTATCTGATCAACCATTGCTTGATGAGGCTCTTTGCCCTCCTGAGATTGTTCTTGTGCAATCATCTTGATCCACACCGCAAATACAAACTTATCTTCCTCCAAAGCTTGCTCTATGGCTTCTTTACTAACCAACTTCCCTTCCAAGGACTCATCTTTCTTCAAGGTTTGCTCTATGGCTACCTTCTTACTTCCTATCTTGGGATTGACTATTCTTAGGTATCTTACTTAGAAGTGCAAAACAACCTAATCAGAAATTCCTACCTTGGTGTTGTACTTGAATTTGTCATCGGGTCCAATCAAATTGAACCTTATGACGTTCAAGCCAAGGTAGATCCGAAATGATATCATAGTGTAGAGGTGCCACTTCAAACCTCATACACTCCAAATACTCCTTCCCAATCTTGAAGGTAACAGGATGCGAGGTGCAAAATGTAGAACTCTTTCTACCATCCGCCATCATCAAACTACTTCCAATCATTGGCTTGATAGGAATACCCAATTCCTTTGCTACTTGCATAGACATGCAATCCTTTGAACTTCCAGAATCAACCAAAATCCTATAACCTTGATTAGATATCATACCTTGCAAGTGAATCAAACTTGCATAGGTTGAGCCTTCAATCCCATTGGAACTAATCAAGCTCCCAATAGGCGGCTCAAAATCTACTATTGGGATTCCTTGTTTCCTTGATCATTTTGTCTACAAACTCCATCTGGGTAACTTGTCGAGGTTGCACATTCTTAAGTGAGCATTCAGCAATGCAATGTCCAACTTGGTGACAATAAAAACAACCTCCATTTTTTCACAATCTTTCTCTATCTGTTGTACCAAGTGGTCTCCGTTGGATAGCATCAATCTCCATTGGTGCCGGTTCTTCCACCCATGCATAGTGTACTGGTAGGCCTTGTGTAGGTCAAGATCGAGACCAAGTTGTTGCAACCAAGGAATCAAAGCGCTTAGCCAATTGCATGGCTTCTTCTATGTTTTGTGGTTCCTGCATGGTCACCTCCAATTTGGTTTGTGACTTCAATCCCCGCACAAATTGATCTAGAACTTCACCTTCTTGTATATCTAGAATCTGCATGATGATATTTTGAAATTGTGTGATGTAGCTCCTTATTGAGCCAACTTGCTTCAACTCCACCAATTCATCTCGTGCGGCTTGGGTGGCATTTATAGTTTGAAACCAACCCAATATTGCATCCTTGAATTCTACTCATGTCAAAATTGGTGCAACAATTTGTCGTTCCGCTTGCTCCACTCGGGATCACCACCAAAGTTTTTTCACACCATCTAATTGGCAAGAGGCCAAGAGAATTTGTTTCTGTTCATCTTGAAGATTGGTGGCTTCAAAGTAACATTCATAGTCAAACACAAAACTCTCCACTGTGCCCAAAAGATTCTTGCCTTCAAACACCTTGGGTTTGGAAATTGAATGTGATCTTCTCCATCTCAAATTTGCGCTCTCTCTATATGTTCTAGTTGTTGCTGATCTTGTTCATCTAGCAATCAAGTAAGGTGCTCAATTTGTTGTTGCATCGCAAGGATAACATCCGGTATTGCCGCCATAGCTACTACTCTATCCCACTACTCCTAATTTATCTAATTGATTAGCACATAGATGCAGCACGTCCACCGTTCTCCATAAGTTGCAACTGGAAGTATCAAGGGTTCCTCAAACATAGTGATCATATGTAGAAAATCTTGCCCAAAAGCGCAAGGTGATGAATTGTGTGAAATGATGCTTGGGTAATATCTGGACATGAAAATCCCAATGGTTTGGCAAAAGTGGATTTGGTGGTCAATAAATTCCATCCATCTCATTCCTGCTCTGATACTAGTGTAAAAGACCAAGACCAAGGAGAGAAATAGGAGAATAGCAATTCACATTGGGACACTTAAATGAGGGAAAACTCCGAATACCTAGCATGAGCTTTGGCTTTGGTACTTATATGTAGCATGCAAAGCCCTTGAGAAGCTTCTCAAGAAGCTTCCTTGAGCCACTTTCTTAGAATGCAAGCCAAGTTAACTAGAAAGCTTCTCAAGAAGCTTCCTTCTAGAAGTAGTCTATTTGGCATGCAAGCTAAGCTAGTTAGAAGCTTCTAAAAGCTTCTTTCTAGAAGCTACCTGCTTGGAGCACAAGTTAACTAGTTGGTAAGCTTTTTAAGAAGCTTCCTAGATGCTTCTAGAATATTCTAGGCTAATTTGGCTTATTCTCTCTTTGTTAGCCTTACTAATTACATCGCTAAACTCCATATTGTTACACATGGAATAAGAGGAGGCAAGAGCAGTTACTATAGTTCAAGTAGAGCAAGCCTAAAGGAAATAAAAGGAGAGCTATGATAAGGGAAAAGGCAAGAAGAAGGTGGAGCTCTTCAAAGAAGATGATTGGGTAACTTGTTTGATTCCATTCAATTCAAGAGAGTGCAAAAGAAATTTTTACCTAATTACTTTGGATTTTTATATTGGAGAAGGTGTGGAGAAATTACACCTATGATCTCAAGGAGTTTGGAAGAAAACACTTTGATAGGATTAACCATGATAAGTTGAAGATATATCATAGAAGATAAAGAGACCTTCACTCCAAGAATGAAGTGAAATCTTAGTATGAGGGTAAATGTAACACCCTTTGTGCATGTATGTGCTATTGTGATATTTAGTTTACTATAACAAGTACTTGAGAAAATTTATTTGTACAGAGATAAAGGATGGTTCTACATTAGTCATGATTAGCTAAAGTTAGTCATATCTAAGATAAAAGTGACCTTACTTTAGAGGAAATAGAAAAATAAGCACTATTATTTTGGATTCTAGTGTATTGACTTGGTATTATTCCTAGGTATTTGGCTTTGAGGAAAGAGTTGAGAACTTTTGGACTCACAAAACCTTTTTACTTTGGATTCTTCTATAATCCAAGGATAGCCCATGTGAAAAAATCTTTGACTTAGTGGTTGGGTTAATATTAGACCACATCCTTAGAGGAATATTCCCATGAGTATGGATAGTCTTTTAACTTTTAACTTTCTAACTTTTGTCTTTATTTGACTTTTAGCTTAGTAATTTGAGTTACTCTACTAATTTATAATTTTAGTGCACAACTATTTCACAAGTATATAAACTAAGGGTGAAGAGGTACTCATCATCCTTTCATTTGTAACTATATATCTCTCTCTCATTGAGTTCTCTAATGAGCAATGGTTTGAGTTAGTCTTGGAAGAGTATGATGGAGTTGGGATTCCTCCTTCTTAGTCCATAATGCACTACCATAATAGCCATTAGAGGTTCATCCTAAGTGAGAGACAAGCCAACTCATAGGCAAGAATACAAAAATTATTCTCATAGAATAGAAGGTCTGCCTTGAAGGAGAAGGTGTTGTATTCTTTGTCATGTGTTACAAGATGACCTTGTATCACTTGAAAGAAGGGGTCTTGTTGTAAAGCAATTGTGACAACCCGGCAAGTATCACTTTTGTGGTAATCAATAAGTAAAGTTTATTCCCACAAAGATATAAGTCAAAAATGGTCAAATACAAAGTTAAAGAAAAAATTCAATTCTTCTTGGTTGCAGCTTTAATCTCTCAGATAGAAAAAAAACCCAGAAGAGAGTAACAAGCATTTATTTGCAACCTCATCAAAAATTAATAACTCCCATAATCACAACTCCATCAAACCTTTCCAAACAATCTTGATTGTGAAAATTTAGATTCTTCTTCTAAAAGACTACTTCACTATGCAATGATTTCACCTCAGAATTGTGTTCCACTCCTCCATTGAAGGCACAACTTCCTTGATCAAAATTTCTTTGCATCAACCTTGTACGGCTCTCACCAATGCAAAATACTACCAGCACTACAATTCCTCTCAGATCTATGAAGACATTGTTTTGATTGTTATTCACTCAAGATTGAACACATAGAGTGAAATCAGCACTATGGAATCCAACATCCAACAAGCTCACTGAATTGCACTTCGAAATTCCCCAAATACTCATAAACACATAGACACACACACACACAAAGGATTGATACTTAGAATTAAGCTAAAATGATGAGCACTTTGCTTTACTCAACTTCAAAAATATGAATATTAAACAACACATTGCAAATGCTTCCTTTAAATAGGTTTTTCACTTTGACAATTACTAACAAATATACAGTTCTACATCAACTTTACTAACCTGCATATCCAAAATGACAAACCACTTGTTCATATCTACCTCTTCATATCTCAAAACTATTACTATTCCAATCTGATGTCAACCTTGACTTTGGTTTCCAAACTCAATGTTCTTTCAAGTACTTCTCCCTCTTCAGGTCTATCTAATATTCCTACTTCATCCACTATTTCTACTATCTCTTCACTCTAAACTACAATTGCAGACATGGCTAATCTATCTACTTCTTTATTTGCTAACCAACTCTTCTCTAATATCTCAATTAACTCACCCAAAGACACTTGCACTCCTACTTCTACAACTTTGGACTTTGTATCTTCCTTCACACTACTCCAAATTTTATCTAATTCTGAATTTACTAAATCCAGTCTGAAACAAATATTGTCTCCTCCCTTTAATCTCTTCCTATCTACATGATCTCTCAAACTAATCAAAAGATTGTTCATATCCATGTCCTTTGCTTTCCTCTTCCAAATTTCTTGCACTTTGGGTTCATTCACTACTATTATTTTCTCTTCTTATTCTATCATATCTTCAATCAAGACTGAAATTGAAGTCCTAGGTGTCCTAACACTATCTTCTTTCTCTACTCTAACTTCTCCATATGACTCTGGCAAGACCCCCAAAGTCACATGCATCCGATGGCTGACAACTTCAGATTGGGTCATATTTTTCCGGAGGCAAAGTCTCTATACCCAAAGTCATCTAGATCTAAAGTCGTGGAGATCCAAAGTCATATAAATGCAAAGTTTTATAGACCTAAAGTCATATAAATGCAAATTCATGTAGATGCAAATTTGTGTAGACCCGAAGTCTATAGTGCATCTATTCTAGAAACTTCAAATGCTTGTAATTTCTACTACACACCTCCAAACTCTATGATTTTGGTGGTAACAGAAATCCCTAAAAGAGATGCTTCCAACAAGATATAGCATTTACAATTTGGACATGTGGTCATTGAGATTACAAGTCTTGTAGTAATCCTGACTTGTAACTTTCATATCGATGCAAAGTAACCCTCATTCGGGTCTACCATCCTTCAATCCAATGCAAGTTCTTCTTCCTTTGACACAAAGTCAAATTCCTTGGGTTAGATCAATACACATGCTTCTCTTTGTTTATTTTTGATTTGGGTTCAATTTGGTTACAACCATGCACTTTTTCTTTAAAACTTAGAAAAAATGAAAAATGTGGGTACTAGTGCGGTCCTAAACTTGATTTGGACTTTTGAGTCAATTGAGATTATTTGAATTCCCACCGTGATGAGAGGTTCAAGAAGAGTCTTCAAATCAGGTCCTTATGATAGGGTATCAAGGATGACATGGAACCTACCATGCTTGTATTTAATTTTGATATCAAACAACTATAGTTGTTCCTTCCATTGATGATGTTGACACTTCATGTGCTCCAAATGTATTGTCGATAATAAATGTTTGTGATTAGTTTGCATGATCATTTTATCAAGAGATAATACCTCTATACCTTAGTGGCATATAGACCATTGCTAGTTATTTTTTATCTCAACCATAGTAATTCCTTTTTGTGATAGTTAGTCAGCAAGACACAAAGGCAATGGGATGTACCTCATTTGGAAACTTTTGCTATAACACAGCTCCAATGGCAAAGTTAGAAGCATTGAAATCAATCACACAATCTAGTTGATGATCATATGGTAGAACAATGGGTCTTGAAGACACCATATGCTTCAGCTTTTTGAATGCTTCTTTGTGCTTGGTGGTTCATTGAAAGCTTGAGGTCTTCCCCAAGAGATCAATCAATGGTGCGGTCACATGACCGTAGTAGTGGATGAACCATCAATAAAAACTTGTAAATCCATTAAATGCTTATACTTTATAGCATCCTTTGGAGTAGTCCAATCAATAATGGCCTTCATTCTCTATTTTCTATCTTGATCCCCTTCAATGAGACCTTATGACCCAAGAGGATAACTTCCTTCTACCAAAAGGTACATTTTTGCTTTTTGTAATGAAACTACCATTGATATAGTCATCTTAGGACTTCTTGCATGTGATTTATATGTTCTACTTTTGTCTTGCTAGAGATTTAAATATCATCCAAGAACTCCACCATGTACCAATCTAAAATCCCATCCAACACCTAATACATCTTAGCTATGAAAATTACTAGAGTATTATTGAGCCCAAAAGGTACAACTCTCCATTCAAATAACCCATACCTTGTGCAAAAGATAGTCTTTTGCACATCTTTTCTATCAATGGGAATTTGCCAATAGCCACTTTGAAGATCCAACTTGGAGAAGTATTGTGCTCCACTCAATTGATCTAGCAAATCATCAATTCAAGGCAAAGAATATGTATCTTTCATTGTTTATTTATTGAGGTCACAATAATCAATATAAAAGCAAAGTCCTCTATCTTTCTTTGGGAAAATAGTATTGGTGTTCCCTAAGGAGATATACTATATTGTATGAAACTTTTCTTCAACAACTCCATTAGCATTGTTTAAAGCTCTTCCAACTCCTTTGGTGAGAGTTAATAGATAGGTCTACTCATTGGAGTACTTCTTGGCAATAATTGGATCTTGAAGTGCATACTAAAATCAAAGGGTGACACTTTTGGTAGATCATGTAAACACATCTACAAACTCCTAAACCATTTTATCAACCATTGCTTGATGAGGCATCTAGCTCTCATGAGATTTTCCATGCACAATGTGCTTGATCCACACTAAAAAATATGAATATCTTCCTCCAAAGCTTGCTCTCTAGATACTTTACTAATAAACTTCCCACCTTGAAATGGACTATTCTTAGGTATCTTACTCAAAGGTGCCAAACAACCTAATCAATAATTCTTACCTTGTTGTTATACTTGAATTTATCATCGAGTCCAATCAAATTAAACCTTATAACATTCAAACCAAGACAAACCCATAATGACATCATAATGTAGGGTTGTTAGTACAAATCTCATACACTCCAAATACTCCTCAATTTTGAAATTAACAAGATGTGAGATACGAAATGCAAAAATATTTTCACCAACTGCTATCATCAATCCTATTCCAATTATTGATATGATAGAAATACCTACTTCCTTTGTTAATTGCATGGACATGCAATTCTTTAAAATTCTAGAATCAACCAAAAAACTACAATCATGATTAGATATCATACCTTCCAAATGAAGTAAACTTGCATAGGTCAAGCTTTCAATCCCGTTGGAACTAATCAAGTTCCAAATAGGTGGCTCAAACTCTCCTACTAGGATTCTTTGTTTCCCTAATCATCAAGTTCCACAAATTATATTTGGGTGATTTCTTTGGGTCGTCCATTCTTGAGTGAACTTTTAGTAATGTAGTGCACAATTTGGCAACAATAAAAGCAATCACCATTTTGTTGTAATCTTTCCATATCTACATTTCCAATTGGTCTTTGTTGTACAGCATTAATCTTTATTAGTGCCGGCTCCTCCACCTATGTGTATTGTGTTGGCAAGTTTTGTGAAGGTTGAGGTCAAGACCAAGTTATCACAACCAAGGAATCAAAGCTCTCAGCCAACTACATGGTTTCCTCCAAGTGTTTGGACTCTTGCATGGTTATTTCCAATTTTGTGCATGACTTCAAGTGCCTCACAAATCAATCTAGAGCTTCACCTTCTTGTATATCTGGAATTTGCATTACGGTGTTTTGGAATTGAGTAATGTAGCTTCTCAAAATACCAATCTACTTCAATTTTGCCAATCTATCTCATGCAACTTGTGCAGCTTGGAATCTCCTAATAATTGCACTCTTGAATTCTTTCCATATCAAGATTGATGCAAAAGACTACCATTTAGCTTGCTCCACTCAAAATCACCACCATAGTTTTACCACTCCATCCATTTGGCTTGAAGCCAAGAGGATCTATCTGCATCTATCTTGAAGATTTGTAGCTTCATAATAATATTCACAATTAAATATAATGTTTTCCATTGCATCTAAAAGATTCTTGTCTTTAAATACCTTGGGCTTTGGAAATCAAATTTTCTCTTCTCCTTCTTGAAATTGTGTTCTCTCTACATGCTCTTGTTGTTGATGGTTTCTTTCTTCCAATAATCAAGTAAGGTGCTTGATTTGTTGCTATAGAGCAATGATAACTTTAAGCATTGCCACCATGGCTACTACTCTATCAAAATAACTACAATTATCTAAGTTAACAAGTCCACCATTCTCCATAAGTTACAATCAGAAATATCAAAGGTTCATCAAACAAGGTTACCATATTCAAAAAAATTTGCTTAGAGCATGAAATGATGAGTTGTGTGAAATGATACTTGGGTAGTACATGGACACAAAAATCTCAATAGTTTAGAAAAAATGGATTTGGTGGTCCACAAATTCCACCCATCCATCCCATTCTTACTCTAATACCAATATAAAAGACCAAGGAGAGAAATAGGAGAATGGAAGATCACAATGAAAGCTAATAGTTGGACTCTTGAATCAAAGAAATTCTAAATGCCTAGCATGAGCTTGGGCTTTGGTATTTATGGGGAATATACAAGGCTCTTGAGAATTTTCTTTAAATTCTTCCTAAAAACCACCCTCTTAGAATGCAAGCTAAGTTAACCATGAAGTTTTGTGATAAGCTTCCTTCTAGAAACTGCATATTTGGAATGCAAGCTAAGCTAGTTAGGAAACTTAACCCTAAACCCTAAACCCTAAACCCTAGAACTTCTCAAGAAGTTTCCTTCTAGAAACCATCTACTTGGTGTGCAAGCTAAGCTAATTGAGAAGTTTCCCAAGAAGCTTCCTCTTATAATTTATCACTTGGCATACACATTACTTGATACTCTAAAGGTACCAAGAAGTTCCCTAGATACTCCTAGAATATTCTCATAATTTTTGACTAATTTGGCCCATTTTCTATTTCATTCCTCTCAACTAACTTGTTTATAAACTCCATATTGTTACAATTGTAGGGTTGGCCAGTGGTGTTAAGCTAGATTTATGACAAGTACTATTGAGAGCCCCAACCATGTCACACTTCAGCTTGAGCTTGTGACCCTTCAACAAGTGACATTGGGTAGGATTGCATGATATTGAATTTGGAGTGCACATTATTGCCTATTTACTGAATTATTAGGGCTTTAATGAAGTGCAAGGAAGGCAATTGCAAAAGTACCATACATGAGTGAATTTGAAAATGCAAGCAATATCCATGAGGTGAGATAATCATGGATGTCAAAGAATATAAGGACCGAACAAATACTCCAAGAGCATTCATGGTAGATCATGAGAGAGAGTGAGAGAGCACACAAAAAAGATAAGCAAGAATAAATGGAGAGAGTGTATTCCTCTCATGTATATAGTATACATGTGTATCCTAATCCCTAATACAACTATACAATGAAAACTAAGTCACTAACATTGAAACTAAGCAACTAACTAAGAATACAACTATACAATGAGAACTAAGTCACTAATAGTGGAAACTAAGCCACTAACTAAGTCACTATGAGTTTGGTGTAGTATAAACACTCCCCTTCAAGCTCATCTCAATATCCTATACTCTAAGGTAAAATTTAAAAGCCTTGAAATTATCTTTAGATAGAGCCTTGGTGAAAATATCAACAAACTACTTACCTTAGCCAAAAGACTTAAGCTCAATCTTGCCAAAACTTTCTATCTAACAAGTGATAGAGCGTCTCAATGTGCTTAGTCCTAGCATGAAACACATGATTACTAGCTAAGTTGATGCTACTCATGTTATGAGTATATAATAAAATGGGAAATAAACAATTCACACCAATATCGAAAGCAAACTCCAAATCTAAATAGCTTCACAAGTAGTATTGGTGGCTCCATGATACTCTGCCTTAGTCAAGGACAGAGCTAAAGTTGGATACCCTTTAAAAGCCCAACTCATAGTGGCACTTCCAAGTCCAAATGTGTACCTTGAAGTAGATCTCTTGTCAAGGACACTCCTTGCTCAATTTGCATTAGTGCAACCATGTAGCACCAATGATCCACCAAATGTATAGTGAAGGCCACATTGCAAAGTGAACTTCACATATTAGAAAATGCATTTGACAGCCTCAAAGTGACATTTGCATGGTGATTGATAAACTAGTTGACAACTCCAACCACATAATTTAAGAGTCTAGTGATATTCAAATAGATGAGACTATCAACCATCTGCCTATATCTATAGGGATCATTGAGCAACTAACTGTCATCAATACCCAAGTGATGGTTCTACTCCAAAGGTGCAGTCATAGGCTTACGCTCTAGTAGGCCAATCTCTTTCATTTCAATGACATACTGACGTTACAAAACCCATATCTTCTATCCATCTCTAATAAACTCCACACCTAAGAAATATCTAAGGCCATCTAGATCTTGCATCTCAAATCGGGCCTTTAAGTACTCCTTAAGTTAAGATACTAGCTTCTTACAACTACCAATGATAATGACATCATCTATGTAGATAGTGATTATCAAATCCTAATACACTTCCCTTAAAAGATACAAGATAGGATTAGAAGGATAGCAAACCCACAAGCTACCAAGAAGGAAGCAATCTTTGCATATCAAGCCTTAGGTGCTTGCTTCAAGCCATAGAGTGCTTTCTATAGCTTGCAAACTCAAGATGGAAATTGTGGGTCCTCAAAACCAGGTGGTTGCACCATGTAAATCTCCTCCTCAAGATCACCATTGAGAAATGTATTCTTGAAGTCCATCTGGTGCCATCCTTGTTGAACTACAACTACAACCATTATATAAATGGTTGTCATCTTGGCAACATGACTAAATGTCTCATCATAGTCTATGCCAAACTATTGAGCATAACCTTTTTCCACCAAGTGTGCCTTGTACCTGCTCATGGACCCATCAAAATTACACTTGATATGGAAGACCCATCTACAGCTAATAGCCTTATGATCAAAAGGTGAATCCACTAGCTCCTATTTTCATTGGTGGTAAAGAGCAGCAAGTTTTGCTTGCATAGCAGCAACCCACTATTTTTGGTATAGAGCCTCTCCCAAGGTGGCTGGTTTGTGCTCTTGCAAAACAATAGTCATATATGCATGATGTATAACAAGAAAAAATTCATGCAAAAAATGACTAATAGGATGTTTCAGCCATTGAGTCTATCTTGGACTAGGTACTTGATTAGTCACCTCTCCTTACATTGATTTAATGTAGTAGGAATATTCATAGATATGACATCCTGCATACATGTATCATGTGTAGGTGCAAACATGCATTGGAGGATGGGTCTATCATCCTCATTGGTAGCAACTCTATTAGAAAGGGATACAATTGTAGAGGCACAACCTCTTGAACTTTCTGATTGAGACATAAATTGAACAACCTCTTTATGTGCTCTAATAGATACAAAGGAAATAATAATGGAAGAAATACTCCTTGGGTTCTCAATAGGTGGTATAGAAAACAAAATAATGAGAGCTAACACAAACCAAGAGGCTAGTTCATCAAAGATAACATCATTTCTTACATAGAACTTCTATGTTGCGGGACTATAACATCTATACCCTTTGGAATCTAGAGCATATCCAAGGAAAATGCATTTCTCAACCTTTGGATCTAACTTCTTATGCTTCTCATCAGGAATATGTACATAAAAAATACAACCAAAGACCTTGAGGAAGGAAAAGTCAGGCTTACTACCTATACATGCCTCCAAAGGTGTATGTGAGTGAATTGTAGCTATTGCTATGTGATTCATCAAATACATTGCACATGAAACAACTTCAGCCCAATAAACCTTGGCTATGTGCTTCTCATTAAGCATGGCTTGTGCTGCCTCAGCTATATGACTTTTTGTTTGCTCTACAACTCCATTTTGTTGTGGATTGGAGGTGCACATGTTTTGTCTCAAGATACCTTGATCTCTCAAGTATTGGTCAAATTTAGGAAAAAGGAACTCCCTTCCTCCATCAGATCTCAATTGAAGGACACTAAAACCATACTGCTTCTCTACTAGTCTTTGAAAGTTTAAAATGTTGAAAAGACTTCTACATAAGTCTTGCTTTTTAAGAAGTAGACCCAAAAGTGGCAAGAGTAATCATCAACAAAAAAAACACAAAGTAATGACAACCACTTAATCTTGGTTCAAAAGCAGTCCATACATTGGTATAAACTGATTCAAGAATTTTACTAGCACATCTACCTTGGCTTTTAAAGGGTTATCTAGCTTGCTTGCCAAACTGACATGCTTCACATATTGTAGAAGTATCAACCAAAACAAGTTAAGGCAACCCAATGACAAAACCAGAGGATGGAAGACTCTTCAATATGCCCAACTAGAGGTTCATATGCCCAACTTGCTTGTGCCATATAGCAATGTCAGGCACAATTGGACCACTTTGTCCATACATGACAAGTGCACTTCAAAAGATTGCAAGGGAGGTACAGAAGCATTAAGCTTAAACCATCTACCATTCTTACTACCTTGTGCTATAAGCTTACAATCAACATCTTTAACAAAGCATCCATCTTTGTTGAAGGGCACTTGAATACCTCGCTCTACCAGCAGTCTAATAAATAACAAGTTTCTGGATAAGGTAGGCACATGGAGAACATATTGCAATCCTTGGAGCAAAGAATGTGCAATAGAGAGTGAAATGAGACCTATCTGGTGAATTTGGCGGTTGGCATCATCTCTTGTCAGCATGTATTATGATGTCTCCATAGGCTGAAAGGTAGTGAACCACTCTCAATGCAGTGTCATGTGAGTAGTGATACCCAAATCAATCACCAATCCACTTCAAGCTAGAACATTGTGTAGCTCTAATATTATTATAAACACTACAAGGACAAGATAAACACTCCAAGACCATTCATAACGGATCATGAGAGAGATTGAGAGAGTGCACAAGGAAGATAAGCAGCAATGCATGGAGAGAGGGTACTCCACTCATGTATATATGTATATCCCCAATACAGCTATACATTGAGAACTAAGTCACAAACTAAGTCACTATAAGCTTGGGGTAGTATCAACAATGGAGAGCCTACATACCTAGTTACAATATGATATTACAATTTGCAAGGCCGTTGGGATTAAATCCGTAATTAGACAAATTAATGATTTACTAGCTTAGCTTAAGGATTTTGCCATAGTCATCTATTAGCTATTTAGCCATTTTGAGACCAACAATTCATCATATGATAGAAGAGTAGGTGGTTCATCAATGATTACTCCTTTGATGAGATGAAATTATTTCACCATTACTTGATTTTGGTGGAGTTAGTCTTAAGTGGGACCAAGAGTACCATATTGGGAGAAGGCACCTTAGGTTTGGGAAAGAGTTATTGGAGTGCTACAAGGAACCAGACCCACTTGTGTGGACTTTGCTTGCAAGCTGGTTGGATTTTGAGAGCATTTCTTTGTTCAATTGGAGGTGCATTTGGACCTATCAAGGACAATTTATTTTGGCAAATGTGGCACTTTTTTTGGATATATATATATGCCTTTCTTCTATTTTCTATTGGATTTCTCTTAAGCCTTCTCTGTATTTGGTTTCTCTTCCTTTCATATGTCTTCTTGGCTTTGTTCTTGTGGATGTTTCTTTTATATCTTTATTATCTTATTTTGTTGGTGTTTGTTTCAAATATCTTTTCCAAAATGTTTCATCTTTTTGTTATGTGTCACTCTTTTTCTTGCTTTTATATTATGGTATTTCCTTTTAATCTTTGGGATGTTTACACTTTCAATAGCCTATCTTTGGGTACCTCCTTTATGTTCCTTAGCATAAGGACACAAAGAGACTACTTTAGGCATCACTGCTCATCTAGCACCTCACACTCCATAGGTGTAAGTAGGGAGAAGATCCTTACCTTGCTATTTTAAGCATACATCTACAACAATTGAGGTTTATCTAGATGGAGATCCTTTGATCCCTAGGTCACATACTTCTCCTATGCTAGTAGAGTGCACTATATGGGAAATTTGCCTATGGAAGATGCAACATTGCTTGTCTTTATCTCCTTATCTCTCATTCTCCTATTTCAGTCACTCTATACCTTCCCTCCACCTTGGGCCTTCTTCTTATCCCTACAACCCCGCCTTCCCTACATGATCATTTGGACCTTCCTCCCAATCTTACTCCACCACTCCCACATGATCATTCTCTTCCACTTGAGCCCTTAGCACATCCTTATATCTTGCTCCATCAACATCCTACATAATCATGTCTAGATTTTCCAGGGGGGGAGGAGGATTTGCCTAGCATAGCACAAAAGGAGATCTCATTTTTTGTGTATGTAAGTGGAGACCACCCCCATCCTTGATCTCCTAGACCCCATCTGTACTCTGGTAGTTTTTTACAGGCTTCCTCAACTCATACTCTTGGGTGATAAATAGTGAAGTAGTACCGTGATAGAAAGGTGAAAAGAACCTCCATCAAGGAGTCTTGGTTACACTCTTTAGACCTTATCCAAGCATTTCTACCAAGTTTGCCACAACCACAAATGTATACTAGGATCCTTATACCTTTATGTCCTCTTGTTGGCTCCACACTCTCCCTCCTACTCCATGTTATTTTGGTCAATGACAAGAGGAGAGATGTCTCCACTTGGACTCTATTGTCCCTTTTCTCCAATGGACATTATTCCTTCTAGCCCATGGAGGTACTTTGGGACATCAAGAGATTGCCTCTAGGATTTATAGGTTCTTGCAAGAAGATTGGGTAGCCTTTCAAGAAGAATACACCATTAGGGTCCATGTTGTAGCCAAGCAGATTGTAGAATCTCCATAGTCCCATGCCCTACCTCAAAAGCACTTGTGCCTTTGTTTCTCTTTGATGTTAGGCCAAGTAAGGGAGTATAGATAGGTAACCCAAGTGATCACACCCTCCTAGCCAATGATCTTCTCCTTTGATACTTTATCAAACTTATAGACCTTGCAACCACCTACCATTGAGGACCTTCCTTTGTTGCTCCATGATTATCAGCCTTATGAGCAGTTATAACTCACAAAGCCCTACTTTGCCCATGCTCTACTCCATTGTTTTTGTTTCTTAGTGGATGGGTCATCCGGGCTAATTTTTAAGCACCTACATGATTACCTCTCCCTAGATGCTCTAGTTTTGAGTTCTCTTCTCTCTCTTTTTTAAGCTTAGTGCTTGAAGTCATGTGTTGATTGGAGTAGCACATCTATTTAGATCTTTTTGTCTTCTAGTTTTTGCAAAGGAGGCCTCTGTTATGCACCTCATTGCTATTGGAGATCAAATTCCTCTTTGATTTCATTTATCCATACTTTGTATGGTCAAGACACCTTTATTTTACAACCATCATATCATTATAGGAGTGTTCTCAAAATTGACATCAACTGAAGGCACATAGTAGGGGGATCCTTGTGCATTGTAAGGCACTAAAATAGGTGGTAGTAGCTTTTCCATCTTGGACAACATTCATACTGTGGACTCTTTGGAGGAGGTAGTTTGAGTGGTGTTTGTTTTCACACTCAGCTTACAGGGCTTGGGTTTATGAGTCTATTTCTAAATGCAAGGTCTAGAACTCATGCACTATCCTCATTCCCTTTGATACCCCACCAAGATTCCAATTCTTTGAGAGTGGTTTGAGAGTTTTGGGCTCTCCTTTGGGATGGGAGGCTCTTTGTAATTTTTCATCTTAAGACACCTTAATAAAGGCCACAACCCATGTGTAACTCCTTTCCCAAGCTTCCGAGTACCCGAGTAGCTTATTCTATTCTTATTGGATGTTACCTCCCTAGACTTCACATTTGGCAAAGACTTTCCCACTTACATAGGCATTGTTGCCACACTTGCAGATGTTTGATAGCACCATCTAGCACACTTTCCCCACTCTCTTAGAGCTATGTATGCTCCCATAGCTCTCAAATACATAGTGTACATAGTAGACAGCTCCTCCCATAGTCATGTGAAAATGCAGCCTCGTACAACAAGAGACCACAACGCTAACAATGTATATTAGAGCATGGCCTCTTGTGGTCCCTTGTTTAGCAGATAGTTTCTTACCTAAAAGGCATTTTATTTTGTTAAGACCTATCACAATAGTAAAATTTGGCACTTATGCCATCTAGTCATATCTTCATTTGGCTTGCAACTTATTGCCAAGCCTTGCACACACATCACTCCTTGAGTTTGTTGACTTTGTATCCCTAGACTCTAGGAATATTTAGGTAGACCTAAGTGAGCATATGTACACTCACACACTTACAAACATCTTCATTCATGCATCTCTACTTGATAGAGATAAGATCCTCTCTTTTATGAGGAAAGGTTCTTGAGCTCGCTCCAAGCTGCACCCTTGATTGATGACTTCTGATTTACCTTTGAGGAGTTTACCACAAAAATACAATTGAGGTTGTCTTCCATATCCAACTCTCATAGTGCTTGTAAACCAATGCATATGTGGTTCCTTATATGACATGCAGGAGATACACACTTGTTATGATATGTAATATGTGAGAGCACACCAAAGTCCATGATGCAATTTGTGATGAATTTCTCATATCTTACAAGCTACATGGCCAAGGTTCACATTGAGCAATGGTTGGATCTACCATGACCACCTATCCATTGGGTGCGAGCAGATATTGTTATTTTCATAGATGGTATTTGCACCTTGCATGATGTGGTGGTGGCAAACCTTATATGAGTAGAGTCATTGACACGGGCAGGCATACAGGCTACAGCAACAATGACCATTGCCTCTAGGTCCCAAGGAGGACCACTACAGACCCCAGCTATCCTCAAATACTTTTGTCCCTTTGGCTATTGAGATTTTTAGCGAGCTACATCACCACTTTGACGGTCTCTTCAAGGATGCAGCATGAGGTTCTTTGCAGAGGAGAGGGGCATTAGCTCTCTCTCCAATCATGTTCAGCTCTTGATACCAACAGCATGTATCAATCACTTTAAAACATAATCAAGCTTTGGGTTTCATGGACAAACAACTGCAATAGACACTCTCAACACTGCTAAGGTCCTCTCTCCCGACTCACCTTACATATCATTTGGAGTACCACTACCACATAGTTCAGGAGTGGATTAGAATAGATTACACTCTCCTTACCTTCTCCCCCTGCTTCTTGTTAGCGTGCTTGCTCTCCATGTGTACCCTTGGGCACTATTTTGGTCTCTTTCTTAGTTGCTTGAGACTGCTGGACCTCATGCCCTTTAGTTGTGCCTTGTACTCCTATCCCCTTTCTGCGGTAAGTATATATATAACAAAAGTTCTAAGATAGTTAAGGACACGTTACTCGAATCAACTTTGATCTGTTGTTCATGTTAGCCGGTTCTATCTCTATAATCAGTCGTATTAGCCACTTTATGTCAAAGAGTATCGAGAAATGCGGGTCAACAGAGAGTCAAGTCACGTCACGTCAGCGTCCAAAAGAAATTCTATATTACATAGTCCTCCCATCCTTCGTTTTTTCTACGCGGTCGCCTTCTCCTAGGAGAGTCTGACAATCATCACTCTGCTTTTGGTTTTCAATATTGTTATGAAATGAATGAAGGCCCATTTTAGACATGAACGAAGTCATTAAAGAAGCTCGTGTACAGTACACAGTATAGCTAGCTTTGTACGGTACGGACCTGCCAAAGCGTGGGACTCATCTCTAGGACTCCACTGCACTGTGCCGGACAGTCTTGCAGAAACGACACAGCGTACAATTCTCGATCTAACTGTACCATACGGTACTGTCTTACAGGGTACTGTGATACTTATTTCTTTGTAAGGTGCAGTGTGAAGCCTCTCATGTCCTTCAAGGGAGTGCTACCGTAATATCCCTTTTTAAGCTGAAGTATTCCCTTACTTCTCCCTCTCCTTATTGTTATATAACTATGCTGCAACCCCATGACTTTAAGTTGGATCCAAGAAGAAGAATATAGTGGCCTCTCATACTAGGTACGGTACACATGAATCTATCTTTATGATAATGTTGGTTTTTAAGATCTCATGATGCATGAAAAAGAATTAGACAATGACAGCATTTAAATTGAGTGCGGAAGGTTCGTGGTGTGATGAATTATGAAAGTAGTGTGCTCATAGTAATATTTGATACTGTTTTGGCTCTATGTAGGCCGTGAAAAAGTTGTGTTTTTATTAGTTTTGATTTGTAAAGATTTTATTTTTATTTTTATTTTTGGATTTGATACTGTTTCACACAGGGATCTCTGATTTCTAATTTGCTATGGGGCGGGTGGAAGGGTGAGAGAGGAGAGCAACGTTATGAGGTGACCGGTCATCACCCGTCAGATAACCGGTAAACCACTGGTGCCCATCCATGGGCACCGTATCTCATTGAACACGGCGAACCCCCACGTTTGAGAGATGATGATCTCCGCGTTCTATCATCAATCCTTTAAATGGTTTAGGAGATTAGTCTAAGTTAAGCATCATCTATGTGTGCTGCATCAAGGTTAGCTGAAGTAACTTGGTTACTGGTCTAAGAGCATAATTAGTGGTTCGAAGTATCGAGAAGATGAGCATCTGGCGTCTCGGTCTGAAGTCCAAGTCTCTTGTCCTGTGACTTGCCGTATGTTGTGTAGTAAGTACAAAGTATCCGTATGATTTGAAAAACTCCTCTCGAAATCGGGAAGGTAAATCATCACCGAGAGGATAAAGGAGACAAAGATTTTCTACATGACTTGCATGGTGTGGTGGTGATATGCATGAAATTGACAGCCTTCGAAAATCACTCAGCACTTCTAAATGAGTGAGACTGTCTGGTCCGTATGTGTCCATTTATACTCTTGTACTGACTTCTGTGCACCTGCTTTAGATACTTTTCTCCAGAAAGTACACGTTTTCCTTTCCTCATTATTTTCCGGGGGAAAGGAGAATGAACAAGAACTTCTGTTTTTTGACCAGCACTCTAGGATGTCTGCCCAAAAAGTCTCCATCACTTTCTTTGCGGGTTTACGCGCAGGCTTTCTTTCTTGGAAGTTGACGCCCTTTTCCCTTTAGCAACATTATTGGTACATCGATATGCATAGCTGCAACAGTATAAATTACTCGAACATCATGTACCGATGACTTGCACTTGAGGAGTGTCGGCAGAAACCTGCTCCATTTGGAGAGGTGATTCTGTTGTATGGAACTGGTCAAATTTTGCTTTGCTCGGTTTGCGAGAGGAAATTCTCGCTCATAAAAGTGGGCTACATTCTCGTTCTACTTGGCTTCTAATGATCAAACTCTTTTCAGTTGAATTACAGTAATGTAGATTACTGCGATAAGCTGAAAAGATAGGTGCATGGCAATCTGCAGTGACGATTTCATTTTACTTGTGCTACTGTGATACAAGAAAGGTAACTCCATGTATTGTAACACGAGCGACATATAATATGTTTGAAAATGGTATTATCGTTGCACCTTACGAACTCTATACAGTACTTCAACAATCTATTTCTCAAGGTTGCGATCCTAGCGTATGGAGTGAAAACAGTCTCCCGATCTCGATATGAACAGTAGTAGCTAAACATATGGCTTATACCATGGCACTAACAGGAGGTGTGCTGTATGCTGCTACCAAAGTCCCACTTTAATATGAATAATATCTGGTTCTGGTCTTGATTCTTCGGACCAGATCCCGCTTGATGGGTCGACAGCTAACCGCACAAGTAGCAGACATTCAACTGTAATAGAACATTCCAACCATCTGTTTTGTCCAGAAGGCAATCAAAGCACTTGTTGCCAAGAGAAAAGAAAAGGGATGTGCTTATCGAACATGTCATGTCACACTTAACCTAGCGATCTGTAAACACGACTGCCCAAATCTCGGAAGGGTGATGTACATGTTCCATAGAAACTAAAGTTGAGGGTGGAAGGTGCTCGAAAGGAAATCCACTGACAGAACTAGAATTGAGTATGGATGAGAAGTCTCTGTTTAGACTTCCAAACTACGAACTTGGTTGACACTTGTACAAGCGAACCTTAGGAAGATACTAGTCTTTTTCACATTCAGAAGAGAAACCTGGCCAAGTTTGTTGTAACTACCCATTGGAATTCAGCGTATTCCCTTGGTATATATTATATTTGACTGATTAGAGGTTCCTCAATTGGTAAGAAACTAAACTAAATGAAGAATCGCTGAGTTCAGTTTTTGGCAAAGCCACCAAGTTCGCCTGTCAATCTGCAATTGAAGGACGCGGTTTCCAACGAGGATCGCACCTCCTTTGACGTCGATGCTAATGTGAAGAAAACGCTGAATTCCCGTGACACAGCCAGAAGATTAAATCTTCCGCAGTTATGACTACCATCAACTTTGCACGTAAACTTCTCCGTCTCACGGTTCATACATGATTGTCTTTTGAAACTAGAGCCGAAGTGAAACCATGGTTGATGCACTAGACACTTGGCAGATCTTAATGCTTAGTGATCAGCCTAAATCTAGAACCGGAGTTCCAAAGTTCCGGATGACATGATCCGGTCCCGATGCGATTTAAAGAGATCAACTAAACAGCCAAGAAGAATCAGGTGAAGAAATGCCAGCCCTCTCGTTTACAAAAGGTGGATTTCCCGAGCAGATTTCGACCACGATTGGCCAAACCGCGCTATTGCTATTACTGTAACGAAGCACAAGAGAATGTCACGAGCAAAATGTGACAGTTCAGTCAAACTAGGAACGGATCAGCCCCTTGAACCCTTGAACCCCTTAAATCGAGCTCGGTGACCTTGCGCCAGGCCCCACCGCACTGGCCAGCCCTAAACCCGACCCGACGCGACCCGCTCACAACGCAATGTTAACAACAGGGTCCATGGCCACCATAGCTCGAACTGCTGCAGAAGCGCGCAGCGTTCTCGGTGTAGTAGGGGGTGGGGCTATTTCAGATTAAGTGGCTGTCCGGCTGTAGCGGGAGGTGGAAGGCCCAGTGAAAATGATCGGGACTGAAAATGTTGGCGACTACAATTAGCATGCAGTTGATCAGCAGGAGTTTAGGAAAGCCACGGAACTGACTTGCAGCTCATGCTAAGCATCTCTTTCCATCATGTGGACGGCATCAGTCCAGGTCAGGTGAGGAAACTCCTTGTTCAACGACATCAATTACTCCTCGCATTCGACCTGTGCATGCACTAGTAGAGTGAACAACCGACAAACAAGCGGGCGGACGGGCGGGCCGACAAGCAACCACATGCGGCTGTTGCCAAAACTTGAATGGTGCTGTCTGAGAAGTTTCACAGTTTATATCTTTTGTTCGCAACTAACAAGGAGCGGATAGACCTGCCTCTCCTCAGCTTTCCAAACCCAATCAGGAAGCTTGAATCCACGTCTCTTGGTGGCAGTGTCGTAATTCCTGTACTTGTCAACAACGCTGCTCGTCATAAATCGTGTATGAGATCTCCTGGGCTTTTCTGCAGGGGAGTGGTTATGATCTCACAGTCAATGGGATCGAGAGCGCTATTCTACTGAACAGATCGAAGCCTGTCGGATTCGAGGACTTTCCCAATTGATGCCTGGTCTAATCGGGAGCTTACGACTTTAAACATCAAAGTGAGAGTGAGTTCCCGAACTATCACGATACCGAGTCCTCTCACGATACCCGTTTTCACATGTGCCTATTGTGCAAGTGTGGAAGTGAGGACAAAACGTAAGTAAGATATATCCAGATAGAAGGAACTTTATGGACCAAGAACTGCCAAGCAAGAGGGACGCACTTATGGACTCACTTATAATCTGGACTTAGAAAAGGCTTTGGCTTCAATGACAGATAGACGCCAAGTGTCTTATCAAACTAGAACATCTGAAGTACTGATCCGAGAATATATGCCGTGTCATGTGACGCAGAGATCTGATTAAGTTTGTGGCCAGTTCCCGCCAACTCAAGAAACTCGAGAGAACGAAGACTTGCAACGCGAAGTAGTAGAACTTGTGAGGCCACGATGACCCTACTCAGTACGCGCCGCATATGGAAACTGGTCGATATGTCAGACTTGAGAGGGATCACATAATCCATTGCAATCTGACTTTATTATGGCGTACAATAACTTTCCAACAACATCCACACCACTTGCGGCTAGCCTCCCATCTCTAGCGAAGACTGCACTCTATGCATGTAGGGAGACAGATGTCTTTTAGGATTTGAATCTTATTCGGTAAAAAATGAGGCAGTAGGTTTCCTGCCGGCATGCTCAAGAATTTAGATGTTGGACCAAACAAATCTCTCAAATCTTGAGCACCCTCCTCTATAGCGAATGGAAGGCCGTAAGGTCCAATCCTCTCCATAGATCTGCTGTCAAGACTGAGAAGGTCCTGCACTCATGAACATTCAAAAGATCAATAACGCAACACAGTGATGGCGGAAACTGGTCACAGGCTCCTATCACCCGATGTACGGTAAAATCAGTACCGATTCGCGTTCGAACTTACTGACTTCAAATGAATGGCACTTTAAGTGTGGATGATGGTCAGTCAGCACTTGATAAGCATGTCGTGAACAGTTCTCATACATTCTATGATATATTATGACGACAGTGTAAGCTTACATGTGTACTGATGATTGGTTGTCAATGTAAAATCTTCGGGCCGCGGGAGGCCCTTCCACTACTATTATTGACCCTTACCTTAGATTGCTCAGTGCCTACTTTATCCTTCGATTACTTCCAGATCTAGAAACCCACACACCAAATTTATTCAACCAACCCACTCACGATCCATTACTTCAAACTATACTTCCGCTGACTTAATACATGTGCGATTACTCGAGCTGCGAGCGTCTGGTCGCAGCAAAGCGCAACCATCAGCGTCGCTCACTGCGTAAGGCTGCTCGTAACCTTGTCATGTACATTGGTACTAGGAACCTGGACCCCAAGACTGACGATGATAGCCAGCTGAAATCTCCTGAACTCGTGCACGAGTAGGAAGGTGAACTTCCAGGGGGTTGCGACTGCTCTTTCCAATTGAACAATCGATCAATTCTCACAACCGCTACCAATCAACTTCACTTCTCAACATCTGGGAAGCATTTCTATACTGCTACGCCCACCAAACACTATTTAAAAGTGGCATCGATCTGATAAGTCAAGGCCAGTTCCGTTGTTTGTACCGCCTTTCGGAGGTCACTTCTGATGGAGGTACGCCTCTCAACAAGAGGAAGGATTGGGCATGTGTCTACCCATGGACCAGACGAAGGACTATATGTCTATTCCGACCGAAAAGGAAGAAGAGGACGTAACACACGTGCAGACGGGCCCCGCTTAGTTCCTTGACGTTCTACCATGTCAACACTAATTTAGAGGACATGTGGAGAGAACGTTGGTCTTCTTACCGGTTGGTGGCTTGAAACTGATCTTTGAAGAAGACACAATCCTAATTTGCTTCGCCACCCGAACAAATTCCCTGGAGATGAAATAGCGCAACAAACTTCAGAGAAACTAATTGGACACTTTCATGGAATCAATTGATGATCGTTCTGCGAAAATCTACTTGCTCGTACTCCTCCCCCAAGAACACGAATTTAAAGAAAAACTACTAAATCTTCCTGCTCATTGCCCACTAGATCAAGGAGTGCAGTGTAAGTGCACCTCCAAGGAAGATCGCCGGCGAGAAGAACATCCCCTTCCTCGTCCTCGTAAGCAATCACATATCCTGGAATAGCATTAGCAAGAGTGCAGCTCTCTCCATGTGCACGAGGTTCTTGAGAAGTAGTGTTACTTTCGAACATAGACCTCATCGCTGCGGCAAAATTTTCATAGCCGTCGTAATCCTGAAGAAGTAAACGCCGACCAACAGATCGTCCTTCCCTAACGACCGTCAACGGCGACGGTCCATTTGGACCTTGTAAGGACAGATTAGTAGGGAGTTCCATGGCCGCAGTAAAGCCATGGGGTCCGACAATCGGACCCCGCCCTTGGCCTGCAGAGAATGGACCTTGCATCTGTGGTGTCAAAAACTCTCGAAGACCTGCTGACGATTGCAGTCCCGGTGGAGCTCGAGGTGGAAGAGAAAGATTCAATTCCGCGGACAAGCTGTGATGATGTGAGGGTGGAGCACTGAAATATGCAAATTCCTGCTGCTGGGACTGTTGACCCCCAATCACCTGACCCGGAGAGGGCCGATACCTGTCACTTGCTTGAGAAAGAGGCTGTCTTTGTAAAGACTGCAAAATGTCTAAGGAACTAATGTTTGGAAAGCTTAATCGGGCAGGATCTGGCGTTGCTAGCTGAGACACGAAAGGAGAAAGGGATGTCATGCCCGGATGGGCTGCAAAAAGATTGCGCATAACCTCGTTATTCACTTGTTGCTGTACAAGGTTTTGGTTGACGTCTACGCCGTAGCTAACTGGACCAACACCTAGCTGAGAAATACCCCTCGATGATCCAGTCATATTGAAACTAAGGCCAGCAGGATTAAAGGTACCAGCAAATCCTGTTTGTGAAAAAGGATTCGACACAGGTTGCTGCGCTGCATCCAATATTCGAGCATAAAAGCTAGTGTTTGCATTCCCACCCGACGGAACTTGCGTACTCAGGCCCTGCAAACTCCGTTGTTGTTCAGAGGCCTGTTGTTGCCTGCCATATGCGGGTTGCTGCGGATGATGCTGAACTTCTCTTTCATACATCACATGCTGAGCTTCGGACGCGGATGGTTGCCTTCTAGAACCCCTCCCGCTTTGAGGTTCGAAGGAATGTTGAGGTGTAGGCTGCGCATATACGGGACTACTTTCACGCACGGCTGATGCCTCTCGATTCTTAGTGAAAAATCCCAAGCCGGATCTCGAAGCAGTGTCCTCACTGACGGTAGAAGTGCTACTTACTCGAGACGTCGATGCCTCTTTCCGAGAGAAAAAAAGATGCTCTGGTGGCTCCTGCTGAATCGACTGCGAACGCCCTTGATCAGATGGTCTAGGGGGGACATCATCACCTCTTCTGCCATGTTCGATTTCCATGCTACTAAGCATATTAGGAAAAAACGATGGCTCCTTGAATAAGTAATCTCTTTCCTGTAAGCTACTTCCCAAATTCGTTCCCCGCCCCTCAGACGCAAAATTGGTGCGGGCTGCATCTTGGCCGGGCTGGTAATGCTGCGAATCAGTGGCTGAACCAGATCTTCCTGGCATTAACCACCAAGATGTTCCCGGTTTATTACCACCTCCGGAGCCTCTGCTTGTACTAGGACTGGCCTCTCTCTCAGTCCGAAAAGATGGCAGTGATCTGCTGGGCATCAGACTGTGGAGGCCAGTAATATCACTACTCGAAGATAATGAAGGATGCCGTTGTAACAGTTGGTCGCGCATTCCTGCCTGGCTTTCCTCTAACCTGAACCCCAGCGGACTCATCCTCGCACGCTTCCTAGGAGGTGCTGCAAATGACGATTCCTCTTCTCCCCCAGGTCCTCCGAAAGTTTCATCTCTACCGGTACTAGCCGAAGATGGATCAAATTCCTCCTTCACGGGCCTTAACCTTGAAGGCGCTGAAGCTTGAACGTTTCTCTGTGCGTCGTTCAAGCTGGAGATAGAGAGTTCTAACTCCGGACGTTGTAGAGATGGATCACGAATATTTAAGTGCTTGGGTTCTGAGGTGTTCGGAGCTTGAGATGATCCAGAATCGTCCGGATCGTTGGAGTCGACCATAGTAGAAGAAAGACAAGACGAAGCTTGAGCTTCAGAAACAATCTCCCGAAAATGAAAAGGTTTTCGCGCAACTCCCAAAGTGTAGCCTGGGCAAGAGTCCATATCAGGTTGAATGGGAAACACACAGAGCATTGATAACAATCCACAAACGGCCATGCTCTGTTGCTGCAATGCTGGCCGCTTGTGGAGTGTCGTCAGTGCCCTCTGTGTAACCCATTCAGCATGATAATCGCTCTTACCTTGCTTTCTCTTTTAGCTCTGCAACAGAGCATTGCCCAACAAAGCCTGCCACTTTGATATTATCACTCGCTGAGGCTTTCCACTTTGCCAAATTTTAACAACACCTCGCTAGTCTGAAGCTCCAAAGTACTGCAAAAGTCAAGTGTTCGAATGTTCAGCAAACTGCACTTACTCCTCGTAGCGACCTTAAAGCCTGAGGCTACAAAGGGTCTTTCCCAAGTTGTATAACATTTCAAGCAAAGTGTTCTATTCGTAAATAATGCTAGAAATTTGCACGTATTCATATGACCGCGTTTTGGCACGACCAAACAGTCCACCAAGTACCCACTAACAAGCACAATCCAAGGTATCTAAGAAGTCTCATATATACTTAGAGGACTCGGTCGACGTCAACGTCAACAACCCTGTAAGCGACACATTTTTCACCTCTCGAGTCGAAGGAACACGAGACTAGGGAAAGAGATCGGAAATCCCTCGCTCTAGCAACCTCTCTACTGTAGTTAGAGTCATAACTTCTGTTTGGGATCAATCACTCGAGACTGCAGTCAATTGTGTGAGCAGACTGATTATAAGAAGGTAGAGCTACAGCATCCAGTTGGAAATAGTTTCTTGAAGAGAGATGCTAGCCTTCCAGCTTGCGACAAATTACTCCTCCTTCCCCAATCCCAGGATATGGGCCCGACTTTCACAGACACGTCTCATGCCTCAGCAGGGAAGAGGCAAATGGGGCCCTAACAACAAACTTTGAGACCTCTATTCTTCTTATGCTGCATCCATCTTCTTCCCCCACCAACATAACAACTTGACTAAGGACGGGGGCAACGATGGCGGAACATTCTGCTACGTACGAGTTCGAAATGATCCACCGATCCTTCAAAAGAGCGTTCGAAGTAAATCTTTCAATCAACACGTCCCTCAAAGATTTCTTGCCCTGATAGTCGGATCTTTTTCACGGTTTGCGCTCTCATCGTTTCTCATGGATGTTCCACCACACCAATCTCAGATAGCATCCCTGAAGGCGTCAACAACCATCCTGGTCCGGAACGCAAGAAGCAGAAGGGGTCGAAGCTTCGGCCAGTTGCTGCACCAGAGATCTATGAGGCTGGATCCTTTGTCTCAACTGGAAGGCCCCAGTCCATCCTGGAGGCCTTCATGAGCGTATCTCAAAAACTGTTGGTGAGCACAGATTCACTGTGGATAGTTCCGTGAAAGATTTCCCACGACCTCTCTAAGCGGCCGCGCATACTCCTGGTAATCTACTTAACTCGCCAATTTCGAATAAAACAGGCGCGCTCACTGAAACATCAGTTTTGATGAAAAAGGATCGGGTAAACATCAACCGCAGGATCACGAGGAGGAGATACCCAAGAAGTTAGAAGAAAGAGAATCAACAGCAGTAGTGTCTTGCCGATAAAGCCCTCTGTCTCGTCCTCGATGCTGGACCTGCAGTAATCTAGCCCGATGATAACCTGCACCGCGTCCTCGTCATTCCACACTAACCTCAAGTGCATGCTGGATCGGAAAGACGAAGCGCTGAAGATGAAGATGATAAGAAGGAGGCGCAAAAAGCTGGAAAGCTGTGCGCACGGGCGATGGATGGACAATCCGATGCAGGCTTCAAATGATGGGAAAGGAGGAAAGAGCCTTCAGGCCTCCGTCCGTCGAACAAAAGAGAAAAGAGCGCGGCCCGGGCCGAGAAAGAACTGTCCGGAGCCTTGATTTCGATATGCCAAGCGGACCCGGAGAACGCGGTCCGGGCAGGGCCTACAACAGTCATAGCGGGCGGGGAGCTCGTGGTGTGACCATGCGTACGAGCGAGAGCTGAGAGCGTGCGCGATAGTGCGCGTGGGAGCCGGCTGAAGGGCCAGTCGTAATTGATGCAATTGCGACCGTCTCAAGGTAAAACTTTCATTTCCCCCGAACCCTCACCGTAAAGACTAAAATCTCAATTAGGCATTGATGGTCTTTTGCTCTCCTCCCAGGTCACGTGGAACGTGGAGACCCAACTGTACCCAATCTATTTCTCTAGAGTCCACTTGACCTGACTTACGCACTTCAGAATCCACCTTTGATTCTTTCTTACAGCGTGCGACATTCCACAGCGCCGCTCCTCCCTAGTTCAAAACTACGTTACTACGACTCCGATCCAAAACGATGTTGTTAGTACTACGATGAGACGATGGAAAGGGTCCCGGGCTTGACGACGTGCTTGTGCGTCACGCGTCCCGAACTCCCAGGCCGGTGGCGGAGTCATTGGCGACATCGACGACGGTACCACGTCCACTCGCACGAAACCAGGGCTATCCAGCGACACTTGGGGGACCCAAATTACTGATTTCCTTTCCACACCTACACGATTCTTCCGAAACGACGGAGGACCGGGGGCCTTCCTATGGTAGCCAGCCCATACATGCCAACTCATCTCATCGCCATTCTCACATCGATCATCCTCATCGGGGTTTGAGCTCCAAACTCACTCAAGACAAAAAAGAACTTCACGAGCAGGGCGGGTCCTACCCTCAAGGGTCTCAAGAAGGAACCCAAAGCCAAGCCCAGCCGAGCCGAGCCGAGGCGAACCCGAGGTCCAAACCCTTGTACGTGAACCGAGCATGCGCGCGTGGAGGTCGGCGCACTACTGCTCTGCCGGAATACTTATCCAAGAGAGGAAACATGCTCTCTGACTTTTCGAGCTCCAAGTGCAACGTGTCCGACAGAACGCCTCACCAATACTCTCGCCACCGCACCCCCGGCCCTCTCCCCTGAGACTGCCGGCCCAGATTTCGCGGCCTAGTTCCAACTTGTGTCGTTTCCCCTTTCCGGAAACTGCAGTACTGCGAAGCGTCTGATTACGCAAGCTTTGCCGTTAGCCCTCAGGAGCTCTGAACCACGTTCATTGCTTTATTACCGCAGCGCCTCACATCTGGTCGCGGGGTTGGGGGTGATCTACCTCCTCCTACATGAGGCACGCTGGAAATTTAGCTTCATCAACGGTGCTCCGTGAAGAACCACACACGTTACCAAAGCGCAAGAATTAACATCCGTCGATTCGGCATATCACTCGGATAGAATCCTTGGATTGAATATCAAGTGATATCTTCTTTAGGCGGCTGCCGCTGCCGCTGCCGCCGCCTTCTCACCAATTCTTGCACAGCAGAGATGTCGGTTCGGTCGCGATCTTCGTGAAACATACTGGAAACCGTGGGCTGGAGAATATAGTGAAGCGGAGCTCCTGTAGAATGTGTTGGAACCTCAATATATATAACGTCTGCCCAGTTAATCGTGGACTCTCCATTTCAGTGGTATTAGAGCGTCCATGCAGAGACGGAGTGTTAGGGCGGACCGATTCAACTGTACAAAGAAAAGAGCCGCCTTGCCATTTCGTAACTCGATAACATGCCCTCCAGATTAACTGGTACTTGAGATAATTGGATGGCCAATTCGGTTCAGGTTACCTCAGTAAAACCGTGTATTCCCACGGGTCCAGAATATTTCCACATCGTTTGACCTGGAAAAAGAAACCAAGCTGTAGAAGGAGCAAACCATGTAGAAACTGGTGGACTATGTCGTGGTGGGGTGCGCGACAATAGAGATGGTACCGAGATTAAGGGAAGGCTCAGACAGTGACTAGATTTAGAGTTGTTTACGGGAGTTTGACCCCCTGATCAGAGTCAAAGTCGAGGGAAGGCTAATAGATCCAGAAATGAACTCTGACTGATTGCTTCTCCCATTAATTACACACTCGAAGCTGCAGCAGATATTCCCCTCTAGACTTTTATCGAAATCTTTTGTCCTCCGTCTCCTACTTCATCCCTTTCTTCGACTATTGCTTATTGCTTATTTGGAGGGACCGTATGTCTGTCTGCGTGTCTGTCTTGTCTCGTGTTTTGCTCATCATTCTTTCTTATCCCTCTACTTTCACTGTGCATACATCATTTGCGTGAATCTTGACAAAGTATCTCATAGTTCACTGCGGAGTAAAGGTAATTGGATCCCGCATTAATCAACTCAAAACTTCAAGTCAGCGTCGGTCTCCGGGCCATATAATATCGTTGAAAGCGAAGGCAAGGTGATCCAAAGAAGCTTTCACGTTAAAGCTAAACTCCGGGCCAGCTGCTCCGTCCTTTGTTCGATCGATCTTCTCTCCCAGCAAGAGAGGACAGAGTAGGCGGTTTAACTGGTAGGTAGAGAAGAGCGAATCATTGGAGGGGTGAGTATTTTTCAGTTGGCTGATGTAATCTACAATTCGGAATGATGTGAACGGAGGGAATGGAACTTTTCATGGAAGCTACCCACCTCTCGTACCCTCAAAGCTCCAGCCTATCTGGCTCGTGCGCCGCTGACGTCGTGGATAACCTGTGATTCGGACATGGATGGAAACGCTGGGTCCCATCTTTCGACTTCCTTCCTGCCACCATACCTCCTTCAACTTCGCTTCTTCCTATCAGAACTTGTCAAGAAATTGTGCCATTCGCTGACTGGAGCAGCGTTATCTACCTCCCTTCGATGCCATTTTCACTTTGCTTCCTTCCCTCTTCTCCCTATCCTCTCCTTGTCTGGTCTACTTCTCTTCCTCCTGCTGCTGCTGATGCTCCTCCTCCTCCTCGTCCATCTTTGCTTCCTTCCTTACCTCCCCCCGACGACTTTTCGACCACCGCGATCGCGACCTCTCCAATTCCCCACCCGCTTGGCTTGGCTTACTACACTTGACGTTGGCACGCACGAATTTTCGAACATCCACGTTCCTGAATGAATCATCGACTACCTAGACGAATCTAGCTCGTCGATTTGACATATTGGACATGATTCGCACTTGAGGTGATTTCCCATCTCCGCTGCATTAGTACGTTCGATCGATTTGGACGGATGTCAATCGGGAGAACTACTGTACAGTACCGTATTCAGCATGCTTGCTTCATTAACATCCATGTCCACGGCTCCGCAGCCCGACACAAGTCAGAAAGCAACAAATCTCGCTTCCGAAGGAGCAAGCAAGCGTGCGTGCGGTCCAGTCCCCAGTTCCCCCACTCCTCTACACGTTATCCCTCTCGTTCCTTACCCTGTCCTAAGGACACATCCCACGCTCATCTCCTTTTGTTCCTTTCCCTACCTTCGCCCACCTTCGCCCACCTTTTCCGCCGAATATTCGATTTCCCTCCCGACCCCCTGGTTCAATCAGAGAACCGTCAGACAGGAAGTGGGTGTCCTTGACACTATAATGACGAATAACGTTCACGGGAGTAACAGTGTGGGAGCGACCGTTCCAGGCAACCCTGCAGTCAGCCTACGTCTGATTCACTACCGGAATCTGATCTATGATTCTCGGTCAGTTCATAGGGAGGGTTGGAGTTTAGTGACCATGTAACCGGTCAATCCCATGACCATGACAACATACCGCAGTTGCGTTTTCGAAGTCCTTCGGCGGGAAGTAGATGGCTTCGATCCGAGGCCCCTTTCGGGCCCAGTAGCGGGGCACAGGGACTAGTTGAGCACACGTGTTGAGAGTTAAGGAGAATGTGCGCATCGTGTACGGAGTGCATGGTGTACATGTGCCTCCTTGCGACACCCATAAACAAAGAGAAACAGCTATGTATGTACCGTAGTAGTATGCGAGAGAGATGAAGGAGTTAGAGAGTACTTCCTCTGCTCTGACTAATCTCCATATAACTGATATTACACTGTGTATGCTTGGTGTTATAGTTGTCTTTACTTGCTGCAATTCAGCACAACATGATTCTGTGAGTAGGTTTTTTTTAAGCGGGAGCAGGAACTAGTGAAAGTTGGGACTTAAATATCGGGCGAAGAGTCGTTGTTGTTGCTGCTAAGGATAGCATGTACTTTTGCCTTGCTGCCTGCTTGTTGCCTTGCGTGACACTACAGTAATCAGCTTGTACTCGTATTCTGAACAGGAGATCTTTATTTATAAGGCTTGGTACTCGTAAAACAGTTGTACGTGGGATGGATCGATCGATGACGGTAAGTTTAAATTTGATCAGTCGTGTACTGGGTAGAAAGTATCATGAGCACCATGAGACAGATGCATCTTCCTGTCCTGTCCCTCCTGCTGCTTCTCCTTCTACTACTACTACTACACAACAATACTTCTGTGTCGTTACGGCTGTGAATAAGGCGGTAAGCCTTTTAGCTTTCTAGGGTGAAGAAAGGAGTTTGACAGTGGCCCACAATCAGCTGCAGTGAGTTTGACTTGATTTCTAGGCTATGGACTTTGTGACAGTCTCAGTTTTATCCGCAAAATGTACTTTTCTTTAACAGTTCTGGCAAATCTTGTGGGACCAGTGGGTGGTAGTCCAGCTGCCTCTGTCCATTCATTTTGATGAAAAGGCAGACATACCCGCGAACCTCATGGTCACTCTCGGTAGGAATTGGGGAAATGGGGACATGGCCCCTCCATATGATATGATACTTTGTAGTAACTGTAGAACTTGTACTGGTTGTAAAGAGTTTCTCCTCGATCGAAGCAATGAAAACTTAAGGCAATGCATCTTTTGGAGGAATGAATGTGAATCCCGTCCCCTAAGGCCGGAAGACAAGGAAATTTGTGAACAGGGGAGGTAGCAAGAAACATGCCATTTGTCTTGTTGGATGCCGCGTATGGAACACAAGCCTAGACGGATCTGTGTTACAGAGTCAGAGAAGAAGAACATAGGATACAATAAAGATAACTTTAAAGTATATTTTGCCAGCCAGCCAGCCAGCCACGACTCTTCAGGGCCGTTGTCTGTAAACTTGCCTAGTATTTTATACAACTGACTTTGTCATACTCATGCAATGTGTTGTCTGCCTGCTTCTTCGTCCATGACCTCATAAACTTCTATGATACGAAACTATTTTCTCTACTCTAATGACGCTTGGATACGATCTACAGCCCAAATCCACCCATATCTTCCCTCCGATCAAAAATTCGTCGTTCCGACAAACTCACTCACATGACGCCTTTTTACTTTAATTCCAATCCGTATAGTTAGATGTTTTGAGCCGGAATCGAACCTTACCTTTCTCCTGCACTTCTCTCTGCAAGTACAAAACCCAAAGCGACTTGCTTTTCCAGTCCCACTTTTACCCAAGACTCTCTCTCTCTCTCTTCATATCTCTGTTAACCTCCTTTCAGACTTTTCGTTCCATCTTTCGGTCTGGGGTGAACAGCCGCTCTCTCACCCGTAAACAGCCATGGTCAAACTCCTGTGATCATGTTCTCCTTACAAGGAACCCTCTCTCCCTCTTACTCGCATACGCCAGCGTGCCAGTCCCACTCTGTATCCTATTCTCCTGCTCCTCCTCCACAACATAACGCTCAACAGAGGGTAACTTTGCTGTAATACTGCCTTGCACATGCAGGACCCTATGATCATTATTTCACTGTCCAGCAGTGGCTATGACAATTCCAGGATAAATGTCATGCAGGAGTAACATCACAGGTTGAGTCCTGTTTCCTATCATTGTCACAGAAGAGACATAGATATTTGATGGCATGTTTGAGCTCAATCCGGGGTATAATTTCCTTCCCTAGGCCTACCAAGGTGCAGCGATTTTTGGTTGATATCATTACACAGCGTAAAGGATATAGACCTTCATGCCGTATTTCAAGGATAGTATGAAGTACGAAATCATGAGTGCAATGCAAAATCGAACCGAACTGTAAAGTTCGGTCGATATCATTGCTCAAAGCGGTATCAGGGTCATATCGCATCATACTAGTACCAGCAATTGTTCAGGCCTATTTGGATATTAAGCCGGTGTCATACTTGTATCCCATTGTCCTAACAGTAGGATACAGACGCATAGGCCTTCAGCTGAACGTGCATTTACATGTCTAGGATTGCTTAAATGGAGCGAGTTTGCTGTAGTTTCCATTAAATTATGAATAAAAGATCCAGAAAGAAAACTATGATTATCTAAGGTAGAAACATACCAAGTCCTGTCCAATTTAATAAAGGGCTCCCTATCGTGTGTCATTGATTGATGCCTAACTGAGTGCATATATGGAGCACACTTTGGTTGGTAAGTGAGAGAACTTTAGTATCTGACAGTCAACTGGAGGAAATCATTCCGAGTTGCTTCTCTCGCCATAACGATCAATCGTCAATCGATAATGCATGAAAATTAATGGATCTGGAAGCCTGGTTTTCTCTTGTCACAATAGGGGACATGTTGTCATTTATGATGCGTAAAGGCTTGTTCATCAGAGCTCCATACCTGATTGTAAATTGATTTGTGCTCTCACCGATCTGAATAAAATAGGGTGGGCCGAAACTGGACCGAAAGAACTCACACCTTTACCCAACTATCATCTCGCCATTGCACTTTGGGCATGATATCCGTCTATGTCTTAGCTAGGCTTCCGTCATATTATCAGGAGGAAACATAGACATAGGCATCTTGCGGGCATGTTGCAGGTCTTGATGTGTATATGACTCACGACTAGTAGATAAAAGCTACGTGCCTCCTCTTTCTTTTTATTGCCACCCATAAGGGTAAGACTTTTGACGTGTAATCGAGTGCATTTGCAACTGCAATGATGCAGCTTGAACTAAAATGGTCATGGCTATGCTAGATGAAGTCTGGACCGATTCGTGGCATATTACCCTACGGAATCTGAATCATTACATTTCTGGGTAAAATTTAGCAAATTAGTCACTTTACTCATTGCCATCATAGAGATTTAGCTTTCTCATGGCATGTTCCAGAATCTATGAGGACTCCGGAATAAAAACTAGTATTCGACAGACTACTTTAGTGTAGCTGCCAGGTGCGAGTGATCCCCTACATATTAAGACATGAATAGATAGCAATATAGCAATTCATATGTAGCAATTTGCAGGAGTAATTGGAGAGCCCACAACCGGCACTCCTACTTCTGTGGTCAATGATTCTACCCTCTGGAGAGGAAATTATCCATCTGGCTACCAACTCGTTAAATATACGAAAGAGAACAGTCTCATCCACGACTCACAGTTCAAGTCACCACTTACACCGCATCGTTGATTGAGCATCGGATTCGGGGAATTTTGTCTAGATCTAACATGAAGTACTGGCTCGAGTACGGCAAAGGAGAACAAGAGACTTGTCATAATGGTCAAGAAAAACCATGTAGTGAGACAGGGGACTTCTCATACTTGTGCTAAACTTGATGTTAAGTCTACATAAGATGCATGCGAAAGAGATGTCGAATGGATGATAGCGCTTTGGTAGCGCATCTGACTGAGCGTGCATGAAGCGACGATATTTGGAGCGCCGCATGCGATATTTCATCAAAATTTCTGCACATCGTTTTGCGAAACTACAAATTTACTGGAATTCTTTGCTTCAAGTGATAGTTATGAACTCCTCGAGGGCAACAAGCTATGCATGACCTGCGTTGGAAGCATGCGTTTGTGCCAAAGTACAGTAGCCGGCGTTTCAGCTCATAACAAAACTTCCGGGAAGATTCATAGAATCTGAGTTCAATGATTGAGCCGGTTGTGCCTCAACTACCAATCTACTACTTGATGACCGGCCTCGTAGGCCACACCTTCATAGTACCGTACTTCTTCGCTTCCCATCCTCATACATTACTGCAGACTGATAAAGTCCTTCAAATACATTTATTTCTTTCTTTCTTTCTTTCTTTAGATCATGAACTAAGCGATTTATACACTCCTTCGTATAAGATCCAACCCATAAATTCAACAAGTCCTAGCGTCTATGTTTCACCTCTGCCGCATGTTTAGATATTCCCATCTTTCCCCAATTTTTGCTGCTCACATCGTGCGTTTGGTATCCCGTATGTGGTTTGAATAAGTGGTACAGTGGTGTTACCATAAGACTCACGACTTCATCACTCAACGATTCCTTGTCTGGATTTGACTGCGAACGTTCAACCTTCTTACTTATGTTGTGTTTTGTCACTGAATGTCAAGTGTTTGAATTGCATATTCTTGTTATCTTTTGCAGACACTTCTAAATTGGTCTTATTTTGGTCTCTCCATCTGCAGGTGAGGCTGCGACTTTGACGTCACCACCTCTTAAGTTTTCATTGCTCGCATAAGTATCATCATCAATCAGGTTGCTTTGATCTTACAATCAGCTTGAGTTGAATATGAGAAGTGATACTTGGTACGTTGCAAGGCACGGCGTTATCCAGGGTTTGGATAAAAATAGGTTGCCAGGTCCCTTGGCAGTCAATTAAGCCATTTCGGTGCCTATCAATTCAGAAGGACGAGTACTTATCGCTTCCTTGTTAAGAGAACGGTACAATCATTGCGAATCAATCCACTTTGATCTTCGAATTCTTTTGCAGGTAGATGAAAATGCGTGATTTGCCACTTTGCTGTTATGGTCCTAATATAGATATATGACTGAAGGATAACGATACCGTATACTTCCCTTGTGCACGCACATTTGTTTGCTTTAGCTTCATATTAGACCTTCCTCAATTCGTGTTTCCCTATATGCGTATACTTGTCGATATGATCGAACAAGTATCAATCATTCTGCTTACAGTTATTCAGTGGTTCCATCAAATAATTTCAAAGAAACCTAGCCGTTCCTTACAAAGCATATTCATCAGGCTCCCTTGAGACAAATTTGCGTCCTCTGGTTAGATTCATGTTATAGATGAACCCCATTCAGTTTACAGCTAATGAGCGGGCTGTGAAAGACAAGTTCCTTCGGATGTGCTGCAGCCATTCGCCATCAAGTGCTTGACTAAGTTCTTTATTCATTGAACAGCAGATTCAGTGTACACATAAGAGCAACCATCAGTCTCCTAGCCAAAGGTGGAAATCACCAAGTTCGAAGATGATACACGAGCAAGCACAATGTCATGTGCCATATGGATCATTTGATATTCGAAGCGGTGTCCAGTCGAGGCGTAGTGCGTAACCGATTATCTGGCTATGGAGAGAGGCCAGGCCGGCCAGGTAGGGTATGCTGCAGCAATCAACCGTCACCGCCAAGTACTCGATGAGAATTTTTAAGTTTGCTAGCAGTACTTGCTGATGCCCTTGCCGCACTTCCAACATGATCAACACCAGTCTCCTGGTCCTAGCCAAAGCGGACTTCTGATTGGCAAACTATTCTCTATTCTATCAGCTCCAACATCACCAATCCTTGTCTTAACCCAGCGACCGCCGAGGGATGTGTTTACTACCTAGCAGTGCTTAGAGCAGCAGATAGAAGTGTAGCTGCGCTAGTAGATGTACATGCGTAAACGTACGGTGCATGTTTTAACTCGACATATGGCAGGTAGATGGAGTTCCATCCGTTCATTCATGTAAGGGTAGCTGACTAGCACCACAAGAATAGAAAGAAAGGTAGTTTGTCACTATCCAGGTTCTCAATTGAAATAACCTTTTCCCGATAAGGGAAGGGTTTAGGGTTTAGGGGGGGTGCGCAATCTTCATCTTTATGGATAAAAGAAGCTCTTTTTGAAGGTCACATTCTTTCCATCTCCTCTTCTGCACCCCACCCACACGTTTTGTTAGAGTACAATTTATGTGTCAAACAACACCCCGTATGCTTCAGATCAGGCGAGTGATCGAACTCAAGCGTATGGTCTCTGGACATGAATTCGTTTCGTTCGTACTATGTAGATTCGATATGTTTCACCTTTCAAAAGGCTCCGTTTCATTCCATCACGGTAAGAGCGGGGTAGGTGTGTTTGACCATGTAAACTTCCTGCAGCCGACTTAATAAACTATAAAATCCGCTCGTCTCTGTCATACATGTGATGTTCTCAACTTCAATATGGCACTTAAGTCCACGTCTACTTTTTAAAGCCACTATGGTTCCCATGCACGGCTAACTTGTGGGTTTCAACAATGTCGTAACGAGTTTCCACTATATTCCACCCGGAACCAACCATCTCGTTCCTGTGGTGGTGGGGACGTTCACCAAGTCCAGGTACTATATTAACCAAAAGATTTTATTTCTAGAGGAAGCTTCATACCTTGAAAGTGTCTGCCGAGATTTGGTCCAAGATTCCTTCATACATATGTCCCCAAAAGGCCACATCAGGACGCGTACATGTGTCCACGCCACTTTTTCTTTGTTATATCATGCCTATTCTGCCTTCATACGTTTCGTGATTCTCAGAGGAAATCAGTGCTTCGCTCGCTCTTACACATTGTCTAAGCGCATTGGTAACGAGGGTTCTGTGTCCCCCGTTCACCTCGAATTCACGGCCACGAAAGGCTATAGTAAAAGGCAAGGATATTTCCTAGAGCTATCCAAAAAGCCTAGTTTCGGGATTGAACTGCAGTCTAAAATGAAAGTCTAGCCCTGCAGGAGGTTCAGGCTATGAAACGAACTTCTCTATGCAAACATGACTTTCCAAGTGTGGGAGGTTCCCTCATCTTTTACGAAACCGGGAAGAAATATGCATTAGTATTAAAGTACAAAACATAACTTTTCCTCGTCCGAAGCACAAAGTACAACCTCTGTTCTGCAAACTTCAAAACTAATGGGGATGATGCCACCTTCTTCCAGATGATTGCCCCCTATATGAAAGCAAATAGACCTGTGCATGCAAGTGTATATATACCCTTTGGAGTCAGCAGTAATATTATAAACGAGCACAGTGTGCCCCTCATACCTGGGTCAATCAAACCTTTTTCCTTTCACCCACATTTGTTTAACGAAGCCCATCATATTTCATTCTATATCACCACGACTTTGATGCATCGAGAAGTTTTGTGTTTTATATTCTCTTTTCTCACAAGAACATGATTCACCGGATCTATCAAATATTCAAACAGTGCAAAATCTGTCAGTCGGCAGACGGTGACGGATAGGGAAGGACACCATCAATGATAAGAGTAAAACCCTCCTTAAAGATCTTGATACTCCAACTCACTAAAATTGTCAATGGTCAGAATAATGAGAAATAAAGACAGCGGGTGAGCTAGCTCACGTAGTCTTGCAGTTATTACTAACTGACCTTTTGATATGCTAGTCGTTACCACGTTAAGCTTGTCAGTCGAGTGTGCACTCAACTAAATTTGCCCTTGATATGGTAATATATTCTCATTTCTTCCAAAGCAGGGTTAACTTGCTGTACAACATCACAGTTTGATCTGATCTTTGTCTGATTATGTTTGCTAAAATTCACATAGAAAAGTCAGAATGGTTCTTAAGGCATATACCTTATCCTTTTGTAGATCATCAAACCCGGACCTCTAAGGATAGGCATTAGAGCGTACATGGGATATTCCATCGTCAATGTTTGAGACTGTTTACTTCTCTTTCTTTGTACTTTCTGTCGAGTAGATTACGTTTGGCATGGCGCCTCCTATAATGCCTTTATTAAGTTTATTTTGTGTTCCAAGTCTTTCTGCTCTCCAAGCCACAATTTTGGTGTTTTATCTTTATGAATCTCATCTACAAGAGATTATCTTCTTCTTTTTTTTACTTTGAGTCTTACAAGTCATTAAGCATTTGCCTTGTGAGTCTATTTTTACATACTTGTCACCAGATTAAATTACAATAGTTACCTCTTTGGGAAGTCCTTTAGACTATTATTGGAGATACGAGTGTATCTTTGAATCTCATTTTACAATTATATTGCTTGGTATGGATTTATTATTTTCATATATTAGATGTTCATTTGGTCTTCAACTTAGTTGAGTGGTACTCTAGTTTGATAGCGTATATGTTCATAATCTACGACTTATTAAAGCATATTGCTTTCTTGATTCCATTTGGCCATACAATTTATAATGTATTGTCCTTTTTCCTTAAGTATCTTCTAGATATTTCAGTTTTTCATTACCTACATTCAGCTTGACCCATATTTCTTCCTTGATAATTTCTTATATAGATATAGGGTTTCCTTTTTAGGTACAAGTATCACACATCATGGGTGCTGACTTTTGAGTTTATCTCTAATGAGCACACTTATTTTGGCAATTAGGAAAATTATTATGAATCTCTTTGTTGCCGGAACCAACTTCGTTGCTTCAAATGATATTGTCGTTACTCCTGTTATACTCCATCCTACTTTATGAGACTTTCTGGACAACTGCAAAAGGTATTGATTATTCATTTCGCTCTCAACGTAATTTTTGAAATATTGAAATTAGAAAGCTAATCTTATAAATTTTGAGCTTGGAATAATCAATTCATTCTTATTTATAAATGTTTCTCCAAGTTTTCCATATCAATTGAGGAACTTCAGGTGATGTTGAAGTCCCACCTAAAATAATACTAATTAAGCTCTCAAGCACTCCTCTTCAAGTTTCTGCTCCATTTCAAAGACTGGAGACGCAAGGCTCATCCTTTAAATCAAAGAGTTTTGGTTCTCTCAAGTGTGGAGATTTGGGTTAAGGCTCACACTTTAAAATACATATGTATCTATAAGAGTTGTTTTGCTATTTCATCGTTAAATTCTTGTTCCAGTGAATTTGATTATCATCTACTTTCCACTTTGGGGAATATCTTGTTCAAATGGCTAATTATATACTCATAAGTCATATTTACTCAAGTGGGATACTTAAGTAGTTATAACATATACATATAATATCATTTATCAATGTGGTTTGTAATATTTTTGTATCATGTAGTTTTATATGGTAAACTTTTATATCTATTAGGATTTGGTGTGTTAACAAAGCTCTCCCTCATACCCCATGTAGGATTGAAGATCTCTTTATCTAATTTTATATTTATATTTATATTTATACATACATGGTTCTATACTATCTGAAAGCTTCTACTTTAGTGCTTACTATCTTCATACTACAAATATTCTTTTATTTCAGAGTAGTATGAGATCAACTAAGTATACATTTCAAAGTAGTATGAGATAAACTAAGTATCCTCTACTAGAACATGTCATGATAATAGAGTGCAATCTATTCAATATGAGTACGTATTTTACATATAGACTTTAGAGCATGGATTCTATTATCTCCTTTTGTTAGTACAACAATAATTAAAAATAAAATATTTCTCTTCTTCCTTGCAGTATTGATGGAAGAATTTCAATAACATCAATTTTTCCTTATTCTTTTGGCAGCACCTCAGTGTTTAAATACATGGGTCCTTGCACTAATGATGGAAAAAGACTTAGAAATACTGAAATTTTTCTTGTTTCTAAATCACAAATAGTTACGTATTCTAACTTTGAAACCCTTCTTACTTTTCACCAACCTTTTATCCTTAAACAATATGAAAGTCAACTGATAGCTTGGTATTAAGTGCATGCACTCTCGTATCCTTATAGTTACTCTTCAATAATAACTGATAACATAAAACAAATTAACTCATAGCTAATATTTAGATATTTTAATGATCTAAATATGAATGTAAATTTTACCATATGGTAAGGAAAGAATGAGATGAAAATTCATTCATGAGCACTTGTGCATAGTATTGAGTCTTGGTTGACACCTTTCCATTAGTTATTTAGATGTTTCAGTTTGCTAAGTTGTTGTGAAAGCACAAGGCAAAGCGTATCACACACTCCGCATTTGCTGAATATTTTCTACACTTTATAGATTGTTTTTTCTCATATTTATATGTCTCTTATCTCATAGAAAAAAAATTTGTGACACGATATAAAGAATTTTGGAGATTGTAATGCTTCCTCCATAAGTATTGAGCATTTGAATCCTTCTCAAAATAAGTAAATGCAAGGTAGACCAAATCTTCAAATCTCAAATCTCAAATCCAAATTATATTTAAGAAAAAAATTGCTGTCAACTAAGTGAAGAGTGAAGTTATAAAATGCATATTGCATCAACAATACCCTAACTTTATTCTAACTTACATCAACTTTGACACAAAATTAAAGCGCATGCTATAACCACCAAAGCAATGATAAACTTAAACAAGTGGAGTTTGCTTAATATAGTTAAAGACTAGATAAACTATATTGTTAAACATATTTGTGCAAAAAAGAAAACGTAAAGTTATGCAACAAGTAGAGTAAAAGTAAGAACAAAGATCTTCTTGTGAAAAAATTCAAAACCTCTAAAACTTATAAAAGAGGAAAAACTATAAAATAAAATAAAATCTTGATAACCTCTACATTTCTATTATTCAATAGAGTCTTTTAACCAATGTAATTACATAATTTATTACTATGTGAAATCTATATCAATTTCAACTCATAAAACTATAAAACTAGAATTTAATGGTTTCATGATATTCAACACCTTTGCTGTTACATAAAATATGAAATGCCATAAATATTATCACCATTTGAGTATGGACACTTAACAATCAATCTGAAATTTTTAACCACTTCCAATACTATTGGTTAAAATCCAAGTTTTACCCTAAATTTAGATCGATAATACAGCTTTAACTTCAGATTGATTCTGTTGGCAGGCTAGCTAAGGCTAAAGTACCTTTAGCTAGTATTTTTGATGCTCAATAAGGCCACTTAACACCGAATCTAGATAATAATAAAAAATTGATCATTTGGTGGTAGAAAAGAGATATTATTGATATCTGTTTAGAAAATTTTCTAAGCTTTTGCAACAAGCTTACTACCTATGTAAAAGAAGTGTAAATAGTGTTAAGTTGCTTTGCTCATATTACTTTACATTGAGCAGATTTGGTGGTGCTTACTTCAAACAGTTTATTTAGTATCCAATACTCTAGCCATGTGTTCTTTTTAATTATTATTAAGGCGTAACTTACCCGATGAATCTCAGAGTTTTGGTTTCTTCTATGAGAAGTTATTTTTAATATTAAGCTCAGCACAATTTAACAGTTAGTTCTTCTTCTAAGTAATAGCCCTTGCTTGGGCTCTTGAAAGGAAAAGAATTTAGCCTAGCATTTCTTGGCTTTATTTTATATGATTAATCAAAGATATGTCAATTGATTTATTTTATTATCTATAAGAAATTTGGTCTCTAAAATCTTAACATCATACTTGAATTTTACTTTAGCCTATTTTCAAAATTAAATAAATTAACATCCTAAACTATAGTAATTTATAATAGTTCTTTTAATGAAAAAGGAGTAATAATGGAATATATAATTCATTCTCATATATATTTTTTTCTATCTTTGTATTTTGTAGTTGGAAGATATCTCTTTCTATCTTAAATATACTGATTGACAATAATTGGGCTTCATGATGAAGAAGTAACGGTGAAGAGATTCCTTGTCTTCATACTTTTTTCCTTTTATTTTGTGTCTTAGAAGGACAAGACTGATCTTTTTCAGCAATTAATTATGGAAGATAATCACAAATCTCCTTATGAGACCAATGAAACAGTTCAATCAACAACACTAAGAAATATAAATGAAAATTTAATTTTCTAATCTTTTGTCTTTTGGGATAGTAATATAACAACACATGGCAGTACCAACTAAACATAACCTTAAACTGTTAGTTAAGTTAGTTTACTAAATTAAATTTCTTGCTAAGAAGATCAGGTGAGTTGTTTGACAAGTAAGAGACTTTGTTAATGAATGGAATTACGTCTTCTTGATTAATCAATTTGCTAGAGAACTGAAATGGCGGAGTCCAATACGACAAAGAACTTAGCTAGAATAATCAGCAAAGTCTCTTAGTTGATAACCAACTTAAAACTATTCTAAAATTATTATAGCTCTTACTAATTATTATTATAAAATTTTAATATTCAGCTTCTAAGGTTCTGAGAGAATAATAAGAGTTGAATATGCATAATGCTAAATTAAATATTTGTAAACATTTATGAGCATGAAACCTTTATATATATATATATATATATATATATATATATATATATATATATATATATATATATATATGGATTAAAATCCTCTTACTACAAGATATATCAAAAAAATAAAATATTCAGGTATATTTTCCCTTATTTGGTGTTTTCTAATTTTTGAAACCTTTTATTGAACTATTTTATTTTAATATTTTGGTTATATAAAAAATTTCTTAGTTGATTTATTCTTAATTTGGTCTTTTGTTATCTTTGAGTTTCCTATTTCAATTGGGTATTTAAGGTCTTATTTTGCATCTAATGTTTGCAGGCTTTGTATGCTTTAGCCTATAAATATAATCTTTTAAAATGTTTGAAACATGATAATTCAGAAATCATATCTAATATTATATATATAATTTTAGCTTCTTATTCTTTGGACTCTTCTTAATTATCTATCATTTTGTGCTTATTTATATCCTTTATTGATTGTTTTTCTTGTCTTAAAGCCAAAACCATATAATAATATCTTTAAGCTTCTTATTCTCTTTGGTCTCTCTTAATTTCTTATTTGTAAAATTTCTTGAGTGCTGTTTTTTGGGAACAAAATTTAATCATGTTTTGCTTTGAATAGAAATATAATCATGTTGTAAATAGGTGACTAGGTTTGCATGTATAGATAGAGACTTAGGTATACCATGCATAAATGACTAAAGTAGGTTTTCTATGCATGATTTTACACTTGGGTTTGCTACGCAAAAGTGGGTGCTTAGCTTTACATAGACTAGCTAGAATACCTTGTTAAAAAGAATTTAAAGGATGACAGTCTTTGAAAAAAAAATTGATCAAGGAGATCCATGTTATAATTAAATCAAAAGCTAGGACTTTTTGAAGTGGAAGTTTGACCAGGGAGAATGAAGCATATCGTGCTTTACATAACAATAAAAAATCCTCAAATTCAGGTTTCTTAGTTCAAAGAAACTAATTTTCTAATAAGTTCAAGGACGGAGAGCTATGCATGGTATGTCTTAATATAATTTAGTATATTTTTAACTTCAAAAATTAAAATACTTCAAAATTTCAGAAAACCTGGTATTAAGTACCTTTGTTTCTAGTATTCAAGTCTTTTGGTGGTATCCTAAATTTGGACAAGTACGTATGTTATAAATGATATCTTTAAATAAATTTTCCATTCTTTAATTTACATTTTTTTCAGATACTTATATTTCAAAATTATTTCATTTTGATAATTATAAGTAAAGGTATTGTCCCCAAAAATAAATTATTTTTTGATAGTGTTTCATACAAAGTTTCTATAGAATGACGCATTATCTTCAGCCATACGAGAACAAATGGTTTAGTATTTTGTTGTTGGGTGCAACCATTTTTTTAGCATTGAGTTCCTCGTAAGCACTATCTTGAGCCTTGAAGGTATGTTGGAGATTCACCCTTAAAATAAGTGGCATCAAGTTTCATTCTTTACATTTGGAATCTGATTCTTAACCCTTTCCGTCTAGTTATTTGTTTCTTTAACAACCATAGAATATGATTCCAAACCTTGGGAGTTGAATTCCCTGTTCTTTTTATCTTGATGTGCTCTCATGACCACCATGGAAATTTACTAAGCACATTAATACTCTTTGGGTTTGAGGAATAACCATTAACCACAGAGTCCAATTGCTTACCTCTTCAATCCATAATTAGTTATCATAACAAGAAAGGAGTTAAATCTTCTATTTTTGTAAGCTTTGGTGCATTACATTTATTATAATCAATCATATAGCCAATACATGCACTCTTTTTTCCGTGACCATTGCTATAATCACAATCAAAGGTTCAACCTAAATGAGAAACAAACGTACTTACATTTGTAAACAAAGGTGCTCATTTCTTGAATTCAGGCTAACCTTGAGTATCACACCTTTACTATTTTGCCTAGTATGTCTATTTGGGGTATAATTTGCTATAAATTTTTGTAAGAAACATAAATTTCAGTGTTACAAGATTGTATACTTGTATACTTTTGCATGAAAACCAAAAGTGAAGTAATTTAAAAAAGTCACAAAATAAGACTCATAAATTGATGTAAATATTTTTAATTAATGCTTATGAAATTATTGAAAGCACAAAAAATTATTTAATAGCTTACATGGAATAAATGAGTGCCCTTTGTCTTATATTTTATTTATTAATGATAAAAATTTCCTAAATATATGAAGAGAAGAATTAGAGCTTTACTACTTGCATCTCTAATATAACTCAAGATCTTTTATCTACTCTAGTGGCTCCTATTGCAAAAGGGTTCTTAGCTACACCTACTTTGGAAAATAATAGATTTCCAGGCAAACTTCAAATTTCTTTGTTTTCGAAATTACCATATTCCAATTGGGTTTAATATTCAATGGCTTTATATTCTAGTTGGCTTTTATATTGCATTTCTAGTTAGGCTTATATAGTCCAGTAGTAACAACAATAGGAGTATGGTACTCCGTAATATTGTTCCACTACTAGCCTCTGTCTGCCATATATATGCCTTCTTTTTAAATTGAATGAATTTCAATAAATGGTTGCGTGTCTAGCCGCAAACTTCTTACAACATCCCCATGAAATTTTTATGGGTTAAACCCTAATTCTAATGTCATATTAAACATTGAAAAGCCTTACTCAGATTTAAATCCTTAATAGGTTTAGGTGTATGGAGTGTGAAGGCGACCGCGTAAGAAAACGAAGGATGGGAAGACCCCATCAAGCCGCACAAGGGAAAGAAAAAAAAATAAAAAAATAAAAAGGCGTCAAGGAAAAAAAAATGGGGCTAGAGTCAAGGTGTAATAGGTTGTCCTAAAAACCCAAATCAGGTCAATCTAATGGAGGTCGCTGGCGCATACATCCAATACGACAACCCATGTGTATCCGGACATGGTCGACCTTGTATGTGGTGATGGAGAAAGTCTCCAGGGAATCTCTAAACTTGGCTGCCGCTATTTCTAACTACGACTTACTAATTTAAAGCTGCTGGGTTCCAGACCAGAAAGCGCAAGGCATTCATTATCGACCTCGTACGTCACCCGACGGGGACGGTATAGAGAGATTCTCTGAGGTCTAAAGTTGGCTGTGGTTGCTCCAAAGTTAGCCTGGTGAAATCGGGCCGTTTCCAGACCAGGCGTTTCCAGTCGTTGTCAATCTCGGCTGTGTGGATCCAGAGGTGCAGTTCTAAAGTTAGCTGCAGTTTTTGGCAGGCCGTGTCCAGACCAGGAGTCTCAAGGTTGTGGTTTATCGCGGTCCGCCGAATCTCCACAGTTGGCCGCAGCTTATTTGGTACTAGCGCTAACTTAGTCGTAGCAGCTAGTACGGTGGGTGGTAGCGAAGATCACATCGTCATAATCATCTCTTAAATTGCACTTGAGACAAGAATCTAGTGATGTCTGGAAGGTGGGTAGTTGCGAGAGGAAGAGGCCTCAATCCTCGAGTTTATTTCTGAGACAATCCTTGGAGAGAAAGAAATGGCAGCAGATAGAACGATGTCTGGACGATTCTTCCGCGTGCTGAATGGACTTACAGCCAATGGGATTTAGAACACGAGGAACATGCTTGCCAACTGCTTGGATAACGGTGTCCTCATGTTGATGGTTCAGAAGCGGCAGAATTTTCTCTGAAATAGTCTAGTTTAGTGAGAGCTATGGATTTTTCTTTGACAGGGGGCTATGAAGAAGACTTATTGTATGTGGCCAGATTGTCAACTATTTCGAAGCACGAGGTCTCCGAACACCAACCACCATAGGTGGGATTAACAAGCAGAGGAAAAGAGCAGTTTGCGCAAAGTATGATGAGCATTAGTAGCAGCAGAAGGAGGCAGCAACCGCAGGAGAGATGGGTGGGACCAGCTACCGTAGCGTGAACAGTGTTTGGAGCACAATCCAAGTGATTGCCATGTTTGAAGTGTGTGATGTTTAGTTGATATTTTCACGTGGAAGTAAAACTTCTAAATCAACCTTCGGTAAGCAACTATTTTTAAAAACTTAGCAACTTAGACTTGAGAAAGGGGGAAATCGAAATCTACTTACGGGCTTAGCCCCAGTTTACTCCCTTTATCTTTTCTTGTACGGCTTGATGGGTCTTTTCCTTGTACGGCTCGATGGGGGTCTTCCCATCCTTCTTGCTATAACATGCGGTCGCATTTTACGTTTACTTACTGACAAATAGTGCGTTGTGGAGCTGAAAACATCTCCTCCTGACCTTTTCAGATAGCCTGTTAACAGCTCAGTGTAGATGATCAATTACTGTAACTCGGGGTTTTTTAATCCAGTGGCATTCTCCATTCTTTTCCTGCATACCTCGGGACCACAAGTATCCATAGTGGATGTCGAAAGTTGGGCCTGGGTCCGATCCATTAGCCCTAATTTCTCGTACTCACAACATTAAAATGTAAAGATATAAAATGACAAGAACAGAACCTGGTAATCCGACTTTTTCCTGTTCAGTGGGATCATCGATCCGTCACTCATTTGCTTCTCGAATTCTACTGAGAAACGAACGGATACTTCTGGTCTGGTATGGAATTGCATGAAAGCATGAAACTTTATGCTTCGTTTTCATGACCTTTGGATTTGAACGGGTACTAGTGGAATAGGTTATTCAGATATTGTCTGGTCGTACAAGAACATTACGAGTATATCAAGTATGTTGGGTAGTTAGATGGCAAAGAATGAATCAAGATGTACTGTAGATATAAACGCGGAACATGGATGAAAGGAGACTAATACCATCAGCCTAAACGTTTAGGTGCAAGACCACTAGTCAAAGTTGATACGAAAGCAGTGTCTCAAATTTCTGCATGACTTCGTCACGTCTACTATTAGCGGAACGAGTTCCATTGACGGATCCATTGCAGTCAGACTAACGACATGTAATTTCTGCAATTTGTTGGAGAAAGAGGTGTCATTGTTCATCAGTAGATGGTAACAGTAGGTGGGGAATTTGCGACGGAAGTGCTCCCTACCGTTTGAGATTTCTACCTCGTTTCGTTTTAGCGAATACGTCATGCAACAGAATTTGCGGTGGAGGACACATGACTGAGTCTAATTCCAAAATTTTTTTAGTTTTAAACTGAGATGTTGTATGCATTGGTATTTGAGTAATATGCAATTGTATACAAGTATATTTTGGTGACTTACATGATCTCCGTAATATTTTGGACAATGTTTTGGATCTACGGTTGGAAATTGCGAGAGATTTTGGTTTCCACGAAGTTTTACATATGCTGAATGGACCTCAACTTATGGGAAAATGAAAGGGCGACAGCATAGAAAACACTAAGGATGGGAAGACCCCATCAAGTCGTACAAGGGTGAGACAAAATAGGTAAAATGGGGCTAAGCCCCCATAGAGTCGATATGAGATATCTGCTTTATTGCACCTAAGATATTCGAGCTACAAGTCGTATCATCTATAAACAACAGGAGTATCCAAAGAAGCATCATCTAGTGTGATTGCTCTCCTATGGATTGCATCGGCCATTGCACTCTATTGAGCAATGGACACATGTTGTCTAAAATATGCTACAAAGTATGAGAGTGAGAGTGGTACCCCTTGGCGCTTAACATGATAAACTCTCGTACACTCCCTACCAAATGTGTCGAATGCTATGTCCATTGCTCCATATAACTCCAAGGGTAGAGGAACAAAGAGGTGACCTCGCTGCATACCCCTATACTTGGAGACCTTGCGAGCTGCTACTACACTCGCTGCCCATCCAAGGGGATGGGTAATCACTCCCTCCAAAACTGTATCACGCGTAAGGTCAGTAACCACGACATCCGCTATTATCATCTCGGACCAAGTATAAGTTTGCCCTTACATGTGTTGTCTGCAAAGCATACAAACGCTCCCTCCAAGCCAAGTATCCATTCTCTCATGCAATAGCAAACACTATGTCCCTAATAGCATCATGGGTAGTTATCCTCTGTCCTCCAAAAGGACACCATGTCATATGGACCGCAATTTCATCTTCTGTAGAACCACATTCACAAGTGAGTAATGAAGATGAAGATGGTTGGACCAAATCTAGGCAAAATCTCATTGCTATAGAGGCAATAACTAGTGTGAGTCAGAATGCACTAATGCATGGTCGAGCTAGGATCCAAGAGATTGCACCTTGGCCAGAGCAAGAGCAAAGATGTGCTCTAGTAGCCCAAGGAATGGACAAGTCAACTAAGAGAGAATGTAGTGTATGCTGACACTATCGCTCCATCAAGGAAGACTATAAATCTCTAATCCAATCTAACAATAGTGAAACAAAAGATGGAAAGTCCTCTATCGTGCGTATATACATTGCTACACAACATACATCGCTTTCAACATCACACACTATAGATGCACAACTCAGACATAAGTCATACATAGACTCTCAAGTGCCACAATAATCAATTTTTCCATAACTCAAATCACACTCAATCATATTAGTACTTGATCTTTCACTCAACAATATGCCGATAACTAGGCACTAATTTTGGTCAAGCCACACCCACTCTAGCTAAAAGACTCCAGGTGACGCTCACCGGCTTTTTATCCACTCTAGACCAAGAACTTGAAAGCTCAACATCAAAGAAGTGAACTCTCTAAAGCTGCACTTCCAATGTATACCTTTGATTTTGACCTAGATCTCCAACCCTAACAGTCCCATTGACGGTACACTTGACATTGCAAACTGTGCACGCGATGGTGTGCACCACCATGTATTCAGTACCCCAAACAGGAAATCTGACCGTCAACAAGTAGTCTATGAGTAATTGCCAAAATACCTTTGGCTACCAACACTACTACTCCAAAGTCTTAGCAATCTAGATGCGATGCTACAACTAGCATGACATTACAAAAAATTGTGCACTAATTATAGTCAAGCCACACGCACTCTAGCTAAAAGACTCCAAGTAACGCTCGCCGGTTTTCTATCCACTCTAGCTAGGAACTCAAAGGCTCAACATCAAAGAAGTGTGCTCTCTAGATCTACACTTCCAAGGTATACCTCTGATTTTGACCTAGATCTCCACCCTAATGGTCTCATTGACAACACACCCGACGGTGCAAATGGTGCAAGTGATAGTGGGCCCTACTATGGAATCATCACCCCAAACAAGAAATCTGATAGTCAACAAGTAGTCTATGAGTAACTGCCAAAATACCTCTGATTACAAACACTACTGCTCCAAAGTTTGAGCAATCTAGATGTAATTTTACAAATGGTGTGACACATCGTACGCCCGTGTGGATAGACTATCTCTCATATGCCGCAATAACATCAGGAGAGAAAAAGATCCCTCCTCCACCTTTGTCACATAAGTCTCCAAAACGGAACTAAAGCTTATAATGATCTCTTTAGCTGTTGGTTCTCAAAGAGAAAGGTTACAGTGTAGGATAACTAGAAGGATGGGCTGACCCATCAAACCCGCACAAGGATAAAAGAGGTAGAATGGGGCTAAGCCACAATAAACAAAGGTTGTCAAAGGTTCTCCTACACGGTAGGTTTTCTCAAAGACATGGATTCGATGTGAGACTGACCGTACAACGCTTGAGGTATAACCTTGTGAGAGAAATTGAACCCATGAATAACCATATACCTTCTATAGAATGAAATCGAGGAGGGTTAAATCCTAATATCAAACGAATCCCTTCACTTCAATCGTTGCAAATTCCATTTCTCAAGGAATAGTGCAGTTAGTACGACTAGCAACTCAAGTTCAGCCTGAGCTCTTACCTTATGCACATTGACGATAAGCCATGCACTTATGCTTGTAGAAATACTCATGCTATCTAGCTGAAGACGAAAATTTAAAGCAGAAATCGAGTAGGGCCTTACCACTCGACGCATGCTGATCGAGATCGTTACCAACTTTACTTCACCTTTGTCTTTCTCGTTGAAATGTACTCTGGTACCATGTTGGCATATAAGACGTAGATGTTGGTATATAATACTTTCTTGTGGCAAGTCATAACAAGGGCAACAGAATGAGTAATGCCTCAAGTCTTTCTGTGTGAACTTAGAGATTGGGTTCTCGAGCGGTTGGAGCAAATTTCATCGGATACGGAATCTGACTTGGTACCTTTCGCTTCTTGAAGAGACTTGCTAATCAGCAACGTAACAGCAACAATGAGAACTTTGGGATCAATATCCTCTTCTTGCCGATACAAACCCAACCGGCTTGTCTTCTAGGATACGAGAAGTTGAGGCAGTTATGAAGTAGGTCCTTATTTTTCACATGGGACCTTTCACATGAAGTAGGTCCTTATTTTTCACATTTCTCATACAGACTCTATTGGGGCTTAGCCCCATGTTACCTTTTTTTTGTCTCTCCCTTGTACGGCTTGATGGGGTCTTCTCATCCTTCATTTTTCCTACGCGGTCGCCTTTTTCCAAAAATTTTCACATGGGACCTTCTTTCTTGGATATCGGTACATGCCGACGAGAGGTGGTGTAACATCCGGTTGACTTGTCAAAATTCCTTTAGTGATCGTATGCAAAAGAAGCAATGGCAGATATCAATGGATTATTCACTTCAGCCCGTATGTGCTCTTCCGCATGATACAGAGCCGCAAGCAAACTCCAATGCAGTCTAACCGTGTACCTCCTTACACACAGAAAACACATCAAGTGTATTCTTTCTATTCCCGATTGATTTCACTAAAGGAAGGGAGAGTGGTTACCACCTGCAGTACTTAGGCAAAACACTTGAGGACTTTTCTTCCTTGCGGAGATACGGAGTTGGGAAGGGTAGAATTTAGAAAGCAATGTCAACTGCCTTTAGACCTAACTCCATGTTGGAGACACGATTCATAATCACCAAAAGGACATTAGGTGTTAAGGGAGTTCTACTGTTCTCCAGTCTTCATTAAAATGGAATCCGATTTTAGAGGAGTGGTACTCTAAGAGCCGTGTAATCCCAGATCCTGCTGAGATTCTGAGAATAAGAAGCAACGTTGTGTATGATTCCAACCTCGTCTTCCCTTCCATTATGGGCACATTTAAAGATACATTGTACCTTCTGCAGTACTTCACTAAACCTGGTGACGAGGGTGTGAGCGGTGGGAGTTTGGGAGAAGGTAACCTGACTTTGCACTTCTTGCATAGAGAAAACACGTGTGTTTTATTATGGAAACAAGAAGATGATGATATGCAATGTTGAAATGACTTTCATTTTCTTCTCCAGCAGCATCCAAGTTCGAATGGCAATCGATTGCAAATTTTTCACCTAAAGTACGATATTTCTTTTACAATACATGCACTGAATCTCGTGATAACCTCCTTTAAATGATGCAAAACTTTGAGTACCTCAGTCGACGGACTCAAGTCCAATCTAGTATGACCTTGTACTATTCGTACGTTGAAGAGCAAGATCTCTCATCACGGAGAGTATATCAATCATGGTTGTGAAAATTTTCGTCGGATTTCTTGAGGAGGCAGGTCTTTTATGGAAAGGAGCGTAGGCTGATGCGAAATCAATACCGCATCATGCATACTAAAGACAAGCTAATCAAATCCCTTTGGAAGGAACGGGAGAGTGAGAAGGGAGTCAAAGATATTATAGAGTTTTAGAGAGTTCATCTACAGACCTCACAAGAACGAATAGTCTATTCTGTTTATTTTCCAATTTTGGTTCCATTGATATCTAGATTGAAGACTATGGAGAATTAATTAGAAAGTCATGAGGACTTTTAGGTTTTTAGGGTTTAGAGTGACTACTTCACATGGAGAGTGACGGGTTGTGAATTTCCATTTCTAATCTCTTTGTTTTCATGATTGAGTTTCATGGGAATTTAGTTTAAAAATTTTTGAGATGAAAATTGAAAATTATGAGAATTTATAGTTTTTTGAGTTTGGAGATATTGTATTTTCTCATGTGAATTGGGATGTGAATGGTTGTAGTTTTGCATGAATAGTGAGATGTGGAGAGCATCATGTGTTACTATAGTTATTCTTGTGCTAGCCATGGCTACGCTTCCCCATGTGTGGCTACTTAAAGTGGCTCGGGATACACCATGCTCAGTGTGTCAATGATGTTTTACCTTGCAAGGGGTAAAGACACATATGTGAAAGATACACAAGGACTATGATTGGACTACTTGAGATGCTCACATGAGGCGAGAGACCACACATTGATAGCAATGATACTTGACATGATGCATGTTTCTTCTATCCCTTTGTGGACCATCCTAGGAATACCAATCGAGTTGTGGGAGTGGTTAGAATCTCAAGCGGGTTGTATTTTAGTGTTATTTGAGACTAGTTTTCCATGTCCATGTCTATTCCATAGGCTATCCCGTACAATCCATGATGAGGCTAGATAGGCTTGTTGTCTACTACTTGATCATTTAGAACATGATCCCTTGGGCAAGCTAGCACGGTTCTTATTCCTCTTACTCCCTTGATGGTTCCTTTGTTATGCTAGAGGAAGACGTGCGGGGCATAGAAAGGTGACTATTAGATTTTGTTGATTTCAAGCAGGAGATTGTGCTACCCTATATGAGGAGTCAATTAGGGTTGCACTTGTTAGGAGATAGATTCTTTCACATGATACCATAGGATCCACTTCATTATGATTGTGTAGGATATTGGGTGAGGTAGGAAATTTTGTAGAGGAGCACAAGTGCTACACCCTTTATCTATGGCTAGTCCCATTGATGAGACTATCTCTTCTCTATGCTCACTACATCCTACAACAAGAGAGGGAGTACCATGAGAAGTCTTAGAATATCAGCTTGAGCAACTTTTATGTTTTGAAAGGTTGCTTTTTGCACAAGCGTTGTGCATTACCCTTGCTTCTCCTCAAGAGGCTTGTTAGGGATGGTATATGAGCAGCTTAAAGATTGCTTTCAAGCAGATGATCTTTCTAGTGGATTTACCAAGTTGTTTGAGGTGGTTGCAACTATAGCAAGAGGAGATATTGCTATGTTTATTAGTTGGGTGATAATGACTAGTCAACTTCTCACAATGGAGAAAGGCACATTGGGCATTAGACCAATTGCTGTTGGAAAGATCTTTTTGTGCTTGGGTAGCCGCACCATTGTCCTTTGAATCTCACTTCCAAGAGCACCTTAGTCCACATCAATATGGAGTAGCTACACATGGAGGTTGCAAGGCTATTTCCTTATGCATCAAGGCACTCCTAGATATCCATCCAGACAAGGTCGTCATACATGTAAAAATATGGAGTTTAGTGATGAAGTTAGTTAGGACTAACAAAGTAGAAAATAAGCCAAATTAGCCTAGAATATTTTAGAATTATCTAGGAAGCTTCTTGGGAAGCTTCACGGCTAGCTTTAATTGCACCTCAAGGAAGTAGCTTCTAGAAGGAAGTTTCTAGACGCTTCCAACTAGCTTAGCTTACAAGCCAAGTAGACAACTTCTAGAAGGAAGCTTCTTGAGAAGCTTGTTGGCTAACTTGGCTTGCACTCCAAGAAAGTGGTTCAAGGAAGCTTCTTGAGAAGCTTCTCAACAGCCTTGTATGTACCTTATAAACACCGGAGCCAAAGCTCATGCTAGGCATTCAAAGTTTACCCACATTCAAGTGTCCCAATGTGATCTTCCATTCTCCTCTTTGTTTCCTTGGTCTTAGTCTTTTACATAAGTATCAAAGTAGGAATGGGATGGATAGAATTTATGGACCACCAAATCCATTTTTGCTAACCATTGGGATTTTCTTGTCCAAGTAGTACCCAAGTATCATTTCACATAATTCATCACCTCATGCTTTGGGCAAGATTTTTTGCATGCAATCACATTGTCTGAGGAACCCTTGATACTTCCAATTGTAACTTATGGAGAATGGTGGAGTGTTACATCTATGTGTTAATAAATTAGATAAATTGGGTGTAATGGGATAGAGAAGTAGCCATGGAAGTAATACTCAATGTTATCATTGCTATGCAATAACAAATCAAGCACCTTACTCAATTTTTGGATGAAAAAGACCATAAACAACATGAATACATAGAGAGAGTACCAGTTTGAGATGAAGAAGATCAAATCCAATTCCCAAAAACCTAAGGTGTTTTTGAAGGCAAGAATCTCTCAAGCATAGTGGAGAATTTTGTGTTTGACTACAAATATTACTTTGAAGTTACATATAACAATATGGAGTTTAGCAAAAAAGTTAATAGGGCTAACAAGGTAGCAAATAAGATAAATTAGCCTAGAATATTCCAGAAGTATCTAGGAAGCTTCTTGGGAAGCTTCTCAGCTAGCTTAGCTTGCACTCCAAGTAGATAACTTCTAGAAGCTTCCAACTAGCTTAGCTTGCACACCAAGTAAATGGCTTCTAGAAGGAAGCTTCTTGAGAAGCTTCCCAATTAACTTGGCTTACACTCCAAAAAATTGGCTTAAAGGAAGCTTCTTGAGAAGCTTCTCAAGTGCCTTGTGTGCTCTTTATAAATACAAGATCCAAAGCTCGCAGTGCATTCGGAGTTTTCACACATTCAAGTATCTTAATGTGAGTTTCTATTCTCATATTTCTCTCCTCGGTTTTAACCTTTTTACACTACCAATCTTCAAGATGAACAAAAATAGATTCTCTTTGCTTCTAGCCAATTGGATGGTGTGGCAAAAATTTAGTGGTGATGCTGAGTGGAGCAAGTTGAACAATAAATTTTTGCACCAATCTTGACGTGGGCAAAATTGAAGAATACAATACTTGGTTGATTGTAAGCTATAAATGCCACATAAGCCGCACGAGCTAAGTTGCCAAAGTTGAAGCAGATTGGCTTTGTAAGTAACTATATCATGCAATTCCAAAACATCATCATGCAAATTCTAGATATACAAAAAGATGAAGTTCTTGATTGATTTGTGAGGGCTTGAAGTCACAAACGAAATTGGAGGTGACCATGCAAGAGCCACAAAAAATGGAAGAAGCCATGTAGTTGGCTGAGCACTTTGATTCCTTGGTTGTGACAAATTGGTCTTGACCTTGACCTACACAAAACCTACCAATACACTACACACGGGTGGAGAACAAATACCAATAGAGATTGATACTGTCCAACAGAGACCACTTGGTACAATGGATAGAGAAAGATTGCAATAAAATGGTGGTTGTTTTTATTATCGCCAAGTTGGACATTGCATTACTGAATGTCCACTTAGGAATGGACTACCTTGAAAAATTGTCAAGATGGAGTTTGTGGAGCACATTGATCAAGGAAACAACAAATCTCAATAGGAGATTTTGAGCTACATGTTGGGAACTTGATTAGTTCCAATGGGATCAAAGGCTCAACCTATACAAGTTTGCTTCACTTGCAAGGTATGATATTTGATTGAGATTGTAGGATTTTGGTTGATTCTAGAAGTTTGTAGAATTGCATGTCCATGCAATTAGCGGAGGAATTACATATTCCTATCAAACTTGTAATTGGAAGTAAATTAATGACAGTAGATGGTAGAAAGAGTTTTGCATTCCGTACTTCACATCCTGTTACATTGAGGATTGGAAAGGAGTATTTAGAGAGTATGAGGTTTATAGTGACATCTCCACACATATGATATCATTGCCTTGGCTTGGACATCATAAGGTTAAATTTGATTAGAACCGATGACAAATTCACGTACAATACCAAGGTAGGAATTTCCGATTAGGTTGTTTAGCACCTTTGAGTAAGACACCTAAGAATAGTCAACTCCAAGAGGTAAATTTATTCCAGGAAGGTAACCATAGGGCAAGCTTTGAAGAGAGATGAGTCCCAAGATGTGCAGTTTGTTAAGAAAGCAACCATGAACCAAGCCTTGAAGGGTGATGAGTCCCTACATGGGAAGTTTGTTAGTGAAGCAACCATAGACAAATCTTTAGAGGAAGATAAGTCTATTTTTGCAGTGTGGATCAAACAAATTACACAAGGAGAATCTGAGGAGAGGCAAGAGCCTCATCAAGCAATGGTTGATCAAATAGTTCAAGAGTTTGCGGATGTGTTTTTGGATGATCTACCAAAGGGATTACCCTTGGATTGTGGTATGCTCTTCAAGATTGAGTTAGTGCAAGGGAGTACTCCATTGAGTAGACCAATCTATTGGCTCTCACCAAAGGAGTTGGAGGAGTTGCGGAACAACACTTATAGAGATGTTGGAGAAGGATTTCATATGACATAGTACATCTCCTTGGGAAGCACCAATACTATTTGTTCCAAAGAAGGATGGAGGACTTTGTTTCTATATCAACTACCACAGGCTCAATAAACAAATGGTGAAAATGCATATCCCTTACCTCAAATTGATGACTTGCTTGATCAATGGAGCAGAGCACAATACTTCTCCAAGTTGGATCTTTGCAGCGGCTATTGGCAAATCCCCATTGATAGGGAGGATGTGCAAAAGATTACATTTTGTATAAAGTATGGGCACTTTGAGTGGAGAGTTCTACCTTTTAGGCTCACTAATGCTCCAACAATCTTCATGGATCAGATGCATTGAGTGTTGGATGGACTATTGGATGTGTACATGGTAGTGTTCTTGGATGATATTTTAATCTATAGCAAGATAGAGGTAGAACAAGTGAATCAATGCAAGAAGTTCTAAGACAACTACAACAATGGAAATTTTATTGCGAGAAATCAAAGTGTGCAATTTGGCAGAAAGAAGTTACCTTCTTGGATCACAAGATCACATCGGAGGGGATCAAGATAGAAGAGGAGAAAATCAAGGCCATTATTGATTAGCCTACTCCGATGGATGCTATATAAGTATGGGCATTTAATAAATTGGCCAATTTTTATTGATGGTTCATCCACTATTATGCCCATGTAGCCGCACCATTGATTGATCTCTTGGGAAAGAACTTGAGCTTTCAGTGGACCACCAAGCACAAAGAAGCATCCTAGAAGCTGAATATATGTTATCTTCAAGAGACATTCTTCAACCATATAATCCCCAACTACCTTGTGTGGTTGGATTTGATACTTCTAACTTTGCAATTGAAGCGGTATTGCAGTAAGAATTCCTAGATAGATTACATCCCATTGCCTTTGTATCTTGCTGACTAAATACAACTAGAAGGAATTACTCTACTTGAGATCGAGAACAACTAGCAATGGTGTTGTCACTAAAGTATGGTGGCATTATCTCTTGGGGAAAGAATTGGTCTTGCAAATTGATCACAAACCATTGTTGCAGACCTTACATTTAGAGCACATGAAGAGTCGACATCATCAATGGGAGGAACAACTACAATCATTTGAAATCAAACTCAATTATAAACCCAATCAGTTCCATGTCATCCCCAATGCCTTATCACACCGACCTGATTTGAAATCTCTTCCTCTCATCATGAAGGCTATTACTACGGTGTCAGTTGACTCCAAGATCCAAATTGAGTTCAAGATAGCTTTGCAATAGGATCCCTTCTTTCAGATGGTAGAAGGTCATCTTGCAGCATGCAACAAGGAGTACAAAATTTTCTCCTTCAAGGGAGACCTTCTATTCTATGAGAATTGGCTTTATGTGCTAGCCAAGGATTATTTATGACTTCTGTGCCTTCAAGAAGCCCATGACTTACCAATTGTTGGTCACATGGGTGTAGACAAGACCTTGGGTGCCCTCCAATGCCAATAGTGATAGCCCAACATGACATAAGATGTTCAAAAAATTTTTTGGTCTTGTGAGAGCTGCCAACGCAACAAGGCCGGCAACCAGAAACCGAGTAGACTCCTTCAACCACTCCCCATTCCATATGCTCAATGGGAACACATGGCTTGGATCTCATCACCTCTAGCTGAAGACAAAGCAAGGTCACATGACAATAGTGGTGTTTGTGGATAAGCTTAGTAAGCAAATCCATTTGGTACCAACCTTTGATACCCTAGATGCTCCAACATTAGCATAGATATACTTTGACAATGTCTTTAAACATCATGGGATGCCACACATACTCATCTCTGATCGTGATCCTTGATTCACTAGAAAGTTTTGGCAAGCACTCTTCTAGAGACTCAACACCAAGCTTGCTTTGTCCATGGCCTATCATCCTCAAACTGATGGAAAAAGTGAACAAGCAAATAGCACCTTGGAGGATATGCTTTGGCCTTCATCAACATTCACCATACCAATTCAGATGAATGTCTTGCAGTTGCGTAGTTTGCATACAATAATTCCAAATAGGCAAGCACCATGTTATCTCTTTTCTTCCTCAATTTTAGCCAAGATCCACTTGTTCTTGATTCTCTTCTTGCTCTTCCTCCATCTCATGTCCCTCATACTTCAACCTTGACCACCATATCCCAATCTCAACAAGCCAAATTCCACCTCCTTGTTGCCCAAAATCATTAGAAACAATATACAAACCACCATCGTTGTGATTTTCACCTCCTTGTTGCCCAAAATTGTCAGAAACAATATGCAGACCACCATCGTCATGATTATCACCTTTCAAGTTGGTGAGAAGATCATGCTATTGTCTAGTAACCTAACCCTCTCACTTGATACCCAAGTCTGTAAACTTGCTCCTAATTCAATAAGACCCTTTGATGTCACCCAAATAATCTCTCTTGTTGCTTATCACCTTGCCTTGCCTTACCTTGTCATATGAGAATCCACCTTGTCTTTCATATTTCCAAGTTGAAACCCTTTGTTCCTAACCCATCTTCTTTTTCCTCTTGTGTCCAACCTCCTCTTCCTCTCATCCTTATCAATGATCATGAGGAGTATGAAGTTGATCGTATCCTTGCACGTCGCCACATCCAACAAGGCCGTTGATAACATAATGGAGTACAAGGTCCTTTGGAAAAGGGATCCTTTTCATGATGCCACATGAGAACCTCTTTCTTACCTCCAAATGCACAAACGGCTATCCAAGAGTTTGAAGCTTCATTGGCAACGGCGATGTCACCAACTAGCAGTGGGGGGATATGTAATAATATGGAATTTAGCGATGAAGTTAGTTAGGACTAATGAAATAGAAAATAAGCCAAATTAGCCTAAAATGTTCTAGAAGTATCTAAGAAGCTTCTTGGGAAGTCTCCTGACTAGCTTAACTTGCACCACAAGTAAGTAACTTCTAGAAGGAAGTTTCTAGAAGCTTCCAACTAGCTTGGCTTGCAAGCCAAGTAGGCAGCTTCTAGAAGGAAGCTTCTTGAGAAGCTTCTCAAGAGCCTTGTATGCTCCCTATAAATACTAGAGATGAAGCTTATGCTAGGCATTCAGAGTTTATCCACATTCAAGTGTCCCAATGGAATCTTCCATTCTCCTTTTTCTCTCCTCGGTCTTGGTCTTTTACACTATATGTGGATATTGGGAATGTTTTCAATAACGTCTCTTAGGCATCCATCTTTAGAGAGCTTAGGGAAACCGGTAGATCCTTGGCAATTCTCATTCCCTATGTGCAATCATTCTATGGCCCTCCTACTTCCTTTTACTACTAGCATGGGTGGCCATAGAAGGGAGTCATTATCTTGGAGTTAATTGTTGGTACATGAATGGGAGATCCTTTAGGATGACCTTTAATTATCATGGCTCACTTTAGAGTTGTCTTATCTACTACTTTGGCCATGCTAGGTTGTATATTTCACTCCTTTGATCATTTGACTACTGAGCTACATATTGTAGGCTTGAGAGTCAAGGTATCAAAGTGCAGAGCATGGTTCCTTTTAGGTATCTTTTCCCACCTTGAGCTTCCAAAGTGGTGTGTCACATCTCTAGATGGACTATGTATTCTTGGAGTGCCAATAGGATCTGAGGATTTTTTCACATGCTTCTTAAACGCTACGCTTGCAAAGGATATTCTCCATGTAGATGACCTTCCTCTACTAGGAGATCCGCACGTGACCTTTGGTATACTCTGCTTTAGTATTGCTGTCAATCTACTTACCTTCTCTACACAGTCCACTCTTCCTTGACTTTCCTATCACATCTGATGCACGCCATTTGTAGTGTTGCATCTAGATTGCTCAAACATAGGAATTGCAATGATTGTAGTTAGAGTTATTTCAATAGTTTCTCAAAGACAACTTTTTGACGGTCAGATTTCATGATTGGGGTACTGACTTCATGGTGGGGCCCACCGTCACTTTGCACTATTTGCACCATCAAGTGTGTCATCAATAGGACCATTAGGGTTTCAGATCTAGCTTGAGTCCAGGGGTATACTTTCAAAGTGCAGCTCCAGAGAGCTCACTTCTCTAATGTTGAGCCTTTGAGTTCTTGGTTATCATGGACAGAGGCCGGTGAGCGTCACCTGGATTCTCTTAGCTAGAGTGGGTGTGGCTTGACTGTAATCAATACCCAATTGTTGGCAGTTTATAGAGTGACAAATCAAGTACTGATTTGAGTTGAGTGGATTCAAGAGTTGTAAACAATCTGATTATATCAGAGAAGTGAAATCAAGGGAAATTGGGTGCAAGAAATTTGAGTGTTGATGGTATCTCCAAGCTTGGTGGATTGTTGGTAGCTTGATTGAAGTTCAGTTTTTCCTTGGTGTGCAGAAGCTCGTTGCTTGATGGAAATTTGGCAGTAAGGCAGACGGTGTGCAGAAGCGCTAGCCAATTTTTGAGTATAAAAGGAGAAAATTTCGAGTAGTGGTTATGATTTTGAGCTCAAGAGGTGAAGGCAAGACTAATTTGATACGAGTTGGGCTCAAAAAGTAAAATTGAAGGTAGAGTTGTGAAGTTATTCTTGTGAATTTGTGATTTGGAGAAACTTGTGTTTTCAATTTGGCTTGAGTGAAGAGTTAGCAGGGGATTTGGCGGTCAGTCAAATTTTAGGGTTTATGTCAGATTTTATGTCAGATATTACATCAAATTTTGGCCAGATTTAGAGGAGTTTTGCCAAGTTGGAGGAGTTTTGCAAGTTTGGAAGAGTTTTGCCAATATTTGGAGGAGGTTCAAAGGGGCAAGAAGAAAGGCCTCATTTGAAGCATAGGGCTATGGGCTATGAGAGGCTAAGAAGGCCTAGGGCTAATGTAAAGTAGATCTTGGTCATTGGTTGGCAAAATCTGCCCATCTTGCTAGATTGTGTGCAACAGAGTTTGACCCCTAGATTTCTTGTTCCTAGATTGGTGCCCTATCCAACTAGTACACCCTTACTTGTTGTCCTAGTGACTTTGCCATTATTATCTATACACTTGTAGCTTTGGCTAGGAGAGGCAATTTGATCCTATTCTTGGTAATCCTAGTAGCTTAGGACTTAGATACGAACTTCTCTTATGTTAAAAGCAAATGGTGGTAGAGTTAGTCCCGTGTTTTTTTATGAGATGGCGGGTTTTCATTTAGATTTCTTGTGATTAGACCCCCTCCATTCTCTACTTCCTGTTTGTGCATCATGTTTGTGTGAGGTGCCTTGGTTTTTGAGCGTTGGTGCTTTGGTGTGCTCTTGATAGTGAGGTTGGAGTGATGATAGTCAGACTACCTTTGTTTCTCTCCGGTGAGGCAGGAAGTGATGACTTGCAGACTATGAGAGTGCGTGTTGTGATTGCAGGTTATAAGTTGCCCTTTCCTCTAGTGTAGTTATCTCAGTTAGAGTTACATTAGTGGGTGATGCTTAGTTGGTATTCGCACTTGGTGGGGTACTTGTGGTTGCGACTTGCAGTTGCGTTTTGTGGTTCTAGTTTGCTGTTGCAGTTTGTGATTACAGTTACTTTGTCACAACAGAGTTCTTTGGGGATTCCAGAGGAGATAGCCATGCAATACGCAATGGGTTTACTTGGAATGGTACTCGGTATCAACGTGTATCTCAAGTCCTAGTGAAGGAGGAGATTGACTTTGAGTTGGAGTTTGATATAGGAGTTGATTTAGTTGATAGTGCACTTGGTGTGTCCACACTGTTGTTGTGGGACATGGACAAGATTTATGGGGCCTCCAAAGGCCCTAGGTGTTACTCTGGAACAGTAGGTACCATTGAGTTGGATGACTTCATCTAGGAGTTTGATAGTTGGTGTGATCTACAGCAGATGCGGAACCCGACTTTGTTTACACCTTTCATGGCATGGAAGGGGTTGTTTCAGCATCTGGAGGGTCTGCCGATGGATGACTACTATGAGTTCAGGAGAGCTCATTTGGAGGAGATCAAATATGGAGACAATATTGATCTCCAACTATGTCTCTATCACTTCAGGTTTGGTGGCCAGGAGTAGATTGGTTGTACCTACGAGTTCTAGCTCAAGTAGTGTTAGTGGAGCTAGTGGAGGTGCACTAGCTGGAGATAGTGCTACTACGAGTAGAGGTACCGTTGTAGGAGGTTGTGTGGTACTAGGGTTTAACTCCATGGTGGAGTTCTTCTTGTGTTTAAGGTAAAACTACCAAGGAGTGCGGACTCACAAGCTGAGGAGCTTGCAAGAGTTCCAGCAGAAGGCTAGAGAGAGCCTACATGAGGCATACACTCGCATGAGATGGATGATCAGTTTCACTCAAGGAGTTGTTGAGGCCCAAGCAATCTAGTCTAGTTTTGGTATGGGATAGTGGACAAGGAGTTGTGACGTAGAGTTTGTGATGCTACATTGTTACAGGCTACTTAACCTACTTTGGCAATGGTCTTTTGTTTGGTTGAGCGTATTGAGCTCAACATGGTGAAGGAGAGGGTGGTGGCATCTTGATTTGGTAGAGAGACCTCATCCACAGTTGTTACTTCTTCTAGAGTGTAGCAGAGTGCACCACGCCCAGTTGGTGCACTCTGCTACACTTTGGTTTTTGAGGACAAGGTGGACAGCCCAGATCCTATGGAACAAGTGGAGGGCCTAGTGGAGCTAGACCCTTACTTTCATTTTTGGGTCAGCAGCAGCCAGTGAGTAGTGGTGTTGTTTTTTGGACTTGTGGTGAACCTCACTATAGGAGAGAGTGTACTTAGGGCAGCAGACCTTATACCTCTGGTACATTACGGCCATCACAGAGGTAGTGTGAGCATTGCCACAGATTTGGTCACACAAGTGACCGATGCTTTGACCTACACCCGGAGTTATGGAGTGGTAGAGCTACTATGGTAGGTAGTAGAGGAGCTCCAGTTCATGGAGGACAAGGTGGTAGAGGTGGTGGTAGAGGATCTACACCTAATAGGGCTATAGTATCTGCCCTTACTTCTGATACAGCTATGGCTACTCGGATTGAGCAATTGGAGCAGAGATTGGTTAGTATGGCCATTGCTCAGAGGAGATCAAATTTGGGTGCTGAAGCTTCCAACTCATATCTTGGTGATAGAGATGCTTTGGACTTCATGTGCAGAGCAACATAGGTGGATGCATCTGTAGTAGTGACTAGGAGTGCAGTACATGCTCCAGAGCCTAGAGGAGCATCAGTGGAGTTGGACCCACAAAGAGGAGAGGTTGGGAGACAGGTCAGACTTCCCTACTCTTTCACACTATCTGAGGCATTGCAGACAACATCCATGGCTCCTAGACGTCCTAGTGCAAGTGTGGTAGGTGGTGATGGAGTGCATGATGTACTACCTGCTAATCAGTTACCTACTACTACATAGACTAAGTCTAGCATGATGTTGGAGGTGGCTCAGCTGCTTATGCGGCATCCTTTGTTTTTGGCCAGTGACATGTTTACATTGGGAGTTGACCCAGCCCCAATGTTCTGGTTGGCTGCCATGCTTTGTGAGAGTAGGGATGATGTGGTTCCTACTACTAGAGCAAAGGTGGTTTGGAGCTAACTTGGTTGAGAAGCATTGGATCCATTCAGCGACCAGTGGTTTATGGTAGGCAATAGTGGCTAGATTGGAGGAGTTGCCATCTAGACCGGCCTTTGAGAGAGCACGGTTTACACTTGGTGTTGTCCTATTAGATAACCAGAGGGGGATTTTCAGTTTGGTGGGACCTTCAAGGAAGGTCTATATACCATAAAGAGTCTTGTTAGATTCTGGTGCGCAACCTCTTATGTTGGGAAGGTTGCAATTGTCGGTCTGGAGTTACGAAAGATTGATGTGGAGAGGTGTCTATTTTAGATCCATACATCTCTAGATGGTGGTTCAACACAGTACATCACACATGAGGAGCTTGTTGTCCAAGTTTAGCCTAGTCATCCGACTGATAGCTCGGTGGTGAGAGCTCAGGCTATTGCAACAATAGCTTAGTCATATGATGTGCTAGTTGGGGGAGCAATGTTATACCCCATGGGTTTCAGTATTGACTATTGGGAGGAGATAGCTTCCTATAGACCAAGTTGGCAGTCTGGTGAGGGACAGGTATGTCGCCTACTAATACGCTTTAGTAGTGGCAGTCTTGGTTCACTATAGTTTGGGACCATGGCAGCATTAGTTTTAGCTTTCAATGATGAAGTTACTTGGCCTGGTGACTTGTTGGAGAGGAACGCCCATGCAAAGGATACTCTAGTACCAGAGAAGATCACTTGGATTTGAAGTATGAGTGCGATTGTTCCATCCACCTTGGATGTTTCATTGTGGAGTTCAGAGGAGGCATTGCAGCAGCATGCAAATCAATTGGTGCAATAGGCTTAGAGTGGAGCCTTTGTACCATCAGGAGATGAGTGTGAGGTTGAGCCTCCAAAGTCACTTACTTTGACACCTCTGGATACCACACTCATTGCTTGGCAATATCTAATAGAGGGGATATGTCTATTGGAGTTGTTTGGTGAGATTAGCACCGGACTAGCTACGGTATTACATGCGGGTATACGAGTACAGAGGTACTTGTATGTAGAGAGAGATGAAACTATTGGGTAGGTCTCTCTACATCATGTGGCACACTCAGCCTATTGGTATCCAGAGTTATTACCAATGTCAATAATCAGAGGTTACCAAAAGGCCCTACAAGTAGATATTTCCTTACTCGGGGCGCATGATCTAATGAGATATGGACCTATTCACTTGGTGATTTCTAGATGGCCATGTCAAGGACATACACGTGTTGTCCGAGGTTTGGGTCTTCAAGATCCTTGTTCTAGTGTGTTTTGGGAGATGTAATGGATACTACAACATCTCCAGGTTCATCAGCCCGTTCCTCCACCTTACTTTTTGGAGAACGTTCCTTTGATGCATGATTCTTACACCAAAGTGGTGGCAAGTACACATCACGTCCATTCTTGGATGGGACCCATTGTATTGTTAGATGCAGCCAGAGTGGGATCACAGGTTCATCATCTTTGTCTTTGGTGGACAAACCTCTTACCTAGAGAGGTTCTACAGCATGCTTATGATGGGATTCAGCGACTTGACCACATCCTTGTGGATGATATCTTGGATGTTGGGCGTTAGTCTCAGACAATGGTAGTGGCTGATAGACCACCTATGGCAATGGTGAACCTAGTTGGACAGCCTAGAGCCGCATTTCCCACACTTATGAGTTTCCTAGGCTCTCATGCTTTTTGAGAGGGAGGACCTGGACTTGTTTGGGACTCACAGTTACAGTAGTTGGTGGAGCCCAATGCTGATGAGAGAGAGCGGGCAATGGGTTTTTGCACCAATATTATTGTTGTTCTAGCAATGTCAGAGGCATCCAAGCGTAAGGTGTAGGTCAAGCTATGGACCTGAATTGCTCTTGACCTGGATTGTGAGCCTTGGCTTGGCAGAGCAGTGTAGGATGCGCTTGATAGGCATCACCACTTGGACACTTGTGAGCCCTATGCCTATTGAGGCGATTTAGACACATGCTGGGGGTGATGGACCGAGTGGGCATGGTATTCTTGAAACATAGCCAGTAGCTACTAGGGAGAGTGGTCTACTTGGAGTCCATCCAGGTGAGCGTGGGCTACTTGGATTACACCCTTGGTCCACTTGGGATGCAGCTAGAGGACGTGTGGAGCTTGCAGCCAGAGTGGAGTGAGTTTTTCACACTAAGGTTGGGACCTCTAGTGGTTGGGAGCATGACACTATTGCTCCCAAGGGCCCAATGTAGCAGCCAGTAAGTACCTTCCACTCCTACTACAGTTATAGAGGATACTTGGGAGCCAGATTTTGGACCCAAGCTTACTGGAGAGGAAAGACGGAGGGTTTGGAGGTTCTTGAGGAGCCACACGAGTTGTTTTGCCTTCAATATGAAGGATTTGGGTGCTTTGAAGGGACTTAGTATACAGATTGAGCTGACTAGCGATATACCAATTTTCCAATATCCTTATTGATATAGTGAGATGGAGAGGACATTGATTTAGAGTCAGAGTAGTGACCTTTTTGAGGTTGGTTTGGTGGAGATTTCACATGGAGAGTATGCATCAGCGACAATGATGCCAGCCAAGAAGGATATGCATGGCAACTACACAGATAGGTGGATGTGTGGAGATTACCGTCATATCAACCAACAGACTAGGGCTGATCGGCATGCCATGCCTACACCAAAGGAGATTTTTTATGCGATTGGGCATGCAAAGGTCTTCAATACTTTGGATCTTCGAGCGGGATATTATCAATTGCCAATTAGGGAGGAGGATAAGTCCAAGACAACATTTTAGGCTATTGATCCTCATTGTAAGGATGTGTTATATCAGTGGAGGTTCTTACCATTTGGGTTAAAGAACACTCCTGTTGAGTTCCAGAGGGTCATGGATAGGATCTTAGCTGGATTGGATTTTTGTCGGTGCTATATTGATGACATTTTGGTCTATAGCACTATTGCGGAGGAGGAGAGATAATTGTTGGAGGTGTTTGAGAGGTTGAGATCTCATGGACTCAAATTACATCTTGGAAAGTGTAGGTTCTTCCACAAGCAGGTTGAGTATTTAGGTCACACTATCTACCCCAGAGGACTTGGGGTTCATCAGCCCAAGGTGGAGGCTATTGCACGTATTCCTCGGCCTACGGATGTGAGCAGAGTGCAAGCATTCCTTGGATTAGCAAACTTGTATCACCGCTATGTTAGAGGATTAAGTGCCATTGCCAAGGCCTTGACAAAGCTGACCAAGCTTACACATGGTGGTGTTGGGGAGATGAGCAGGAGTGAGCTTTTGTAGAGCTCAAGGAGAGGTTGACATCTACTCCTATTTTGAGGAGACCTATTAGAGGATGACCATTTCAGGTTCATATTGATTGGAGTATGTTGGAGCTTGGAGTGGTGCTCACTCAGCAAGATGATGAGGAGAAGGAGTTTGTGGTGGCCTATGCTAGTTGCTCTAAGAATTCAGCGGTTGATGGAGTCCAATAAGCTTTCAGGGAAACTTGCATGATGGGCTCTGATTTTACAAGAGTATGATTTCATGGTTGTTCACAAACTTGGAGTGGTGAACCATGATGCAGATGGGTTGAGTAAAAACCCATGTCCCAGCCAGTAGGATCAGACTAGAGCACGTTGGCATGGTAAGATAGATGAGGAGATGGTGCCAGGTTGCCATGCATCGGCCTTTCTATGTATATTTTAAGAGGCTTTGGTGGTATTTCTCTCAGCGCATACATGAGGAGTTATTGAGGTCATAGATCTAGGAAGTGAACATATTGGTACAGTTCAGCGAGACATTCATGTCTTAGTAATGGACTATCTTTGCACTGGTGTTGTGGGTGGCAAAGTTGGGGCCAAGGAGAGAGACCGTGTTCTTCAGCAAGCCAGACGGTTCAAATTGGAGGGAATACACCTTTGCGTGTATGGAGGGATGGTAGAGTGCAAGTAGTACCTCTTCCATCTTAGAGACCATAGTTGGTCCGTTATGCTCATGAGGAGCTAGGACATTTTGGACTAAAACATACATATAGCTTACTCTAGAGTCATTATTGGTGGTGTGGTATGCAGACCGAGGTACAATAGTTTGTTGCCAGATGTGTGGTTTGTGACCAAGTTAGAGCATCATTCAATTCTCCTACGCCACAGTTACACCCATTACCTATCATGGGATTGGGTTACCGTTTGAGTTTGGACTTTGTTGGACTTTTATTGCTGATTGTGAGACATCATCGGTATGTTTTGGTGATGGTGGAGCACTTCTCCAACTGGATTGAGTTGGTGGCACTTCCTGACAAGTCTAGTGAAGGGACAACTTACTCATTCTTGGATTGAGTTCTTAGTCATTTTGGTGCACCAGCTAAGGTTTTGACTGATCAAGGTATAGAGTTCTTGGGGGAGTTTCAGGTCTTGTGTGACAAGGCTTTGATTGATCATTGTACTTCATCCCGAGAGCACCTTGAAGCAAATGGCTTAGTAGAGAGAGTGGTTCAGAGGATTGCAAAAGTATGGTTTGCAAAGAGGCCACTTGGGAGATTGGGAGATTGGGATCTCTAGTTTCCTTGGTTGGCCATGGGCTATTGGTTCAGCCGGCAAGCCTCCTTAGCATCCTTCTCTCCATACTTTCTACTCTATGGATGAGATCCAGATTTACCTACAGCCATTTTTCAAGATGCTACTATAGTTTTGGACTTGGATGACCCCGATGTATGGATGAGCGCATGTTCTCAACGGGCAGAGATCTTTTGGAGAGTGATGCGGATGGCCTTTGAGAACTTGGTGATTGCTCAACATAGAGATACTTTACACTATGCTACCATTCAAGGAGGAGGTTATAGATCCTTGATCCATCGATTTCATCCATGGACTATGTATATCTACAATAGACAACACCGACGACACTTGATGTTTTGACAGGCCGCACTATCTTGAGAGTGCATGAGATTTTTCCATCTGGAGTCCTTGTGTTAGAAGGATGTGATGGTGCTGTTTGGAAGGATCATGTGCGCAATTGTGTGCCATGCTACCTCCCAAACATTGATGGTACTATGGACCCAAGCTTGGCACTTGTACGTACATGCTTGAGGTGTATGTTATATGGCTCTTCTGGTGGAGCTACTACTACGCTAGTGTGTGATAGTTGTTCAAGAGGATGGCATATTGCATGTATGACTCCTCCCCTCACGGTAGTTCCTCAAGGACAGTGGTTATGTCCTAGATGTACTTGACCTATAGGTAGTTCATTCTTTATATGGTATAGATTGCAGACAGGCAACTAACGATGGGGCTCCATAGCACATGGTCTCCTGATCTTTGCCCATCATAGGGTATACCATATACTTGGAGTAGATGGCTATCTGGAATTAGAGGGACCTAACCGCCAGCTAGGGGTGCAATTGTGGCACTTTAGAGCATATGTATGACTTATGTGTGAGTTGTGCTTCTATGGTGTATGATGTTGATAGCAATTTATGTTGTGTAGTGATGTATATATGCACGACAACTATCATGCCATTTGTAGTGTCGCATCTAGATTGCTTGGACAGTGGAGTTGCAGTGACAGTAGTTAGAGTTATTTCAACAGTTTCTCAAAGACTACTTTCCGACGATCAAATTTCATGATCGGGGTACTAACTTCATGGTGAGGCCCACCGTCACTTTGCACCGTTTGCACCGTCAAGTGTGCCGTCAGTGGGACCGTTAGGGTTTCAGACCTAGCTCAAGTCCAAGAGTATACTTTTGAAGTGCAGCTCCAAAGAGCTCACTCTCTGATGTTGAGCCTTTGAGTTCCTGGCTATGGTGGACAGAGGCCGGCGAGCATCACCTAGATTCCCTTAGCTAGAGTGGGTGTGGCTTGACTGTAATCAGTGCCCAATTGTTTGCAGTTTATAGAGTGATAGATCAAGTACTGATCTAAGTTGAGTGGATTCAGGAGTTGTAAACAATCTGATTATTGTGGCACTTTAGAGCCTATGTATGACTTATGTGTGAGTTGTGCTTCTATAGTGTATGATGTTGACAGCAATGTATGTTGTGTAGCGATGTATATACGCACGACACTAAGCTTTTGATAAGAAGATCATGGGAGTCTTTGGTGATGTCATCTGACCATAGACATTTGAGTGTGTGACGGGGGATTTGGCACGTAGACAAGCATCTCTACCAATCTTGTGTGGAGGGGTAGGCTTATTATCTATGGAGGAGATGGCACTTATGGCATTTTTGGATAGTTGTGCTCTCTCTAGCACCCCTACTTTCCTCCTATTTTGTGGTTGTTAATATGCCAATTTTGGAGAATTATGTGATCGAGGTGGAGGATGGATCCTTTTCTCCCCATGTGTTACTATGGCATACAAGAGATGGTCTATCTCCACGGGCACGTGAGGACCTTCCATCCTTTGTTTCACTACCGTCAGATTGGACCAAAGGTTTGCAATCTTCCTTGATGGAGCGACAATGTCAACATATGCTACAATCTCTCTTAGTTGACTCGGCCATTCCTCATGCCGCTAGAGACCGTCTTCACTCGTGCTCCAACAAGGGTGCAAGCTCTTGGATCTTAGTTCAACCGTGCATTCTGACTCGCACCAGCCACTTTCTCTACATCAATTGAGGTTCTGCCTAGGTTTGGTCTACACATCTGCATCTTCGTTACTCAGTTGTGAGTGTGGTTCTACACTAGATGAAGCCACGGTCCATATGACACGGTGTCCTTATGGGAGGATAGAGGATGTTTCTCTTTCGTGATATATCATTTGGAGTGATATGCAGCAGCTACCTACCGGAAGTACTTCGGTTACGTTCATGACAACTCGCTTCTGATTTGTTGGATTATGGAGTTCTTCAACCTTAAAGGATTTCGTATCCTTCTTCTCCGCGGAAGAAAGATACAAACCAGGCACGGTCTATTAAGAACATGAACTTCTCTTACGAGAGGAAAGTGGCTCCGATTGTCGTAAGAACAGTTCAGTTCGCTCAAAAGGCATTTCGCGTCTCCTAAAATTGAGAAGTCATGAAATCAAACTGACGTTTGTTATAGGAGTATACGAGGTAGATCCCTTCTGTGTGATATTCCGCAAACATTTTGAACTGCTGAGTTAGGGCCAAGATACTGCTGGGCGAAGGGATTGTTAGTAGGGTTTGGTGGTGAGCCAGGTCATGGACTATTTTATTGTCAAGCAGGTAGGGAAGTTTTAGTAGCTTTGAGATATTGGACCATTCTTGCCCTCATGGCTGCGATCTCATACAAAATCCTTCTTCACAGATTGTAGCACCAAATCGTTTGATCTCTTGCGAATTTTTGTTTCTAGTTTCATGAGAAGAGAGGTTGCACTGCAGTAAACCTAGCAGCAAACAACCTCCTAAGCTAATCATTAGAAGAGTAAAGTTGGAGATGTGCATTGCCCTAACATAGTGGACACGTGAACAAATTATAAAAACGTTTGTCCCCTTCTCAAATTCCTCGAGAGTTTTCTGTGGGCGGAGTTGACAAAGGAAACAAATAAAGTAAAGCAGACGGAGATTGGGAATGGAGCCAATTTGAAGGTTATTGAGTCTCACTTTCTGCTCTGTTCATTTGCATGCAGAGAAGCTCTTGTGTGTTGAACTGCCATTCATTTGAGCTAGTGTCATATGGTTCGAGCTATGTCGAAAAGCGATCTGTTCAACCGGAGGTTGGGATGAGAGCCTGAGTCACCTCCCATGTCCATATGGTACGTTTTCTGGTTCATTCGTACAAGATCTGCATGGGAGAGATTTGCCTTATCTTCGGATATATTTCCCTCATCCAAGTGTGTGCCAGATACTAATTTAGATTGTATGCTATTTAAAGGAGAAGAGGAAAAAAAAAAGCAATAGATTTGAAAGCAAGCTGCAAATGCATTGCAGCTGAACTGCTCCTCGCCTCGCATCGGGAAGCAGCCGATAACAATCTCTGTCACGAAGTTGGTATGCTTTCCTTGTCACTACAACATTCATGGTGATATGTAATGGATAAAAAAGGAACACAGGCATGGTGTATGTATGGGAAGGAAATTAAATCCCGGTCTACAAGCACTGTATTGTGCCCCCAAGCCTGATATCCACGTGCTTAAAAGCTCCGGCTTTGGAAGTCGAGTTGAAATATAGTACGATTTGTAGTATGTTGCAAAAGTTTTCCCAAACAAACGTGCAAAACGACTTAAAGAAAAGGTGTATGGAACAAAGACATAGTTCAGACAGCCTGGCTCACATTGTAACTCCTACAAAGGTGGCAGCAGCTATAGAATCGTCACGTTGTGGAGAATGTTTTCTTGAGTTCCGAGGCTTGCTGTAGATATGGCCATATCTGGGGAACCGTGCCAAGATAAATTCAGGAGGTGGAAAAAGTTAACAGCTTCTCCTGACAAATTAAATCTACTCAGAAAAAGTTTCGCTTCCAAGTGTTATTACCGGTGTTATATCCATGTACTGGTGATAAAGAAGGCACGACATGTATACAGGCTGAGACCCCACATCACTCCCACAAGGGAGAAACTAACTAGTGCCAAATTAACTAGACGGAAGAGAAACGGGTAGTACCGAAGAAGCTTGCTATACATGTGCGAAGGAATGAATCTCCCTCTTTACATGGGTGAGTTGGGATTAAGGTCCCTCACTACTCAATCGGAAGTGACTAAGAACATGGTTTGTCTAACTACATACACTAACAATATCGTCTTTGTTGCCAAGTGGGAAACGATTATTTGAAAGTGGCTATTCATCTCTATCGTGACACATTGTAAAGTAGCTCCACCTTCATGTGTCATAAACACAACTTCTTGCTTAGAGCTAAAAGAAAAACGTTTCACAAGAACGTTTTAACAACACATTACAAGTGCGCGATTATCTGCACTACATATAATTACACAATTAGCACAAGTAAAGGTTTCGGGTAATAGAAGATCTTTAAGAACTGTACACTAACTAGTGTACAGTTCAAAGATGTTTAATCTACTTGTAAACGTTGTTAGTGCACAAAATATTGTAAGTAAGACTAAATGAGATATTACAAACTACAATAACATTAATGCCCAGGTGCGCGCAATATTAATCATTATTTGCTATAATACTTCTATGACCACTTTCACCACTGACCAAGGTGAGTCAAGAAACAAGTGTGGGTGGAGACTTTGTGTGTCATTGTAGAACTTTTATATGAAGGCAAAGATGCATGTTCAGAGTTTGTTTAGGCTACAGTAGATGGATTGAACGCTTGAGTTGGAACTAGACGATGATATTTCAGCTCACCACGCAGAGGATTGTGGAGACCAAAATGTTTCCTAGAGATGTATGAGGCGAGATTACTCATTGACAGGATACAAGATGACCTTGACTTGAGAGGACATTGTCGCTGAGCTAGACACGAAGGAAATGCTCATGGAAAACTCGTGCTAGTAGTCAAGTCAAGCCAGAGCGTCCAGAATGATGGAGAATTGTTGACAACGAAGGTCTTGATTTAGCTCGTAGGAGTTGGTATTGAAGGGTGCGTTATCTTGTGAAGGTGACCTTGACATCAAAGGACACTCCATTGCCCAGGAGGGGCCCAGATCTTGTGACCCAGAAAGGACATCTGAAGTGAGACCTGCTGCAGACCATGGACTTCACCTGCTGTGTGATTCACACGAGGTACCGAGTGTTGTTGTAATCTCTCGTGACTACTGTAGTGCCAACAGAATCACCAGATGCCGCCATGGTGGAAGTTCGCATCCCCTCTCCATCTTGTCACAATTAGTGGAAAGAAGAATTTGACGGGTTGATCAATCAGAATCAGACTTAGTTGTTATAGGGAATTTTCAGGACCTTCACGTGCACCTCTCTAAGCGAGATGCCCAGCAAATATTGATCTTGGACTGACTGAGCTGAGCAGCTGAAGCTGCTCAGCTCAGCTCCCTTTTCCACCTCTTGCATCAACCCTCCTCGCCTCTGCTATCCTATGCTATGCTACAGGAAACCACGTCAGTGTGGCCATGAACCCAAGTTTTGAAGGTGTTGGGATATCTAGGTCAATGAAGAGGCGGGCTGTCCAGCTACAAGACACTTTAGTAAGAATCAGTGATCATGGGAACTAATGATTAGATAATCAACCACTTAAATGCTTTTGGAGGAATCGCCACTCACTCAAACTCAGGGGGAACGAACTGTAGAATTATTACTGTAGCAAATACAGTGTTTTGCACATAGTCTATGTGCAGAAAATGGAAAGTCCACACTCATCATCTATGTGACATAGATGATGAGTGTGGACTTTCCATTTAGATTGAGTGCATGATTGAAGGCACAGTGGATTATGTACTTACTCGCAGTTACCTTACTCGCTCTGGCGTAACAACCCTCATTGCAGAATACAGCGTCGGATCGGGCTGTATTTATGAGAGAATCATCAATAGAATTGGAACTTGATCACTGCTGAGGTTTTAAGTGAGTACAGAGCGAAGATCGAACCCTTATAATTAGGGACTTCTGAAATCATATGAGCTGATTGTTCTCACAACCTTTTCGTGAGCTTGTGAATGAGAGTTTCAAACGGTTCCCATATACTTTCTGTCCTTCCTGTCCTCGTTTTCTTGCTGCTCTTATCTTTAGTGGCATTGGTGACATCTCTTATAACGTATCGACTGTAACAATGTGACTTTGCGTAAGGAAAGTCACATTGTTAGTGATGGCGATAGTGAGGTCATCACACAGTACTTGTCTTCTACACTGCTGCCCCTTTTTCCCCCACACAATACCCAGAGACAAGGCACCATTCGCTGCGTTCCGTCCGTATTGGCAAGCAGAAGACACTATGTGCGGGCCATAAAGTGCCATGATTCCGTCATGAGCTATCCTCCGTTGTGCCGATTCAGACAACATTTCATTACATTTGCACACATACAATTTATGCTTACACTCTCACACCCACAAGTCCCTTGTTTCCAACTAAGAAATTTAAAGTCTGTCCAGAAGTCAATGAATCGGCCACTGCCATATTTAAAACGATATACTGCTTCCTTAACCCACAATATCCCGTGGGCACTGCAGGACTTCCACTGCAGCGTTTCTTCAGAGCGCCAAAAGACAGTGTTCTCGGTGGCATGATGCCAAGGCCTTCTGATCCATCCATAAAACCCATATCGATATTGAAGGTCAAGGTCAGTTTTCAGCTTCCACCATACTTAAAATTCAATTCACTTGCGGAGTGGCGCGGTTTTTGAAATCAACTCCCACTAGTGTCGTTTTGAGAATGGAGAAGAAATAGTTGAGATACTTTCTGACATCTACATGAGTCTGGTCCACTCTATGCGAAGTTTCAACGTAACTTACTAAGGTTCGAAATACCCGCCTAGAATAAGAGGATTTCATTCCACTATTGACGAGAGTTCTTCTGAAGTATTTGTCCGTTGGCTCATATTTATCCAATTTTTCAATATTACTTTAAAATGATAAAGCACACATCTTACTTAATTTCTTTAGTGCTGGAAAAACTACCGGTAGATAGATTCCCATCTCGAAAATCTATTGCAGATAATTTTCACCTATAGAGATGCCTCCAAGCAACGATGCAAGCGAAGTATAACCTACAAAATAAGCGTTTTCTTTGTGACGTATGTTTCTACACCTCGAATCTGCATATTCATTAACCTCTGGCAGTCTGCGCCTATATTCCCCCGTCAGATGGTAACATAAAGCGTTATTCTGCAACTTTTGCGCCACAAAGCTCCTATTCGTGACAGTTATTCAAGCCCCAAGCGTTGGGCTTACAAACTCATAAGTATACCTGCAGTCAGTTGATTTCATTCTACAGACTACGGTAGCATCTGGTGTTTGGCAGGTGACCTTTCCATGCCTACTTTAAGTGTAGAGTGGCAAGTCAGGTCGTATTAAACTTCAGAAACACTGTTCTGCTCTTTTCTGACCGGCACTCACCATCCCTTTAGAAGCACGCTTTCAATTTTCTGTGTTTTCTGAAGGAGAAAGCTTATTGGAGCTACGTACCTTGAACTGCGTGAGCTCCTGGTACTTGCAGGTGATCTTCACATCACCCAAGCACAAAGTCTGAATCAAGCATTCATTTGGGTGTCCTCTGCTGATGGAAGGTCTTTCACCCTGTAACGCACATCGATCACGGACTATCACTGCGAACTAAGTATGTGGAATATTCCACAGATGGTTCGATCTTAACCGGTAGTCAGGGAAACAGCAATGAACTTTTTCCACAATGCAGTAGACTCTATCAGCCTGGACTACAGCTATCTGCGGGTAGAGTATCTTCTAGTGGCAGGAATATAACATTTTCACTTGATGCATCTAATGCTACTAGTCATAAACCAAAGCCGCGTATCACCACATCCTTATATCATGTTTATAGCAGGGTTTGAGTCCATGTGGCCTTTCAGCATATGCTTCTGCATTTGCAAGAAATCTAACTCTTACGAGTAAAGAATTTATAACAGATCGCATTCTGCCTGGCCAGTTGAGATCAATTCCTGGAGACGACGGAATCGTGCTTCAGCAATGGCTAAGACAACACTATCCTAGTGGGCCTGAATTGCGATAATTTATATAATTATTTGTTTGTTTATTCAGGGCGAGGGCGAGGATATCTTCAGACCAAATGACCTCTGTGTTCCTGAACAGTTCCTACACTGCAGAACCCTATATCTCGTGCTTACGATGTCATAATAAGGCAAAGAAAGAAATGCAGCTCTCTACATTTCAGTTCTAGATTTGCCCGCATGGTAGTTTTTCGTTCGTTCCATTCTGCTCAGGGGTCAGAGTAGGAAAATGATGAAGCCAGCCTGCGTGGTGAAGATTAGATGGCAGGTAAAGTGAAGAAGACTTGGCCTGGATAAGATTAGAAGTTAGTCCGTTGAATGACCTCTTCTAACTGCTGCTGCAGCACACAAGTAAGCAGTCAAAGGCATCATTGAATACAGATCAGAAACTTTGTTAGCTTGGCGGGCATGTTAATTGAGTGCCAGACCTGTACTAGTTATCCACTTCCCACCTCGGAGGTACACAAACTATATATTCTTCCCTCGCCTCTATACTTGCAGATTCATTGCAGAAAGTATCGACTAGAGTCTATTACGGCTGCAGACAGTGACACGTACTCAAACTCCTTGGGCATACCATCTCGGTTGGGATTCCCCCTTAATGCACCCAGCTTCCAATCCCCACAAGCGTGAGGCGAACATCCACACCTTCGCATCAGGCAGATCCCGATGCACACATCTCCAATCTTCGCAGAGGTCAGCTTCGAGCTAGCTATTCGAGTTCATCAAACGTGTTAATTAAAGGTAAACGGGAGGACATGATGCTTAACGTGACGAGAGATCAGCGTATGCAGAATTCTGCACTCTACCATTCACTTTGGGTATGGCCCACAGCCCCGCACTTTCTCTAATGTGTACTCATTGAGCTCTAGGTCACATATTCCAACCTCAGATGGTGCGATCGTCCCGGATGCCAGCGAGACGGAAAGACTCATCGCTTAGTCTCTCCACTTCACAAACCTCCTTGTCCGGTTCATCCAATGTTCTTGTACCTTGACTCCTGAAATTTCCCTTTCAGCATATCCTCTATTTGCCTAGTGCCCGACGACTATGTCCAGACAATTACAATGTAACAGGCATCGATTGGGTGGCATACAGATTCCAAGTCATTTCCCGAGGAGCCAGAAAGCAAGCATTTAGCGCTCAGAGAGTGAACATCTCAAATAAACAAAGTACTCGAGATCGCACATGCTAAACTGGTGCATATCACAGAATACCGTTCATGAAACTAAGGCGAAGCTGACAAAGGGTTTAAGAATCAACATCTCATCAACTGTGAAAAGCTCGTGGGCCGAAGGTTTTACTGGGTGTGCTTTCTAGATTCTATGTGGACGCATGAGCGCAAGTAGCCCTTGTGAGATCTGAACAAAGTCTAAACGAAGTCAACGGTCCTGAGCTAGTTGGCAGTGCGTTCTGTTTACCAATCCTTTCAGTGAATTTTGCGGCTCGCGTGAAAGTAATCACAAGTGGAGGAATAATTTCACAGACAATACCGATAAAATTCATATGATACGGCTGGAAAGCCGCATTTGAGGGGCAGTAGCAGCAGCAAATGAAGGTATGCAAAGGACATCTCATTCCTGAGGTTCCAACACAAGGTATCAAATAAGGAAATCTGAAATTATTATCGATCGTAAAATATTCTGAACAGCGGAACAAGCAATCGACCAAACAATTCAGTGTTCCCTCAACCCACTAGAAGTGTCATGTAGTATATACAAGCTGCACCATAAATCTTTACGGGATAACAGACTAACCTTACGCGTCAGACAACAACCAGGACTACATGAGTAACCAAAAAATTCTTCACCGTGGATTCCCTGCAACTCCACTCTCCCACAAACAGATGTGCTAACATACAGGTAATGTACTGCAAACTACAGTACAAGACCACAAAATTGGATTCCTAAACTCAATGGTCTGCTTTCACCGTACGTTTCTGCAGGTCGAAGAAGTTGTGGACATAGCTAGATCTGATGATTTGGCATGAGCCACGAGTTACAGAAAATGGTTAGCAGGTTACTTTCTCCTCCTGATTCTAAGACTAGGCTATTATCTGTGGATCTTTTGAACCTATTGTCACTCACCAACTCACGCTATTGACCATGATACAGGCAAGATACTAATCTCTCAAAACTAATCACCATATTACCTTTTGTATCTCTAGCCTAATGATAAAACCTGTTACTTGAAAAACGGAGTCCTTGTTTGAACATGTAAAATGTTTACTAGGCAGCTTGTCCATCAGATGTCTTCAGCCACAGGTGTCGGCCCAGCAATGGAGCCTCATGTACGGCAATGTATGCTGCATTCAATCTGCAGAGACATTGTCAAACATAAAGATCATGCCATACCCCAGATTCGCGTCTAACCAAACTATCTAAACTAACTGCATGTCTCTATGAAACCAGCGAGACCGTAATTGATCTGCTTCTTACCTCGTGTGATGAAATTTTTGCGAACAAGAGAAAACTGCACAGAAATTTTGTCTAAAGAAAGCACTAACAGTGGCACTGTCCTCATTAACAAATAAATGAACCACATCCAACAGCGTGGACTGCATACTGACCAATTTCAAGAGAACACCGCATGTGACATGCTAGCATTTGCATCGCAACCCAGCACTAAGTAAACCTCCAATCGTAAAATCTTAGAGACTATGTTCTCGCATAACACAAGCCCATACAGCTAAACTCACTTGTCGATGTCAGCAAGAGCCAAAGGGTCGAAAACTTCTTCCTCCTTCTGTTCACCTTGTGCGGAGTTGTTGGCGAGAGGAGCAATCCCAGCCTGAATCTCACTCTAATTACATGCCAGAGAGAGCAGAACAGAGAAACAGAGGAGCAAATTGCCTCATGTGAAACCCTTATCACATTTTGATTCAACGATTGGCGGCTCTTAGATCACTAGGTAAAGCAAGAAGGAAATGCTTACTCCTATAAAACTTTTATTTTTCTTATGCATAAACTCAGGGTACTTGATGCAGATACAGAAGTCCAAGCACACTACGAAGTCCATGTTTGACGCACCCTACGCCTAAGAATAGGAAGACAAGCACAACACGGTAAATAAACCCTGAGTTCACACAAGCGTACCCTAGGAGCCATCTCATAATGAAAGATTCTGAAGTACCAAGACACAACTTAGAACATGTCTACATTGAACAATTAACCTCCAACTAGAACTGTCCAGATCCTGCTGGCATTGATAAAAGGGTTAACTTTTAACTATTTTCCAACTCATCATCACGAGATACATTACAAGAGCGAATGGGTCGAATACTAGTTCTCTGATGAAAGCTTAAAAGTCACTTCTTATAAGTCTCGAAAGGAACACATTCCAACGACCTCAAAATGAATACTCCCGCATGCTCAAAGGCATAGTGATAGATAGCAGTAGTGTTCCGTATCAAACCAGGCCTACTAATGACTCTTACAGCAACAGGTAACTAAATATTGACACACTGCCATATTCTGCACTGCTACACAATTAGCTCTAACGTGATACAAAACACCTAGAAGGGAAGGCTAGACATAGCAGCCCTGTTCTCCCACTTGTGAACTGAGGCTGCAACATATTTCCACAATGAAATACAGAACCGGTTGTAAACAACCCAGTTCCATACCCTCAACTGAGGCTGCGACATATCATAACTATCCTTCATACCTCACCAAAACAGACAATCACATTATTCTATGCTTGTCCGTCAAACCACAAGTCTTATGTTTCTGTTATCCAGCGGGGTGTCTCGACCTCAATCCAAGATAAGGAGACACGATTGAAACTCAAGAGTTCTTCAAAACCTATTCCGCACTATCCAGCAAGCTTTGGGCCATTTTCACACCCAGCGAATCGCTTGGGCAGAAACTCTAGCTTACCTGCTGGGGATAGTTTCCGTATCCAGGGTAGTTGCCGTAGGCGTATGCACCAGGATCCTGAGGAGGGGGTGCGTAACCGTAACCTTCATATCCTTGACCATATCCGTAGTATCCTCCGTTCCACTGGTTTGGGTCTTGTTGAGGCTGTCCCCACCCTGCAGGCGACTGTCTCTGCGGGAAACATTCACCCATGAGTGCAAAGCAAAAACAATCTCTGTGTAAGAGAGACTCTCTACAAAAGGTGTTTCTTAGCCCTTGAGGTCCTGGTTTCGTGCTCCAAAGCAACTTCTCACCGACGCATCCGGGACAGACAACTCAGCTCGGTCCCATAGAAGAAACGACTCATAGCGATCTCGAACTCTTTTACAGGATATCTAAACATGAAAAACTTCTCCCCCATTGCGAAGCACAGAGACAGTATAATGATCTGTTCTGCGAATCCTGCGAATTGAGCAATGGAATGCTAAACCCACTCCTTGAACAGAGTATAATACCTTCGTAAACTTGCTAGACAGGGTATGACTCTGACACTGTTATTATGGTATGATCAGAGTCAATTGAGTCTCGACTAAGCTTTTCCCCATCCTGAGTATCCATCCCGATAGGTCAACTGCCTAGATGATTCACATCTACCGGCAACTACGGTTGGTATTATCGACCTCACACCATGACCAAAATTTATTCCATAAATAAACTGGATGAAGATGTAGAAGTGTATATCCTAAAATGAAACTCAAGGTAAACAGTTCAAGTTATCGATCATTCTTACGCTGGATATAAATGTACGAGAAAATGAAAATAAAAAAATAAAAGTAAAACGTATGAAAGCATTGATGATGTGCCTTGATATCCTACAGAAAACAGAGAACGTGACCGTTGAGGATCATTACTGGACAGGATCTAAATGCATAACAAAACAAAAGCGGATGAACAAGTGAATATCCTGGAATAAAACTGGTCGAAAACCGTGGGAGTGATTAGGAATTGCCTGATCCTCGACTAGGTTGGGACCATCCCATCCTGACAATGCGCCCCGTGTAAAACTAATCCCATCCCGACTAGGAGTCAAACTCCCGACAAAAATAACGGCATCCTCGAGTTTAGGTGAACTTTAGTTGGGCCTCACTATATCCATCCTGATTAGGGCTCAACTGCCTCGATATGAATCCAGCAAAGGCCAAATGAGTCTCATGACGGTTGAACCCGGCACGGAGTACATTGTAGTCCTAAGGTCGTAACTCGACACAAGGCGCCCACGAAACGTATGTGTCATCACGCGCATCAAATTCTACTTGATGGAGATTCTGAAATATGTCCTTAAAGGTGAATTTCCAAAATCACTACGGAGCGATGGTCACTTGCATGTCAATACGTGCAACATTCCAGGAGGATCAGTTGTGGGCAGGAGACCAAATTGTGACTTAGACTTGGCAGGTGCAAATGTCCCAGGGATTAGAAATTCCACCTAGTGACCACACTAGTGACTGAAAGCAGAGATAAATTATATAGGAGCTGCCTTGCTAATGCCAAGCATGGTAATTGTTATTTCTTTGCAACGACTCTTCAAAGAGACGCACATCTTGTGAAACCTGCTTGTTGCCGGGACTTCGGCCCCATGACAGCCGAATAGCTTGCTGTCCGATAACAGTTCCATGCAGCCTTTGCAATGCTTCCTCTGCACAAGCTCTGAACCACGCCCAAGTTGAAAAGCAGTTTAGTAAGGCGAGTCTGAAGTGAATCTTCAGTAAGACTACACATACTTACGTATAAACGTGATGTGTAGTCTACACAAAAAGTAGGCATAATCGTATGAGTGCCATGTACCCTATTCCATACCTGTGAGTAAACTGAACAAATCCGCATCCTTTTCCAACAGGAATTTTCACGTAGACAAGATCTCCGAATTGAGAGAACACTTGTCTGAGATCTTCGTCCGTTACACTAGGATCCAATCCACCGACGAAGATCTATAAACGAAAGTGAAATGCGTCGTAAGTATAGGCATAGTAAATCTTCGAGCAACAAGAATTTGACATCTGTCGACTGCCAATTTAACGTAGTAACAGGAAGCAGCAGCCAAAGCAAAGTTGTAATCAGCACGCAGATATGCAGGGCTGCGAGCTGAATTCTAATAAAGCTTCTGTAGGTCAATAGATTTTACTGTTAATTAGATAACGATGATTAGAAGAGCCAAAAATCTCCTCAGACAGATTGTGACAGTAGAACAATCCCAAGCTCCTAGAGCTCACGCAACCACGAGTTTTGTGTTGGCCCCTGATATGGAATTTCAGGGGGAGGCATGGGGAGCCAACATCAGCTTGTTGTAAGCAGAGACCGCCTTTTATCCCGGTATGATACGCCAACTTCAGCTACCTTGGACGCAAATTTCCTAGGGGAAAAATTCCGTGGCTGAAGAGCATGTTCACACCATAGGAACAGGCAATCACGACATCAAGCCAGCGTAAGGTAAGCTCGAACTCAAAATACTCAGATGACACGTGGTTGACCTTTCAGCACCTTCAGTACTCCAGTATCTGAAGCGATCAATACGAATTAGACGGCCTGAAACGAATGTTAAGTGAGGTCACACCATTCTGACGTCTCGAGAACAAAACGACGGAAGGAACTAAGGACTCAGACAAACTTCCCATTGAACTCGAGTGCATTATCTTGACTACTGAAGGAAGCTACAAAAAGAGATGTATCTTCCTGGTAACGAGACATATCCAATACGAAGTACGGATGCACCAAGACGTATGAGATTGCTCAAGATGTTTACTGATCTCAGAACTTATGGATACCCAGCCTGCGTTTCTTCAATCATGTACCTTAAACAATACTTTATCAGTAAAGTCAGAACACTCACGAAGAAGACAATGATGTCTTTGAGAATCGGGACAGGAGCTACTCTAAGAACAGAGTTCATGTGATTTTGCCCAAACAGAAAACAGCAGAGTCGGATACCCTGAATCGATCATCGAAACAGTCGAACAGAAAAACTCGAAAAGCTCTACTCGCACCGTAATACATGCAAGGAGACTGGAAATAAGGTAAAGGGGCGGAAAGAGGCAAGAGATAGGCACTAACACTTACAGTTGTGTTGTTCGGGTCGTTATCGGTTGGAAATGCAGGGGCAGCTGGGGGCACACCATACGCTTGAGGAGTTTGGTAAGGAGCGGCCGCAGGAGAAGCTGTCAAACAACCGCAAGTCAGAATTTCTATTCAATCCCAAAAGATCATGTGAATCACGTACTTGTAGTGACATGAACTGGAGTTATGCCATGCCATGGCTGACGGCAAGCCTAACTCCTTACTGAGCTGTCATCGGGGTCTCTTAATAGCTTATACTGCGGATCTTTTCAGGACGACGTTCAAGAAGTCGTTGGTGGTATACTTCGCTGTAAGTGAGAGCAGACAATAGCTTTAGGTTGGACTTGGTCAAGTATATCAAGGTTTGGGACAATATTAGACAAAAGTACACTGACACTGTTTATTCTTGAGAACAAATCAACGGAAACACTACACCTTGGCGTAGAGCGGGTACCCAGGATTCTAGGAAAAGGTTCAATTACTCGGAACATCCTCCTGACTAGTGTTTGGGCAGAGGTGATCCCTCAGTAGAAAAACCCAGTCTTCACGCCCATCCGACGGGGCACAGCTGGCTCAAAGATATTCGAGTAAACAGGAGCATAAATGCGCACAGTAGAGAAGAAATAACGTAGTAGACATGAAGACTGACCTAAGAAAGAAGCCACCCACTAACAAGGGGTGCTTTCCAGTTGAAGGCTTTTGTTCCAGACCCCTCTGCGTAGAAAGCGTCTTGCCTTCCTGCTTTGACAAAACTGACCCTTATGAGCGTTTCCGGGGCAATAAATTCGCGCATTAATCCACGACTACCAAGAATGTCTTCAGACTGTAGCAGGATGTACAAAAGCTATAAGACCATGGAATAGGGGAATAACAAATTGGAGAGTGGAAATCCAGAAACAAGTAGAGGAGTAGACCAAGGCCAAGGCGTAATCACATTGTAGAGACAAGTTGCCAACTACACGCGGCTAGATAAAAGGCCCTTTGAACTAAATTCTGCACTCAAATTTAGTTTCTCCAAGCCATGTGCGCTCGGACGGCAATTAGGCAATCTTCTTCGAAGGTATAGAAAATTGAGGACAGGCGCCGCTCAGGACGGGAGATCCAGAACTCATTGAATGCAAATGAGATGCATGATATGGAATGTGTACAAAACATGTGCTAGTCCAAACTAGTATAAAACCAACATGAAATGGAAACGACTGATCGACTGTAAGTAAAAGTAAACGCAACCTAGAAACATTTAAAGGGCAACACCTATATACAAGTAGCATCCATCGAATAAACGGTAACAGATAAACAGTGCATGTAGAGATATAAACTCAACGGGGAATCGACGACTTAACGAGCCAGACGAGAAAGATTAAGTTAATCAGCAGTTGGGAATCTTGTTCGAGGGTATGGGTATAGGTAGATGAGAGTAGAAGCCGTTCCTAGAACGGGTGATCTAGAACTCCTTAAATGCATATGATCGGTAACCAGGATATACTTTATGCTCAATGCGAGAATAATGATAGATCCATAAAGTAGAATTCATCGAATGTAACCTCAAGCAACAAATCGAGAACAACATATTCGGACATGAGAGCAGAAGCCGTTCAAAGAATGGGGGATCCAGAACTCATTCCGTGCAAATGGTGTGCATATGAAATGTAAACATGATATGTGCAAATCGAGATGAGAAATGAAACCTAAAGAAGGTAAAGAATCTAACAGATTAAATGCGAGGTTAAGCACAAACGAAATATCACTATATCCTGATCAACAGCAGTAGAGAACAGATATACATCATGTAATCGATCATCGCTAAGTAAAGTATGTGGTGAAATAGACAAGCTGTAATTGAAGACCCACGAGTCAAACTAAACCAATCAAGAGAACTGAAATTGGCAGACTGGACAGAAAACATGTATAGGAACCATGAAGCAAAACAACAAATATGAGTTGGAGCGAAGTGGAAGACAGTGGATGGTCTCTAGGCTGCGAAGGAGCGAAGCGTCAAAGGACTGGATATAGAGAAATGAGGACAGATGCCGTTCATCAAACGGGGGACCCAGCATTCATTGAATGCAAATGCTGTCATTGAAGCGTCAAAGGACAGGATATAGAGAAATGAGGACAGAATACGTTCGAGGAACGGGGGATCCAGAACTCATTAAATGCAAATGAGATGCAAGATATGTAAAGTAAGCAATATGTCAATCCTCTGATCTAACGATAGCAGAAATAAACTTGACATGGAAACAAATGGAGAGTAAAACCTATATACCAAAGAACTGCAATTACCCAGCGGAAACATAACAAAAGTGCAAGAAGAGAAATGAAATCGACATGAAGAGGCAGAAGCGAAAGATAAATATAAACCCGAGTAGAAAAACGATGTGGCAGCAAGTAAAACGCAAGTCGATGAACCTAGAGTCAGCCCGAGCGAATGAAAACCTGAAAATGTGAGATCGCACAGAGGTCGAAGGAAGGAAAATCGAGGAAGATCCGTGAGACAGCCTGAACGTATGAAAACTGGAAAAAAAAATGAGCTCGTTCAGAGAACGAGGGACGAAGAGCGAAGCGTACTAGGACTGGATATCGATAATATCACAGCATGTGCTATGAACACGTGGGTCCTAAAACCAGAAACACAGAGGGAAGCAGAATGGCAGTCATGGGACACCTCCACGAAAGCACAAACGACCTCATCAGTGCCAAACGTAGTGCCGAAGTAGCTGGGCGAATGCCAGTACTCCTAATACCGAGCTTCTGTTCAAAGGCTTATGAGTGCCAAGGCAAACTCGGTTGCCCCCTTTAGTGCCACTCAAAATGAAAACGAATTTTGTGGAAAGAAAACTGGCTAATGTTTATGTTTATGTTATGCGTCAAAGGACTGGATATAGGTAGATCACAGCAAGCGCTATGGACGCTTGAGTCCTGAGACACTAAACAAACTGAGGGAAGCAGAAGGCGGCCATAGTAAACCTCCACTGAAACACATACGACTTCATCAGTGCCTCACGCAGTGCCAAAGTAACTGAGCAAGTGTCAGTACCTCTGGTACCGAGTTTCTGCTCGAAAACTCATGAGTGCCAACGCAACATATATCTAAAGGACTAGTAAACAACTTGAAATTGATAACAGCTATTGAAACGAATTCGAGAAAAATAGAACATTATGTAATTGACCACCAGTAAGCAGTGCATGAACGAGGCTGTAGGCTGGATTCGAGGGTATGGATGTAGGTTGATGAGAGCAGAAGCCGTTCTAGGAACGGGTGATCCAGAACTCATTAAATGTATATGATCAGTAACCAAGATATACTTTATGCACAATGCTAGAATAGTGATAAATCCATAAAGTAGAATGCATCGAATGTAACCTGAAGCAAAGGCATAAGTGCAACAAATCGAGAACAACATATATCTAAGGGACTAGTAAACAACTTGAAATCGATAACAGCTATCCAAACGAATTCGAGAAATATAAAACATTGTGCAATTCACCACCAGTAAGCAGTGCATGAACGAAGAAAATTGAACTGTAGGCTGGAGTCGTTAGGAACAAGGGAGATACTGGAGGTCGAAAGTCAGGAATGAACCATGAAGCAGGCAAAGAGCGAGGGAAAAATAATAGGGAGGTAAGGAGTGGAACAATGCTGGAGCTTAGTGAATGGTGCTTCTGCAGAGACATATGGAAGTGTAACAGTGTACCGCGAGCGAAGCAAAAGAGGACAGGATATATAGGTATATGAGAGCAGAAGCCGTTCCCAGAACGGGTTATCCAGAACTCATGAAGTGCAAATGATCGATAAACAATATGTACATGAATCACAATGCTAGAGTAGTGTTAAATCCCTAAGGTCGAATGCATCGAATGCAACCTGCAGCAAAGGCATAATTCAAACAAATTGAGAATAAGAGAATCCATCGAAATGTAACCTCCAGCAAAGGCATAATGCAAACAAAATGAGAATAACAGGTGGCCAATGGACTACTAAAGAACATGAAATCGAGAGCATCTATGCAAACGATGGCGAGGAATAGGAAACGTAATGTAAGAGCCCACCAGTAAGCAGTGCGTGAACGAAGATTAAGAACGTGGGCTGGAGTCACGGAGAAGTGTTCTGGGAACGGGTTATCCAGAACTCATGAAATGCAAATGATCGGTAACCAAGATGTACGTGATGCACAATGCTAGAATAGTGATAAATCCATAAGGTAGAATGCATCGAATGTAACCTGAAGCAAAGGCATAGTTGCAACAAATTCAGAATAACATATATATAAAGGACTAGTAAACAACTTGAAATCGATAACAGCTATGCAAAGGACTGCGAGAAATAGAAAACGGTATGTAATAGACCACCAGTAAGCAGTGCATGAACGATGAAAATTAAAAACGTGGGCTGGAGTCGGGTAGGAACACTGTAGACACGGGAGGTCGAACCATTAATCAGGCAAAGGCATAATTGCAACAAATTGAGAATAACATATATCTAAAGGACTAGTAAACAACTTGAAATCGATAACATCTTTGCAAACGACTGCTAGAAATAGAAAACGTGATGTAATAGACCACCAGTAAGCAGTGCGTAACGATGAAGATTAAAAACGTGGGCTGGAGTCGGGTAGGAACGCTGTAGGGTAGGAACACTGTAGACACGGGAGGTCTAACCATGAATCAGGCAAAGAGCAAAGGAAAAATAATAGGGAGGGAATATGGGGAATGGAGGAGTGGAACAATGAAAGAGCTTATGGATGGTGTGGCTGCAGAGACATGTCGGAGTGTAACAGGGTAACGACAGTGCCATGAAAGAGGACACGATATAAAGTATATCGCAACAAGAGCTATGGACGCTTGAGTCCTGGAACGCTAAACCAGTAAGGGAAGCAGAAGGAGGCCATAGTAAACCCCCACGAAAGCGCATACGATTTCATAAGTGCCTCACACAGTGCCAAAGTAGCTGAGCAAGTGTCAGTACTCCTCGTCCCAAGTTTCTGCTCGAAAACTCATGAGTACCAAGGCAAACTCGGTTGCTCCTCTTGAGTGCCACTCAGAAGGAGTGAGAATGTTGATGGAAGAAGGCGTGAGGATATGTGAAGGAAGGTGCGGCAGTAACAAAATTGGGTAACTGGAAGAGCAAGGCAGCTGCTATGCTGTGACTAGAGAGGAAGAGACTTCAATGCGTGGGGACTGAATATTGCTCCAGGGAACGCTGTTGATGGTGCAGAACCAGGTAACGTCCCTGAAATCTAGTAATTTCGCAGTGAGGAACTAGTTACCATAATAACATTGCCTTGCTCAATCAATCTGCTTACAAAAGGAGAAAACTAAAAGGCTCCTACACCAACTACAAACAAAGCAATCTAGCTCGATAAAAATACCTTGTTCTTCAGTTAGGATACCTGGAAACTTCTATAGCTTATCCCCTGTAAGGAGACCAAGAAGTTGATTCTACCTTTTGGATTGATTTGCTGGGCAGGTCCAAGCGACTTCTTCGGCGTGGCGGCACTGATTCGCATTGGTCTGCTAGAACAGTAGATGCCATTCATTTCGGTCATCGCTAGATTTCTCTCCATCTCATCTCCAAACCGGACAAAACCATACCCCTTAGAGCGTCCGGTGTTTGCGTCAGTCACAACCTTGGCTCCCTTCACAGAAGGATAGCGCGTTCGGAATGTCTCTTGTAGCATGTAGTCAGTAACATCTGGAGCCAGATCGCCCACAAATATAGAGTGCTCAGGACCCGCCTCGGGCCGCCTCTCTCCGATCCCGAACGATGCCCAATTGAGTCTAAATGGTTGCTCTGTTTGAGGCATCAGAGAACCATTATAACCCTGCAGTATTTTCTCTGCAGCTGCGTGGGATGTGAACTCCACAAAACCATATCCTTCGGAGTAACCTGTCTGCTTGTTGCGAATAATTTTTACGGTACAAACCTGCAAAATTATCAGTTGAAAATTATATCAGAGTGGATCAGAGTAGAAGAAGAATGGTCCAATCCCCAATTCTTAGACCCTGTAAACATAATGTTAACATTTAGCACAAATTTTTCTTATATACTGGGTACTATGTACCAAAAATGGGTATTAGGAGATGAGAAGCCGTTCGAACAACGGGAGATCAAGAACTCATTAAATGCAAATGAAGTGCAGATGGAATGTGAACATGATATGAGGACATGAGAGCAGAAGCCGTTCGAAGTAAGGGCAATCTAGAACTCATGAAATGCATATGAAGTGTGAACATGATATTGGATATAGGAGGACAGAAGCCGTTTGAAGAACGGAAGATCCAGAACTCATTAAATGCATATGAAATGTTGATGACATGGCAATAAAATGAAAGCGGAACTGACTGAAAAGTAATAAACATGATATTGGAGATCGAGATGAGTATTAAATCCGTAAATGAGATCAAGTGAATCTAACAAAACGAATGTAAACTGAAGTAAAAGTATAACAGCAACATATCGAGATCAACACATGTATAGAATTAGTAGCATCGTGTAATCGGTAACAGCTGAGCAACGCATGTCGAGAAATATTATTCATCGGGTAATCGACTACCTACAAGCAAAACGTGAACGATTGAAGTAATCTCACATCGGGAGTCGGGCAGGAACCTTGAAACCGAAAGTCGTGTAGGGACCATGAAACAGGCAAACGTCGAGCTAGTAGTCATAGAAAGTGCATTAGTTCAGGATGGGTGGAGTGGAGCGAAGTCGGAGAGGAGTGGATGTTGTCTTGGCTGAGTCTCAGCGAAGCGGAAGAGGACTGTATAGAGATGAGAACAGAAGCCGTTTGATGACTTGTTGAGCCCCAAATGAGACTCAACAAGTGCATATGAGTGTATTCATAAGGATCGAATTAACAGAAAATAACTGAAAAGAACATGCGGAAAGGAGATGAAATGTACCGTGTAGAATCGAATTAAATCAAAGCAACGACATACTAAATTGATCTGAAGCTAAAAAACATGCAGAGGAACTGTTAATCTGCGTCTGTAAACAAAAAGGGGTAATCAACCTCCAAAATTGATCACAAGCTAAAAAACATGCAGAGAAACTGTTAATCAACGTGTGTAAACGAGAAGGGGTAATCACCGCATGAAGAGGAATGGAAATGAAGAGCTACACGATAGATCCAACGAAAGGTAAGCACCGACGTGAGAGATGAACAGAAGACAAAAACCTGCCACAAAACCGTTAATCCGTATGAAAACGAACAGTGAAGGAAGCGTAGAGATATAGCGAACGAATTGTAAATTGAAGACCCTCACAGTAGCCGAAGGAGCCGTTCCGAGAAACAGGGGACGACGAGTAAGGACGCATAGAGATATAGCGAACGAATTGTAAATTGAAGACCCTCACAGTAGCCGAAGGAGCCGTTCCGAGAAACAGGGGACGACGAGTAAGGCGTTAAGGGACTGGATATTGAGTATATCACAGCGAGCGCTATGAACGCATGAGTCCTACAACGCTAAACAACTGAAGGAAGCAGACGATGGTCATAGTAAGCCTCCGTGAAAGCCCGTGCAACTTTATCAGTGCCAAACGCAGTGCCGAAGTAGCTGAGCGAAAGTCAGTACCCGGCGTACCAAATTTCTGTTCGAAAGCTCATGAGTGCCAAGGCAAACTCGGTTACTCCCAAAGTGTCACTCAAAAGTAGTAAGAATGTCGAGGAAAGAACAGGCTGAAAATTATGGGAGGACCACAAATCTCATGTAGAACCTATCGTAAAATGCTAGCAACTGGAAAGAAGGACCAACCAAAAGTGTAGGAAATCGTAATAATCCTGGCAGCAGAATGATAACGAGCCATGAAAAATTAAATCACAGTGAGCAAGAGAAAGGAAGGAATCGAGACGTACCTGGTGAATCCCTGAAATAAAAACATCGACTAGTAGAGACAGAAACAGAACACGGCAAAGTTATTCAATGATGCATATCTAAAGAAGAAGCTCATTAATAACAAGAGAGGTGAGATAAAATCAGCATAGATGCACAGGAAGGGGTGAGCCGACTCAAACGGGGAATGCAAGGGCGAAGAGCAAGAAGGAAAGAACAGAATCAAACAACCAAGGGGGAAGTACGAGAGAAGGAGAGGCAATTTAAGCATCGGGTGAAGTGAGAGATATCGCAGGATGTCCTCATACCCATACCCGAAAAACTCGGGTATGGCTATGAGGACATGAGAGCAGAAGCAATTCGAAGAACGGGGGATCCAGAACTCACTAAACGCATATGAAGTACAGATGAAATGTAAACATCATAATCGGAAATGAGAGCAGAAGCCGTGCATCGAACGGGGGATCCAGAACCCATTAAATGCATATGAAGTGCAGATGAAACATTATATTTAGGACATGAAAGCAGAAGCCGTTCTTCGAACGGGAGATCCAGAACTCAATAAGTGCGGATGAAATGTAAGCATGATATTGAGCAGATCGAGATGCGTAATAAAGCCGTAAAGGAGATGAAATGCATCTACCAGATCAAGTGAAACATGATATTGGATATAGGTATTTGAGAGCAGAAGCCGTTCTAGGAACGGGTGATCCAGAACTCATTAAATGCATATGATCCGTAACCAACATGATATTGGATACATGAGGACAATAGCCGTTCGAGGAACTGGGGATCCAGACCTCATTAAATAGATGAAATGAAATCAAAACTGACTATCAAATATGCGAATAGTTAAACGTGATATTGGAAATATGAGGACAGAGGCCTTTCCTCGAACGAAGGATCCAGAACTCATTAAATGCAAATGAAGTGCAGATGAAATGGCAATAAACTGAAAGAACTGACTAACAAATATGTGAAAAGGAGATGAAATCTAATTCATAAAAAGCATGTAATGTCAAACAACGAACATATATAACTACATGTAGAGAATCCGTGAACCAATGTGTACTGAGAAAACGAAGAGTCAACTCATATCAAGAAATCTCGAAATAAGCGAATGTGAAACAATCGAAAACAAACTGAATGAATTGAGAACAAATTGATTAAACTCGACCCCCGATTTCGAGTATGAAAAAGAAGATTGGAAATCGTTCTTTGAACGATTCCACTCTGCTTTACTTCCCCCGGGGAAGTAAAGTAGGACATAGCGTTAGGAGACTGGATATAAAGAAATGAGGACAGAAGTTCGAGGAACGGGGGATCCAGAACTCATTAAATGTAATGAGATGCAAGATATGCACAGTAAGCAATATGGTAGACCTCTGATCGAACGATAGCAGAAATAAACCTAACCTGGAAAACATGTGAAGAGTAAAACCTATATACCAATAACCTACATTTGCACAGCGGAAATAAATCATGCACATAGAGAAATAGAATCGACTTGATGAGCCAGAAGAGGAAGATTCATATAGACCCAAGTAGAAAAACCATGTAGAAGCTAGGAAAACGCAAGTCGAGGAAGAACCTAGAGTCAGCCCGAAACGAATGAAAACTTGAAAATGTGAGATCGCACAGAGGACGAGGGAAGGATTTCGAGGAAGATCCGTGAGTCAGCCTGAACGTATCAAAACTTGAGAGAATTATATCGCTCAGAGAACGAGGGAAGAAGAGCGAAGCGTTAGAGGACTGGATATAAAGGAATGAGGACAGATGCCGTTCAAGGAACGGGGGATCCAGAACTCATTAAACGCAAATGAGATGCAAGATATGTAAAATATACAGGATATGTAAAGTAAGCAATATGGCAGACCTCTGATCGAACGATAGGAGAAATAAACCTAACCTGGAAAACATATGAAGAGTAAAACCTATATGCCAATAACCTGCATTTGCACTGCGGAACAGAACAAATCGTGCCAGTGGAGAAATAAAATCGACTTGATGAGCCAGAAAATAAATATTCGTATAGACCCAAGTAGAAAAACCATGTAAAAGCTAGGAAAAAGCAAGTCGAGGATGAACCTACAGTCAGCCCACAACGAATGAAAACTTGAAAATGTGAGATCACACAGAGGACGAGGGAAGAAAATTAGAGGAAGATCCGTGAGTCAGCCTGAACGTATGAAAACTTGAAAGAATGATATCGCTCAGAGAACGAGGGAAGTAGGGCGAAGCGTTAGAGGACTGGATATCGATTGTATCACAGCATGTGCTATGAACACATGAGTCCTAAAACACCTAAAACACAGAGGAAGCAGAAAGGTGGTCATGGTACTCCTCCACGAAAGCACAAACGACTTCATCAGTGCCTGACGCCGTGCCGAAGTAGCTGGGCAAACGCCAGTACTCCTCGTACTCAAATAGAAAAAGCTCATGAGTGCCAATTGTCGATTATATGACTGCATGCACTATGGACGCATGTATCCTGAAACGCTGAAACATGATCTTGGAGTTATGAGGACAGAGTAATAAATCCGTAAAGGAGATGAAGTGAATCTAACAGATTGAATGTAAGGCGAAGCACTGACGTAATATAAATATTTCCTAATAATAGCTGTAGAGAACTGTTAGTCATCATGTAACCGGTAAGCGCTAAGCAAAGAATGTTGCAAAATAGAGCACAACATGTAATCGGAGACCAATAAGCAAGACTTGAAAGATTAAGTGACTGAAATCGGAAGACTTGGCAGAAATCAAGTATAGGAACCATGAAACAGATCAACCAGTGTGGGGTGGAGCGAAGTGGGAGAAGAGTGGATGGTATCTTGGCTGAGAAGGAGCGAGGCGTTAAAGGACTAGATATTGAGAAATGAGGACAGAAGCAGTTCGAGGGACGGGAGATCAAGAACTCATTGAATGCAAATGAGATGGATGATATGTAATGTATACAAAAATTGTGCAAGACGAAATTAGTATAAATCCCGGAAAGGAGATGAAATGGAAACAACTGATCGACTGTCAGCAGAAGTAAACGCCATCTAGATACAGCAAGAGCAACACTTGAAGAGCAACACTTGTATATCAATAGCATGCATCGAATAAATGGTAACAGATGAACAGCGCATGTAGAGCAAAAAGATCAACGGGGAAACGATGATCTGACGAGCCAGATGAGAAAGATTAAGTTAATCAGAAGGCGGGAATCATGTAGAAGCCATGAAACATGAAGCGTTAAGGACTGGATATAGAGGAATGAGGAAAGAAGCCGTTCGATGAACGGGAGATACAGAACTCATTAAATGCAAATGAGATGCAAGATATGTAATGTATACAAGATAACGAACATCTGATCGAATGAAAGCATAAGTAAACGGAATCTGGAAACATTTCAAGAGCAACACCTATATACAAGTAGCATGCTTCGAAAAAGCGGAAACAGAACAGCAGCGCATGTAGAGAAATAAAATCAACAGGAGAAACGACAACATAACGAGCCAGACTAGAAAAATTAAGATAAACAGAAGTGGAGAGTCATGTACAAGCCTGGAAATTGAAAGTCACTGAAGATCCGTGAGTCAGCAGACCGAGAGTATGAAATCGCTCAGAGAACGAGGGAAGTAGGGCGAAGCGTTAGAGGACTGGATATAGACTATTGCGTATGTGAGCTGCAAACATGAATATGTGGAAGATGACCAGGTCCGTTGTGATACTTCACACGAGGTAGGACATATTTGAGGCACAAAAAACATGATAAGGAAGAAGCAGTCTTTTCAGAATAAGTCTCCACGATAACGAACACGACTCCGTCAGTGCCCTGCAGGGTGCCAAGATAGCTAGATGCAATGCCAGTATCTCCCATTCCGAGTTTCTATATTTTTGCTCATGGTGCCAAGGCAAACTCTGCTCGTGACAACTCGGTTCTTCATAAAGATGGTGCTCAGACAAACAATCGAAAAGAGGAGGGGGTAGGGAGGCCAGTATTACTGTACCTTTCTATTGACAAGAAACGCAGAAGGCATCCAAGATCTGGTATGTTGAACACTAGAACGGCAGCAGAGGAAAACCCAGCAGTCAGGCAGCAAGCTGGTAGGGTGAGAGTGAGTACCTGGATTCTGTATCGCATGTACGGTCAGAAGTGGAGAACATACCTTTTATATATCCCTGTAAGGTGAAGAACATAATTGAAAAGCAGAAAGGGAAGAGAACAAAAGCTGGTGTGCTCAGTAAATACGATAAGTAGAAAGCATTATAAACACAAAAGCTAGAGGTAGAGAGTAGTGATCCATGTAGTAGAGGAAGCACTGTAGGTGAATGATGTTAGTGAGAGCGAGAAGCATTCTTCATGTGGCCAAATCCGATCGGACTTAAGGACTGTTGGTGCGCGAGCGAGGAGAATGTCAAAAGCTTAAATAAATATAACGTGGGCAGGCAGTACAGGGTCCGGAAAATGATGCATTCTAGTGCTACCTAACACCTAAAGGCGGGCTTGACAACAAGCTCCACTTTCCAGGAAAGAGCAGTTATCTCCAGATTCCTTTCGTAGTAAAGTCAAGGAAAAAAGCTTCCACAAAAGTGACTGTCCTGCAGTTCCTACTCACAGGATTCATAAGGTAAACCTTGCGTCTACATTTTACCATTAGTCTCCGAGCGACTTGAAGGTAAAATTTGAAAAACGTACAGACCCCTAGACAGGAAGGACATAGAATCAAGAATACAGAAGCTGCTTTAAAACGGTAGGACAGTATCCGGTCTTGAGCGAGTGATTGGTTCCTTAGACGATGATGGTTTGGTTTCTTGTAGTTGGATGCGTTGTGGGTTGCAGTCTAGATGTGAAAATCAGAAAAACCGGAAAATTACGGCCGGCGTGAACATAAGAACCATTTCTTAGTTTGACCCTATTAAACCTGGAATGTAAGTTGGATGATCTGCAACAAGGATCTTCAGAGTTTTAAGACTAAAAATGAAATTAGTTCAGGCACATCTCAAGGTCGTTTAATAGGTGCATCTGACGGATTGGTAATGCTGCAAGTTCTCAACGGAGGTCGTATCATTCCCTCGTTTAACTTGTTCGTAATGAATCCTGTTCGCAGTGTAAGAAATAAAATTCATAAAACTCTCTTGCATTCGTTGCCAAATGTTTATGAATTGAGAGAAATCTGAGACCACGACGTTTGACAAAGCCCACTCCAAGATCCTACAGGTGCTTTCATCTCTTTCGCTTCTCTTTTCCCTCGGGAGAAATGAAGAGAAGTGAAGTAGTCATCAAGGTGTAGTTCCGTAAATTCGTTCACGTGTTCACTGAGTGCTTCTATTAACACACTGAAAAGTGCCTACGTGACGAGGGAAGAAGTAGGCACCTAAGGTATTTATACCTCAGGTAGAGACTGAGCCAGGGATAGATGTGGCGAGAAACATCCTTCCTCTTCTTGAGAGTCAGACCTACGAAGCCGAAGGCACCTAAAGAGAAAGAAAAGGTCCGATAAATAGTTCTGGAGGAGGACCAATTAGGGACCAAAGAGTCGAGATAAATTGTAGACCAGATTAGTTTCATAAGACGTTCCATTTCCTCTCACGAATTCAAGAACTTGCGAAGTTGAGGTGAAAGCCTACAGCGGAGGTATCCATCTTACTATGCGCCCAGTTGCAGAAGCCCAATCTGAGAACAATAAAATAGACTTCTGCACTTAAATTTATCTCGAACAAAGCCTATTGTGTGATTATAAGGCGTTCTTCGTGATCGTAGTTTCAAAGAGTGTCGCTCTCTCAACAAACAGGCTTACAATTTCGGAGTACAATGGCGAACAAACTGTGCAGAGGAAAATCACTTACGTCTCCAGTGTGAACAAAACACCCGTGCAAGTAAGTTTCATCCATCCAATACTGCAAATCCCCGACCCACAGAGTCTTCACTTCCTCATGAGATTGCTGCTGGCCAGGCTGCATTTGCTGCTGCATGCCAGGATGCTGCTGCTGTTGCTGCATCATCATCCATTGCTGCTGCCCGTCACTGGACTGTGGAGTCGGGGGCCCAACTCCTACCGGCGACTGCATCATCATTCCCTGCTTGTATTCTCTAACGCTTCCTTTCCCCGTTATTACACGTTTCTACACTTAACTTGCCTCCGAACACTGCTAGAAAGTGCACAACTAGGACCGAGCCGCTCCAAGAAACTCGTCTTTCGTCACTACCTTCAACCTTATACCACTTCTTTCCCACCAGATGAACTTCGCACAACCACCGCGAAAATCACAAACGCCTCTTCGTCTCTTCCACCTTTTTACTGTTCCTTTTCCACCTCGCGTTCGTGCCTCGAAATCAGAGCCAAAACCTCAAACCTAATATGGTACACCTTTGCAAAACCTTTGCCAAATCTGCGTGATCCCTGACGAAAGAACACCACCACGAGGACAATCCAAACACAACGGGCTACAACAAAAACCCCACCACTACAGAACCCTAACCCCCGCGCTTCCCACGAACGAAAGCTCGTCACACGCACGCAGATAGTAAGGCCGCGGCCCCAAAAATGTGGAAGAACCTCGAGACCTGTCACCGACGGAGGACCTTGTGCTCCTCCCTTCGTTCGATTTGCCCTTCACGCATTTCCTTCGTGACTCGTGTCGCTGTCAAAGTCGGGCTCGAGAGTGAGTGAGAGTGATCACCGTCCGTGAGTGTGCCGAACGTGAAAGATCGACGGTCTCGGAATTCACGGGGCGTGTATCCACAGCCCACCTACGGAATTGTCGACTCATTACGGTCGTCTGTCAGTCACAATTTGGCGCCATTTCTACACCGTAGGGTTTCGTACGCGTGCAGTCGTGCAGCCTCGACATTGTGGAGACTCCTCTGCTTTTCCCAACTTTTAGTCCTGCCTGTAAACGAAAGATACGAAAGAAACCAGTAGAGCTTCGTTTACATCTCTCATACGTTTTATTTACCCATCAGGAAGATATTCTGATCCTTAACTGTTTCTTTGTTTACACGAATTTTATAAAATGATTTGACTAACACCTTCTCCAAGCATACATAATTTTCTGATCTTAACTTTGAATATGTTGGTGTATAGTATAGGCAAAAGTTCAAATCAACCAAACTAGATCGAGAAGACGATCAACCAAACTATCTAATGAGGACCTCTATGATATCAAGTTAACTGAATTTCCTCAAAAATAACGAAAGTTTTAGTTTTTGCATAGAAAATCAATATTATTTTGCAATAAGGCTTTGAACTTGCTTTTGATCATCTATAATTCCAAATTTATATCGTTACAAATAGTCATGGTAGTATATTTAGGTCAATCAACCCATTTTACAATATGATTGAAACCAAACATCCTCCTTTAAACTATAAGATTTTATAATAAGTTATGACTATCCCAACCCAATTTTCCAACACATATAAATCCAGATTTGGTTTTGGATGGATTGTTTAACTGTTGAACTATCATAACAAAATTTCTACATTTAGTACCCTAACCTTTACATAAACTTTTCCTTTTCTTTTATGTTAAACCTAGCGTTCAGAAAAGGCTTTAACATTTCAACCATGTTTTAAGAATTTCTAGAAAAAAAGGCTTTAAATTTTAGCACAAAAATTATTATTTTTAAAATTATAATTTTATAATCAAGTCTTACGACTTATTGTAGTAGTATGTTAGAGAACTTTTTTTAGGGTCCTCACGAAACAATCAATATCTCTTCGTATTGATGTTAAGTACTTTGCATATGTCATAAGGTGAAGTTGCAACTTGTTCGGAGTAATCCTAGTTCACTAAAACTCAAAGTATTAGTCTATATCCTTTGGGCATCAATGTTATACTAACTCTCTCTCTCTCGCATCTTTGAATGCAAGTCTCTGGTTGTTTGTGAAAGCTTGCATTTAGTAGAAACTTGATGTTCTATTGGGATACATTACTCACTTACTTATTTATTACCCACATATACCAAAAAATCATTACTAGGAGTTCTTAATCTCAACCATCGCAATTATATAAGCAACGTGGTTCGTTTTGTTTTGATAGCTTTGCATACCATCATAACTTAGGACATACTTTCGTAATAGTCTAAGGGTTTAATTTGGGAAGTATCGAACCTGACGGTACAAATGTCCATAGAATTCATTTGGTCAACCCATATTTCTTTAGCTATCATAGTTTATGATCTCTACACAACCCTTCATCATAAGATCCATATAAAGATGTTTGTAAAAAAGACCAAATTATAACCTTAGTCTATCATAATTCACCAAATCTATATTTGGGTTCAAGTATAACTCTTAAATCAATCTACTAAGAATTGTGGTTTTGAGCCATCTCACTTACACTTCCCTTGCATATACTTCCTACTTTTCAAATAGTATTCTCTTCTTCTAGACTTTTGATTTGCTCTTTGATCAAAGGTCTTTGCTAAAAATAAGTACTTTATAATGGTACCAACTTTATCTTGAAAAATCCACAAAATTCACATTTTGTTGGCTAAATATTTGTTATTACACCAAATATTCACTGTTTTTCTCTCTTCTGGTATATGGTCCTAGTTTTGTATTATCTCATTGTACAATTTGTAGGTTAGGTACCCATAGAGGATATTTAATTTACAATTGATTATAGACTAATCTAATTTGTGTTTCTCTTGAGCATCCTTTGGTTTATTGCTGCAAATGTTATATATATGTGGAGAATAATTACCTCATTGTTTAGTTTATCCCTTATTTATATTTATAAAAATTTCCATATACAACCTATCATACAAGAAAACTAATATAATGATAACTTGTAGAGAATAATTACCTTGTCATTTAGTTTACCTATCTATGTTTATAAAATTCCATATACAACAAATCACACAAGAAAAAATACAAGGAAATTCTTCATTATTAAGCATACCTACTATTCACCTTCCACCTGGTCCATAATGACTCTAATGATGAACAAAAGTCTTTATGATGAACTATTTTCATGCAATGTGAAGAAACAAATACTCATGATGATTTCAAGAATGGATTTATGGGAGCTCTATAAATAATGGAAATTTTCTATAAAATATTGTATGGTAGCACATAAAGAAATGTTAATTAATTCTAATTAATTATTCTATAATTAATTATGAAAATTAATGCACAATTAAACATTTGTATGGGACGATAGATCATTTCATTTAATAAGGATGGTCTAAGTTAGGACAGTTATGTAAGCAATTAAGCACTTGTATCAAAAAATTGCCATTAAGTAAAGTCACATATAACAAGTTGTGCCAAAACCTACCATGTGTCACACAAAAATATCACAAAATTTGAAAACTCCACATTTAATAGTGTAGACAAAGAATGATGCACGAGCAAGATCATGATCAAACATCTTTGAATATCATATTTTTAGGCAAAGAGTAGATTTAGATTGAGGGTGCAAACATTTTGCTTGTTGTTGTGCATTCTGTAATACCAATAGCTAGACAAATGATCTAAAGGTGAAATTGGTTTGGTAACATCTGGAAGGATATTATACATGATGGACTAAGTAGATCAGATAGAAGTATCACCAAAAGAGTACTTCTACTAATAGGCCAAAAACCAAAATATGCTTGGAAACTTTAGAATCCATAGCTACACTTATGATCTAGAGGTGAAACTTGGGTGGTAACATTTGGAAGGATGTTACACATGATATAGAAAGTAGATTTGATAGAGGTATCACCAAAAGAGCACTTCTATTAATAGAGCAAAAGCCAAAATAGGCTTGAAAACTTCAAAGGTAATTTTGGAGGCCTAAATGGATGAATTAGGACTTGAAAATGTGTTGACCACCCCTATTAGAGGAAAGGTTGGCTTTCCTTACCTCCCACTCCAATTGTCTTGCCAAGAGCTTTCCAACAGTACCTTACCCACATGATTTTGAGATTCCTACAAGAAGATTCCTAAAAGATTCTCTCTTGTCAAAGCTTGTTTGACCACCCAAATGGATAATGGACCAACATGGAGGGCATATATTCTTGACTTAGCAATCCTCCTTCAATTCACTCTCCCGCTCATCCCCAACTTAGATCTTTCTACTCCCATAGATTTATCACTCTCTATGATAGTCTAGACTAGTCCCAATTCAACTCTTATTTCAGCCAATCCCTCAACATTACATATTGTAGGATTTCAAGATTACGTGCAAATGGTATTGATGTCTTGCCCTACCTATGCATGTATAATTTTCTCCTTCTTTTTTGATGAGCAAAGGAGAAGGCGATGAAGATAGGTTCAGAATGGTCCCCCGTCATTATTCTTAAATCATTGATTATTTGAAGGATCCAAAGCATTTAAAGCAAACAAATAGGAGCCTTTGCAAAAAACTCATTTACAAGAGTATAAAATTTAGCTACATGGCCACTTTCTTTTGAGATTTGGGAAGTGATTTCTTGCATCCATGAAGAGAGGTAGAGATTGTAGAAAAAATAAGTATGGTATGTGAAATCCTATAAAAAAACTAGGGATTTGAAGGATAATTACTTTGGCAATATTTTACAAATGAATGAGATAAAGCATAATTCAATAAGAGCAGAGTATAAATTGAATCACCTTTGTTCTCTTTTTAACAAAATGAATGCATTGGTTTGTGCTAGAGCAAACATTTCACCACCTTCTCTTGTAAGAATAAGGATGTGCAATAAAATGAACATTTTTGAATAATCAAGCAAAGAGAAGGAAACAAGAGGAGGAGTTACCACAGAAGAGAAGGAAGAAATTCTTGAAGAGGCTGCTTCTTTTTTTGGAATTTTAGAGGCTTATAATATCACATTTAGTAACTTCATAACATGCAAGAAGAGAGGTTAAAAGATTATGATGAGGAAATTTCCACTATCATGTCAAGAACAAAAGAGGATTTTACAACAAGAGCTAAACAAGAGAACAAGAGGAATTCCAAGAGGAGCACAAGACAAAGGGATGAAAGATCAAGGCAAAGATGTAGAGGTAGAGAGGGAAGAGGAGCTTGCAAGAGGAAGAAATCATCCCAAGGAAATCCAAAAGCTTTCCTTATCTTGTCTTCTTTAAGTCAACAAATGGAAAGCCATGCCAAATTAAAGAGTAATTCTTTGGAGGCCAAGGGTAGGCAAAGATCAATGTCCAAAAAATGACAAAGCTCAAAAGTTTGAGAGTAAAAATTGAAGTTAAGAATAAATCAAAAATCCAAAAATTGAAATTCAAAATCTGAAAATTGAGATTCAAGGAGAAGAATGCTAAAGCTAATTAGTTTTACAGAATGACCTTACAATTATCTTGTCAAGGGAAAAATCAGAGGAAATCAAGAGTATTATCATAATGTTATATAGGCCTAACTTGATGGTGGTATATCTAGTAGTGATCCTACACTCAAATGCACCCCTTGCAGTTCTAATGTCATCGATAGTGATTCTCTCTTGTAACTTATTCATATCCATATTTAGGGAAAAGATAAAGTTCATAAGTTTTCCTCATAACAAATTCATAAGTTCCATTCATAAAGTGTGCATAAATTGACAAAGAGAAGGGATTTCTAAGATCAATTTGCAATGATGATTTGCTTGTTTACCAATGGGGTTAGCTTGTGCTCCTATATGGGTTTGCTTGCTTACATAGAGGGTTGCTTGTGTAAGGGTTTAATTATGAGGCTTTGCTCACTTGAAAGTGGGGATTTCTCATCCATCTTGGGGCCTTGCTCCCCCATCTTGAGACTCACTCAACCATATGAGGCATGTGAGCCGACCTCTCTCTTCCTCAAGATGAACCTTTGATGACCATTATGGTAGCACACCATGGACTAAGAAGGCAAAGAACCCCAACTCTATCATACTACTCCAAGACTCAAGCCATTGCTTACTAGAGAACTATATGAGAGAGATAGTTGCAAATGAAAGGATGATGTGTACATCCTCACCCCTAGTTTACATACTTATAAAATAGTTATGCACCAAAGTTACTAATTAATAGAATACTCAAGTTATTAGGCTAAAAGTCAAATAAAGTCACAAAGGAATATTTATATGCATAGGAATATTCTCTTAAGCATGTGGTTTTATCTTGACCCAACCATTGAGTCAAGGATTCCTTCACATGGGCTATCCTTAGATTATAGAATAATATGAAACAAAAAAGTTTGTGGGTCCTAGAGTTCTCAACTCTTTCTTCAAAGCCAAACACCTAGGAATAATACCAAGTCAATACAATAGAACCCAAAATAGTTATGCTCATCTTTTCTACCTTCTATAAAGTAATGTCCCCTTTATCTTAGCTATGACTAACTTTAGCTAATTATGACTAATGTTGATCATGATAAATAAAGGATGGTTCCTTAAACCATCCTTTATCTTTATATAAATAATATTGTTAAGTACTTATAATGTCAAACTAAATATTACAATAGCACAAACATACACAAATGGGTGTTACAAGCCTCACTTGCTTAGAGGTCCAAAAGATAGGAATGTTCTAACCAAACTACAAAGGATGATAAAAGTACAAAAAGATGATAAAAGCTAAAAGATGTTCAACTAAACTATACATGATAAACCAAGAGTTAAGCATGATAAACCAAGGGAGAAAAAAAAACTATGCATGATATAAAACAAAGGGATAAACCAAACAACAAAGGATGATAAATGATAAAAACATTCCAACTAAACTATACATGATATGCCAAACTATAAATTATAAAGGATGACAATGATTTAAGGAGCAATCTACAATATCTGAATATTTGAAATATCTTATAAATAAAACAAAAAAGGATATCAAGTGATTCATAATAGTTGAACTATGCTAGACATATAGTATTGAATAAAGGATGTAAGGAGTAATACAAAATATCTTAATTATGCTATTGTGATAGCCCAATATCAATGTACTTATAGTATAATCAATAAGAATAGGTAGTTCTAATGAGGATACATAATAGAAATGACTAAGAATGAAGTAAAGTGCCATAATGTTGCAATTTTTTAATTATTTCCTATTTAACCTCTTGTGCAAGACTCATTCCTAAAAGAGTGTCTGGTTGTTACCCATTGTCACACACTACAACAACAAAAAAAGGAATCACTTTCACTCTAAGTTCTAACCAAGATTACTCCTCAAGATGATTGATAACTTCACTTTAAATGCCATTCCATTTTGAAGCTCTTGTCATTGCAAGTGCATTCCATCCTTCCTTTAAGGCACAACTTGTAGGATCCACTTCACGTCTAAGGTTTTCAATTCCATGGCATGGCCCATGAATTGAGCTTCCTAATCCACTACTTACATGGGTTTGCTCGTTTGGATCCTTTAGTCCACACCCTAATTGATGGTGAGTAATTTCTTGGTACTAAGTTGAGACCTTACTACAAAATTCCTCACCTCTACTCTTGCTTAAAGCCATTGAAAGCACATAAAATGGAAGACATAGAAGTTGCAAAGAATCCAGAACACTCTGTACTTGTAATTGGAGTATGGAAAATGAACACTAGTGCCTTGGGTAACCTTAAGTACCTTACCTTAAGTAATATTTCTAGCTTCAAGCCAAAGGGATAAGGAGCTCAAATAGATCTCTTGAAAATCCTAATCTATGATATACATCACTTGTTTAATATTCTAATCTATCTTATTTTAATAATTTTCAAATTGATTAGGTACCTAACACCTGTCTTGGAAGGTGTTAGGTCTTCTTTCCTCATCTAATTTTATCATAAAACATTTAGACCTAAAACTCCAAATTTTTGTTCAACTCCGAGTGCACTCCTTATGAAGTATATAAAAAATTCCAAGTGCCAACTTCTATACAATTGCAAGTATCTAAATAATTCACAACATCAACTACTAACTAAGTTTGGCCAATGCCAATGCATGCAAAGGGCTTCCCTTAGGAAGAGTGCTATGGCCTTGGATTGTTGGGGTTATGTAATACCAATAACTAAACATATGATCTGGAGATGAAATTTGGTTTGGGAACATCTGGGAGATTGTTATACATAATGGACTATGTAGATCAGATAGGAGTATCACCAAAAGAGTACTTCTACTAATAGGCCAAAAACCAAAACATGCTTGAAGACTTTAGAATCAATAGCTAGACATATGATCTAAAGATAGAATTTGGGTTGGTGATATCTAAAAGGATGGTACACATCATGGAAAAATTAGATTAGATAGAGGTATCACCAAAAGAGCATTTCTACTAATAAGGCAAAAACCAAAATAGTCCTAAAAACTTCAGAGGCAATTTTGGAGGCCTAAACGGATGAAGTAGGCCTTGAAAATGTGCTTATTCCCCCCTCAAATAGATAATAGGCTAGAATTCCCTCCCCTTGGTTTGTCTCACTACGAGTTTTCCAACGATACTTCACCCACGTGACTTTGAGATTCCTATAGGAAGATTCTCTAAAAGATTCCCTTTGATCAAAGCGTGTTTGACAAACCAAATGGGACCAGGATCAACATGTCACCCATCCAAGCAAGTAATCTAAGGGTAGAGCTTGCTGACAGGTCACCTATCCATGTACCTAATCCTATGGTGGAGCATGTGTGGAGGAGATCCTCTTTGGCTATATAATAAAGAGAAGATGCTCCCTTTGGGCACCAAAGTTTGAGTGTGAAACTTGTGTTTTCTCTTTTGTATCTCTCTACTATCCTTGGAATATTACATGTTACTTGACTATGCTTGCCTCTTAAGTACCTAATTAACTAATATATTTGAGCTTAGTACCTAGCTATTTCTAACAAGTAGGTATGGCAAGTTTTTATGAATTTCTTATAAGTGTGTTCCCTTAATTGCAAGAATAACAAGTTCATTCTCACCTCTTCATAGACTTGATTATCCAACCTCTCCACCATGAAATTGATGTGACATGATGTGATGCTTTATTTGCAGTGCTCAAATTTGTTCTCATTCTTTTAGCTTCTCCTAAAGAAATTCCATGCCTCCTCCATATGATGACTTACTCAAAGAAAATTCTCTTCTATCTCTTTTGTTTGAACATCTCACTCTACTTCTACATGTCTTGCAAGTGGGTACTCTGTACTTGCTTAATGATCTCTTCTTCTAACTCCTCAAGCAATTCAATTGCAATTCCACCTTGTGCAAATATTCTTGCATTTGCAACTCTAAGATGACAACTAGATCATGGCCTTCCTTCAATTCAATCTTAGTGTTCTCCAAATCTAAAAATTTGCCACAAAATTGGTTCTTAGTTTCCTTCTTTTGCTAGTCATGCTCACTTTGGAGTGTTGCAAACTCATCTTGCACTTTTCAATTCTCCTCCACTTGGTGGTCATGCTTGTTCACCAAGGTAGCACTCCTCCTATGAAGTTCTTTCTTTTCTTGCAACAAGGTACCTACCTTGGTTGCCTCTTCCTTGTACAAGTCTACAAACCATTGCTACTTCTTCCTTGACCATGTCTCCTTTGGCCTTCCAAGTGTAGACATGTTTGTGCATTTTGCGAGCAAGTGTAGTGTAATCTACAATGTCAAGCATTTGGCTTGGTATCGTGGTAGTAACACCTTCATCAATTGAAGTGCCATTCCTATTGAGTGTATGACAAAGTCAACTTCTTCTTGCACTAACATTGGCAATGAAAAGGTGGACTCTATTTTGAGTGATGTATTAGCCCTTGATGGATGATTGGTTCATCATCATCAATTTTGGCATACTCCTTATTTGTATGATATGTAATTTGGTCTCCTTCTAGATGTACAACTTTGGCTTCATCCAAAACTTCAGGCCAAAGTTCTTGGGCATTTGATCACTTAGCTCAATCTTGACATGATTCTATAACTTCTTCAATGGTGCCTATATGTGCACTACCACTTCTTTTATCACATCTTCTTTTTCTTCAACATGACACTCTCCCATATCTTGGTCCTACAAGTTCTGGACAAACTATGGATCCTACCAAGTTTCTTCCTCTTCCTTGGTTGATACCAAAGATGATGAAAGTAGAGTAAAGGACCCTTGTTATTCCTTCTTGTCTTCATCATTTTCCATATACTTAGCTTCTCTTTCTAAAGATGATACCTCCACTACTTGAGTGATGGCTCTTTGCTTCTTGACCAAGGAAGGTTGCTTTCTTGGGGTGGTATTCTTTCTCTCAGCAGCCTTTGGCATTGCAAGCTCTTTGTCCACATGCAAAAATATGCCTATTCTTGCAAATTTATCACCCATCACTTTGTACTTGGCAATCAATGTTGGTCCTTTTGGTTGGTCATCAAAATAGCCTACAAGATGAAAGTGGATGGGGAAACTCTTACTTTCCTCTATAGTTAGGAGGTAGGTTTCCATGTAACAAGGGATTGCAAAGGGAAATGGGACAAAGGATTTCCCTTTGTCCTCCTTAAAGTCTTGGTTGTAGGATCTTAGCTTGTCAATCAAACATTTGTGCCTAATCTATAGGCTTGTTTGAGTACATGTAATTGAAAAAGATTGCTTGGCCATTTGTTAGGTAGGTGGTTTGTTTGGGTTTGAAAATTTTCATAATTCCCTCTACTATGGCTCTTTGTGCATGATCTTTGTAATTAGCTATCCTCCACTCATTGTTCTTTGACCTCTTATTATTGAAAATGGCCTTGATCTCAACAATCAGCTCTTTGTCTATGAATTTTGAGTCTAAGGTCATTGCTCCTAAAACTCTTGCATCTAAGCCAAGTACCATTTGCCAATAGTCCTTCATCAATTGTAAGGATTATCTCTTATTCTCCTTGGTGTCTTCTTCTTTCTTCTAATCTTGTGGATCATGGTGAAGTTTGTTAATTTCCAATTCTAGAGCAAGAACCCCAAATGTTTACTCTAGATCATTGTAATCTTATAGTGAATGGGCCATTTTTTTTATTATGGGAGACATAAGGATGGCCTTTAGAATCTTCTTGTTTGTTCTTGGTGTAGATATCATGTTTCTTGATAGCCAAAGGAAAGGGAAAATAGTATTTGTTTCTACTCTGAGTGCTTTACATCACTCCAAGTGATGAGAATCACTCCAAATGTAACCTCATTAAATTAATGCTAAATGCATTCTTACAGTTTGAGAAAATTGCAAGTGCTCAGTAATGTAGGTGAATGAATCTGCAAAAGTGCAATTTTTGGCCAAACTCCTCATCTAATAGTCCAAATCATTGTAATTCTTCAGCCCTTAGGCAATTAAGCAGCAAGTGGACACTTTCTATTTTTACTTGCAAAGGCATAGTATCTTTGGCCAATCATCATTCTCCCACATGCAAATGATTCTCTTTTACTCATTTCACACATACCAAGCTTGCTCATTGAGTGCCAATGGTTGTCTTGAATGTAACAACTCTTGGTAGTAACTCCCAATTGATCTTGCAATGCAATCAAATCATGGTAGCACTTAGTGGTACTTGGGCCTACAATTGCCCAACCAATAAGCATCCCAAGTGCTCTAATAGAAAACCAAGTGCTTGAACCTCCTATAAGCACTTAGGATTATCCTACATCTCTCTAAGTGTTACTCATCTTGGATTTATGTAACACAACTACAAGTGCAATCTTCTTTTAGGAGAATTCCCTTGGTGATTACAACTCTCTATGATATGTCCCTAGCACTTAAGCATGATGTGATCAATAAAGCAAAATTTGAAGAAATGAGAACACCAAAGCTATACATAAAATACTTACTAAAGCATTTAGGGAATGATTCACAATATTGAACTACTCTATACATACAACATTGGATGTTAAAAGAAAAAAAGATATTACAAACTTAACTAAACTATACATAATAAACCAAAGTATAAAGGATTGAGGGTGTAAAAGACCAAAACCGAGGAGAGAAATAGGAGAATGGAAATTCACATTGGGACACTTGAATGAGGGAAAACTCCGAATGCCTAGCATGAGCTTCGGCCTTGGTATTTATAGGTAGCATCCAAGACCCTTGAAGCTTCTCAAGAAGCTTCCTTGAGCCGCTTTCTTGGAGTGCAAGCCAAGTTAACTAGGAAGCTTCTCAAGAAGCTTCCTTCTAGAAGCCACCTACTTGGCGTGCAAGCTAAGCTAGTTAGAAGCTTCTAGAAGCTTCCTTCTAGAAGCTTCCTTCTAGAAGCTACCTGCTTATGGTGCAAGTTAACTAGTTGGGAAGCTTCCTAAGAAGCTTCTTAGATGCTTCTAGAATATTCAAGGCTATTTTGTCTTATTCTCTACTTCGTAAGCCCGATTAACTTCGTCACTAAACTCCATATTGTTACATATTCCCCAGCCGCTAGTTGGTGACGTCCTCGTTGCCAGTGAAGCTTCGAATTCCTGGATGGCCATCTGTGCATTCTGGAGGTGAGAAAGAGGTTCCCATGTGGCATCATGAAGGGGATACCCTTTCCAAAGGACCTTGTACTCCGTGTGTTGGCAACGGCCTCGTTGAATATGGCGACGCGCAAGGATATGATCAACTTCGTACTCCTCATGATCATTGATAGGGATAGGAAGAGGGGGAGGTTGGACTCGAGAGGAAAAGGAAGAAGGGTTAGGAACAAAGGGTTTCAACTTGGAAACGTGAAAGATAGGATGGATACGCATGTGACAAGGTAAGGCAAGACGATAAGCAACAGGAGAGATAATGTGGGTGATATCAAAGGGTCCTATCCAATTAGGAGCAAGTTTACGAACTTGGGTATCAAGTGGGAGAGGGAGGTTACTAGAGGATAGCATGACTTTATCACCAACTTCAAAGGTGAGATCACGACGATGATGGTCTGCATATTGTTTTTGGTGATTTTGAGCAACAAGGAGGTGAGATTTGGCTTGTTGGAGAGATTGGGATATAGTGGTCAAGAATGTAGAAGTATGAGGAACGTGGGAGGGAGGGGGAGCAAGAAGGGAATCTGGAACAAGCATATCTTGGCCAAAATTAAGAAAGAAGGGAGAAAATCCAGTGCTTGCCTGTTTGGAATTGTTGTAGGCAAATTCTGCAACTGCAAGACATTCATCCCAGTTGGTATGGTGGACATTGACAAAGGCCCGCAACATATCCTCCAATGTACGATTGGCGCGTTCAGTTTGTCCATCAGTTTGAGGATGATAGGCCGTGGACAAAGCAAGCTTGGTGCCGAGTATCTAGAAGAGTGCTTGCCAAAACTTCCCGGTAAATCAAGGATCACGGTCGGAGATGAGTACACGTGGCATCCCATGATGCTTGAAGACATTGTCGAAGTAGATTTGCGCTAAGGTTGGAGCATCCACGATATCACAGGTTGGTGCCAAGTGGATTTGCTTACTAAGCTTATCCACAAACACCACAATTGCGGTGTGTCCTTGTTTTGTCTTTGGTAAGGATGCAATGAGATCCAAGCTCACATGCTCCCAACGAGCGGATGGAATGGTGAGTGGTTGAAGGAGTCCACTCGGCTTCTGGTTGCTGGCCTTGTTCCGTTGGCAACTCTCACATGATCGAACAAAGTCTCGAACATCTTGTGTCATGTTGGGCCACCACCATTGGCGTTGGAGGGTGCCCAAGGTCTTGTCCACTCCCATGTGACCAGCTATTGGTAAATCATGGGCTTCTTGAAGGCGCACTAGTCGAAGATCACCTTTGGCTGGAACATAGATCTGGTCTGCATGGAATAAAAGGCCTTCCTTGAAGGAGAAGGTGTTGTACTCCTTGTTGCATGCTGTTTGACGACCGTGTATCATTTGGAAGAAGGGATCTTGTCATAGAGCTGATTGAAACTCATTGTGGACCTTAGGGTCAATGGACACCGTTGTAATTGCCGCTGTGATAAAAGGAAGATCCTTCAAATCAGGTTGTCGTGATAGAGCATCGGGAATGACATGGAACCGACCTGGTTTGTACTCAAGTTTGATGTCAAACAATTGGAGTTGCTCTTCCCATCGATGATGCCGGCTCTTCATGTGCTCCAAGTGTAAGGTCTGCAACAATGGCTTGTGATCAGTTTGCATGATCACTTGTTTCCCCAAGAGATAATGCCTCCATACCTTGGTGGCATATACCATTGCAAGTTGTTCTCGATCTCGAGTAGAGTAATTTCTTTCCGCTATATTTAGTCGGCAAGACACAAAGGCAATCGGATGTAGTCCATCTGGAAATTCTTGTTGCAACACAGCTCCAATTGCAAAGTTAGAAGCATCAAAATCAACCACACAAGGTAGTTGAGGATCATATGGTTGAAGAATAGGTCTTGAAGACACCATATGCTTTAACTTCTGGGATGCTTCTTCATGCTTGGTGGTCCACTGGAAGCTCGAGTTCTTTCCCAAGAGGTCAGTCAATGGTGCAGCCACGTGAGCATAATAGTGGATGAACCGTCGGTAAAAACTGGCCAGTCCATTGAATGCTCGTACTTTTGTAGCATCCTTCGGGGTAGGCCAAACAGTAATGGCCTTGATCTTCTCTTCTTCCATCTTGATCCCCTCTGATGAGATCTTATGACCCAAGAAGGTAACCTCCTTCTGCCAAAAAGCACACTTTGACTTCTTGCAGTAAAATTTCCACTGTCGTAGTCGTCTTAGGACTTCTCGCACATGATTCACATGTTCTGCCTCTGTCCTGCTATAGATTAAGATATCATCTAAGAACACCACCACGGACCGATCCAATAGTCCCTCCAACACTTGATGCATCTGATCCATGAAGACTGCTGGAGCATTAGTGAGTCCAAAAGGTAGAACTCTCCACTCAAAATGTCCATACCTTGTGCAAAAAGTAGTCTTTTGCACGTCCTCTCCTTCAATAGGAATTTGCCAATAGCCGCTACAAAGATCCAGCTTGGAAAAGTAGCGTGCTCCACTTAGTTGATCAAGCAGGTCATCGATCCGAGGCAAGGGATATGCATTCTTCACGGTTTGCTTATTGAGCCCACGGTAATTAATACAGAAACGAAGTCCTCCATCCTTCTTTGGAACAAATAGTACCAGTGCTCCCCACGGAGAGGTACTATGTCGTATGAAATCCTTCTCCAACAACTCTGTAAGTGTTGTTTGCAACTCCTCCAACTCCTTTGGTGAGAGCCGATAGATTGGTCTACTCACTGGAGTACTCCCTGGAGTACTCCCTGGCAATAACTCGATCTTGAAGGGCATACCTCGATCAGAGGATAATCCCTTTGGCAGATCATCCGGAAACACATCTGCAAACTCCTGAACTATCCGATCAACCATTGCTTGATGCGGCACTTGGCCCTCCTCAGATTGTTCTTGTGCAATCGGCTTAATCCACACCGCAAATACAGACTTATCGTCCTCCAAAGCTTGCTCTATGGCTGCTTCATTCACAAACTTCCCTTCTAGGGACTCATCTCTCTTCCAAGCTTACTCCATGGTTGCCTTCCTGGCAAACTTCACATCTTGGGACTCATCTCCCTTCCAGATTCGCTCTATGGCTACCTTCTCGACAAACTTCCCATCTTGGGACTGACTATTCTTAGGTGTCTTACTCAGAGGTGCCAGACAACCTAATCAGAAATTCCTACCTTGGTGTTGTACTTGAATTTGGTGTCGGGTCCAATCAAATTGAACCTTATGACATTCAAGCCAAGGTAGACCTAGAATGATATCATAATGTAGAGGTGCCACTACGAACCTCATACACTCCAAATACTCCTTCCCAATCTTGAAGGTAACAGGATGCAAGGTGCGGAATGCAGAACCCTTTCTACTATCCGCCATCATCAAACTACTTCCAATCACTGGCCTGATAAGAATACCCAATTCCTTTGCCACTTGCATAGACATGCAATTCTCTGAACTTCCAGAATCAACCAAAATTCTACAACCCCGATTAGATATCATACCTTGCAAGTGAAGCAAACTTGCATAGGTCGAGCCTTCAATCCCATTGGAACTAATCAAGCTCCCAGTAGGCGGCTTGAAATCTCCTATTGGGATTCCTCGTTTCCCGGATCATTCCGCTCCACAACCTCCACTTGGGCAACTTGTCGAGGTCGTCCATTCTTGAGTGGACATTCAGCAATGCGATGCCCCAACTGGCAACAATAAAAGCAACCTCCATTTTGTTGTAATCTTTCTCTATCTACTGTGCCAAGTGGTCTTCGCTGGATAGCATCAATCTCCATTGGTACCGGTTCTTCCACTCGTGGTACGGGTAGGTTTTGTGTAGGTCGAGGTCAAGACCAAGTTGTTGCAACTAAGGAATCAAAACGCTCAGCCAATTGCATGGCTTCTTCTACATTCTGTGGCTCTCGCATAGTCACCTCCAATCTGGTTCGTGACTTCAATCCTCGCACAAATTGATCCAGAACTTCACCTTCTTGGATATCTGGAATTTGCATGATGATATTCTGAAATTATGTGATGTAGCTTCTCACCGAACCAATCTGCCTCAACTCCGCCAATTTATCTCGTGCAGCTCGAGTGGCATTTATAGTCTGAAATCGACCAAGTATTGCATCCTTGAATTCTGCCCATGTCAAAATTGGTGTAACAATTTGTCGTTCAGCTCTTTCTACTCGGAATCGCCACCAAAGTTTTGCCACGCCATCCAACTGGCTAGAAGCCAAGAGAATTTGTTTCCGCTCGTCTTGAAGATTGGTGGCTTCAAAGTAACATTCACAGTCAAACAAAAAATTCTCCACTGTGCCTGGAACATTCTTGCCTTCAAACACCTTGGGTTTCGAAAATCAAATGCAATCTTCTCCATCTTGAACTGGCGCTCTGTCTATCTATTCTCGTCGTTGCTGGTCTCGTTCATCCAACAATTGAGTAAGATGCTCGATTTGTTGTTGCATTGCAAGGATAACATCCGGTATTGCAGCCATTGCTACTACCCTAATCCACTACCCTCAATTTATCTAGTTGATTAACACATAGATACAACACGTCCACCGTTCTCCATAAGTCACAACTGGAAGTATCAAGGGTTCCTCTGACACGGTGATCATATGTAGAAAATCCTACCCAAAGCATGAGGTGATGAACTGTGTGAAACGATGCTTTGGTAATATCTAGACATGAAAGCCCCAATGGTTTGGCGGAAGTGGATTTGGTGGTCCATAAATTCCATCCATCCCATTCCTGCTCTGATACCAATGTAAAAGACCGAAACCGAGGAGAGAAATAGGAGAATGGAAATTCACATTGGGACACTTGAATGAGGGAAAACTCCGAATGCCTAGCATGAGCTTCGGCCTTAGTATTTATAGGTAGCATCCAAGATCCTTGAAGCTTCTCAAGAAGCTTCCTTGAGCCGCTTTCTTGGAGTGCAAGCCAAGTTAACTAGGAAGCTTCTCAAGAAGCTTCCTTCTAGAAGCCACCTACTTGGCGTGCAAGCTAAGCTAGTTAGAAGCTTCTAGAAGCTTCTTTCTAGAAGCTACCTGCTTAGGGCGCAAGTTAACTAGTTGGGAAGCTTCCTAAGAAGCTTCTTAGATGCTTCTAGAATATTCTAGGCTATTTTGTCTTATTATCTACTTCGTAAGCCCGATTAACTTCGTCACTAAACTCCATATTGTTACAGAGGGAGTAATTCACATCAATAGAAGAAAAAAATAAATTGAAGTGTTCTATACATACATTATTCAAGACATACAAGATTGGACAGTAGATCAAATAAGTTTAAAGAAATTTTTATTCATAGTTAACTATCAATTAGCCATGATGCTTTATTGGCAAACATGAACAAAAATTAACTTACTTAACATTCTCAAGTAGATGCTTAAGGGGTCAAAGCAATTATGAAAAAAACCTAACTTGAGTGATTTTACACTAACATGATATAAACATATTCCTCATATTTTTAGGTAATATAATTACCAAAAGAAACTAATGATTACAATATTATAATAAAGGGAGGAAAATAAACAATATGTGAAAAAAAACCTATATATATAAGTAGTGCTACAATGTAAGAGTGATCATAATGAGATACGATAAAGTGTGTAGCCTCATGCTCTACTCTTATGCACTCCAATGCATAACTAAGGCATCTAAAGAAGTGTCAATGGACCCACATTGGACTATATGTACACATCCAATCCCACTCATCCTCATGGAGGGATCTTGAAATGATCTAGCAAAAGTCACATATCTGCACTATAAGCTCTAAGACAAGTTGATTTCCACTCTCAACTAAGGAAGTCAATAGTAGAGTATGTTTCTCTTCTAAATCTATCCAAGGGAGCTATCAAGAGGTCCTATGATGAGATATAGAAATCTACTATTTTTAGGGAACAAGGAGTACATGTTGGAGGATGGATAGCACAATGTAGATAGTTCATACAAAATGGAAAATGCACTATCAACTATGAATATATCTTGAATGCATAGACCCAAGGCCATAATTGCACCATAAGATCTATGTATAAATCCTTTGGACCTATCTTGGTACCCAACCTCTACCGCAAGTAAAGCCATAAGGTACTCTTTTGTATGTATTTTGAGAGGTAAGAAACCCTCATCTAACATGATTGGAGTGGATGATCTTCCTCGATACTTGTGATATCCATCCAAATGATAACCTCAAACCAAATCAAACAATATTGCTAAAACTCTCTAACTTGCAATTGCAATATATACATAAATATACTCCTACCTTTATAAGGCGGCCATCCTAATCATTCTATTGAGTTCATCCACTGGATACAAAGACAACTTGTATCCCACATTACATCTAAAAGACAACCAAGATCCACAACTAAAATCTGCCTCCTTTCTATCATGAGCATAAATGATTTGAGGAATGAACTCACTAGAGACACTCATTCTGTCCATCAACATCCTTAACATTGAAAGCTGGAAAAATAGTTCATAGTACTCTCCTCAACCCACTCAATCTCCTTGGCTGTATGCTTGAAAGTAGGTGGGAGTGCAAAGTCATCTGACACAAGATCTCCAAGCAATAATATCTATGTTGGGTGCAAGAATACTAAGCTCTCCCGTAGTCCACCAGTGATACTCTACATACTCTTACTCTTAGGTTGAATTCATGAGCTCCACTCTCTACATGCTTAGTTTGAGTCTCTTGAGTGCCATGCTATACAAGGTCAGTTTGAGTCTACATACAAATGGCTATCCCTACCATTGGACTACTCATAAGCTTGCTAAGACTCATCCAACATCTCCCTTGTAATACAAAACTCTTGGGTGTAAAACTCATCTATAATCCTTAACTCCTTGGCTAAAGTCTCTTGGTTGGACATGAGCCTATCTTACTTACCTGATTTCTTGGCTCTAGTCCTCTCTAATACAATGAAATGATCCTCTTGCTCAACTAGAGTATGCTCTAGCTTATTTAGTCTACTTACTCTAGGCCCCTCTTTATGCTCCAACTTAGAAAATCTCTTGCTCTAGTCTTCTTTGTATGCTCCAGTTCAATCACTCTCTTGGTGGTAGTACTCTTTGTATGCTCTAAGTCTACTAATTGCTTGACTCTTGTCCTCTTTGTACCAATGAAGTGATCCTCTTGCTCTACTAGTGTATGCTCTCTCTTAAATAAAGTGCTCTCTCTGAAGTAAAATAGTCTCCCTAGCTTATACATCCATCTCTCCTTGCTTGCAACCCCTTGACATTCTCTCTCTTAAGCTTGGCTCCCCTCCAAACCCTAACCATACAATGGATGATGCAAAGACCTTGCCTCCTTTCACTGATCCACCATCTAAAATAGGAAGACCTAGAAGGAAATCATGGAGGAGTAGGTCCTATAAAGGAACAACATAAGAGAGGAGGTCTTTATACCTAAAGCATGGAGATGGCAACCTGTACCTTAAGCAAATATAAGTATTAACTCATAAATGTCAATAAAACTACAAAGAACATAAGACATTTATTAAAAGTAATATAGATCACAAAGAGCTCAAGATTGTGTATTTACTAAAACAAACATAGAACTCAAACATTAAAATGACGGAACCATAAAGATGGTTTGTTATTACAAAAATTTATTTGTAATACAAGTGAAATATGAAGTTTTCATAAAGGATCAAAACTCTACTTTCACTCACAATTGTCCTCATGGTCTTCATGTGCATCCTCAAAGATATCCTCCTCATTGTCAAGAACATAGATGTTTGCCCCTTGGGTGCTCTCATAGGCCATCTCATCCTTGCACACACATCTACACTCAAGAAAAAAGTGATTCAAAAATTGTACTAGAAAGATCAACTTGAATTGACCACCATCCAAACATTTTAGCCACTTCTAAAAAAACCACAACTTAGCCTCAATAGAAGGCACTATCAATTTGGCCCAATCATAATCTTTACTAGCCCTATAGTACTCAAATTTTATGTTTTCTAAAGTTTTGTTCTATTTTGAAGAAGAAGTGTATAGATGAAGTTGTATGGAATCCAAAGGCATATGGAAGGAGAAGAATTGTATCTTTGGTTTGTAACCCAAAGAAAAGTGACTTTGTGTTAGACGCAAAGTACTATGATTGGATCTATCAGGTTCAATCCAAAGTAAGGAGACTTTGCCTTGGGGTGATCAACCCAATGCAAGACAAAGTAACAAATTTCCTTTGGGTTAGAAATTCAAGAATGGTATTGCATACAAAAATGGCTAAGGCACAAGCGGGAGAAATTTAAAGTGATAGGAGAAGTGCATGTAGAAGGTGTGATTTCTAGATAGACAATCCTTTGAAGAATGATTGAGAAATGTTGGACTATAAAGTCAGGTTTCGAAGCATGAATAAGAAAAATGACAATTGAATTCCTTTGCCTTTGCAAAGTCGTCCTAAGGGAAACTAGGGAAGAGGAGTGGTAGTGAGTGAAGCCATGGAGAATTTAGAAGAAATGAGAGTTGTACATAAAGGGAACACAAGAATTATCTTGTAGAAGCACATCGCAAAGGAGAGTAAAATGATGGGAATCCGGAATTGCCCTACAATGGCATTGAGAAGCCCAATGATTAGGAGGCTAGATGTGATGGCTTACATCAAAGTTCTCAGTAGACTTTGCATCACTTTCCTTTCCTTCCATAGAGATCATGGCTAGTAAGTGTGTAGATGGGCCAGCAACGATTGGGAGGAGAGGCAATCCGGCTTGATGGACAGAGTCGGATTGGAGATTGGTGTTAGGAAGAGAGAGTTGAGAAGAGCATAGGACCATGTTCTTGGGGAAGGGAGAATTTTTAAAAGAAACCCAAGAGATCAAAGATTTGTTCACCTTGAAGCACACGATAAATGGGTACAAGGTGGAGACATATCAAGACCCGGTGAGAAGAAGCATTGTAGGTGCAATGATGGCGCTGTTCAAATCTGAGCACACCACCTACGTGACAAGCAACAAGCGGTGTTCTTCCACAAGATGTTTGCAAGAGAGCCAATCAATTGGGCAAAGTGTTTTTATCAATGGACATGCCAACTAGTGATGAATTGGAGGATATTGATACCACCACACTACTTCTTGCCTTTTGCAACACACTTCTACCTCAAGTTGAATCTATTAAGTAGTGTTGAGAAGAAGAAGATCATTTTGCATTTCCATCTTGATTTGTGACAAGAAGCCAATGACAATGAGAGGTAGTACATTTGGCAATTGAGAAGTAATGACGTTTATTATGCAAGAACGGGACAAGATTGGAAGATGGCTATGACCTTGCCAAGCAAGAAGAAGAGAAGTTGACCCAAGGTGGAGAGCTTGCTAGTGTAGCCCCGGAAATTATGAAGAATTGGGCAAAGAGAAGGGAAGCAAGTCTAGAGGACTACATCTACAAAGGAAGGCAAATCAAAAGAAGAAGCAGAGTTTGTATCAAAGGGATTGGAAGAAGAAGAGGTGGAATTAACCGTATAGAGTGAAGAGTCCAATGAGGAGAGCAAGGGTGAAGGTGTAAGAAGAACAAGATAAAGAGCTATCTCTGCAAGAAGAACTTGAGTGGTAAGATGTAGAAGAAGAAATTATGGCCAAGTTAGCGATTGAGGTAGAAGATGGATTGGTGGCGGAGGTGAGGTAGTACACACTAGAAGGAGAAGATATGAAGGCGGCCTGGAAAATCATCAATTTGGATGATGAAGAGAGTTTGGAGGACAAGGTGTCATTGATAATACAAAGATCTCGACTTCATAGTAGGGCATCGGACTCAAAAGAGAAGAACCAAATCCTTGTAGTCATTCAAGAGAAGGTAGAAGAAGCAAGATGCAAGGGAGTAGAGTACCTTTGAGATGTGGTATGTCCATTGTTGCTGCAAATGGAGAAGAAGAAGAAGGAGATGCAAAGTAGACATCCCGACATGTAGATGGGGTTGCAAGTGTTGGAGAGATTAGAGTTTGAGAATCAGAAGTTGCAAGAGAGCTTGAGCAGAGGAGAAGAGGAAAGGGAAATCTTGCGAGTAGATGTAGTGTTGCAAAAGAAGATCAACAAGAATCTGCAAGAGAAGTTTGAGGAGAAGGGGAGAGAGTTGGTGATGAAAGTGAGGAAGGTTACACAAGAAAGACTTCAGGTGGAGAAGTTACAAGCCAAAGTGAGGGTAGAGCAAGAAAATGGCAAGGAATTGGTGGACACTAAGGAAGAAGAGCTCAACACATTCTGACCTAGAAGAGAAGACAATAGCCTAGCAACTATGCACCATCAAGAAGAAGGAAGACTAAGTGATTTAGTCCATATGTTAGAGGTAAAGATTGACCAATATGTGAAGGAGTTGGAGGATTGCACAACAAAATATAAGGAGGAGTTGAAGCTCAATAAAGTTGTGATGGAGGAGGAGTTAAAGCTCAGTAAAGTTGTGATGAAGGAAGAAAGATAGAGGAAGCAATCAAAGGAATCATTTGAAGAAGCAATAGTGGAATTGAAGGCAAGGTTAACCACAAAAGCCAAAGTGAGAATGGAGGAATCACATTTACACAAGTTATGATTGCTTATGCAAGAGATAAGAAGTAAGAATACAAAGAACAAGGACTTGAATGCCTTGTTGATCAGACTTAGAACTTGGATTGATAGAAAGATGTTAGATGTAGAGGATAACATTTCTATTAGACTTTGGTTGATTAAGTTAGAGTTAGAAAGTTTTTGGAAAACTATACATATAAGACCCAAAATAACAAAGACAAGAGTGCAAGTGTCTTCAGATTTGACACTTGACACTTTAGAGAAGAGTGGGTTGCGAGATAAGGAGGTAGAAACATTATCTACAAGGTTAATTGTAGATAAGAGTGAAGATAGGTTAGAATTATTAGAAGAGTTGGAAGTTGTAGAACCCAAAGTATAGGAGATGAAAGGAATTTCCTTGGGTTTAGAAGCCAAAGTAGACATAAACATTCAATTGGATTAGGATCAGTTTTGAGATAGGAAGAGGTAGATATGAAGATGTGCATTGTCATTATGGATCTACAGGTTGGTTAAGTTGTTAGGAAGTAGTTTAGGAAGTTAGATAATTGTCAAGTACTCAATTTATTTAAAAGATGCCTTTGTAGTAAAATGTTGTTTGGTATTCCAAATTTTTGAAGATATATTAAGCAAAGTGTTGAGTTTAGTGCTTGTTGCTTGAGTTTAATTTCGAGTATCAATTTTATGTTTGTGTTTGTGAATCTGTGAAGGAATTCAAAGTGCAAGTCAGTGTGCTTGTTGGATGTTGGATTTTGCAACTGTGATCTTCGTTCTGTGTGTTTGATCTTGAGTGAAGTGCAATCAAAGCAATGCCTTGACAAATTTGAGAGGAAATGTAGTGTTGGTAGTATTTTGCATTTGTGAGTGCGATGTAAGGTTGATGTGAAGCAATTTTGATTGAGGAAGTTGTGCTTTCAATGGAGGGGTGGAACACAATTGTAAGGCAAAGGTGCTTTGCAATGAAGTAGCCACCTTTGGAAGAATCTGAATCATCACAATCAAGATTTTTTGGAAAGATTTGAATGAGTTGTGATTAAGAAGTGTTAGTTGGTGACAAGACTACGAGTCAGTGCTTGTTATTCTCTTTTGGGTGTAGTTTTCTACTTAAGAGATTAACAAAGAATTCAAGAAGAACCATGCTTGTTACTGTTTGACTTTGTATTTGACCATTTTTGACTTGTATCTCTGCAGGAACAAACTTTACTTACTTAATTACCGCAAAAGTGATATTTGTTGAGTTGTCACAAGCTCTCAATACCTTTGTCTTCACGTGATAATGACATGCCTATGTACCACCTTGGTACTTCTAGTGGAGATGAGAAGAGCATCTAACATCTAGAAATATGGCCTCCATGTAGGGTATACACATTGCCTAGCCAAATATCTCTTGGGGTAAACTCATGGACAAGAAACCAATCCTCCACCAATCCATAAAGAACATATCTCCTTCTCTATGTAGTACTTATGGCCAAAGGAAATGCATGTCAAATGTCATCTTATATCAAGGTGAAAGGTCTATCCTTACCATTCCCATGTGTGTAGACCAATCTCACATTCTCACATTCTCACAAGTCTATACACAACCCAATCCAACAATCCACATTCTCATGAGCAAACCCCATGAACTCAAGGACTATGAGCCTAAAGCTCTAACCAACCATATAAAAAGCTTTCCAACCACAAGGCAAATGAGCATATGCATCTTTCAAACCACATGATAAACATTCCTTAAGAAAGCCACATACACATATCCAAAACTTACAACCACCATAGAGAATTTCAAAACCATATTGAGCAATAAAGATACTAAAGAATCTAATGCATAAAAAAACAAAAAGGTACTACAATGAACAACTTCCAAACCATAATCCCTCTTGTTGCATAAGGAAAAAAAGGCAAGCAAAATGGAATGCCAAAGAATGAATAAGAGACCACATGAAATAGGAGACTAGATAAGAATTGGAAGAGTAGAGAACATAAAAAAAACATGGATTTTATTGCACATGAGATGAGTTTGCTCATGCATGAGATTGTTTTACTTGCTCAAAGTAAGGAATCTCCAATTGAAATATGGGTCTACTTGGACGATTGAAGTGCTTGCTTGCATGAAATTGTTTTCTCAAATGTGGGTTTGCTTGCATATGTAGGAGGGTTTGCTTGCATAGAGGGTTTTGGGTCTTGGTACAAAATAGATAGCTAGAAAAACTTACAAAAAGAAACACTCAAAATTTAGAAATTGTCACAAATGAAGAGTTTTACTCACATGGGAGGTGGGGTACTCCAACCCAATGGTCACTTTCAATCCAAGAAAGTTGAGATCTTCTTCTCAAATGCTCTCTACCAAGTTCTTTAAATTTGAGTCTTGTCTAACCAACCCCATTTTCTTTTCTCCTTGATAATTCTCTCCTCTCAAGTTTCTTCTTTTGTTGTCTCTTCTTCTAGGTTTTTCTCTCATTGATAATTCTTCTTTCATTGGTTTCCTCTCCTCAATAATTCTTCCCTTGCTGGTTTTGAAAACTCTTCTCCTTTCTTCCCAAGTTTCCTACCTTGAATAATTCCTCCTTCTTGACAAATCTCAAGTGTCCTTAATAATTCTAATTCTTTATTATAACTTGTGATAATTTCTTATAGAATCTTCTCCTTTCTTCTTTTGAGATATGCTCCTATTGGTCTTTTTGTCATCACTTTACAATGACTCCTTGTAAACCGTATGTTCATCAATATCTTTCCTTACACCTTCCTTTTATTGGCCATTTCTCCCTTTCATGAAAATTTCTCATCATAAACTCTCCAAAATCCCTATAAGGATTTGTATATCCTTCCTTTGAAAATTTTGGATTCTCATCACTTTCAAGTGTGAAATGCACTCCTACCATTTGAAAATGGCACCAAAAAACCAAAATATCATCAACATTAAGGTGTGGTAGTCCTTGAATCCCATCATAGGCACAACTTGAAACCTCTTTGTGTTAGAGGTTTGTCCACCAAAGACAAAGACAATGTGTTTGAGATCTAACTCTAACCGCATCCAATAACATTTATTGGCCAATCAAAGACTTGATGTTTGCTCTCCATTACCCATGTGCAAGAATCACCCATTAAAGAAATGTATGCTAGAGAAACTACCTAACGAACTTGGAGATATCATAATATACACAACATCTCCTAAAACATACCAAAATAGGGATCTTTCAAACCTTATCATTTTCCAATTGTTATATTCCAAGGACAAGAGACCTTAAGAGAAACACAAGACAAGAAACAAAAGCTTCACATTCAATACTTGATGCTCCAAGGAGCACCTTGACTTTATTATATAGCAAAGAGGATTCTCTCAAAGGAAGCTCCACTCTTGGATCAAAATACATGGATATGTGACTTGGCAAAGAGCTCTACCATTAGATTAGTTGCATGCATTGATGACATGTTGGTTTTGGTCCTACTTGGTTGGTCAAACAAACTTTGATTGGAGGGTATCTTTAGGAATATCAAAATAACATGGGTGAGGTACCATTAGAAAGCTCTTAATGAGACAAACAAGGAGTGAAGGAAGGCTAGCTTTACATTACTTGGGAAGGAGGGAATTTGCACATTTTTTAAGCCTAATTCATTCATTTAGGCCTCCAAAATTGATTGAAGCTTTCAAATATTTTTTGGCTCCTACCTTATAGTAGAAGTACTCTCTTGGTGATGCCTCTACCTGATCTACTTAGTCGATTATCTATAACATCTTTCTAGATATTACTAAGCCAATTTTCACCTCTAGACAATATGTCTAGCTATTGGTATTATATTTTCAGGTTATTTTTAGCTCTTGCTCTACTAGTAAAAGTATTCTAGCATTGACACCTATATTTGATCTACCTAGCCCATTATAACTAACATCTGAAAAGCTGTTAGTTAGTCAATTTTCACCTCTAGATAATATATCTTACTATTAGTATAACAATAGCATGGGTATGTCCTTGACATGGCCATCCAAAAATCACCAGATGAATGGTATCATATTTCTCCAAATCCTACACTCCCAACAAGGCAATGTTTGATGGTTGGGTCTTCTAGTCATCCTTGACTATTGATATTGATAATAAATCTATATATCAATAAGCCAAGTATGCCACATGATGTAGAGAGACTAGTCTAATAGTCTCATCTCTCTATTGTTGTGGTATTACATTTGGAATTGTTAAATAGGACAACTCTAAGTGTAAACCTAACTTACTTAAATATAGGTATTGTAGGTAACTTCTCCAACCTAGCAATTGTTGCTTGCCATAAGCCACTATAGTAGAAATTGTCTAAAGTGATACTATCTAAACTAATACCCTCCATAAACAAATATTTGACACCGGTCCGGAGTATGTCCCTATACTTGAACTATTGGGTGATATTCAATACTTTTTATTGGTTTGACAACTTTTGTAAACTTATATACACTATGTAAAAAAATAAAGAAATTGGAATTGCAGTTGGAAAATTTTGCCTAATTGCATCGGAAATAATCCTAAAAGCTCCTCTGGACCATTTGGCACATCCTCAAAGTGTGTGACTACCCGGAAAATATCACTTTTGTGGTACTCAGGTAAGTAAAGTTTGTTCACGTAGAGATACTAGTCACAATTGCTCAAATACAAAGCAAAGTAACAATTTCAGTTCTCCTTGAGTTCCTCTTAAATCTTTTAGGTAGAAACCACACCCAAAAGAGAGTAACAAGCACTGACTCACAGTTTTGTCACAAAAATTTGTCACCCATAATCACAACTCCATCAAATCTTTCCAAATAATCTTGATGGTGATGATTCAAATTCTCTTGAAAATGGCATTTCATTGCAAAACAACTTTGCCTTTGAATTGTGTTCCCCGCCTCCACTGAAAGCACAACTTCCTTGATCTAAATTGCTTCACATCAACATTACGTTGCACTCACAATTTTAGAATACTACGAACACTACAATTCTTCTCAAATCTATCAAAGCATTGCTCCAATCGCGCTTCATTCAAGATCAAACACACAGAATAAAGATCAAGGTTGTGGAATCCAATATCCAACAAGCACACTGATTTGCACTTCAGAATTCTCCACACACTCACAAACAAACACTTATTGCTGATACTCAAAATCAAGCTCAAGCAATGAGCACTGAAATCAACACTTTGCTTTATCTATTCCCATAAATAATGAATACTAAATAATATAACATTGCAAATGCCACCTTTAAATAGGCTCTATAGTTACTAACTAAAATACCCTTTCTTAACAAATCTTCCTACCTACAAATCCAAAATGACAATGCACCTCTTCATATATGCCTCTTCAAATCTCAAAACTATTACTAATCCGATCTGATGTCTACTTCTTCCTCAACTTCCAAACCCGATGATCTTCCTATTACTTTTCGTTCTTTGGATGTATCTTCAACTACTAAATCCTTCACCATTTCTACTAGTGAAGGATTTAGTAATTACAATTACACTAGTGTGTAATCTATCTAACTCTTTATCTCCAGACCCACTCTTCTCTAATACCTTAGATAACTGATCCAAAGACACTTGCACTCCTACCTCTCTTACTTTGGATCTAACTACTATCAACTCCTTTGTTAATTCTACTATATCTTCATCAAGAATTGTAATTGAAAGCATGGGTACACTATCTCTTAATGTCTCATGTCCCCAAACTGACCTGAAGACACACTTACTTTCTGATCTTGCACTTTGGGTTCATTCACTACTACTATTTCTCTTTCAATTTCTATCCCATCTTCATTCAAAATTGAAATTGAAATCATGGGTATCTTAACTATCTCTATCCTAACTATTTCAGACGCTTCAGATATTTGACCCAAAGACTCCCACATTTGATGTCTGACTACCTTGGGTTGAATCATATTTTTCTTGAGGAAAAGTCTTTAGACCCAAATTTGTGTAAACCCAAAGTCATATAAGTCCGAAGTCATATAGACCCAAAAATATTCAACTGCTCTATACATCTACTCCCAAAACTTCAAATGCTTATAACTTCTGCTACAAACCTCCAAACTTTGCAATTTTAGTGGCAATGCAAATCACTAAACAAGACGCTTCCAACAAGATATAACATGCATGATTTGGACATGCTTTTATTGAGATATAGCACCCGTAGTAATCTTGACCTGTAGCTTTCATTTCAATGTAGAGAAAACCTCTTGCGGTTTCTTTGAGTCTGATCCAATCCAAGTCCTTCTTACTCCAACACAAAGTTGACTTCCTCGAGCTTGATCAAAACACAATTTTCCACTCATTTCTTCTCCATTTGGGTTCAATTTGGTGTCAATTTGGTTTCAATAATGCACTTCTTCTTTAAAACTGGTCCAAAATGGAACATGTTGGTACCATAGAGTGCCCATGCTCTCCTTCATCTTATGCAACACCAAGATGAATTTTCCATTGTTGCCTGCCTGTTGCAACCAAAAAGTCTCCTATGACTGGATCATCACTTGAGCTTCCTTGGCTGACACAGGAATGACTTCCTTGCTGTCATCGTCATTGGCCTTGCCTTCATTGTCATCTTGGAGAAGATGATCTTTGATGACCTCTTCAATGTTAGGAGTGTAGGTAACCACATCTTCATCTAGGTAGTTGAGCAGGTTACGGATATCCATTGGATTGCGGTACCAAAGCCTTGTGATCTAAGACTCAAGCTCAACAACAACTTCTTGATCAAGAAGTTCCTCTTTGTTATGCTGTTCCTATTGTGCTCCAAGAACAACGGGGATTTTGCAATGACCAAAGTAGTTGCGGATGGTCTCAGGCTTGACGTCATTATTCCAGGTAGGAACAACCATTCTAATGGCTTCATGGACGTCAAATTTTTCTAGCTTGGCAATTCTAATTTCAAGACGTTGCAATAGGACACGGTTAAATTGGTGATGGTAGTAGGCCTTCAAATTGTGGATGATTCCAACATCACAAGGCTACAACTTTGATGTCATGTTTGGGGGAAGGTAGAAAACCATGGTGTTATGCAATTGAATGTAGCTTGGAAGCTCATAAAGAGGGATGTGGGTACTACAATTTTCAAGAATGAGCAAAATTTTCTTGTTAGCCATGCGGTGATCAAATGCTTTGAGCCACTCCAAAAAAACTGTTTGCGTCATCCAAGCCTTGGAATTATTGCAATAAGTGCAGCCAAGGTTGGCCATGTTGATGTTCTTGAAGCACTATGGGCTTTTGGATTTGCTGATGACCAAAAGGGGAAGCTTGTTAGAACCATCTCCGTTACGGCAAATGATAGGGTCATGCACTCTTTGTGCAGCCTTTTGCCCTCAAGTTGCTTAGTTGCCAAGAAATTGTCCACCTAAATAAAATAATAAGTGTTTTTGTTAGCTTGCCATGCTAACTACAAACCAAAACAACCCAAACCAACCTACATCATGTAAAAAATTCCTATCTTGTCCATGTTGTAAATGTCGCACCACTCAAACTTGTCTAATATCTCCCTGATTTTGGATTGCTCATCCTCAATGAGATTGATGTCAATAGATCTACTCTCACCAAAGCAGTGGAATGAGCGGATTCCATGGTGAGCCTTGAAGGCTTCCGACCATCTATTGGAAAACTCAAAGTGGGCGTGATCCAAATAAAGGTGATCTATGATTTTTATGCAGTTCTCCTTGATCAGGTTGCCACCTATGTTGACACGCTCTTGGTTTGTTGTGAACCATTCCATCAAAGCAAATCCCATCAACGGATATTTCACCATTCACTTACGCTTTGTAGAAAGGTTGGATGAGTGGGCCTTCTTGAGCACATCAGCTGATTTCTTCAATAAGGTGAAGATCATAGCCTGGCTGACCTTGACACTGTGCTCAATTTCAAGCTAGGACTTGAGTTGATTTTGTATGAGGGTAATGTTCTTTTGTTTGTGCTCACTGAGAGCAATGCAGACTTTATCCAACATTGTGGTGTGTTGTGCTCCACGGTGAGGCATGGTGGTGATGGTATGGTTGTAGTGTGTTTATGGTGTGTTTTTGGGATGGGTTTAGACTGATTTTGGGGTGGTCTTGAGTTGCAAAATTATCTCCCTAATAAAAAAAATCAATTAATTTAATCATATGGGTCACCTTGTCTAATGTAAAATCAATCAAATCAAAAATCAATTAATTTAATCATATGGGTCACCCTATCTAATGTAATAACCTCTAAAAACTAATAGTCAATCCCTAGTCCTAGTAGTATTAGTTTAGATAGGTTCTACTTTAGTGGCCAAATACATCCCATGCTCCTCAACCAAGTAGGCTCCACCATCAACTACCTCTACTCTAAAAGTAAGAACCGTATCATCTCTACTCTCACAAAGTGTGGCAACCAACCAAAACACTAGTAAAGTGCAAATCCTCTACCACCATCTCTACCACCTTATCCTACATGACTCGGGACTCCTCTATGACTTGTCATAGCCATCTTACCACTTTGCAACTCCAAGTGTAAGTCAAAGCATCTATTAGTCACAATAATGACTAAATCTATGGCAAGGATCACACTATCTTTTGGCCAGCTAAGGGGCACTAAAGATACCATGCTCACTACCTTGGGTTGCACTCTCTTTTGTATTGAGGTCCACCACAAGCCCAACAAGCAACACCATGACTCATTGGCTATTGGTAAGCAAAAAACGAGGGTAAGGGTCTAGGTGCACTAGGCCCTCCACTTGCTCCATAAGATTGAGGTTGTTCACTGATGCTTGAAAGCAAACATGGTGTGGTGCACTCTATTGCGCTCTAGAATAAATATAACTATGGATGAGTTCTTTTTACCAAATCTAGATGTCATCACTCTTTCTTCCACCACGTTGAGCTTAATATGCTCTGCTAAACCAAAGATCATCAACAAAGTTGGTGACATAGCTTGCAACAACATAACATCACGTACTCTATGTTATAACTCTTTGTCTAATATCCCATACTTGAATTGGACTACTTGGGCTTTAGTAACTCTTTGAGTGAAACTAATCAACCATCTTATACAAGTGTATGTCTTGCTGGAACTCTTGCAATCCAAACTCCTTGGTAGTTTTGCTTCAAGTAGTAGAAGAACTTCACCTTAACCCTAATAGTACACCTCCTCATGCAATTATACCTCCACTTGGAGTAACATTATCTCTAACTAGTGCATCTCCTTTGGATACACCAATGCTACTAGAGGTAGAACTTGCGGGTATTGTTGATATACCTCTAGAAATCAAACCTAAAGTGATGGAGATGTAGTTTTGAGATCAATAATATTTCTATAGTTTAATCTCCTTAGAACTCATGATATTCATCAATTGGTGTACTCCCCAAGTGTTGAGACAACACTTCCATATCATGAAAGGTATGAAAAAATTTGGGTTCCATATCTACTATAGATCATACCAACTATCAAACTCCTAGATGAAATTATCTAACTCAATAGTACACACTATATCAAAGTAGCACTTGGGACCTTAAGAGGCTCTATAAATTGTGTCTATGTCCAGAACAATGGTGCAGACACACCATGTGCACTCTCAATTGAATCAAGTCTTGTGTCAAACTTCAAATTAAAATCAATCTCTTCTTTCATTGAGACTTGAGATACAAGCTAATATTGAGTGCTATGCCATGTTTACCCATTGCATATTGTAGTAAAATTTCCTTTGGAATCCTTGGTGAACATTATTATGACTATGTACTCAAATTGCAATCCTAACCACCAAGAACCATACCCAAGTGCTATCAATATCCAAACACTACCTACTAATGTAACTTTAACCATGATAACTACACTAAGAGAAATGGAAACCTATATCTTTGCACTGTAACATGGACTCTTATAATTTGCATGTCATCACTTTCTACCTCATTGGAGAAAAACATATATAGTTTGATTGGTCATTACTCAAGTTTCATTATTGGGAGCACACTAGAGCACCATTACTCTAAACATCAAGGCATCTCACATAAACATGATGCACAAATAGGAAGTAGAGAATGGATGGGGTCTAACCACAAGAAGTCTTAATAAGAATCCTCTATGTCACAAGTCCAATTAAATTAACACTATTACCATTGGGCATTTGACATAAGAGTAACATCTATCTACTCTTCTATTGCCAAGATCACCAAGAATGAGATCAAATGTCCTTTCTAGCTAAAGCAACATATGTATAGATAGGAGTCCACCAACTTTTAAGACAACAAGTGAGGATGGATAAGTTGGCTATGGTACCAATCTAAGAACCAAAAATCCAAGGTTCAAATTCTATTACATATGTCGTGCGTACATACATTGTTATACAACATACATTGTTGTCAACATCATACACTACAAAAGCATAACTCACATATAAGTCATACATAATCTCAAATCAACTCAACTCAAATCAGTACTTGATCTATCATTCTATAAACTGCCAACAACTAAGCACTAATTACAATCAAGCCACACCCACTTTAGCTAAAAGAATCCAAGTGACACTCAATGGCCTCTATCCACCATAGCCAAGAACTCAAAGGCTCAACATCAGAGGAGTGAGCTCTTTGGAGTTGCACTTTGAAAATATACCCTTGGACTTGAGCTAGGTCTGAAATCCTAATGGTCTTACTGACGACACACTCAATGGTGCAAATGGTGCAAAGTGACGGTGGGCCTCACCGTGAAGTCAATATCCCAAACAAAAAATTTGATTGTCGGAAAGTAGTCTAAAGGAAATTGCTAAAATACCTCTAACTACTATCACTGCAACTCTAGTGTCAGCAATCTAGATGCAACACTACAAATGGCATGAAAGTTGTCGTGCATACATACATTGTCACACAATATACATTGGTGTCAAGATCATACACTATAGAAGCACAACTCATACATAAGTTGTACATAGACTCAAAAGTGCCACAATTGCCTCCTTAGTTGGCGGTTAGGTCCCTCTAACTACAAATAGCCATTTACTCCAAGTATATGGTATACCTTATGATGGGCAAATATCAAAAGACCAGGTGCTATGGAGCCCCATCGTTAGTTGCCTATCTATAATCTATACCTAATAAAGAATAAACTAGCTATAGGTCAAGTACATCTAGAACATAACCACTGTCCCTAAGGAACCATTGTGAGGGAAGGAGTCATACATGCCATATGCCATCCTCTTGAACAATTATCACACACTAACATAGTAGTAGCTCCATCAAAAGAGCCACATAACATACACCTCAAGCCTACACATACAATTGCCAAGCTTGGGTCCATAGTACCATCAATGTTTGGGAGGTAGCATGGTGCACAATTACGCACATGATCCTTCCAAACAACACCATCACGTCCTTCCAACACAAGAACTCCAAATAGAAAAACCTCACACACTCTCAAGATAATATGGCCTATTGAAACATCAAGTGTCATCGGTGTTATCTATTGTAGATGTACATAGTTCCCTAGATAAAATTGATGGATTGAGGGTCTATAACCTCCTCAAATGGTAGCATAGCGTAAGATATCTCTATGCTGAGCAATTGTCAAGTTCTCAAAGGCCATCTGCATCACTCTCCAAAAGATCTCTACCCACCAAGAACATGCGTTCATCCATACATGTGGATCATCCAAGTCCAAAACTATAGTAGCATCTCTACAAATGGTTGTAGGTAAATCTGGATCTTGTCCATAGAGTAGGAAGTAAGGAAAGAAGGATGCTAAGGAGGCTTGCCGGCTGAATTGATAGCCCATGGCCAACCAAGGTAATTGGAGATCCCAATCTCCCAAGTGGCCTCTCAACAAAACACACTTTTGCAATCCTTTCTTCACCGTCTGAACCACTCTCTTTGCTAAGCCATCTGCCTTAAGGTGATCTCGGGATGTAGTACGATGATCAATCAAAGCCTTGTCACACAAAACTTGAAACTCCACCAAGAATTCTATACCCTGATCAGCCAAAATCTCAGCTGGTGCACCAAAATGACTAAGAACTTGATCCAAGAATGAGTAAGTTGTCCCTTCATTAGACTTGTCAAGAAGTGCCACCAACTCAATCCAATTGGAGAAGTGCTCCACCATCACCAAAACATATCGATGATGTCTCACAGTCAGCGGTAAAGGTCCAATGAAGTCCAAACTCTAACGGTAACCCAATCCCATGGTAGGTAATGGGTGGAATTATGGCATAGAAGCATTGAATGATGCTCTAACTCAATCACAAACCCCACATTTGGCAACAAACTATTGTACCTAAGTTTGCATACCACACCACCAATAATGACTATGGAGTAAGCTACATGTATGCTTTACTCTAAAATCTCCTAGCTCCTCACAAGCATGACAGACCAATTGTGGTCTTTGAGATGGAAGTGGTACTACTCGCACTCTACTATCCTCCCATACACGCAAAAAGTGTCTGCCCTCCAATCTGAATTGTCTGGTTTGCTCAAGGACGTCATCTCTTTCCTTGGCCCCAACTATGCCACCCACAGAACCAGTGCAAAGATAGTCCATCACTAAGACATCACCATGAATGTCTTGCTGAAATGTACCAATATCTTCACTCTTTGGATCTATGACCTCAATAACTCCTCTTGTATGCATTGAGAGAGATACCACCAAAGCCTCAGAAAATATACACAAAAGGGCCAATGCATACCAACCTAACACCATCTCCTCATTTATCTCACCATGCCAATGTGCTCTAGTTTGATCTGCTGGTTGGGACATGGGTTTCTACTCAACCCATCTGCATCACGGTTCACCACTCTAGGTCTATGAACAACCGTGAAATCATACTCCTATAAAATAAGAGCCCATTGTGCAAGCTTCACTAGAAGCTTGTTGAACTCCATCAACCACTTCAGCGGTTGATGATCAGTGATGAGAGTGAAGGGGTTACCAAATAGGTAACATAAAAAATGTGCTATTGCCCAAACTGTTGCCAAACACTCTCCCTCATATGAACTATACTTCACCTCCCCTGAATTGTTGGAGCGAGTAGCATAGGCCACCACAAACTCCTTCCCCTCATCATCATGATGGGTGAGAATTGCTCCAAGCCCCAACATACTCCAATCAATATGAACCAAAACATGATCATCCTTTGATCGGTCTCCTCAAAATAGGAACAAATGTCAACCTCTCCTTGAGCTCCACAAAAGCCCTCTCCTGCTCATGTCCCCAAGACCACTCTTATGTAAGCTTGGTCATCTTTGTCAAGGCCTTGGAAATGGCATTAAATCCTCTAACATAGCAGGGATAGAAATTTGCCAACCCAGGGAATGATCGCACTCTGCTCACATCCGTAGGTTGAGGAATATGTGCAATAGCCTCCACCTTGGGATACTAAAAACCAAGTCTTCTAGGGTAGATAGTGTAACCCAAATACTCAACCTGCTCATGGAAGAATCTACACTTCTCAAGTTGTAATTTGAGTCCATGAGATCTCAACCTCTCAAACACCTCCAACAATTGTCTCTCATGCTCCTCCATAATAGTGCTATAGACTAAAATTTCATCAATATAGCACTGAGTGAAATCCAATCCAGCTAGGATCCTATCAATGATCCTCTAGAACTCAGCAAGAGCATTCTTTAACCCAAATTGTAAGAACCTCCACTAATATAACACATCCTTGCCGTGAGGATCAATAGCCCAAAATGTTGTCTTGGACTTATCCTCCTCCTTGATCGGCAACTGATGATATCCTTCTGAAAGATCCAAAGTATGGAAGACCTTTGCATGCCCAATTGCATCAAAAACATCCTCTGGTGTAGGCATGGCATACCAATCAGCCCTAGTCTGTTGGTTGATAGGACGATAATCTCCACACATCCGCCTATCTATGTAGTTTCCATGCATATCCTTCTTTATTGGCATCACTGTAGCTAATGCATACTCTCCATGTGAGATCTCTACCAAACCAGCCTCAAAAAGGTCTCTACTCTGGCTCTCAATCAATGTCCTCTCCATGTCATTATAGCAATAAGGACATTGAAAAACTGGGGTATTGCTATTCAACTCAATCCATATACCACGTTCTTTCAGAGCACCCAAATCCTTCATAATGAAGGCAAAACAACTTGTATAGCTCCTCAAGAACCTCCAAACTCTCCATCTTTCCTCTCTTGTAAACTTGGGTCCAAGATCTGGCTCCCAAGTATCCTCTTTAACTGTCATAGGAGTGGAAGACGTACTGACTGGCTGCTACACTATGCCCTTGGGGGCAGTAGTGTCATACTCCCAACTACTAGAGGTCCTAAAGTCTATGTGAAAAACTCCCTCCACTCTAGCAACAAGCTCCACACGTCCTCTAGCCGCATCCCAAGTGGACCAAGGATGTAATCCAAGTAGCTCATGCTCACCTAGATGGACTCCAAGTAGATCACTCTCCCTAGTAGCTATTGGCTATGTCCCAAGAATACCATGTCCACTTGGTCCATTTCTCCCAACATGTGCTTGAATTGTCTCGATAGGCATAGGGCTCACAAGTGTCCGAGTGGTGATGCCTATCAAGTGCATCATATGCTGCTTTGCCAAGCTAAGGCTCACAATCTAGGTTAAACAATTCAAGTCCATAGCTTGACCTAACACTTGACACCTGGATGCCTCTTACACTACAAAAACAGTAGTAATACTGGTGTGAAAACCTATCACCCACTCTCTCTCATCAACTTTAGGCTCCACCAACTGCTTTAACCGTGAGTCCCAAACAAGTCCAAGTCCTCCCTCTCAAAAAGCATGAGAGCCCAAGAAACTCATGAGTGTGGGAAATGTGGCTCTAGGTTGTCCAACTAGGTTCACCACTGCCATAGGTGACCTATCAGCCACTACCACTGTTAGAGATTGCCGCCCAAAATCCAAGATATCATCAACAAGGATGTGGTCTAGTGTAATACTCCAAGGACAAGAGAAGAGAGAAAACACAAATTGCACACTCAACATTCGATGCCCCAAGGGAGCACCTTCTCTTTATTATAAAGACAAAGAGGATCTCCTCCAAGGAAGCTCCACCATAGGATTAGGGACACAGATAGGTGACATGTCAGCAAGCTCCACCCTTGGATTACTTACTTGGATGGGTGACCTGTCTGGTCTAGGTCTTATCTGGTTGGTCAAACGAGCTTTGACCGGAGGGAATCTTTTAGGGAATCTTCCTGTAGGAATCTCAAAATCACATGAGTAAGGTACCGTTGGAAAGCTCTCGACGAGACAAACCAGGGGGAGGGAAGGCCAGCCTTTCCTCTGTTGGGGGGGGGGGGAATCTGCACATTTTTGAGGCCTAATTCATCCGTTTAGGCCTCCGAAATTGCCTTCAAGGATTTCAGGCATATTTCGGTTCCTACTCTATTAGTAGAAGTCCCCTTTTGGTGATAACTCTTTCTGATCTGTTTAATCCATCATGTGTAACATCCTTCCAGATGTTACCAAACCAATTCTCACCTTTAAATCATATGTCTAGCTATTGGTTCTAAGGTTCTCAAGTCTATTTCGGTTTCTGCCCTATTAGTAGAAGTACTCTTTTGGTGATACTTCTATCTGATCTATTTTGACCATCATGTATAACATCATTCTAGATGTTACCAAACCAAATTTCACATCTAGATCATATGGCTAACCCTTGGTATTACAGACCTCCCTCCTTTTAAGACGCAACGTCCTCGTTGTGCAATTGTTGCTCAAATGCTTGCACCAACACCGGTGCATGTGCCAAATTGGCAGCAAGTTCCCAGGTTGCTTCATAGAGGGGGTAACCTTTCCATTGTACTAGATATTCCACCCGCGGATGGCGAGTACCACGCATGCGCTTTTGGAGAATCCGCTCCACTTCATATTCCTCTGTGCCATCAATGATTGTCGGACAAGGTCGAATGTCCTGTGTGGAAGTACCTTGGCCTGATCGGGGAGCATATCTGTGTAATAGGGAGACATGGAACACTGGATGGATCTTCATGTGTGGTGGTAGCTCAAGGTGATAGGCCACAGCGCCGATGCGACGAAGAATCGAGAAAGGCCCAATAAAACGAGGTCTGAGCTTGCGAGATCCAACTAATGTGAGGTTGGTTGTCGATAGCCACACTTGATCCCCAACATTGAACTCCATGTGCCTACGGTGTGCATCAGCATACTACTTTTGTCGATTTTGCGCAATCTGTAACCTGTGCTTGGCGCTCTCCACACCTTGTTGGATTCTAGAAACAAATGTGTTGACTGCATCAACCTTGGTAGTCACTGGACGGATCTTCATCAAGCTAGAAGGTGTGAAGGGATGCTCACCATACATGAGGAAGAACGGAGTGACCTGGATGGAGGCATTCACTGAATTGTTGTAAGCAAATTCCACCAACAGTAGTAGGGTGTCCCACCTCTCTTGCTCTTCTAAGGTGAAGCCGCGTAACATGTCTTCAATCATATGATTAGCCCGCTCTGTTTGGCCATCTGTTTGTGGGTGGTAAGCTGTAGACATGACTAACTTGGTTTTGAAGAAACCAAAGAGTGTTCGCCAAAACAAACTAGTGAATTGGGTGCCTCTATCGGTGATGAGTACTCTAGACAAGCCATGGTGAGCAAAGACTGCATCTAAGTATAGTTGAGCTAGTTGTGGAGCGATCACCTCCTTGGTGGTAGGGCGTACATGAAATATTTTGCTGAGCCGGTCCACAAAGACCACAATGGAGTCAAACCCTGAGGTGGTCTTGGGTAGTTCACAGACGAGATCCATACTCACTTGTTCCCAACGTTGGGTAGGAGTGGGAAGAGGTTGAAGGAGCCCTGCAGGAGCTTGATTAGAAGCTTTGTTCTGTTGACAAAGTAGGCAGCTACGCACATAGTCCATCACGTCGTTGCTCATCTTGGGCCAATAGTAATGGCGCTTGACTGCCTCCAAGGTCTTGTCCACTCCGACATGAGCTGCAATGGCCAAATCATGACATTCCGCTAGAATGGTGGTGTGTAATTCTGGGACATTTGGGATCCACAATTGGTCCTCCCAAAAGGTGAGTCCTTGGGTGCTGGTGACACCTTTGGACGCGCTTCTACAATCTGTGGATCAGTTTTTGTAACAGCTAGAATCTCTTGCCAGAATTCAGGGTTAATCTTAACCTCTACCGCCAAGTTGTTGGCCATTGGCATGCGGGTGAATGCATCTGCAAGTTGCTTCTTACCTTCCACGTAGGTGATTGTCATGTTGAAGCATTGTCGCCACTCTACCCACCAAATTTGGCGACGAGATAGATCCTTCTGTGTCTCGAGATAGACTAGAGGTTTGTGGTCTGTCTCTACTACAAATGCCTTCTTGCCCAGGTAGTGCTTCCAATGCTTGGTTGCTAGAACGATGGCCAGCTCTTCTCGTTCTATGGTGTGGTAGTTGCGCTCTGCCGGTAACAACTTTCGAGAGAAATATGCAATTGGATGCCATCCGTCATGCCACTCTTGTTGTAGGACTGCTCCTATTGCTACGCTTGATGCATCCGTAGCCAACTTGATTGGACGTATTGGGTCATACCACTTCAAGATTGGTGCATGTAGCAAGGCGGCCTTCAATTCTTGAAAGGCCAACTCTTGTGCAGTTCCCCATGTCCACTTCTTCCCCTTGCCAAGTAGTGTCGTTAAAGGCTGTGCAACCTTGGAGAAGTCCTTGACAAATCTACGATAGAATCCCGTCAACCCCAAAAAGCTCTTAAGTTGAGTTTGATCTTCTGGGGCACTCCATTTTTGAATGACCTCTATTTTATCTGTCAATACTTGAATGCCCTCTGCACTTACTCTATGCCCTAAGTAGTCTACTTCAGACTTGCCAAACTCACACTTTGAGAATTTGGCGTACAACTGATTCTGTCTTAGAATCTGGAGGACCTCTTGTAGATGTTGTTTGTGTTCTGTCATCGTGCTACTATATACTAAGATATCATCCAAGAAGACATTAACAGACTTATCCAAGTATGGACGAAATATGTCATTCATTAGGCTCATGAAAGTGGTAGGCGCATTGGTGAGGCCAAAAGGCATCACAAGGTACTCAAAGTGGCCATACTTGGTTCAAAAGGCAATTTTGTACACATCCTCCTCTACAATTTGGATTTGATTGTAACCGCTCCGCAAGTCCAGTTTGGTGAAGTACCTCGCTCCATGGAGTTGATCAAACAGGTCATCCATGCGAGGTAAGGGGTATTTGTTCTTCACTGTTTGCTGATTCAGACCCCGATAGTCAATGCACATGCGCATTGTACCATCCTTCTTCTTCACAAACAAGACAGGAGCCCCATATGGTGATACGCTAGGTTGGACGAACCCTTTCTGTAGCATCTCCTCGATTTGAGTCTTACACTCCTCCAACTCATGAGGTGATAGGCGATATGGGGCCTTACAAGGAGGTGTCTTCCCCGGGAGTGTCTCTATTTTGTGATCTACTCGCCTTTTAGGTGGTAATCTTGAGGGTAGATCATCGGGAAAGACATCTTGAAACTCATCCACCACATCCTTCAATTTCTCAGGAATTTGTCCAGCGAGTTGTGCACTCTGGACTTCTCTTATCAGACCCAGAAAACATCTATCGGTCCTACAGACAGTTGTCATCCCTACGACATATAGAGGCAGTTTCTGCCTGTGTGATTTTTCTTTAACCCCAATGATTGACCATTGGTGGGTTCTCACTACTTTCTTCCTCCAATCCACCATTGGGTTGTACTGCTCCATCCATGGCATGCCTAAAATTGCATCATAACGGGCTAACTATATCACTCGCCACTCAATTGCTTCCTGATATTCTCCTACAGAGAGGGTTACCCGTCTAGGTAATGATTCAATCCTCTCTGTTTGCCCATTTGGTAACTCTACTTCTTCACTTCCATCTCTCTAGATCCATTCCCAAGCTTATTGCAACACAGCGAGACAAGAAATTCTCTATTGCTCCCGGATCTATTAATACTCTCACTTGATTACCTTCTAGGATTCCATTCAAGACAATCAATTGTGAGGTTGCCTTTCGGGATCTTTGCGCATTATTCTTCTTCCTTCCCTCGCTTCTCTGCTTCCTTATTGAGCCAGTAAGGCCATGAGGTACATTTACTGGCGACCTTCGTTTTCCAAAGTGGTTCCACCTCCTCCTCTTCAATATGCCTCTCCATGTTGTTCAAAGATCGCCTGTACGAAGGCCGAGGGCCTCTAGGGAAATGAGTGCAACAATTGGTAGATATGTGCCCAATACGGCCACAATTGTAACAACGGCGTTGTTCTCCTTGAGTCCCTTCTCCTCGTGGGACTCCATCTCTTCGTTCTTCTACCCGTCCTCGCTCTCCTTGAAGCGGTCGTGCTCCTCGATCTCAGAATCAAAGGTTGCCCAATTCCATTGGTACTAGTCCACCCATGTGTGGCATTTCTGCCCGATAATGTTGAGGTGGAACTACTCCTTCACCTCCACCTAATGCTCCGGCTATTCTCTGCGCACAAGCAATAGCTTCAAATACCGTGCGAGGGTTTTGCACCATGACTTCTTGGCAAATCCGCTCTTTCAACCCTCGTTTGAAATTATCGAGAGCCTTTGCTAGACTCATGTCGGTAATTGCAACTTGTAGATCCAGAAATGCCTCCACATACTCTTGTACGCTATTCTTCTGTCTCAATCCCCATAGTCGGGTTCGAGCCATCTGCACAGAATCCACCGATTGGAAATTCTTGAGCAGTCCTTCTTGCATTGCTGTCCATGTGACCTCCCTTCTCTCTGCCCAGCATGGATCGTTCCCAAGCATCATACCATGTGAGGGCTTTATCGGTCAAGTACCCACATGCAAACACGCCTGCAGCATGCTCTGTGATCTATGTTGAGAACAATCGAAAATATCGATTCATTCTCGAGATCCAATTTTCCACTACTCCCATCCCATCGCTGCCCCTTGTAAGGCTCGATGTTGCAGGTCTTCTTCATCCGGAGTAGCAATGTGGCTTCATCGTTGATAGGGTTCGTAGGCACGAGTGCCTCTCCAAGTACTTCAGTTGCAGGTACTGGGTTTTGAGACGGCTCTTCTTCTTGCATGGCTTGATCGTTCCTGAGGATCTGCACTTGACTTTGCAATGTCTCCATGGTCATCTTAATCTCTCGAAATTCATTCAACATCCCTTGCATTTCTTGCACCAACTCTTGCAACTGCGGATCCATGTTTCCTTGATGTGGAATGGGTTTGAGAATGGAAAGCTAGGTGCGGGAAATTGTCCCCCCGGCGCATCCATCCCATCCGCTCTCTAAAGTCCTTCCTAAGTCTAGCGATTACTCTATGTTCTCCACCTCAAATTACTCAGTTTCAGTAGTTCGTGCTATTCCAAGAGGGGTGATCCACTCTCTTGGACTAGAACACTCGCTCTGATACCATTGTAATACTCCGAGGACAAGAGAAGAGAGAAAACACAAATTGCACACTCAACATTCGATGCCCCAAGGGAGCACCTTCTCTTTATTATAAAGACAAAGAGGATCTCCTCCAAGGAAGCTCCACCATAGGATTAGGGACACAGATAGGTGACATGTCAGCAAGCTCCACCCTTGGATTACTTACTTGGATGGGTGACCTGTCTGGTCTAGGTCCTATCTGGTTGGTCAAACGAGCTTTGACCGGAGAGAATCTTTTAGGGAATCTTCCTGTAGGAATCTCAAAATCACATGAGTAAGGTACCATTGGAAAGCTCTCGACGAGACAAACCAGGGGGAGGGAAGGCCAGCCTTTCCTCCGTTGGGGGGGGAATCTGTACATTTTTGAGGCCTAATTCATCCGTTTAGGCCTCCGAAATTGCCTTCAAGGATTTCAGGCATATTTCGGTTCCTACTCTATTAGTAGAAGTCCCCTTTTGGTGATAACTCTTTCTGATCTGTTTAATCCATCATGTGTAACATCCTTCCAGATGTTACCAAACCAATTCTCACCTTTAAATCATATGTCTAGCTATTGGTTCTAAGGTTCTCAAGTCTATTTCGGTTTCTGCCCTATTAGTAGAAGTACTCTTTTGGTGATACTTCTATCTGATCTATTTTGACCATCATGTATAACATCATTCTAGATGTTACCAAACCAAATTTCACATCTAGATCATATGGCTAACCCTTGGTATTACATCTAGTCACTGAATCCCATCATATGCACGCTATAGAACTTCTTAGGGTAAAGGGTTTGTCTACCAAAGACGAAGACGATGAGCCCGTGATCCTACTCTGGTTGCATCTAACAATACAGCAGGTCTCATCCAAGAATGGACCTGATGTGTACTAGCCACCACTCTTGTGCGAGAATCACCCATCAAAGGAACATTCTCCAAAAGGTAAGTTGGAGAAATAGATTGATGAATTTGGAGATGTTGTAGTATCCATAATATCTCCCAAAACACACCAAAATAAGGATCCTGAAGACCCAAACCTTGGCCAACATGTGCATGTCCCTTACATGGCCATCCAGAAATCACCAAGTGAACATGCCCATGTTGCTCCAAATCATGCGCCACCAGTAAAGAAATGTTTGCTGGTAAGGCCCTTTCGTTACCTCTAACTGCTGACATCAATAATAACTCCGGATACTTATTAGCCAAGTGTGCACATGATGCAGAGAGACTTGCCTTGCTATCTCATCTCTCTACATATACAAGTACCTTTGTAATTGTATACCCATTTGTAATACCACAACTAGTCTGGTGCTAATCCCACTAAACAACTCCAATAGACATACTCCCTCTATTGGATATTGCTAAGCAATGAGTGGAGTATCCAGAGGTGTCAAGGTAATTGACTTTGGAGGCTCATCCTCATACTCATCTCTTGGTGGTACAAAGGCTCCACTCCAAGCCTATTGCACCAACTAATCTGCATGTTAGTGCAATGCCTCCTTTAAACTCCACAATGGAACATCCAAGGTGGATGAAACAATCCCACTTGTACTCCAAATCCAAGTGATCTCCTCTAGTATTGGAGTATCCTTTGCATGGGCGTTCCCCTCCAACAAGTCACCAGGCCAAGTAATTGCACCACTGAAAGCTAAAATTGATGTTGCCATGGTCTTGGACTATAATGAGCCAAGATTGCCACTATTGAAGCGTACTGCTAGGCGACATACCCACCCCTCACCAAACTGCCAACCTGGTCTAGGTTGTCTCCTCCCAATAGTCAATATTGAAACCCATAGGGTATAACACTACACTCTCAACTAGCACATCATATGACTCAGCTATTGTCACAATAACATGAGCTCTTACTACCAAGCTATCAATTGGATGACCAGGCTTCACCTGGACAACAAGCTCCCTATGTGTGATGTACTATGTAGAACCACCACCTAGAGATGTCTGGATCTAAAATGTACACCTCTCCACATTGGCCTTTTGTAACTCTAGACCAACTATTACAACCTTCCCCAACATAAGGAGATGTGCACCACAGTCTAACAAGACTCTCTATGGTGTATAGGCCTTCCTTGAAGGTCCCACCAAAAATAAAAATCCCCTTTTGGTTATCCAATAGGACAACACCAAGTGTGAACCGTGCTCTTTCAAAGGCTGGTCTAGCTGGCAACTCCTCTAGTCTAGCCGTTGCTGCCTACCATAAACCACTGGTTGCTAAACAGATCCCATGCTCCTCAACCAAGTTAACTCCACTACCAACCACCTCTACTCTAGTAGTAGGAACCGCAACATCCCTATTCTCACAAAGCATGGCATCCAACCAGAACAATGGGGTGGGGTCAACTCCCAATGTAAACATGTCACTAGCTGAAAACAAAGGGCATCGCATAATCAGCCGAGCTGCCCCCAACATTATGCTATACTTAGTCTGTGTAGTAAAAGGTGGCTAACTAGTAAGTAGTCATTTGTGCACTCCACCACCACCTACCACACTTGCATTGGGATGTCTAGGAGCCATGGATGTTGTTTGCAATGCCTTAGATAGCATGAAAGACTAGGGAAGTCTAACCTATCTCCCAACATCTCCTCTCTATGGGTCCAACTCCATGGATGCTCCTCTAGGCTCTGGAGCACATATTGCACTCCTAGTCACTATTGCAGATGCATCTACCTGAGTTGCTCTACACATGAATTCCAAAGCATCTCTATCACCAGCATATGAGGTGGAAGCCTCAGCACCCAAATCTGATCTCCTTTGAGCAATGGTCGTACTAGCTAATCTTTGCTCCAATTGCTCAATCTGAGTAGCCATAGTTGTATTAGAAGTAAGGGTAGGTATTGCACCTCTACTAGGTGTAGATCCTCTACTAGGTGTAGATCCTCTACCACCTTGTCCTCTATGAATTGGAGCTCCTCTACTACCTGCCATAACAGCCCTACCACTCCGTAACTTTGGGTGTAGGTCAAAACATCAATCACTAGTGTGACCAAATCTGTGGCAGTGCTCACACTGCCTCTATGTTGGCTGCAATGCACCAAAGGTATCAAGTCTGCTGGCCTAAGTACACTCTCTCCTATAGTGAGGTCCACCACAAGTCCAACAAGTAACACTACCACTCATTGGCTGCTATTGACCCAAAAATGAAGGTAATGGTCTAACTACAGTAGGCCCTCCACTCGCTCCATAGGATCTGGGTTGTCCACCATATCCTCAAAAACCAATTGGGCATGGTGCACTCTACTTCATTCTAGAAGAAGTAACAATTGTGGATGAGGTCTCCCTACCAAATCCAGATGTTACAACCCTTTCCTCCACCATGTTGAGCTCAATACGCTCACCCAAACCAAAGACCACTGCCAAAGTAAGCAAAGTAGCCTATAACAACGTAGCATCACAAACTCAATGCAACATCACAAACTTTATGTTGCAACTCCCTATCTAGTATCCCATACCAAAACTGGATTGCTTGGGCCTCAGTACTCCCTAAGTGAAACTGATTTGTCGCCTCATGCGAGTGTATGCCAACTAGAACTCTTGCAAGCTCCTCAACTTGTTGGTCCGCACTCCTTGGTAGTTTTGCCTCAAACATTGGAAGAACTCTACCATGGGGCTAAACCCCAATACCACACCACCTCTTGCAATGGTACCTCCACTCATGGTAACACTATCTCCAGCTAGTGCACCTCCACTAGCTCCACCAACACTACTTGAGCTAGAACTCGTGGGTACATCCAACCTACTCTTGGCAACCAAGCCTGAAGTGATAGAGACATAGTTTGGAGACCAATATTGTCTCCATAACTCAATCTCCTCCAAATGAGCTCTCTTGAACTCATGGTAGTCATCCATCGGTGGACCCTCCAAGTGTTGAAACAACCCCTTCCATGCCATGAAGAGTGTAAAAAAAGTTGGGTTCCGCATCTACTATAAATCACACCAACTATCAAACTCTTGGATGAATTCATCCAACTCAAAGGTACCCACTATACTAGAGTAATGCCTAGGGCCTTTGGAGGCCCCATAAATCTCATCCATGTCCCACAACAACAATGCAGACACGCCAAGTGCACTCTCAACTGAATCAACTCTTGTGTTAAACTCCAACTTAGAGTCAATCTCCTCACTCACTAGGACCTGAGATATAGGCTGATACCGAGCACCACTTTGAGTAAACCCACTGCGTACTGAAGGGCTAACTCCTCTAGAATCCCCAAAGAACTCTGTCATGACAAAGTAACCGCAAATTGGAACCACCAAATGCAACCACAAACCGCAACCGCAAGTGCCAACACCACCAAGCACTACCAAGTGCCAACACCAACCAAGCACCACCAAGTGCCAACACCAACCAAGCACCACCAAGTGCCAACACCAACCAAGCATCATCAAGTGCCAAAACTAACGGAACACTATCCATTAATGTGACTCTAATTGAGACAACTACACTAGGGCCAAGGGCAACCTATAACCTATCATCACAACACTCATTCTCATGGTCTACAAGTCATCACTTCCTGCTTCACCGGAGAGAAACAAAGATAGTTTGACTGGTCATCACTCCAGTCTCACTACCGAGAGCACACCAGAGAACCAATGCTCAAAATTTAGAGCACCTCATACAAACGTGGTGCACAAACAAGAAATAGAGAATGGAGGGGGTCCAATCACAAGAATGCTAAACAAAAACCCTCCATCTCATAAATCAACACGGGACTGACTCTACCACCATTTGGCATTTGACATAATTGGAGTACATATCTACTTCCTAAGCTACAAGGATCACCGAGGATCAAATCAATGTTCTTCTCGCCAAAATCCGACAAAACTCCTTCACAAAATCTGATGTAAAATCTGACATAAAATCTGACATAAATCCCTTACATGGGCTAACCACTAAATCCTCTACTTACTCTTCACTCGAGCCAAATTGGAAAAATGGGTTTCATTCAATCTTCAATTCACGAGGATCTGCTCCCAACTCCACCTTCAATTTCAATTTTTGAGCTCAACTCATAACAAATTGGTCTTGAACTCAAAATCACAACCATTGCTTGAAAATTGCTTCTCCTTGGTTCCACATTTTGCTAGTGCTTCCGTAGCGCTCTCTTAGGGAAATCTGAACTAATCGATCAAGACACCATGATCCACCAAGCTTGGAGATACCACTTACACTTGTAGTTCCTACTCCCAATTTCCGCCTAACTCACTTCTTTGATGTAATCAGATCGTTTACAACTCAAATCAATTGAACTCAGACCAATACTTGATTTGATCCTCAATAACTTGCCAATAAAAGAGCACTAATTACAGTCAACCCACACCTTCTCTAGCTAAGAGACTCCAGGTGATGCTCATTGGCTTTTTGTCCACTCTAGCCAAGAACTCAAAGGCTCAACATCAAAGAAGTGAGCTCTCTGGAGCTGCACTTCCAAGGTCTACTCCTGATTTTGACCTAGGTCTCATCCCAATGGTCCCGCTGATGGCACACCCGACGGTGCGGATGGTGCAAGTGATGGTAGACTCCACCATGAAGTGAATACCCCAAACACAAAATTTGACTATCGGAAAGTAGTCTATAAGTAACTGCCAAAATGCCTCTAACTATTATCACTGGAACTCCAATGTTTGAGCAATCTAGATGCAACACTACATATAGTGTGACATCATCCACAACCAAAACAATTTCTAGCATTGAAATTGTTAGTTGGTTAGCCTCATCTATATGGATAGTTTCTATAACTCCTAGGCCCTCTCCCTACATTCTGATCCACTTCTCCCTTCTCCCATAGTTGCAACACATTGATCTTGAGATCTGCAAGTTGTTATGTGATGGTTTGAAGTGGATCCTTTGGTAAAGGTGCAAGAACTGGAACAACTACTACTTGTGGTGCAACCCTTGTCACCAAAGTATCTAAAGTTCCACTATACTTGTAACCGTGAGGAGGATGCACAACCTCCTTCACCACCAAATCACTCTCATCCCCTTCCAAACTCTCCTCCATACAAACTGCAATCTTGATAGCTTCAACCTTGGAAGAAAGTTTCTCATATCTCACCTTCCTTCTAATTTGTGGTCTCAACACTCCCACAAAATTCTTGGTGAGCATAGCTCTTATGCCAATCATAGTAGTCTCCACATCATCTCTACCCTTCCTCAACATTATGAAAAATGTGGACTCTAACTTTTCTACGTAGACTCTCACTTTCTCTCCATCTCCTTGCTTGAGAAAGGTAACCTCATCCATCAATCTCTCATAACTCTCATTTGGAAGAAAGTTCTCAATGAGTGTTGAAGTCAAACTCTCTCAAGACTCTTCTTGCCCATCTCTCTTCTCTCTTTTTTGGTATTCTAACTCATACCATGTAAGTGTTGCATCCTCAAAGAAATTTGGTAATAATGAGGCCCACTCATTCTTCCTCCTCTCATTGTTTCCTATGCAAGCTCTCTTGAAGTCTCTCACAAAGGCCTCTACATCTTCTCCATCCTTGCCAAAGAAAACCAAAAGTTTCCCCATCTTAACCCCTCACTATCTTTCTTTTCTCTCATTTTTTTTCTTTTTTTCTTTTTTTTTCTTTCACTCTATAACTAATAGAGTATGTACATGATTAACACCATTTGAGAGTAATCCACCATAAGGAACACAAAAGGTTCAAGTTGCTCCAAGATTTCTATAGCAATATCAAATCCTAGAGTGCATATTACTTGAACTCTCATGGATAGTTTATCCATAAGTTGAAAGATTATCTCCATCACTAATCTTGAGAACTAGCTGATGAAGATGGTAGTATTTCTGTAGGTGTACTATGACTCTCTCCAAGATCCTTCACCAAAGTTTTTAAAAGTGCTTTTACTCCACTACACTCATGTCTTTTTGGAAGTCCTTCAACTCCACAAACCTCACACAACTTTTTGTTGCTCTCAAACTCCTCATGCATGAGATCTCAACAATGTCACTCAAATATCTCAATTGGTATGTCATAGTCTTCTGAAATTTTTTACACTTGATCACAACTCTAGGGCGTCCCTCCTTGAAAAATTTTACATCTTTTCTATTGAGCCATTTGGCTTAGACACCTTTCTATTCATCATACATATTTTAGATTTGGTCTAAAAACCACCCCTCTCACTTTAAAAACTCATAACTCTCTATGCAAGAATAATCTCTCTCTAATTTTTGTGTCAACAAGCATGATACAATGCACTGAATTTTCTTGGAAAATTTTAGGACAACCCATTGAAAATTGAAGAAATGGAAGACTCTGTACAATTTTCTAAAGAGCATGTAGTTGGAGGAGCAGTTTACCCTATCAACTTTCAAAATTCTAGCCCATTGTGCATAGTAGCTCTCACAATAATTTCAAGTGTGCTTACTGAAAGACAACCCAAGCTATCATGTGTAGAAATTCTAAGTCCAGATCTCAATCTTGAGATTTTGCCCAAAATCATCTTAATCCTCAAAATCTGCAATCTACCTCACACAATCTCTTCAAATCCTTTCAAGTGTACAAGATGTACAAAATCACCTCAAAGACATCATAATGAACTACACGGTATAAAAATGGTTCCAAGTTCTCTAAAATAAGTTTAGCCTTCTCCTACCCTAAAATTCTCTTGAAGTGAGCTCTCATAGCCTCCTTATATCTAATATAGAATTGTATGCTGAACATTATCTTGCCTCTTAAAAAGGTCTTGGTAAAAGAACTAAAAATGTGAGTTGGCCTGTCTCTCACTCAAGATGAACCTCTGATGGCTGTTATGGTAGCACATCATGGACTAAGAAGGAAAAGAACCCCAACTCCATCATACTCCTCCAAGGCTAACACTCCAAGACTCAAGAACTCAATGAGTGAGAGATAGTTACAAATGAAAAGATGATGAGTAACTCCTCACCCCTAGTTTATATAATAGTGAAATAGTTACACACCAAAGTTACTAATTACTAGAGTAACTCAAGTTACTAGGCTAAAAGTCAAGTTAAGTCAAAATATATAAAGGAATATCCATCTACATTGGCATATTCCATTAAGCATGTGATCTTATCTTGACCCAACTAGTAAGTCAAGGATTCCTTTACCTGAACTATCTTTGGACTATAGAAGAATCCAAAACAAAAAGGCTTGCGGGCCTAAGAGTTTTCAACTCTTTCCTCAAAGCCAAACACCTAAGAATAATACCAAGTCAATACACTAGAATCCAAAATAGTGGTGCTCATCTTTTCGACTTCCTCTAAAGTAAGGTCCCCTCTATCTTAGCTATGACTAACTTTAGCTAATCATGACTAATGTAGAACCATCATTTATCTCTATATAAATAATATCTCTCAAGTATTTGTAATACCAAATTAAATATCATAATACCACATACATGCACAAATGTGTGTTACAATCCATCTCGTAACAAATTGGTCTTGCTTTCACCACTTGAGCTCAAAATCACAAACATTGCTAAAAAATTGCTCCTTCTTTGCTCGAAAATTGGTTAGCACTTCCAACATTGTCTGCCTTATTGTCAAATCTACATCAAGCTACTAGCTTTTGCACATTAGGAAAACCTTGGATTTTGATCAAGGTACCAATGATCTATTGCACTTGGAGATACCACCAACACTCATAGTTTATATACCCAATTTCCCCCTAACTTCACTTCTTTGATGTATCATATCATTTACAACTCTCAAATCAACTCAACTCAGATCAGTACTTGATTTGTCACTTTAAAAACTGCAAACAATTGGGCACTAATTACAATCAAGCCCCACTCACTCTAGCTAAGAGAATCTAGTTGACACTTGTTGGCCTCTGTCCACCATAGCCAAGAACTCAAAGGCTCAACATTAAAGAAATGAGCCCTTTGAAGTTGCACTTTGAAAGTATACCCTTGGACTCAAGCTAAGTTTGAAACCCTGATGGTCTCACTGACAGCAAACTTGATGGTGAAAATAGTCCAAAGTGACAGTGGCCCTCATCGTGAAGTTAGTACCCAAACACAAAATCTGACCATCAAAAAGGAGTCTATGGGAAATTGCTGAAATACCTCTAACTACTATCACTGCAACTCCAATGTCCAAGCAATCTAGATGTGACACTACAAATGGTGTGACACATACACTAATGAGAGGTGTGCTGATTTTGCCAAAGGATTACTATAAATCATGTATATTTTCTAAACTAACTAGCCTCATGCCAACTTGTTGATCCCTTATAGGCTTTGTATCTTCTCTAGCCCACAACCTTATGCTTCAAAGTCTTTAAATGCTAAAATTAAGCATAAGTCTTTTCTTCTTACCAATTCAAACACTCTTCAATCTAGTTAACCTTTCCTAAATTTGACAAATCTCCAAATTTAGCCAACCTTTGCCAACTCAAAGCTCCAAATTTGGCATCTCTTAACTTGAACTATGAACCTCTAATGGCTATTATGGTAACGCACCATGGACTAAGAAGGCAAAGAACCCCAACTCCATCATACTCCATCAAGGCTAACACTCCAAGACTCAAGCCATTGCTCACTAGAGAACTCAATGAAAGAGAGATAGTTGCAAATGAAAGGATGATGAGTACCTCCTCACCCCTAGTTTATATACTTGTGATATAGTTACACACCAAAGTTACTAATTATTGGAGTAACTTAAGTTATTAGGCTAAAAGTGAAATAAAGTCAAAAGCTAAAGGAATATCCATCTCATGGGAATATTCTCCTAAGCATGTGGTTTTATCTTGACCCAACCACTAAGTCAAGGATTCCTTCACATGAACTATCCTTGGACTATAAAAGAATCCAAAAAAGGCTTGTAGATCCAAGAGTTTTTAACTCTTTCCTCAAAGCCAAACACCTAGGAATAATACCAAGTCAACACACTAGAATCCAAAATAGTGGTGCTTATCTTCTCCACTTCCTCTAAAGTAAGGTCCACTCTCTCCTAACTATGACTAACTTTAGCTAATCATGACTAAAGTAGAACCATCATTTATCTCTATATAAGTAATATCTCTCAAGTACTTGTAATACCAAGCTAAATATCCCAATACCACACACATGCACAAATGGGTGTTACAAAACTTCCATATAAGACTTTCACCAATTTGATAAACCTCCAAGTCTTCCACCAAACATATACCTCCAAATTAGGCTAAACCTTCATTAATTTGCTAAACCTCCAAGTCTTCCACCAAATCTTAACCTCCAAGTTAGACTAATATCTTCAATTTGTAGAATATGGAACTTTAAATCCTTAATTTTTGGAGTTAGTTTCCTAAATTTGACCAAAATTTTATACAATGGTCCAATTTGTAACACCCAACCTCTAATTTCACTTTCTTGCACTCAAATTGATTCTTGTATTGATACAATTGGATATGTATTGATCCAATTTTAGTAGCATCACCAATCTAGCTAACATTTGCTAAGTCTAACAAATATTTAAATTTGGCCAATCTCTGCAAACTCAAATCTCCAAATTTGGACTCTTGCTAGGCTTAATGAGAATTTCAGAAAAGTTTAAGAGAATTTTAAATTCCTTGAAATGAAACTAATATTTTTCTAACTCAAACTTCTAGATCAAACCTCCACCAATCTAACAAACCTCTAAGTTTTCTACCAAGTTCAAATCTCCAAATTAGGCTAATCTCTCCAATGCAAAATAGTTAACTTCAAATCCTTATTTGGGGAGATAGATTTCCAAAGCTGACCTTAATTTTTCACCTTGGTTTAATTTGCAATAGCCAACCTCCAATTTCACTTCCTTGCACTCAAATTGACTCTTATATTGATGCAATTGGAGACCTATTGACCCAATTTTGGTAATATTTTTGCATTTGGACCAAAAATCTATCAAATTATAATGAAATCTAGTAGCTCTTCCACCATGTTCATTACTCAAGAAATCAAGCAAAATAATTGAAGGTACTAACAATCTCCTTAGCTTGGAAATACCATGAATGCCCATACTTCTTGCACTCAATTTCACCTTGACTCACTTCTTTAATATAATAAGTTAATCATAAACTCAACTTGGATCAAAATCTCAACACTAAAGTCAATATATTATCAATAATAGATTTTGATTACATTATCAAGCCATACCTACTCTAGCTAAGAGACTCCATGTGATGCTTGGTGTCCTCTATCTACCATAACTAGGAATTCAAAGTCTCAACATCAAAGAAGTGATCTATTTAGAGTTGCACTTCAAAGGTATACTTCCTTAAATGACTTAAGAGTCCAACCTTAATGATGTTTTTGATGGCCCACCTGACAATGCAAACAATAGATTAATAGTGTGATTAATAGCTCTAACATAAAATTTGGCCACCACTTAGTATTCTTTGAGCAACTATTGGTATAACTATGACTACCAAAACTAAAAATCTAGCATCCAAGAAAACTAGCTATGGTGTTGCTAAGATTGTAACATGATTATGAAGGGCATACCTTGAGCAAAGAGTAATCCCCTTGGAAAATCATACAAAAACAAATTTGGAGACTCTTGAACTATCTAATCAACCATTAATTTTGAGGCTTCTTATCCTCATTTGATTCTTCTTGCATGGTCAACTTGATCTACATAACAAAGAAAATTTTATCTTCCTCCAAAGCTTATTCTGTAACTATTATAATATCAAACTTCACATCTTTGGTTGACTGTTCTGAGGTGCCTTTCTCAAAAAATCCAAATAAGCTAATTAATAATTCTTACTTTGGTTTTGTACTTTAATTTGTCATTGGTCCAATCAAATTGAGCCTTATAAGCCAAGGAAGGCCTACAATGACATTCTAGTGTATGAGAGCTATTACAAAACTTATGCACTCTAAGTACTACTCTCAATTTTGAATGCAACAAGATGTGAGGTACAAAATGTAGGACCTTTTAAGCATCTACCATCATCAATTTCCTACCAGATATTGACTTTATATGAATACATCATTCCATTGAAAATTTCATAGACATGCAATTCTAAAAACTCTCACAATCAACCATAATTTTAAAGCCACAATTAGATATCATACATTGTAAGTGTATCAAACTTGCATTCAATCAAGCTTCAATCTTGTAGGGACAAATTATATTCCTTGTAAGTGGCTCACTATCTCATCTTGTGACTCTTTGATTGTTGGTACTTATGCTCTAAGAACTCAATTTAGGAAATGGGTTGAGATCATCAATTCCTAGTTAGACATTTGATAATATGATGTTTAATCTCATACCAATAAAACAACCATCATTTTGACATAAGCTTTCTTTGTATATAATGCCAAGTAGTTTCTATTGGATTACATCAATCTCCATTGGTGTTGGCTCTTCCGCCTATGTATTGTGTGTTTGTAGGTTTTGTGAAGGTCTAGCTTGAGACCAAGTTGTGACAACCAAGGAATCAAAGCATTTGATTAACTTCATTACGTCTCTTGCATGTTTGTGCTCACATATAGTTACAATTTAGTTCCAATTTTGTGCATGATTTCAATCCTCTCACAAACCAATCCAAATTTTCAACTTCCAATATCTTTGGAATTCACATTATTGTGTTTTTTAATTTGTGATATAGTTAATCACAAAAAAAAATTACTTTAATTCTTCCAATCTATCATGTGTAGCTCATACATTATTCATGGCTTTAAATCTCCTAATTATTGCATTCCAAAATTCTTCCCATGTCAAAATTGGAACAATAGATTGCCATTGAGATTGCTCTACCCAAAATTGTCACCATAGTCTTGCCACTCCATCTAATTTACTCAAGTCCAAGAGAATCAATCTCCATTCATCTAGAAGATTTGTAATTTCAAAGTAATATTTGCAATTAGACACACAATTCCTTACTACACTCAATAGATTTGTGCCTTCAAATACCTTTGGCTTTGGAAATCAAACTTGATCTTCTATTTTTCAAAATGTTGCTTTCTCTATTTGCTCCTATCATTGATTATCATAATCTCTATCTTCCAAAAATCATGTAAGATGCTCAATCTATAATTGCATGGCAATAACTGTGAGTGTTGTTGCTATGAATAATACTCTACAATGCTTTTTAATTGCAATTGTCTAAGTTAATATGTACATACATTGTAAGTTATAGTTTGAAGGATCAATGATTTAATAGACAAGGTGATCATATTCAAAATTCTACTCAATAATTTAGAGCAAATGGATTTTCTTGTCCATAGATTCCACACATCTCATTCTTGCTCTTATATCAATGTAAAAGACCAAGGAGAAAAACAAGAGATTAGAAGCTTAGAGTAAAAGATCATATTAGAAGTCTCAAGTGAGGGAAGCTCCAAATGCCTATCATGAACTTGGGCTTTGTTATTAATAAACAACTTGGGTAAAATGCTCCTAAGAAGCTTCCAAGGAAATGATACATAGATATGGAAAAGTGATTCATAGATATAGAAATCCTAATGGTTTGGAGGAAATAGAATTGGTGGTCCATAAATTCCATCCATCCTATTCTTTCTCCAATACCAATATAAATGACCAAGAAAGAAACAAGAGAATGGAATATTAAAGTACAAGATGACATTAAAATTCTCAAGTGAGTGAAACTTTGAATGCTTACCATAAGCTTGGGCTTTGGTATTTATATGCAACTTGGGTACAAGAAGTTTCCAAGGGAAATTCCTTCTAGAAGGTACCCTATTTGGAGTGCAAGCTAAGCTAGTAGTCAACTTGTCATACAAGTCACTAAACCCTTGCAAAGCTCCTATAAACTTATGACCAAGAAGCTTCCTAGATGCTTCTAGTATATTCTTCAAGTTTTCTACTTATGTGCTAATTCTATTACCCATTAGCTATATTTAGCTTCTGCAAACTCCATATTATTAGTGTTATGACTTGCTCCTTGTTACACATATGAAGGTGCTAAGGACACTCCAAATAGATTACATCTGAATTAAATTTTAGCTAAAGATGCAAGAAGAGATAGATATATTCATGAGATAATTTATCTTGAACTATATTTCAAGCTCGATATATATCCAAACATGCAATTTGAGTTCCAAGACTCTTTAGAGGTATTTATTTTTAAGTTTTGTAAAAATTCCTTCTCTTTGGATATCCTAAAACAAGACCTAAGCAAAGTTAAGATTGCATGTTAAGATTTATGCCAGTGTTTTTAAAAGCTACCTATAAGTTTGTTTCTTGAAACACAAAGAGCTTTGTGGCTTAAGATTGAGAGGTTAAGGTTAGCTCCATAGGTTCTATTTCATATACAATTATTTCATGTATTGTAGACTCCAATACTCCTTAGAGTTATTTTATTTTTAAGTTTCATAAAAAATCCTTCTCTCTTAATCTCCTAAAACAAGACTTAAGCAAAGTTAAGATTGCATGTTAAGATCTATGCAAGTGTTTTTAAAAGCTACCACTGAGTTGGTTTCTTGAAGCATAAAGAGCTTTTTGACTTAAGGTTGAGAGGTCAAGGTTAGCTCCATAGGTTCTATTTCATATACAACTATTTCATAGATCACAACTTAGATAAATCTTTTGGTCAATTATACTTCTTTGAAGAATTCAAACAAGTTATCCATCAAGTCAAATATCATCATTAACAAAATTTAATGTAAATATGCATATGATTCATCACAAAAATGTCCTTCTTGATGAATACACCAAATAATACATGTTCTTTATAAGACATTGATATATTTGACCCTTTTTCTTTTGAAAATCCTATAACACAAAGCATAGAGAATGTCAAGCCTTGTTAATTTCATTGAGAGCATTGCATCAAAATCCTCTAATAGATACAATATAATAGATGTTTTATTGTGATTTCTATTTTTATTTCTTTATTTACAATGGGATCAAATTCCAAATTTTAAATTGCCCAATACAAGTGCTCTTTTATTTAACATGAGTATTTGATTATAAATTTTAGATTTTATAAGTGAGTAGTATTTACAAAAATTACAAAATTTTCCCTAACAAAATTTTTATTGAAAAACACCCTTGGTTGGTTGGGGGTTGTAATTTTTTGCTCCATCAACTTTCATGCCCAAAGAAAAAGACAAAAGCCAAAAGGATATGAACCAAAATTTTGCATTGCAGTCCACCTTACTTCATTTGCATACATCATTTTTTATATATCCTATAAAACTCTAAAGTCAATCTAGTAGAACTAAGTAACCAAGGCACAAAGTGTTAAAAGGTTTTTGTTGTGTGAGCTATTACACAATGAAAGTCATCATAGATCATTGAACATATCTTGATCAACATAATCGTCATAGTCATGAATTACTTCACTTTAGGTTTACACACTTTGAGTACGAGTAGATACATTGAAGATGAGAAATAACAAAACAGATTTGGAATTACAAAGTAGAGGAAATCTCTAAATCTTAGAAGAGTTTTTTAGATGAATTAAGTATAGATTGCCTATCTTAACAACCCAATATTAGCCTTGTGCAAGATACAACAATGCAAGAGACTTGTAAAAATTGTTCAAAGATGTTTTACTTGATTTGACTTGCTCTAACATCATTATGAATTACAAAGAATCAAACCTAGTTTATATGAACCAATCTTGATTGATTTATTCAAACCCAAAATTCCCTCTAACCACACCACCTAGAGAACTGCAAAATACTGACCTATCCTACCTTGCCTCTCCTCCAACCAAGGATATTTTGGCCATTACAAATTTGTTAAGGGTACTTTTGTAATTTCCCAACTTGTGAGGTGCATTTTTGAAAATCTCCATATTATTTATTAGTAATATTTCAAAGAAAATTACTCTCTTCTCTCGAGCAATATTTAAAGGTCTTAAGGGTAACAATTGATGAAAGATTAGATTGTTGGGGTTTAGAATTAATGGTATCTTCTTAATTTAATTAATAATTTGATTTAATTAATGTTTTTTTATCAATGTGCTAGAGGACTAATTTTAGCAAAACTTAAATTTTCAATGATTTCCTCAAAGAATAAGGAAAAATACAAACTTATGGGATGAAAAGCTAAACTATCCATGACTCATGTATATCAAAGAATTTGAAATCTGTTTACTCTTTGTGCTTTTGTAATTTCATAAAAAAATTAAAGCAACTAATAATCTTATCAACTATATGAAAAAATATGGTTTTATTAAATTTTTAACTAAATATTTGTATAAATTAAATTCTATTTATATTATTTATCTTTAATTCAAAACCAATAAATTTGCCAGAAAAGGAAACCATGATATTTGGTTACATGAATATCTTCTACTACCACCATACATGTATTTAAAAAAATAAGCAAGAGTTTTGGTATTAAAGTCACAATTGGTTAGAAAGAAAAACATTAAATGTTGACATTTGAAACCTTTCAAAAAAATAATGAAATATGAAAATTTTGGAAATAATTTATATTATTTTTATTAAACAGAATTTTATAAATTTGATTTGTTATAAAATTTATTTTTATTTTTTAATTTAAAAATTTCTCAAGATACTAGTGAATATATGGATGAAATATATGCTTCAAAAGAAATAATATAAATCTTATGTTCTAGCTGAACTTGTATTTGAAGATAAACCTTTGTTGATATGCAAAAAATGAGTACATTAACTCTCTACATAGATGGTTGATTGAAAAAAAGAAATGCATGGAGTTACTTATAGATCTATGAATAGCAATGTCTTTAATTTTACATTTTATAGAGACACTATACTCTTATTTTATTTTATATAAGAGTATGGTAGGATAATTGCTTGGTCATAGTATGAAACCTCTTAGTTTTGTTTCCTTTAGAGTCGTGTTTGTACATGCAATGGTACACAAATCTAACAAGTATGAAGCCAAAGGCTTTTTGAAGGAAAAATATTAAAAAGAGTCTTGTCCAAAGGGTGGTCAAAGGTGAAGGAGTCAAGTACAAAGGACCTTTGGTACCCACATAGTGCATATAAGTGAATGCACTAGATAAGGAATTGCAACCAAAGACCATTTTCATTCTACACGAGGCTTGTATTTGTGGAGAATGACTCCCCATGTACTCATTAAAGAATCTTGGTTAAAATCAAGTACACTTAGAGCAATTTCACTTTATGCCAACATTCTAAGTCTCAAAGCCAAAGGGTGAGTAGCAACCCAAATCTTTGTAGTTATTTGTAGTTTGCATAATCCTTTGCAGTTGTTTACTTCCACAATCAATAAGATTATGATGTTCATCCAAAAACCCACAAGGAAGTTCTCAAAAGCTATCACTTTTAACCAAATAGTGACAAGTGTGCAATTTATTATAGGAGTGATTTGATCTAGAGCAAGCAACTCTATTTATTGCTCTTGAATTGGGAGTTGAGTGATTTTACCATCATCCATGGCATGAATGGGAGGTAGGATAAAAATGCATGAGATCTAAGAGGGAACCCTTACACTTGAACCAAGGAGAATTGGAGGAATGTCCTTGATGCAATGGTAGGTCCAACTAGAGATATGACTCTTGACACAAAGTTTGGACTTGTTGATAAGGACTTGAGTGACCAAATTGTTGCAACAAAGAGATCCACCAACAATGGTTGGAGGGTAGGCAATTATAAAGACCAAACTTGGCAGATGGTTGTGGAGGCAATAATGAAATTGTTTTTGCCAAAGAGAACAACCTACCTCAACAATAAGCATGTAATCTTCTTCAAGTATATGTACCAAGGAGAGCCTATACGTTGGACAAACATGTTCTACTTACAATCAAGAGGCCTATCCAAGAGTTTGAGGAGGATAGTGGAGTTAAATACTTAGCCCCCTTTGCCATACATTTATACATGAGGCTCAACTTACTAACAAAGAATGAGCACAAGAAGTTCCTTGAGCATTTCCATCCAATTGGGTATTTCCTCCCTCCCTCCCTCCCTCCCTACAAAGGAAGGCACTCATTATGGTATACCAAGTTATCAATGCTAAATATGTAGGATCTTGTGAGTTTTTACCAATGGACAAAGAAGTTACAACCACAATGAAGAAAAAGAGGACAATTTTATTGAGGTCTCAAAGATAAAGAAACCGAAATAAAAAGATGAAGGAAGAATTCTCCAATAGTAGATGTATCTTTGCAGAAGGAAGTAAATGAATCCAAAGACAAGGATCTAGAAGAAGAAGAAATTGTTACCTTGCAAGAGTCTACATTGGGATATAAAGGCAAAAGACAAATACAAAGATACAAAATTTGCTCCAAATATAGAGGAGCAAGAAGCATATTGTAACACCTATTAGTGCATGTTTGCTTTATTATGATATTAGTTGGGTATTGCAAGTATTAAGAGGTATTTTTTATATAGAGTTTAACCAAGCTTCCAGACTGTTCATAACTAGATTAAGTTAGTCATAGCCAAGATAGAAGTACTTTAGAGTAAGTAGAAAAATATGAGCACCATTATTTTGGATTTTAATGTATTATTTATATTATTGTTATGTGTTTTTATTTGAGGAAATAATTGAGAACTCTTGGACCTACAAGCATTTTTGGGTTGGATTCTTTTATAGTCTAAGGATAGCCAATGTGAAGGAATCCTTGACTTCGTTGTCAAGATAATATCACATGCTTAAGGGATTATTGCCATGAGTTTAGATATTCCTTTGGACTCTTTGTCGTTATATGACTTTCTACTTAGTTACTTGAATTACTATAGTAATTAGTAACTTTGGTGTGTAATTATTTCATATGTTTATAAACTAGAAACAGAAGGTATTCATCATCTTTTCATTTGAAATTATATCTTTTTCATGGAGTTTTTTAATGAGCAATGACTTGAGTCTTGGAGGTGCATTGGACTATTAACCTTGGAGGATTGTGGTAGACTTTAGGTTCTTTGCCTTCTTAGTCCACGGTATGCTACCTTAATAACTATTATAAGTTCATCCTGAGTGAGAGATAGGCTCATAAGACCAAGTTGCAAGAGAATACAAAGTTGAAGATCCAAGAAGAAACCTTAATTTGACCCAAAGGAACCCCCTAGCCCCACCCAAGAAGAAGAATAAGTGGAGGCCAAAATGAAAGCAAAGAAGGAAATTTTAATTGAAGTGCATCAAGAGGCCAAAGGTTGGGAACACAAAGTAAAAGGATGATGAGGGATAAGAAGAAGACCGTCTTAGTGAAGTATAGAATAAAGTGCAAGGAAATGCTATCCAAGAACAAGGATTACAAATACATGGAGGGTGCCCAAATTTTTGATATATTTGGTAGGTTGGCCTTGCAACTGATGGAGCTCATTCTACCTCAATATTAGGAAGTCTACCCAAATGTATTCAATTACAAAACTCTTATTTGAAGACTTCACAAGGTAAAATATACCAAGAAGGAAAACTAAGATAAGTGGAAGGAAGAGTTAAAGAAAAGCAAAAACCTATACAAAGAGTAGGCTAGGAATGTGGATGCACTTGTACAAGAGAATTTGAAATGAAGGTGCAAAACTCCCCCTAGTTGTAGAGCATAAGAACGAAGAAGAACTTTGAAGGATCTAGTTTCAGCTGGAGTCTCTTTGGTTAAAAATAAAAAGGACATGCAACTTGGGTACAAAGTTCAATTGAACATCTAAGACAAAGAAGTGGTAATTATTTGGGGAGAATTGGAGATTTCCAACATCAAGGTAATCACCTTGGAAGTACACATGTCCAAATGCCAAAAGGAGGTGGTTATTTAGTTTTAGAATCTAACCAAATATTTGACAAAAGAGAAGGAGAAGGAAGAAAGTGAAATTGATTGACTCCAATTGATAGAGGAGGTGAAGAAAGAAGTAGAGGCATTGCAAAATCATTTAGAGAAATGTAAGCAAAAGGTCCTAAATTAGTTAGAGGAGGCACTTGATCAATTCATGTGATGTTGGAGGAATTAGTTCAAGGAAAGATAATGAAAACAAAGTTGCATGAGCTGAAATTGCATGTTTGGAAGCCCAAGTGGAAGACATATCAAGTTGAAAAATGGACCAACTAGCAATTAGACTATAGGAAGTTCAATGAGACATATGATACCTATTGTTAGAAATAGCAACTTTTAATGAGAGGATTGAGCTCCTTATTGGGATTTGTAAAAGAAAAGGTAGTTCTTGGTACTAATATTTTAGGCCAAAGATACTTCACTAAAAGAGATCTTTGGTGTTGTAAGCAGTATAGAGATCTTTATGGCTGTCAATATTCATAGTTGTAGAACCTTTGGAGAAGTAGGTCCAAAGGAGATCAAACTTATAAGTTGTCTTTGAGAAGATTGATACCTTCCTAATTAATTTATAGGTAAATAGATAAGATAAGACAAAGATAGGATTATCAATGTACAATGAAGATGAGAAAAGAAAATCTCTAGCTTTCCTCAACCATTAAATTTATTTAGCTTAGAGTAGGAAGAAACTATTTAAGGTCCCAACAAAGTATAAATAATTCATTTAGTCCTTTGACCACAAATACAGCAAAAGTACTAAATCCCTTTGTCACTTTTGCTTAAATTCTGGTTATTGATTGTATGGAATTTTTTAGTAGTAGGTAGGAACTTTGTAGTAGGAACCCAAGTGCTTGAGTAGGGGTGACAATTTTTATTTGTGATTAGGGTCTTAGATCCCTAAGTTTTTTGAAGGGGAACACCATACCTTGATGAATAAAAAATGAATTTTAGTGCTGAAAGTGCTATACAATCAAAAAGAAAAGTCCTATTGTCAATGTAAAGTTCCTTTGGAGTTTTCTGTTGGGAGTGGTAGTACGTAGCCTTTTGAGTTGAATGTCTTTGTAGTGAAGCATCTTCTTCAAAGTTTAACTCATCATCTTTAGGAAATAGTTGGAACTTATTCTTAGTGAATGTGACTTTTAGTTTTCAATTTGGAGTAGTGCAACATTGTTGGTGACAATACACCCATTTCAGAGGGATTCCTACCCAAAAGGTAAAAATAAGTAAAAATAAATAACCACAATAGTGACACATCTCTTCAAATCTAGCAAAGATCCATATACACCCATATTCCTTAAGGAATAGCCAATTACTTGCCATTATACCACTTTTGGCTAATATTGTGTCATCACAATATTAGCCAAAATATTAGGGTTGAAAAAGATAATAGAAATTATTAATGCTTTCTACTCAATTCTATAGATTGGCAAAGTTGAAAAGTAGTTTGATAAAATTGTAGAGCAAGTAACCTAAGTTTTGAGGAGTTTAGGGTTTAGGGTTTAGGGTTTAGAGTTTATTGATTAATTTGCAAAGTATAGTATCATACTTATTTCTTGATGAATTATTTATACTGATTAATAATTTCTCCAAACTACTCAAAAAGGAAGCTTGTGTTATGTTGATATCAATAAAAATCTCATTTTTTTTTTTTGAAGATTTCGAGAATGTTAATAAGATTAAATCCTTATAAATCAAAAGGTTATTTAATTTCTTGAAATTAATTTAAGTAATATGTCCCATAATGCAACTTATATTTTAAAATTCAACATAATATATTTGATAATATTTAAAAGGATTAACTTCTCCTATGCATATTTGATTTCTTAGTATCTATAAAACAATCTTTAATTATTTTCATACTCATAATTTGATGGTTGTGTCACATATTAAACTTATTATGATAAGTAAAGATTGATTTTTACCATACACTTGAAGATCAGTTTTCAACATGTCACTTGAAGATGAAGATTCATTATATCTCCCAAAAGAAATGAAATTGTGTGAATATAGTTATATCAAGTTGATCAATCTATTAAATGTATATTGATGATTTGCATATTTCTTGTTATATAACTTCTATAACAGGTGAAAGAGAGAAATAGTAGAATGGAAAGTAAAATGGAAGTTCAAGTCACATTAAAACTTTCAATTGTGAAGAACTCTGAATGCCTAGCATGAGCTTGGGCTTTGGTATTTACATCAAAGCAATACAAGGCTCTTGAGAAGCTTTCAAAAAATTTTCCTTCTTAAGGACATCATATTGGAGTGCAAGCTAAGCAAACTGAGAAGTTGTCAAAGAAGCTTCTTTTTGGAAGCCATTTACTTTGCATACAAGCTAAGCTGGTAGTTAACTTGAGGTGCAAGTCCTTGATCCTTGGAAGGTACTTGGAAGCTTCTCACCCTAAATCTTCCTAGATGCTCTAGCATATTCTTAGCATTTGTAGGTTATGCTAGTTCTCCCTTTGTTTTACTACATGTAGTTGATTCTACTAACTCCTTAGCTTCTACTAACTCTTTTGCTAACTCCATATTTGTATGTATTCCCCCACCTCTAGTTAGTGGCATCCTCATTTCCATGGAATCTTTGAACTCTTGAATGGCCATTTAAGCATTTTGAAGATGAGAAAGGAGCTCCCATGTGGCATTGAGAAGATGATATCCTTTCCACAGGACCTTATATTCCTTTTCTTGTTGGTAGCAATATTGGATGTTGTGACATGCAAGGATATGATCAACTTTGTATTCCTTGTGATCATTGACAAAGATATAAGGAAGAGAATGTTAGACAAGAGTGGACCTATCTAATTAGGAACAAGTTTATAAACTTAGGTATCAAGTAAGAGAGGGAGGTCATTGGAAGAAAGTATGACCTTATTACCTAGTTAAAAGGTGAGGTCACAATGATATTGATAAGCATATTGCTTTTGCCTATTTTAAGCAATAAGAATATGAGACTTGGCTTGGTGTTAGGATTTAGATAACATGGACAAGAAGGTGGAAGTATGAGGAATGTGAGATGGAAAGGTCCCAAGAAGGAATCTAGAACAAGTGGGTCTTGCTCAAAATTAAGGAAGAAGAGAGAGAACTTGGTACTTGCTTGCTTGGAATTATTGTAGGAAAATCAATTGCCGCAAGACAAGTATTCCAATAGAACAAGTGGGTCTTGCTCAAAATTAAGGAAGAAGAGAGAGAACTTGGTACTTGCTTGCTTGGAATTATTGTAGGAAAATCAATTGCCGCAAGACAAGTATTCCAATAGAACAAGTGGGTCTTGCTCAAAATTAAGGAAGAAGGGAGAGAACTTTGTACTTGCTTGCTTGGAATTATTGTAGGAAAATCAATTTCCGCAAGACAAGTATTCCAATTGGTATGATGAACATTGACAGAGACACAAAGTATATCTTCCAAGGTGAGATTGGCACGTTTGGTTTGCCTACCAATTTGAGGATGATAAGTCATAGACAAAACAAGCTTGATGCCGAGTAGCTTGAAGAGTGCTTGGCAAAATTTACCAATGACTCAAGGATCATGGTTAGAGATGAGAACCATAGGCATCTATGTTGCTTGAAGACAATCTCAAAGTAAATCTTGGCTAGCATTGGAGCATCCACAATATCCATGATGGGTGCCAAATGAATGTGCTTGCTAATTTTATTTACAAATACCACATTAGTAACATTGCTCTAATCTATTTTGTGCAAGGATGTGATGAGGTCAAGATTGACATGTTCCCATTTAGGTGTTGGAATCAGAAATGGTTGAAGTAGTCCACCCAATTTTTGGTTGTTGATCTTGTTGTGTTGGCAACTCACAAGATCAAACAAACTCTTAAATTTTGCATGCCATGTTTGGCCATTACAATTGATGTTGGAGTGTACTAAATGACTAGAAATTGGTAAATCATGGGCTTCTTGAAGCCGCATAAGTTGGGGGTCACCCATAGTTGGAACAAAGATCCAATTCTCACAAATAGAAGGTCCTCCTTGACTAAAACAAGTTATTCTCCTTGTCATGTTTTGCAATTTTACTTTGCACCAATTGAAATAAGGGGTCCTATAAATAAAGCAATCTTGATTAAACCTTTATGTGCACCTTTGAGTTGTTGACACCATGGTGATTGTTGCTATCATGGGAGATTAAGGAAGAACTTTCAAATTAGGACATCATGATTGTGCACTAGGAATGACATGGAATCTATAAGGTTTGTACTTGAGTTTGATGTTGAAAAATTGAAGTTGTTCCTCTCATTGATGATGTTGATTCTTCATGTGCTCCAAATGTAAGGTCTACAACAACAGTTTGTAATTAGTTTGCATGATTACTTGTTTCCCAAGAGATAATGTCTCCACACCTTTGTGGCATATACCATTGCCAATTGTTTTTAATCTTGGGCAAAATAATTCCTTTCTATCAAGTTCAATCAATGAGATACAAAGGCAATGGGCTGTAAGCACTCTATACATTCTTATTGCAACACCATTCCAATAGCAAATTTAAAAGCATCAAAATCAACCCCATAAGGTAGTTGAGGATTGTATGGTTGGAAGATGGATACCATGAGGACACCATCTACTTCAATCTTTGTGCTTTGTGGTCCATGTAAAGCTTGATGTCTTCCTTAAGAGATCAATCAAAAATATGAATATATGAGCATAATAGTGGATGGACCATTGATAGAAAATTGCCGATCCATTAAATGCCCAAACGTCCATGGTATCTTGGGAGTAGAAATACACATTCTTCATGTTTATTAAGGCCTGATAGTCAATACAAAATGAATTCCTCTATCCTTCTTGGTACAAAGAGTATTGGTGCTCCCCATAGAGACATACTATTTCATATGAAATCCTTCTCCAACAACTCACTCAACACTGTTTGAAGTTCCTTTAACTCCTTTGGCAAGAGCAAATAAATTGGTTTTCTCATTTAAGTAGTACCTAATAATAGCTCAATCTTAAAAAACATACCTCAATTAGAAGGTATCTCCTTTGGAAGGTCCTTCAAAAACAAATCTGAAACTCTTGAACCATATGGTCAACCATTGATTTTAGATCTTCCTTGGAGTCTCCTTATGCAATAGGTTTGATCCACACCACAAAAACAAGAAACTTTTCCTCCAAAGCTTGCTTTGTAGTTACTCTATTAAAAAAATTCTCATATTGGGACTAACTATTTGTAGGTGTCTTACTTTGAATTGCCAAACAACGTAATAAATAATTCTTATCTTTGTGTTGTACTTGAATTTGTCATGGGGTCCAATCAAATTGACCTTGATAACATTCATGCCAAGGAGACCTAGAATAATATTGTAGTGTAAGAGGGTGACTATGATTCTCATGTACATTGAATACTCCTTCCCAATCTTAATGTAACAAGTTGTGAGGTTTAGAATGCAAAACCTTTCAACCATCCGCCATCATCAACTTGCTACTTAATATTGGTTTTATATGAATTTTTAGTTCTTTTGGTAATTGCATGGACATGCAATTCTTAGAACTTCCAAAATCAACCAAAATTTTGTAGCTACAATCAGATATCATACCTTACAAATGATTCAAACTTGAATAGGCCAAGCCTTCAATCCACATTGAAACTAAAAAAGTTCTTAGTAAGTGGCCCAATACCTCCTATTGAGATTCTTCATTTCCTTGATCATTGTGCTCCATTAATTCTATTTGGGTAACTAGTTGGGGTTGTATGTTCTAGAGTGTACATTCTACAATGCAATGTTTCAGTTGGCAGCAATAGAAGCAACCACATTTTGTTGTAGCTGCTCTTGGTCTTCCATGCTAAGTCTTCTCCATTAGTTGACATCAATCTCTTTTAATGTGATCTCATTCATCCTTGCTTGGTGTGATTGTGCATTTGGTGGAGGTCAAGGTTGGGACCGACTCATGGTAACTAGGGAGTCAAAGCGCTCAACTATCTACATAGCCTTTTTAGATGCTTGGGTTCATGCATGGGTATTTCCAATTTGGTTTGTGATTTCAAGCTTCTCATAAATGGAATCCCAAAATCACCAACCACTCCATCCTAATTCATGATAAGCCCACCAACATCCTAGCAATATGCCTATTGTCAAAAAACACCAACATGTCAATATCCAAATTTGAATTTGTTCCACAGGTGCCACGAGTCCATTGAAAATCTGGAATAGTTGGACAGTTGGCGGATGCACAAAAAAGTAGAACCCGGTCAACATGGGACCTAATACCTTCTGCATAGAAGATGTGTAGGCTAAAACAAGTGTGAGCTTGTCCTTTCACTTGGAATTTATGGACTCCATAGCAAACAGTGCATTTCCTACCCCTTTTTCTAGTTGGGTAGCACGCTCATATGAAGTGTAAAAGGGCTTCTGCTTGGATTGGCTCCTCCAAACCGTATGAGCACGTCACCGTGCTATGACTCACTAACTCAACTTACTTTGGATTACTTTTTGAGTTTAGATAGCGGGGCTGGCCGAGTTTGCCAGTTGCCCAATGGGCACCTAGAAGGAAAGCATTGCACTACGCGCATAGCACTTTTTTAGACATATAGCCCGCTACGAGTTCTACCTTGGTCTCAAGTAGATCATCTAAAGCTTCACCTTTTTGTGTGCCCAAGATAAGCATCATGGTGTTATAGAATTGAGAGATATAACTTCTTATTGAACCAATCTATCATAAGTTTGCCAATTGATCTCATGCAGCTTGTTCATCATTCATGGATTCATCACCCAATGATTGCACTCTTGAAATTATCCCATGTCAAAATTGGAGCAACAAATTGCTATTGAGTTTGCTCTATTCAAAATTGCTACCATAGTTTTGTTGCTCCATCTAGTTGATTTGAAACTACAAGGGTTTGTCTTCAATCATTTATAAGATTTATGGCTTCAAAATAACATTCACAATTAAAGACAAAGTTCTCTACTACACCAAAGAGATTCTTACCTTCAAAGACCTTTGGTCTTGAGAAATGGATATGATCTTCTTCTTCCCAAAATTTTTATCTCTCTAATTGATCTTATTATTATACATCACAATCTCTCTCTTCAAACAATCAAGCAAGATGCTTGATTTAATACTACATAGAAATGATAACTTTGGATATTGCTACCATGACTAATACTATTTCAACTATCTACTTGCAATTATATAGGTTAATACATAAATGTAATATGTCTATTGCTCTCTAAAAGTTGTGATTTGAGACATCAATGGTTCATTTGACAAGGTGATAGAGTTCACAAAATCACAAGATGGACGGTAGAAATAGTGCTTTGGTGGCACATTGATGCAAAAATCCTAATAGTTGGAAGGAAACTAATTTGGTGGTCCATAGAGTCTATCCATCTCATTCCTACTTTGATACCAATGTAAAAGAGCAAGGAGAAAAATAGGAGAATAGAAGAAATGAAGGTCAAATTATGTAGAAACTTTCAACCGCAAAGAACTCCAAATGCCTAGAATGAGCTTGGGCTTTGGTACTTATAGCAAAAAATACAAGGCTCTTGAGAAGCTTCCAAAGAATCTTTCTTCTAGAAGCCACCTACTTGGCATACAAGCTAAGTTGGTCATTAACTTCATGTGCAAGTTAATTGATCCTTGGAAGGTATTTTAGAAACTTTTCACCTCAAAGATATTTAGATGCTTCTAGCATATTCTTAGCATATGTAGGTTATGATAGTTCTACCTTATTTGTGCTATATGGAGCTTATTCTACTAATTCCTTAACTTCTACTAACTAGTCTTCTAACTCCATATCAACTACAACAACTTTAAGGAAAACCAAGCTTAAACAAGATAATAGATATGAAGATATAAGCTTCTTAATAATAATAATTATTATTTACAAGCCTAAGATGAATCAATTTTCTAGTTGTAATTTTTTTATAAATAAGATTAATGATCAATTATTGAAATTACTATTCTGTATAAATCTTTTGATTAGACGTGACTATAAAAAGAACTGCCCAAAGATTTCAATTTTAGAAGGTGAAAATATCCATTTAATAAATTAATTTATTGCATACATCATATATAATCTTGTTGACCAAAAATTCTCAAAAGCTTGAGCTCAAAGGGATATTATATCAATCAAGAATTAAATCTTGGGCAATTTTTAAGACTCCAGGTCTTAACTTTTGTTAAGCAAATATTGAGAAGTAAAACATTAACACTTTAGAGCTCGGGTTTGATAAAAAGTCAATATGTAAGAATCTTATATTTAATAAGTAAGTAAATTTTGATGACACCCATGCTTTTCTTGAGATAATAAGAATCATACAAATCTTATAATGCTTGAAATTTAAGATAATCAATCTATCAAGTGATAAAAGCCAGTTAAGAATGTTTTCAAACAGGGTACTCCAGAAAGACATAAAATAATATGTCCATGGACTTAATATTACAAGATATGACCAAGTATCTAAATAACTAAACAAAATTAGAAGTTAGTAATAAAGTGACTCCAATAAGACTTGATTTCAACTCCAATGATCTTGTACTTTATATGATAAATAAACTTATAATTAGACAAAACATAAGATCAACACTAAGATAATTTGGGATCATAGTTTGAAAAGGTTGTAAAATGCCCCAAATGCCATTTTTCTTAGGAATTAACTTGCTAAAAAAGTTGAACGCTTGAGTGCCACTTGATTTAAAATTTATTAAAATAACTAGAACAAGATAAGAAGATGTTCTTATTTCACAAGCCTTTTTTATTTCAAAGGATTCATGATTTAGCCAGAAAAGGATAGGAGAAATAACAACTCAGGTCTGTGAGGATAAGAGTATGTAGTGACATTACCTCTACATTCCTCTAGCTTTTATGGAACCATGAATATGATATTTGATACATTCATCAATGCTTATTCTAAAGTGAGAGTGGTACAATTCTCACTTTAATACTTCATAGATTACTTTAGAAAACATGTGTCCATTAATTTATAGAGAGTATTGGTCAGTACAATCCATAAAAGAACAATCATATGAAGAAATGCTTCTAAGACTTCTCTACTAGTAGTATGTAGACCATATGATTTGCACAACTTTAATTTCTTAGATGCAATAGAATAGATTTATCATACCAATATTATTGGGATTTAGCTTTATTTTACCTTTTTTGTTTTATATTTGTAAGGATTGACGGTCTTCACATGATTCTTGTTATCCTATGTGGTCTGGTTAACTATTTTTCTGTTACTCAATGGATTGAGGTGTTCCAAATGTGCAGATTAAGATGAGTTGTTTTCTTTTTCCAAGTTTTGTGTATTTACCTTGTAATTGTGAATCATAGTTTGAGTTAGGCCAAGCATAACAATAACTTGAACTAAGTTAGACATTATTTTAATTAGTAGAACTTGTTATTATTTCCCAGTCAATCTACCCTTATGAGTTTTTAATACTTCAAGAATACTTTGTATTACTTTAAAAAAGGGGGAAAATAAGAAGGGGGAAAATAGTAGGTTGACACCTCCTTGTTGTTAGAGTGATACTCCCTCCACATGACTCTAATTTATTTAAAGGTCATGAAACTAGATCATCTATACTAATAGAACCAATCTGAACCAGTCTTGAGATATGGAGGGGATGCCAACCTAACAAAAAGTGGTATCAACCTAGCTGTCCCAGCAAGAATATGGAGATTTTGCTTGATATCAAACTACAATAACCTTGATACATGTTTCCTACTCAACTTAACTTATTAGGGTTTTTCAAGAATTGATTCTATAGATGTTTATGGAAATTGGAATTTCTATAAATTCTATTACAAGTACTCATAAAAGTGATTATATCTTGCTTATGAACATTCCAATAAAATTTTGGTATTTGAATTAAAGTTTTTAGGTGCAAATGTAGAAGCAGTTCTCTTTGTCACTAAGTGTTAAAGAATTCCATAACCTATACAAATTGAGGAGTCATATTTTTCATTACCCATAAAATGTTATGTGGTTATAGGACTTTCCCATAAGATTTAGGTGCACTACCACACACCTCATAAAACCTTGATGTACAACCCGTCAAAGACTTTCATAGCACTTTATGGGAACACTAAACTGATTAAAACCCCAATTATTATTGTGTTTATGTAATTATCTTGATAACTTTTCAAATTCTTGAACTCCTCAAAAAGTATATATGGAGTAGAAAATGGACAAATTAGAAAGTAATGCAATAGTGCACTACTCTAAATTTGTCAAGGTGTATACCAAAGCAATTTGTGCATTTGAAGAATAGATACTATGAGCTATTTATGAGAGTAGTAAGGGTCTCATAACTTTGTACAATTAGGTCCTATAATTTGTAAAGTTGCCATAATGGAAACAATTGTAAATAAATTTACAAGTCTATGGGTTGTTTCCTTTTCCCAAATATTAAAAAGCCATGGAGTGATGATCAAGCATGCCATCTTAATTACTTAGGAATTACACTTAATTAAATGTACCATGTCAAGGAGGAGATGCCATTTGGCAAATTTTAAAACAAGCTAAGGGTGATGTGGAAATTTTTTGGTTTTTGTGAGTGAAGTTGGTTGGAATGGTGGGAATTCAAGTTTCTAAAGTTTGCAAGAGGATGTGGCACAATAGGATCACTCAAGAGGGATTCTTGAGTCTCAACAGAGAGAGCCTTGTGTCTTGAGGAAGGGAGTCTTGTATGAATAAGTGAGCTTGTAAATTATGAATTGGACAATTTGTCCAAAATTTGAGTCCGTAGTGAGTTGGAAGTACTTAGTAAGTGAGTGTGCAATATATGTAATGGATTAGAGATGAAGGGGCAATTAAAAAATTTCCTATTCTCATTGAGAGGAGAGCTTTGGTGTTTTCTTGGTGGCAGATTGGTGTGCAATGAACTAGATTGGTGTGAAAGGTGAGGAAGAAGGTGGTACAAGGTAGAGGATGAAGGTGAATGGATTAGGTGTTAGAAAATGAGGAGGGAGAAAGGTGGCAAGATAGAGGGAAAATGGAGAATTGTTAGTGTTTTAGAAAAAATATTTAGTTAGCACTCCAATGAATGTAATGCACGCAAAGAGTACAAGGGACTATGAAATTAATTTGGGGTGGTGCAATTGGAAACGTGGGAAGTCAGCCTTGTCTTTTATGCAAGAGTATGAATACCATAGAGTTCACCATCTTGAGAAGTTTTTAATTAGGCTAATTCCCAATCACCTCAAACTCTTGAATCTCTCATTCCTCTACAAAGGTCTAAATCTCCACACCTTTACAATTTGATCCAATACAAAAACTTTAATCTCTTCAAATTTTACAAGGGAAATTCCCCAAGATTTCACTGATTGTATAGTTGATTCTCAAATTCCTTATCCTTGTTCCTTATACCTTACTTGTCACTCAAGAAGTGCTTTCCAAAAGCCACCTACTATCAACTTGCTCTCATTCAATAACCCTTGTAGCTTTTGCTTCACTAGGATTTATTAGTGATTAAGATTCAACCATCCTTGTATCCATTGGTCCTCCAAATCCACACAAATTCCAAGATGGATTTAACATAGTGGTATCTATCAAACATACTAGACTGTCAAATGAAGTGTTCATTGGGCCATCTTCATAATAAGTTACTCTTTCTCATGGGTAACTAATCACAAGTTTAGAATGGTATCACACCTTTATAGTCAACTTCTTGGTTATCTCAAGGACCTAGAGCATTTCAAGTAGATCCATGGAATCCCTTGCAAGAAGCCAGTGAATAAGAGCATGCCTTTCAACTACATGATCAACTACCTTGTAAAGTTTAGACAAAGCTTTCTTGAATTGACAAATGGAGAGAGATTAACCAAGAAGTGGGCCATTATATGGCCTCATACAAATCTGCTTGGAATTGGAAAGATAAATGCATGAGCAAAGGACTCACTAATAATGATAGAAGGCAAGGATTGAGTACAATTCATGACAAGCTTAATCATATCTATACTCACTATGCTAGAATGGATAGTTAGTTTGGTAGTAGAGCTAATATTGTTCCACCTGCCCTTGTAACTTTAAGAGTGGAGCATGAATTGCAGATATGATATTGGAAGAAGACTCTTCATCCAAGTCACAATGCACCTAGTGCAAGCCACACCTACATCAAGAACTAGTTTGCATTCCAACATTTTTTATCCTAAACCTAACACATAAAAATCAAATCACTTTCCCCATGATTCTTATGTAGCATACTTTCAAGACTTTGCAATTTAGCACATACACAAGGAGAGCATAAGTGATCACAAGGAGAGCCCAAGTCAACAAGAAGAGGCAAGCACAACCTCCTCACATCATCCTCCACCAAGTATTCCATATGTGAGCCCAATAGCAACTGAAGGAGATCAAGAAAGAGAGCTCAAAGGTGAGAATGATATAGTGGATGAATAGAGGAAGAGGAGGAAGATATCTTGAGTTAAGACACTAGCCTCCTCCATAGTGGGAGTAGAAAAACAGAAGCAAGGGAGAGATGTAGACTTTCTGAAATTGAATCTCAAAGACTTGCAAAGATGGAGAAATAAAGAATGCAAAGTGAAATGGAGAAAAATGCATGGAATACCAAGGTAGAGAAGAGACTTGTCAAGATGGAGAAATTTAGAATCAAAGAAAGGAGTTCCAAGTCCAAAAGGTTTTAGAAAGCAATTATAGAGTGAGAAAAAGTGGGGAAAATTCTTGAGGAAATTAAGAGTATCATGAACATGCTTCCACTCTCATATGAAACCCATTCTCCTAGAGAATAACAAAAAATGTAGACAATAGTGAGTAACAATATAGAGTAATAAAGTGTATAGAATAGTGAATATCTTTATTTGCAAGTAATAGGAGTAGTATTGATCAAGTGCAATTGGTATAAGACATGTATTTCTGCTTATCTCTTAATATATAATTTCTTTGTCTACTTTTGTGTGTGATTGTGGTTGGTTCATATTTGTGATTGATTCATTATTTTACATTGTTGATTGTCAATTCATAATCCAGTTTGATTGATTTATGTGTAATGCAAATTTGTATGATGGTGGGTGACTCATACAAGAAGAAATGAAGAAATGGGTTGGTTGGTTAGGCTGAGAGTGACTCTTCATCCTCACTATTTAAATTGTAGAAGGAGAATGATGTTTTCAAGTACTAAACTTCAAAAATATAATGACAAAAAGTCTGGTTGCATGAAACATATCAAGAAATTTTTTTGAGTGTTTTGTAAGGTTTGGATTTAGAGGCTTGAAACTTAGAAGCTTTTGGTATGCTTATCTAAGAAGTAAGGTTTGTGTGGCTAAGAGAGGGTTTTGAAAGTTTTCATTTGAAAATCTGAAACAATTGTGGAAAGTTTGCATTTTAAAACATGAAACTATTGAAATTATTTTAATTGGATTGTAGAGATAAGAAGGGTTTATGAATTTTGAAGAGAAGAAGAATTATTTTAGGAATTTTGGAGAGAAGGAGAATTAAGTAAATCAGCAAAAGAAATGAATTTTGGAGAGGAGAAGAAGGGTTTTGGAAGTCAACCTAGAGAGAAGAAGAATGTAGGAAACTAGAGCAAGAAGAGAACGGGAAAAAAGCAAAATAAGAAGATTTTAGGAAATCAAAGGGTGCCAAGAGAAAGGGGAAGAAATTGCCTAGAGAACCATCATAGTCAATCATTCCAATGCTACTTCTTAAAAACTTGCATTGTATGAACTATGAACTCACAGGAACTTGCAAAAACTCACTCAGATGAACAAGGAACTTGTAGAAACTCACATGAACTAGCAGAAACTCATAGAATGTGCATGAACTTGCACTAATTGCATATAGTTGACCATGTGCCCAGGGTTTAGTGAGAGAGAGAACATGGACAAAAATAGAGCAAAATAGAGAGCAAAGAGCAAAGAGAAAAGAATAAGTTAGAGCAACCATGGCAATGCATGGGTATGAGAGAGTGCTTGATAAAGAGGAGCAAAGGGTAATTGAAAGAATTGAAGGATCATGGCTGGTGAAATTTAACACATTGATAGATTACATGCCCTACATGAAATGGTGCTGGATGGACAAACTATAAATCAAGGAAGCTACAAAAATATCCATGAGAACAATTTGGATGCACTAAAATTGAAATTGCTCTTGGAATGGAATACCCATGCATTCATGTGAGTTTTTCATTCTCAAATAAAAGGCCCAAAGTTCAGATTCTCTCATTTGATTAAAATTGAGCAATTCCAAATTCAAATTTTTTGCTTTGTGCAATATCTTGCAACACTAAGCAATCTTACGCAAACCATTGAGTTGGTTTGCATGGCCTGTGGAAACCAACCCAATGGTTAGCATGATCATAGTGGTTTGTGCAGGGCCATAGAGGTTTGCTGGGGCTGCATATAGTTGCATGATGTTTGCTTTTGAGTTTGAGCCTATTTGTATATATACACTTGTTTGAGTGTTTGAGCATATGGCTCTTGAAATTATCAATTTGAGCATATAGTCACATAGGTCTATCTGATCAATTTGAGCATATTTGTCATAATATGCAGGTGTAGTTGTATACCAAATTTGCATGGACATGGAACAAGGATACGCATCAAGGATATTAGAGGGAGGGAGTTAGTTCTAAATAATGAGATATTTTGGAGGCATTTTGTTGGCCTAGAGAGATCACACCTAAGAGGAAGATAGTAACATAGATTTTAGTTGAAGATTGGTGTCCAATGAGGGACCATAGTGAAAGAAGATATTTAGCACAATAGTGTATATACATTGCATTTAGGATGTTCTTCTACATGCTATGCTCTCTTCTTATTCAATCTAGGCATCCTAGAGTAGTACATTGGAAAGTAAGTTTGATAGTGAAGAGTAAGATGGAGCATTCTACCTCTATGTTCTATGATTGAGTAGAGCTTATTTTAGCGGCTATGGAGTTTGAGCTAGTTGTAGTTCAAAGAAAATTTCACCACCCAATTTTGAGGGACTTTTGTGTGGCCCATGTATTTCAGATCTTCACCCACTTGTTCATGGAGAGGGGACTTGTGGGTGAAGAAGAGATTGTATATGGCCCTAGAGAGATGAAGGAAGTTTATGGCATTGTGTGTGATGATGATTGAGAAGAGGCACCTAATGACCGTGATGATGACATCAAGGGTGAGTAAGAGTGACTTGTATAAAGCATGGACTTGTATATATATTTGTGGATTTATGGTGGAGCATATAATGTTTATGCTTGTGTAAGAGTTTTTTCTAAAGTCATTGTCATTGAAGTTGCATTGATTTGTTACAAGATGATATGCATGAATGGTTGTGAGGTTTGATAATGTGTAGAGGTCATCATGCTCACTCTTCATACTTGAGCATAAGAGAATTATTTATGCATTTGAGACCCATGAGAGTGTTCCCATGGAAGTTGAGCCCTTTACTCTACCAAGAGACACTCATGTGTTTATACCTCTAGAGGCTCCTCTAGTTCAGATAAGACAAGAGGAGTTTTGTCTTGAGTAGCATAGACTAGCCAAGAATGAGTTTAGGTTGATGGTTGAGAGCGCTCATGAGAGTAGAATAGGTGAGAGGGAGGAGTAGCTATGGCTTGAGGACCATATTCTTATGGATAAAGAGACAAGACTAGTTGAGCAAGAGATGCACTCATAGCCTAAGGAGAGTATTATTCATGGAAGTTTAGCACACTTAGTGCTTTTGGAAAGAGTGAAAGGTAAGAGAGAGAGCAAGGGGTTTGAGAGTTGCAAAGCTGGATAACATTATTGGTGAAAGAGTTGAGAGGATTGATAAGTTGGATAGGTTGATGAGAGAGAGAGAAGGAGTTGATGATTGAGGTATATAGAATTCAGAGAATTTTTATTTGAGAGAGTTTGCTATTGCTATGGAGCTATTGGAGAGTACCTAGTGAAATCTAGATGATACAAGGACCTTTTTGGGTTCTATTAGGCTAGCATATGAAGATGCTTGTAAGGAGGCAACTATTTGGTTGGAGGAGGAGATACTATTCTTCCTTGGGTAGTTCCTTCACATTGACATGGGTATATAGACAACAAAGAGCATACATGGTGGGAGTAGGGTTTAGGGATCCTAAGGTAGGACCTTATAAAGATTCACCTTCTCACTTTGTTTTGCACATGAGCACTCATACCCCATATGGTATCCATTGTGAGAATATAGCTACTCAAACTTCCCCTTTGGATGTGAATGACACAAATGAGACTAAAGCTACTACTACCACCATTGAGTGGAGAGATTTTAGACATTGTGACACTAAAGCTACTCAAACTTCACTTTCTAACACAATTGGAAGAGCCAATTGTGGAAGTCAAACTTTTTTGACTCTCATAGGTGGGCCTAGAAAGGAGCCTTAATTGCATATAGGATAGGACATTATATCTCAAAGACCTTGCATAAGTGATGATATGCCCACTCCTTTGCACTTTTTTGGTACTACATGTGAGTTCTTCTAGCTTCAAGATAAGAATCAGTTATTGTGGAATGAAGTTTTGAGGCTCACCAACCTTAAAGAGAGGATGAGCATGTTTAGAGTTTTCATCCCTCATATACTTTTCCATACAAATTTGAGGAGGAGGATTATAATATTGGACTTGCATAGTCTTGTTGAGTTGAGAGATCCTACAAGACTTATATTACCTCCATTCTTGGAGTGGTGTGCAAAGCTAGTACTTGTTTATCTCACATCCTAGTGTGAAGGAGTTCATGGAGTATTCACTCACACACTTTGAGCTTATCTTCTGGACTTGTGGTCCAAAGAGGAAGGCAAAGGTCTTATTGTGATCTATGTGGGATAGTGGTTTTCTTCCAATAGGAGTACACACCAGTGCACATCTCATGGCTTGCTTTGCTGACACAAATAGATATTTGGATGATATATAGAGTTCTTAATTGGACCATATAGTGTACTTACCTTGTTAGGTTTATCTCTTGAAGATATATTGATTATAGATAATGATGCTCTTCCTTATAGCAGAAACCACTCTCATGGGGCTATCCATCCTCCAAGAATTGCTCCTATTGATACACCTAGTGCTTCATGCACCTCCTTATTGGATAGGCTTGTAGATCCTCTAGATAGATTTAGAGTCTCTACCCATACTGCTATTAGATTTCTAGAAGAGGATTGGACACCCAACCATTTTAGGGATTGTAGTTCAGATCCTTATAAGCTTATAGGAGAAGCATTCTATTAGCCTTAGATTCATCTTTGTGTGGGTAGATGGATGTGGTGCTATAGTCCTTTCTTTATATCACCCACCCTATATAGGGGATTTCACAATGCTTTAGATCATGCAGCCTAGGTAGGATGTAGACTACACCTTGGTATTGCACATTGTACTTATTATTATTTTGCACATTTACTATATTATGGTGAGTGGCCATTTTTTACACTTTGTACCAATGAAAATTCATAAATATCTTGTTCTTTAATCATTAATATCTTGATCTACATGAGTATGAATCATGTATGCCAAAGTACTCAAACTTTAGGTTTGGGATTTGTAATTTGACAATTGCAAACCCTTTATCTATACCAATTTGATCAATTTGTGGCATTTTCCCTTTAACCACTTGAAAAATCTTTAGGCCATGAATTGAGCTAGAATCAAATGTATTTTTGGAGATTTGTTTTGCTTGGGTAGTAGAGTTCTCATCTCATTATGTATACTCAATTTGAAGACATAATGATGAGATGAATACATTCATCTTAACTTTTTTTGTATATGGCACCAAAAGAAGAAGGTATTCATGCTATGGGTGTGATCTTAAGAAGTAAAGTATGGATATAGATATATAAAAAACTAAATATATATAGAACCATGCAAAACAGAGAATTAGATCAAACACTATAGCCTAAATGCCAAGCAAACCACCAAAGTGATGTGCAAACCCAACCCCCAAAAGCTGTACAAACTACCTCAAATTCCATGTAAACCGCATGCCTTCGAGAAAATGGTTTATGTCACATTTGAAGGCGGTTTGCATGGTGTTTGCAATTTGCACAAGCATGTGGTGTGTGTGGTTGTGCTTTGTGAAGTTGTCAACTTTTGATGACAAACTTACATAGTGAAGAAGAATCTTTGTGACATGCTTATTGGCTTGTGTAGGATGAGTACTAGTTGGACAAGTGGAATGTTTTGGAGCTGAGTACTAGTTGGACGAGTTTAATGTTTTGGAACTGAGTACTAGTTGGACAAGTGGAATGTTTTGGAACTAGGTGAGTGCTTGTCTTGTGCACTACTTGGATGAGTGAAAACAATGAGTGTTTCATATAGAACCATGTTAGGAAAGAACCTAATTATACAAACCATAAACTAATATCATAGTATCATTCAAAACCATATCACAAACATCCAAAACTAGGCCTTTTAAACCATATCATAGTACCTCTATGAGCAAGAAATATATTATAAACATAAACCTTAAAACCATATCATAATAAATCCATGACCAAGAACCAAACCATATCATTCAGAACCATACGAACTCCATGACCAATGATAAAATCATAGATCTACATCTCCAAATTGAAAAAATTCATAAATTCAACAAAAGTGGTATAGTACAATTATGTCAAAGTCATGTCAAATTTTTTTCCTTTTCCTTGTCCAAGTCTATGTTTCTCAAGAAGAATATGATACATTGAATTCTTTCAAAGTCTTCAATACTCTCTCTTAAGAAGTTCTCAATATGATGGATTAGGGGTTCAAAAACCAAACAAATTTGTTATAGGAAAGGAAACCACTCATAACATGTGATCTAGTACACTCTTGATTGAAACTTTGTCTATCTTATTCCAATATAACTTGAGCTATAGTGGGACTGTTTAGCTCTCAAGTCTTTGTGAGTTCTTCATTCTCTCACAAGTCTCTTTTGTTATCAAAAAGTTATGGAAAATAATGCATACACTAATCCACCTTAATAATTATCTATTTCCACTTTTATTATTTTTAATTGAACTCTCAATTCACATAAGAATGCCATCTACCTTTTAAAATCCCTATGCATTGCTCATTGAGCACTCAAGAGCAAGCTACATATTTGTTGAAGTCTATTTGATCTTGAGAGCATTGTACTCTAAAAGAAGGTACCAAAATGACTCATAGGCACATAGGCAAAATCACCAAGAAGATGCTGATGTGGACCACAAGACTAATTGGCTCCTCTTATATTTAAATCACTCCATAAGGTTGAATTTTAGACAAGTAATGTCATGGCAAGAGCCAAGCATTTTTGTTTATTTGATTCAAATGAAAATGTGAGGTAAAATATGAAACTCATGAACTTGTGAAAGAACTCACTATCAAGCATGCAAGAATCCTAACAATCTAATTTTAATGCAATCTAGTGAACACTAAGGACAAGATCCACACTAAAATTTACCACACCAAATGTACTATTACCACCAGAGAAGTTAATTATTCTACTCATGTTGTTGCATATTACTTGTCTATTGATGGAGTGAGATCCTTTCCTACTAAAATAAGTTTAACAATCAATTTTTGGTCATTGAACCAAGCAGAAAATTGTTCCAAAATTGTCATTGACCAATACCACCACACAGACAATCAATATTTTTGCTCCAAATACTTTGAGATCCTTTCTCTTTCCTCCATATCATGCCACCCAACTTCTTTTACTAGATTTGATAAAGTTGCAATGATTACTCTATCAATGAATTATGTAGTGGACCTAACACTAATACCCCATAAGTTGGTGCCTTTGGCTATATATGCCCCATTTCTACTATTACTAAATCTATTCAAAGCTACAACAAGCTGAATTCACATAGGGGATTGCTTTCTTCCCTTGTTTTCCTCCTTAAACACCTCATGATCTTTAACTAGAGCAAGAAATGAATAAAATGGATTTACCTCCATCCCTCATTAATTGTTTAAAAGGAATTGGATCTAGATTATAGAAAATTCTAGTAACAAATTTGCTTGAGTAATCCGCAATTGTTTGGTCCAGCAAATAGCAAGGAGTATGGGAAAAGTCTCACCATCTTAACAATATAAAATATTTTTCAATGTGAGAACCATTATCATCTTCATCCATATCATCAAAATCTCTAAACCCATCCCCAATGTCAATGTCAAATTCAACTTCACTTTGATCCATTGACAAATAGGCCCGCATCACCTTTTTCATCTCATTTGTCAACTCTTACCTTATGCTCACATGGATATATTGATGAAAGTGACTTCTACAACACAATACTCTAAAAATGACTATATGTACTCCACAACAAAAGCTCAAAACCCATTACCATCATATACTCTTCTGTTATGTAGGTTCTCAACTCCTCTATACATTTGCAAAGTGTAGATTCTTTGTCCATTTTTCATCTATATTTGTGCATTTGAAAACATCAATGAAGAGCAAAGATCCACCTTTTCCACTACTAGAGAATGCTTTTCCCAATCTTATGTACTCTCTTATGTGACCATTGTTTTGTTTCTACCTTTGATTTTCCTTGACTTCTATTTTTTTCTTTCCTTCAACCTCTACCTTTCCCTTTACCTTTGACCCCTTGACCTCTAAACTTTCCTTGACCTTTAGTGACTCTTCCTAAACTAATTCCCTACATGAACTCTTATTTCTTGACCATTCCTTCTTTCCATTCTACCTCTATTCTTTCCTTGACCTCTTGATTTCTACTTCATATAACTCTTACTAACCCACTAACACATATGAACTCTTATTTTTATATTTTCCAGATGGCTCTTACTAACATACTAATCTACATGAACTCTTATTCTTGTCAATCATGGACCTTTCCTAGGCTAGATTCTTGCTAAGGACATGGCCCAACCCATCCACATTGACTTTTAATGAGGGGTTTTTAATTTGGTATATGGAATTGCTATGGAGAGAATTGATGACCGTGAATATTAACAAGTCTCATAAGGACATGGACCAAGGGAAGGAAATCTATGGATTTACTCCTCTACAAATAAATATTTAATTTAAACCCATTAAATTTGGAGAATATAACCTGATTTTGAAACAATTTTAGCTCTTCTTGGTTGCGTCTTTAATCTCTCAAGTAGAAACCACACCCAAAAGAGAGTAACAAGGACTGATTTGCAGTCTTGTCACAGATTTCACACTCCTTAATCACAACTCCACAAATCTTTCCAAACAATCTTGATTGTGATGATTCAGGTTAAATAGCACTTCAATGCAAAACTACTTCACCTCAGAATTATGTTCCACCCCTCCATTGAAGGCACAACTTCCTCGATCAAAATTGCTTCACATCAACCTCACATTGCACTCACAAATGCAGAATACTACCAACACTACAATTCCTCTCAAATCTGTCAAGGTATTGCTTCGATTGCACTTCACTCAAGATCAAACACACAAAATGAAGATCAAGGCTGTGGAACCCAACATCCAACAAGTACACTGACTTGCACTTTGAATTTCTTCACACACTCACAAACACAAGTACAACGTTGATACTCGGAATCAAGCTTAAGCAATGAGCACTGCTTCACAGCACTTCGCTTTATCTATTCTTAGAAATTATGAGCACTGAACAACATAAGATTGCAAATGCCACTCTTAAATAGTGAACAAATTGATAGTTCTAACAACTATACCGTTCTACAACAAATTTTCTAACCTGCATATCCGAAAAAACAATGCACCTCTTCATATTTGCCTCTTCAAATCTCAAATCTATTACTACTCCGATCCGATGTCTTCTTCGTCATTGGCTTTCAAACCTGAACCCGAAGTAATCTTACTTCCTACTACTCTATCCTTGGGTTTCATATCTTCTACTTCTTCTACCAGATCCAACAATTCTCTTTCCTGATCTGAAATTGCACTAGTGGATAATCTATCTAACTCTTCATCTCTTGACCCACTCTTCTCCAATGTCTCCATCTCTAACTCCGAAGACATCTGCATTCCTATGTTATCTACTTCGGGTTTGGCTCTAACATCTTTCCAAAGTTTTTCTATCTCTATTTTCACTAAGTCTAATCTGATTGCAATATTATATTCTACTTCTAAGATCTTCTTGTCTACATGAGTCCGGAGACTGATCAACAACGCATTCAAATCTGTATCTTTTGCTTGTCTTTGCCTCGTCTCCTGCACCAACAACTTCAACTTGTGCAGCCTTGTCTCTTCAATCCAAACGTTGGCCTTTGTACTCAACATGGCGTTCATCCTGAGGACAATCTCCTTCAATGGCTCCAATCTCATCTTCCTCTCTTGCTCTCGATCTGCAAGCCAATACTCCCTATACATCACCAACTCCGCTTCAAACTCAGCTTTCACTGTCTCCTTCTCTTTCTCCTTCTGTACCACCTTCTCCTCCTGATTACAAAGTAACTCTTGTAATCTTTCTTCTTCCCTATACCGTGCAACCAACTCTCGTTGCCAGAGTTGCTTCTTCTCCTTGACACTCTCCATCACCCTATTGAGCTCTTGATCCTTTGCTGCTACTCTTGCTATAGCATAGATAACTTCTACTCTTGAATCAGCAAACTGCTGCTTCAAGATCTCATATTCTGCTACTTGTCTCTCCCTTGCTATGTCACTCTTCTTCACAAGATCCTCTCAATATCTTTCTTCTCTCTTTAGGTCTTCAATTACCTGAGTCCTCACTACTGCCTCCGCTCATAGTACTTCTCTCTCTTCCTCACCTTGGGTTATACTCTTCTTCAACTCCAAGTTCTCTTCTTCTAATCTAGCCAACACTTGCAATATAGTCTTTACCTCTAGACAAGTCGACTGCATCTCCTTCTTCTTGTACTCTAGCTTTACCAGCAGAGGACATACCACATCCCACAGGTACTCAACTCCATCACTCGGGGTTACTTCTTACTGTGTGGCCACTTTCTTTTGTACTTCGTGTTCATCCAATACTCGCCTTCTTCTCTACAATCTTTGTATCGGAATGGATGCCTCGCTTCTCGAGCTTGCATTTGCTTCTTCCTGCACATTACTCGGACCTGCATTGTACTTTGCTTTACATCTTGAGCATACTCCTCTCTGAACTGCAATCTTTTCTTCTGCCTCAGGTACTTCGTCTTCCAACTTTGTGTTGTCCTTGGCCTTGATCTCTGCCTGCACTTCTTCTTCTTCTTCTGCAGTAGTTGGTGCCAATGTCATTTCTCCTCCTTCCTCACTATCGCTACTCGTATCTCCACTCTATAGCATTAGCTCGGGTTCCTCCTTGTGCTCCGAGTCTTTGGTCTTGAGCTCGGCATCACCTTCCGAGTCTTCATCTTTCGATTTGATCACCACCATACCTCGCCTCGGGTTTCCTCTCTTGGTCTTCCGAGGTTTCTTCGTGTCTTTGGCTTCGCCCTGCCAACTTCTCTTCTTTGAGTTTGGAGTATTCACTTTGATCTCCACGTTTTTCCTTGTCTTCTTGTAGTACTCGTCGGTGCTCCTGATTTGCAAAATGTACTGCTGCTCCTCCACATTGACCTCTTTTCTCAAATCGGGATGGAAGTGCAACACCATCTGAGTTTTCTCCGCCGAGTTCAGCAAATTCAACCCAAGGTAGAAATGCATTGCAAATGGTACAATGTAGTGTAGAGGCGATTTATCCCGTAGATTCCACACCATTTGTTGCATTCTCCCATGGAAACACCTTGCCTAATTGATTGGTTCTCCTGCAAATAACTTGTGAAAGAACACCGCTTGGTGTTTCATCACATATGTTGTTCTCTCCGGCTTCAAGATTGCCATCAGAGCACTCACAATTCCTCTCTTCATAGGGTCTTTGTAGCTCTTGACTTTGTATCCATTCTTCGTCCGCTTTGACGAGAATGCATCTCTCACTTCTTGAGTTTCTTGAGCTATCTCTCCCTTCCCCAAGAACGTGGCCCCCTGCTCCGAGCCTGCTTCTTTCTTGAGTACTAGTCTCTAATCCGACTCTGTCCAGCAAGCCGGATTTCCCTTCTTCCTTGAGTCCATCGAGACACTTGCTCTCGATGATTTTTGTCATGAAACCTGGAAAAATCACGTTCTAGTTCCACGCCAAGAAAGTGATCCAAAGTCGACTCAAGACTTCAATCCTAGCAATCATATCTAACCTCCAAATCGCATGATTTCTCATTGCAAATTTAGAGTTCTTCTTTCCTCCTCCCATCTCTCTTGCTTTCTCACTGTCTTTTGATTTCACTCTTGTGACTTCTCCCTTACACACTAACATGTTTTCAACTCTATTTCCCTTCCCACAATCACCTGCAAGATGACTTCTCAACGGCAAAGGAAAATTACTCAACATTCTGTCATTGCGAGTTCAATTTTTATAGAGTTGCGCTTTCTTCATCTTTCTTCACTTCAAGTTTCTACCAAGAAATCACACCTCCTGCATGCACCTATCATTGTCAATCAACCTTCGTGCGTATGGGCAGCCGGTTTTTGAACGGTCCCTTCTTGAATTTCTCGCCCCGACGAAAGGTTGTTAGACTGACTTCGCCTCGGGTTGAACCCCCCCCAATACGAAGACTCCTTACGTTGGGTTGTATGTTGACAAGGCATTTTTGAGTACTTTGCCTTATGGTCATAAGGCAAAGTCACTTTACTTTGGGTTTCATCCTGAAGACTCTTTTCTTTGCCTTCTTCGGCCATACAGGCGCAATCCGACTTCTCTATACACTTCTTCTTCTTTATTTTGAAAAAAAACAAAAAATGTGTGCACCACAACATCACAATTTGCTTAATGACAATACTCTCTTCAAGCCGCACTTGGAGTTGCAAGAGGCAATGTGCCTTAAGGAAGAGTATCTTGTCCTTGCCACACACACCACTCTCTTCTAGCATTGAATATTGCACAAGGCAATGTGCCTCCCAATCTTGATCTCTACTTGACTCCACATTCTCTTCTAGCTTGGAATTGCATGAGGCAATATGCCTCACAACCTCTACCTAGCCACAACACTCTCCTCCATCTTGGATTGGGATTGATCATCTTTCTCTTTTGGTTTAGTTTAATTTGGAGTTTCCTTTTGTAATTGGATTTATTTACTACCTATATATCAATCCTCCCGATCCTACCTATCTATTGATCCCATCTACTCGAGCACTCACTCATCTCTAATTTTCATATTCCATTCCAATTGGATCACTAGCTCTTTCCTTGTACTTGTACGGTATATCTTTTTGCTTCACTAGCTCTTTCTTTGCATGCTACACTAAGATATATAAGACACTTACTCACATGCTACATTGAGAGATATAAGACATGGAGACAATTACTACTCATTTGTAATTTGCACATTCCACTCCAATTGGATCTCTTTGCATTACTAGCTCTTTCCTTGCGTGCTACATTAAGAGATGTGAGATACTTTCTTGCAAGCTACATTGGGAGATATGAGATAAGCCATTGGATCTCTTCACTAACTCTTTCCTTGTGTACTACACTGAGAGATATGATATGAGACACTTCCTTGTGTGCTACATTGAGAGATGCACTTCACACTCCAAGTCATTTCATTTCACTTTCTCCAATTCCTCTTGAAGCTACTAGTTCTCTTAGCACTCTTGGCACAACTAGCCACTCACAATCCTCAAATTCTCTTGTTCTAAGTCAAAATTCAAAAGTTATCAAATGTGTGAGTATTCATGGATGCCAAACTACTACCGAATCCAAACTGCTTTCTTTTCTCTTTCGTTCATGCCATCAAAGTACCTTACAAGTCACCATGCCCACACAAGCCCACCTTTGAGAACAATTGATAGCAAAATGAAAATGGTTAATAGTAATTGGAGCATGGGATTATGCGGTAACACTCCACGAGTCACCTTCTTTTGAATCTCCCGCAGATAATTTACCGTGACGGGCATCCTCCCATTGTATTCTCAAATACCCTTCACCCTCCACCCGTATAGTAAATCTGCAGATCTTTTTCTTTTATAGGATATTCACCTATGAAAAAGCTATTGTTGAAATACCCTATTGTACTAGATTAAACAGTACCCTAATGGCAACTGGGTATTTGGTCTACAGTACGGTAGTGCAAGCATATGGTACTACAGTAGAAACCAGATAGTGTTGCACAGGACTGCAGCAGAAGATACCAGAATGGGTACAGAACAGTGGCCTTCTCAAGTGCAACCCTTCGAGATTTCCATGAGACGAACCAACTATCGATGTGGAAGCTTACGGCGTGAAGTCATGGTGAAAATCATCAAAAGTGTTAGTTTCGCCTTTGACGATTTTCATCAGGACACCGAAAGCCGAGAGTCCTGTCAACTATACCTCACAGTTTTGCCAAATCGACCCTCACATCAAGGGGCCGTGTGTCCTCTCTGTGCCGGCAGTAGCCAGACCTGACCAAGCGAAATGGTGGTAGACCGTATACTTAAATGTATTTGATACTTAGCAGTCACAGACGAAAAGCGATTAGTACTCAATGTTCGATAATGCCTAAGCGTCACATGCCGTAAAGACTTGAAAGTCTGTAGTCTCAAAATTGGGTTCCCCGGACGTTGCCAATTACTGTCTAAGTAGGATCCATGGAGCACCAGTGATCTCCTAAGCTAGAATGTAGGTTAGTTCCGTCTAATGGTCGAGTAGATTTTCTCCGAAATTTGTCCAATTCGCTGTTGAAGAATAGAAGCACCGGACATTTCCAGACATTATGGGCTATTTCCCGAACTCTTTCGAAATTTTCAGAATTCGAAACGTTACGTTTGTCCACAAGGCAAAATCCGTCCGAAAACCAAAAACTTAAAAATCTGCCGGAACGACTTAAGCAATAATTTGTCTTCTCTGGACACTGAAATGACTCCGACCACAAACGCTGTAGACAGCGTCTCCCAGTCCCTTGTAAATTCAACAGATATATGCGAATGACATAAAACCTTCCGTCTCCACCCACAAACTTCTAAACAAGCAAGAATTCGGAGTTTTTCCATCCTTATCTACCAAGTCACTGTACTTCACGATTTGATATTCTCTTACATCTCTCTGTTCTATGGTGTAAAATATAGCTACGCATTAACTCACTGAATCAGAACTCAAAATTGCATTACTTATTTCAGTGTCAAAAGTAAAAGGCACTGCCGATATACAAAAATGTTGTATATGGGCAACGCAGATCTTCAGGTCATGCGTAACCGGGAGAAGATGAGACAAAGAGAAAGAGTAAAGAGTAAAGAAAAGGTCAAGACGGTACATCGGGAGGAAGTCAAAATATGGCGTCATGTGAATCGCAATCTGTCAAGTACTACCGAGCAAATCCAGAGTTACCTATTGGTGATTATAAGAAGTGAGATGCAAATGACACTTGGGTGATTAAACCAATTAGCTGGTGGTGTCCAAGGAGGTTGACTATCTGCTACACGGATATGAAGATGAGAGGAAATTAGTTGAGAACCTTCATAGAAATGACGGGAGAAGTGACTAAGAAATGAACCTACACATGATTATGTTCGTCAATTTTGAAAGGACCTACACATGATTAAGACTATCAGTAGAGTTCCAACTCTATACACTAAGATTCAATAATTCAATACAAAAATTAGACCAGGTACTTACTTCCTTACCAATCTATTTTTTAAGCTGCAAAACATGCTTCACTTATTTGTACTCTATAGCCAATTTATGGCCTTAGAATACACATAGAGTATATATGGCTATTAATTGGGGAAGACTTACAAAGTAGGACATCAAAGTTAAATTACACTATCCTTGGAATTTCCCTTGTAAATTTTATTTTATTTCTTTGATAATAATTTATATTTCTAAATGTATGGTTTTCTAACATGCAATTACTAAAGATCATAAACCAAAAAACTAAACTCAGCAAAAGAAGACGTCCTTTTAAATATAATATAAACGCAGAAAAAAGAAAAAGAGGAGGCATATACAGAGTAAGTCCAATGTGCAAGAAATCATTGTTTTATCTTTCCTCTACAATGTTATGATAGGAGAAGTGATTTCCTATTTGCTTATACATTATGAACTCATGGACTTGTCTGCTCATAGATAATATGCACAAAATTTCTTAAATCATCCTCGGGTCTCTAGGTATTATCGCTCTCGAAAGACGGCTGTCGTGTTCAAAAGCGATGATGCATTTCAGAATAAGTTTCTCCACCGGTTCATGTCGAGGACAGGATTTGAGTCGATAAATCAATCTTATCGGCTTCTCCAATGCAAACCTGGACTTAAGAATAAAGCCAAAGCCCTACTGACTATATTTAGTGTAATTTCATTTAGTTTATCTTATTCTGCTAAAGCCACCAGTATTCACGTTATACTCAAAGTAAGGAACTTCCCAATAAAAGAAAATCCCACATCTTGTTAGTGTGGACAGGCTTGATAAAAAAAAATGTTTATGTTATAATTATCTCCAATCACCTAATAACAAGGAATCATTTGCCTAAGGCATAACTATAATAGACGCATGCACATGCATATGCATATGGTGGAATATGAGAAGCTCGAGAATTATTTAGGTGTGTTGCATGGTTAACTTGGGCTTTGCTGTGACTGCTAAATTATTTCAGGTGCTCAAGTATTTGAAATGAAACTTTGGCCCATATTCAAATCGAAGGAACAAAAGGGGAAAAAAAGGATAATTATACTTATGAAACCTTGATAGCTCATACTGAGCAATGCTTACTCACTCGATCTGGGTCATGTAAGGAATTCCAATACTTCACACCCTTGACTTCACTATTCCTTTTCTCTATTAAAGACAAAAACCAAATATGTAATGTGTTGAACCGGGCATTCACCATGCACATTAGTTGGTGAACATAAAGATAACGTACGAGTAACGCTTAAGTATATTTAGGAAACTAAAATCTCTTCTATTCACTAAATGAGCCCAACATTGTCAATGTCAAACAGTTGGCATTGACAACGTCGAAAAACATGGATACATTGACCCTAAACAGGGAACTGTTTTAACCAGTTCATCTCACATAAGATCCTAAGTCTGTGGCCATTTCAGACAATGCAAGGCTCTCCCACGTTTGCTTTGAGGACGTCACTATTGCCATAACCATCAGTAGCAGGAACTGCTAATCAGAGAACACAGTCTGGCTTGATCCACACGAAGAGGAGAGTAGACAAGTGTGGAGGAAGACATGAAGACACACGAGTGTGGAGAAGACATGGAATCGATTGTTGTTGAGCACGTGAAGTTCGTCGCCAGTCAATCGATTGGAGTACACGCCAAACTTGGCACACCTACTCCATTATTCCTTTCAGCCTCCTGCACAAGACGTTACCTACAGTTTGGACCAAATTATATGATTATTCAGACAAACTGGGCATTCGAGCCAATTTTCATGGTTTCTACTATGTGACCTCCCATCTCAATCCAACCACTATACTTTGCTAGGGCGTTTCAAATGGACATTATCATTGTTTTTTACGAAACCCTAGAGATTCCGTAAAGATTTGTTATGAATATTCATTACAAGACAAGGATTCAAAAGTGAATGTAAGTAAAAGTATTGAACGGTATATGTAGAGTTGAGAGGTCGTTAAATATTGATGGTACGTGTGTGATTAGGTGACAATAATAATAAATATTAATTATAATGGTACATGCAATATATTACAATTTTTCATATATCACACCATCGTAACACAATGGCCAATTTAGAACAAGTGTTCCCATGAAAGGGAAGTTGATATTTGAATTTACTGTTGTGTTTTCTCAAATTCAAGGGATCTCTAGAATGCTAGTTTATGGTTATGGGATTCTAATCAATGTGTTCGGATGACACAATGAACAAATATAAGAGAAGTTCTCATGAAGGGGAAACTGATATTTGAATTTACTCTTGTGTGCTTTCTCAAATTAGCGGGATCTTTAGAATGCTAGTTCATGGTTATGGGATTTCTAGTCAATGTTCATGTAGGTATATATATTTCTATCTGATCCAGAATTGGAATCTAGTTCCCTCTCCAAATGTAAATGTGTGGCTAATTTGAAGATGGGTGCAAAAGGTGACTATGAACGCACAAAGTTACGTAAATCCTTATTATTATGCAAGATGTCGACTCTCCCAAATAATTTTTTGTAATTTTTTGCAGATTCTGTTACGTAAATCCTCATTATGCAAGATGTCGACTCTCTCAAATATTTTTTTGTAATTTTGTGCAGATTTGAGATTCCCTGAAATTATAAAATTGAGTAGGGATGAAGAATGTTCAGTGCAACATTCACATTAGGGGTGAAATCAAAATAGTTTCACGTCAATCTCCATTTTTCCCTAATTCCTCTATTCATTCTTATTGGATTCCAAGACTTCTCAAGAGTGTATCAATAGGATCTTCTACGACAACTAAGGGAGAAGGAGACTCGATGGATCACAAAAGGTTGACGGGGACTAAAGGGAAGGAAGAGGATGAGAGATTTTTAATGACATTATCTCATAATATATAGATATAGAATTATTAAGATTATCCATAACATTTCAAATAGATTTATGGTGTAGTACTTAGAGACTTTTACAAAAGAGTACAACTTTCAATCACAAGAATTCTATTGAGGAAAGTTTGGAAAGGGATCTCCTGACTTTATGAATGGTGAAAAGGTACAAAAAGTGTGCAAGGTATATGAAATCTTACAAGTCAACTCTTGATTTGAAAGATAAATCCACTAGACAAGGTTTGACTAAAGTGAGCTGAAGCCAAGATGGAGAATAATCTAAGATAAATTGAATCACAAGTGTCATGCCTTGAGAGGATGGACATAATGTTCAAGAGTTGGGTGAATATATCTTCCCTTATATGGATAAGTGCGGGTGTGAGAAATTTGAGGAAAGATAGTTTTAGGCCAAGCAAAGATGATGAAATGAAAGTAATCTATGAAGAAAAGAAATCAATGAATGGATATGATATTCCTCTCTCATTAGATTTACATTTATTAGTATCATTCTTAGTATCCAAGTGTAATACCATTGGCTCTAAAATTAGCTACAGGTGAAAATGTGCTTGGTAATATCTCTAGAGATGTTATACATGATGGTGTAAGTAGTAGCCAAAAACACACCAAAAACTTAGAGTTAATTTCGGAGGCCTAAACAAAAGAATTAGCTTGAAAATAGAAGATAACCCCCTTTAGAAGATATTAGACACAGCTTTCTCCCCTTTGTTTGTCTTGTTGAGATCTTTCCTACAATACCTTTTACATGCTATTTTGAACTTCATACAAGAAGATTTTCCAAATATTCACTTTGGTCAAATTTTGTTGACCAACCACCTAGGACAAATATTGAGATTTCACCAATCCATACATCTAATGTAATGATGTAGCTTGTTGACATATCACCAATTTATGTATCTAATCTAGGGGTGTAGTTCCATTTTTGCGGATCCTCTTTACTATATAAATCAAGGAAAAGGTAAAGGTTTGCAGATAAGAAGGTAGCACCTTCATCCACCCTTGCTTTACTTTTGAAAGATCTTTCCAACCATATTAAAATGAAAATTGAATCATTGGAAGCCATGGAAAGATGCAGTTGGCAGAAATTGAAGTACAATAACAACAAAGATAGAGAAACTGCGAGTGCAAGCATAGAAGGAAGTTGGGTATGACCAAGACCTTCAACTTTGTCAGAGACTACCGAGACAGTTGCTGAAAAGACTGAAAATAGGAAAATAACAAGCAAAGTTTCTGAACTCAATCTCGTGTCTGTAAACTATTCACTTGCTTGAGTCCATGTCATTCGGTCAACTCTCTCTAAAATTTAGTTATGTAACCGTTATTTTCTCTACATGTTGTAGATTTCGGTACTTCAGTGTCGGGTACAAAGGGAAACACTTCAAAGATTTTGGTATCTTGGTCGTATTTTACCTCCAGTTAATTTGTCCTCTAAAGCTACGTATGAATATTGTCATAAAATACATCTCTAAAATGGTCGGAAGTAACATATCAGAGAGCACTAGAAAAATCCTTGTTGGTTACCTTTTGACTGGTGCGCAGTTTTTGAGCCATGCTTTATACCAGATCCAACTGTATATGCATAATACAAAGTATATGGTTAAATATTTTCCACTGTAGTTAAAGTAGGCCCTAAAGTAGTATTACTTAATGAGATGGAGGCTCTCCTTGATGAAGTTGAAAAGAGATCTTTCTATGAATTTTTATTATCTGTCAAACTATTGTTGATGTTGCAGAGTGAACCTCTCAGTAAATGTGCATCAGCTAAAGCCATTATTACAAATATTCTTCATTTCTTCCATGGTTAGAATCTGTTTTCTGTGTTCGTGAGCATTCAACGAAGACGAGTGAGTAATCAAATTTACACACCATGAGTTTCATCCTTCAGCAAGATTATCGTGGGCAAATAGAGTAGATAGTCTGTGTATCTTGCAGTGGACTTGGTTTTCCACTACCATTATGATGTTAGTGATTGGATATGCATTCACTTAGCATCGAGAGGTGAGTCCATGCAACAGGTATTCAGATAGCTCATGTAACATCAATATTACATCAATATTATTTACTATCTCTTCCACTTTCAGACTAAAATCACGTAGAACTGTGCAACTATCGCATATACCTAGATTGGATATTAAAAGACAGAAGCAAAATTGTTAATCAATTCCTAAGTTGAGTTTATATATTCAATTCACTTTACTCAACTCAAGAATACAATGACAATAGTAAAAAATAAGAACGATAAATTTTTTATTATAAAAGTGAATTATATGGCGTGTCCGGCGGACACGGGTCCTACTAGTTATCAAATATAGATCACTTAACCATGATAGTTAGGAGATTTACATAAAATGATATTGAGAATTGGGAAGGTTTGGGGAATACCTCCTCGATCAAGTTGACAAGAAGTATTTCAATGGATATTTATTTTCAATAACCGTCAAACTAATCATCATGGGGCACGATGAACTTCCAAATAAGAAAATCTTTTCTCGTTGTGAATAAATAACTCAACCATGATTTGGTAGTTTAGAATTAAATACATGGGATTGTGTTGAGAAGAGAAAGGGCGACCGCGTAGAACACATGAAGGATGGGAAGATCCCATCGTACTTGAGATTATATTGAGAAGGTTTGAGAGAAATGACATCGTTACCAGTTTATCAACTTCAGTGTGAAAGTGAGTTTTACTCATCAAGAGTCATTTAACTATTATAACCAGTGTATTATGAGGACCGTGATTACAAAATGATAAAAATAAATAAACAGATAAATGAAGTTCTTATACGTAGAAGGTCATTGATATAATATATTTAGAAGTAGAGTATATTTTCACTCAAATACGTTCTTCACTTTCTTCAATTGTTAATTTCCCTAAGTGTTACATTTTGAGTTACTCTCGAGTACAAACATTTAGAGACTCGATTCCATATGGATGTTTTAAAATGCACACGAACTTTGTTCATGAATCTGTACATTTGGGCGTTTTAAAAAATAGCTTTTCAGCTGCTGTAAATAATATTACGGGGCAATTACTAGAGACCTCGCCCAATTTGACGGGGTGTGGGAGGAGAATCCATCAATATTCTGGCAAAAGCTACCGCAGTCTCCTGGAATGTTACGTAATCCAAAAGCGTGCCCTGTAAAATTTTACAAATTACGGGTGCTCCATAATAATTAATTAAAAATAAAAAATAAAAAATAAATACCAAAAAATAATTAAGTTCAAAGAAACAAGACAAAAATGTGACCTGAAAAAATACCAACTCAAACCCTAAATTGCAACGGGATGTTTCATCGGTGTACATCTTTTGGTTTATAATTCCGTAAATAAATCGATGGTATCTTTACGGGAACGTGCAATTCCCCTCCAATTTACTTTTTGAACTGCCCTATTGTGTTAGTAAGAGTAAAAGAGAAGAAAGCCGACCACATACAACACAAGAAAGTAAAAAGGCGACCGCGAAGGAAGAATGAAGGATGAGAAGACCTCATCAAGCCTTACAAGGGAGAGACAAAAAAGGTAACATGGGGCTAAGCCCCAATAGAGTCTGTATGAGAAATCTACCCTACCGCACCTAAGATATCCGAGCTATGCAAGTCGTACGGTCTACACATAACTGGAGCATCCGAAGAAACATCACCTAATGTGATTGATCTCCTATGGATTGCACCAGCCACTGCCCTCTGTAGAGCAATGGACACACATTGTCTAAAGTAAGCTACAAAGTATTAGAGTGAGAGTGGTACCCCTTGACGCCTAACATGATAAGCTCTCGCACACTCCCTGAAAAATGTGTCAAATGCCGTGTCCATCGCTCCATATAACTCCAAGGCTAGAGGAACAAAGAGGTGACCTTGCTGCATGCCCCTATACTTGGAGACCTTGCAACCTGCTGCTGCACTCGCCGCCCATCCAGGGGGATGGGTAATCACTCCCTCCAAAACTGTATCCCGCATAGGGTCCATGACCACAACATCCGCTACTGTCACCTGATCATCTCGGACCATGTATAAGTCTGCACTGACACGTGTTGTCTGCAACGCATACAAATGCTCCCTCCAAGCTAAGTATACACTCTCTCGTGCCATAGCAAACACTATGTCTCTAATGGCATCATGTGTAGCTATCCTCTGTCCTCCAAAAGGACACCGTGTCATGTGGACCGCCGCTGCATCTAGTGTAGAACCACACTCACAAGTGAGTAGTGAAGATGCAGATAGGTGGACCAAACCTAGGCAAAACCTCATTGCTGTAGAGAAAGTAGCCGATGCGAGTCGGAAAGCCCTAATGCATGGTCGAGCTAGGATCCACGAGCCTGCACCCTTTGCCGGAGCAAGAGCGTAGACGTGCTCTAGTAGCCCGAGGAATGGACGAGTCAACTAAGAGAGAATGTAGCGTATGCTCACACTGTCGCTCCATCAAGGAAGACTGTAGACCTCTAGTCCAATCTGACGATAGTGAAGCAAACAATGGAAAACCCTCTCGTGCTCGTGGGGATAGACTACCTCTTGTCTGCCGCAATAATACCTGGAGAGAAAAGGATCCTCCCTCCACCTCTGTCACACAAGTCTCCAAAACCGGCCTATCAGCAACCACAAAACGAAAGGCAAGTAGGGGTGCCGAGAGAGCCAAACTACCCAAAAACGCTATAAGTGCCATCTCCTCCATAGAGAGCAAGCCAACCCCACCACATGAGATCGGTAGAGCCGTCTGTCAACGTGCCAAATCCCCTGTCACACACTCAAAAGTCCCTGGTCCAATCACCAAAGACTCCCATAATCCTCCTATCAAATGCTCTTAGACGTGATAGGAAGGACGGTGAGGGGGGAACTGTACGGATGAGGTAGGATGGTCGACAAGCAATACTGGAAGAGAGTATACCAAATGCCACCTACGGATCTCCTAGAAATGGAAGGTCATCCACATGGAGAACATCCTCTGCAAGGGCAACGTCCAAGAAGCGTGTGACAAAATCCTCCGATCCTACTGGCACTCCAAGAACACGAAGTCCATCTGTGGATGTGATACACCCCTCTGGAAGCTCAAGGTGGGGAGGGATACCTAAAGGGGACCATGCCCTACACTTTGACACCTTGACACAAGAAAGAAGGGAGGGGTAAAGGTACAAGAGGAGGTTTCACTTTAAGGTGTTCGGCAGCCGTACTATAAATTAACGGGACATCCCATAGATTGCTATGGGATGTGTGAGTGGGGTACTAGATTTTACGGCAGGTATTTCTCATAGCCCACTAAATGTTAATGGACATGATTTTCATGACACGTGAACACTTATGGGTTACGGGAGATCCCTAAGTCCACAATGACAAAATAGCCCTACGAAATTTGTAACCGAGAAAATGAATATTTAAGCTCTAAAATTTAATGGATCCATTCATAAATAACCCTGTTTGGGATTACGTAACTCCTGTGAAAATCTACGGGAGAAAATTTATAAAAGACTTACGGGATCAACCTTCTTCCCGTAATTTCCAGAAGTGAGACCCATAATAGTAGTGAAATGGAATCTTTACAGGCCTTGGCTGCGAAGTGATGTAACACCTCGTTATCTTCAACCAACAACACCGCCGATTTTTTTTTTGGGAAAACAATATGTTGTCCAAGTATTTTACGAGTAGAAATATGCATCATGGAAATACATCCAGAGAAATAGTTACAAGAGAAACTCATAACCTTGAACTTGAGAAATTTTATTAGCATATGCATTATAGAAAGATACAACTTATATCAATCTTGATGATGACGACGACTCTTTAAATTTGTACAGTATTGTAACTGCTTTGTTAAACTGCACTTCTTGAATAGTTTGTTGAGAGGACAAACTTCAGTCAAATAATCGACGTATATGTTGCTTTCCCCACTGTGATATTGCTTATAAGAAGCAGAGCAAACTCCATCAGCTACTGTTGACCTTGACGATTACTAATTATTAATATAATTATGGAATATTGCTATTATTTAGCGTGGTTCATATTTGGACCATGGCAAGAGTTTCTTGATTGAGAATTGCAAACTCAAAGAACTTTTTGGTTTCCGGGGAGGTACAAGGGTGCATGTTCCCTGTGGGTATGATAATCACGATGCACGAAACAAGAGATTCGTAGCTTCCAACTCAACAGTAGGGTCACAAACGGCAACAGTATCCAACGGCGGCGGTACGGTCCGGCCCATTGCATCTCTCGCCGGTCACATGGTAAGGTCTTCTGTCGCAGTCCGATATGTTTACGAATGGCAACACTTACCGTCCGCCACTTCTCTTTCCACCAATATACCGTCCGATGGACTCCGTCGTCTCACCGGTAGAAGATGCGGTCACGGTACTCCGACGAACTTGGTTCTATCCGGTTTACTCTGACTTGGTACGAGACTGCCTACTTTTCTCAAGGCAGAAGTCGCTATTTTGGGTTCTGATCAAACATCCCTAGACAAGAATTTATCATAGGAACCCCCTAATCCTCACATCTCTCTGACGGTTCAATAAATTAGGAACATAGAAGCATCATGCTATGCTTCCTACTTACGATAAATGACTTTTGTTTTAGCAAATAAATTAGACTAAGGGCACATGTACAAATTGTAAAAGGAATCGCTAGTCTACAGGACTTCATCTCTCGCCCGAAAGGTAGCCATTCATAAATATTTTCCTGACTCCTATGATAAATATCCTTTTTCAGTTCCATTAAGCTCAAATCTTAACCAAAATAACATGTGTAGTCTACTTATACGTTATATATATATGCATGGGTATTAACTCCTGTCTTCTAGAACTACATAGCATGCCCAACAAAATAGCAAACCTTGCTGTTTTAAGTAATATGGCCAACAAGCCAATAAAATACCCCGTAGGAAAAGAATACATTCAATGCAAGCGCACCAAAAAGCACCCATGGAAAAGATGGGGCAAAGACTCTATAAAAGGGGACATACCGACATAAAGAACTAAGCACTAAAGATAGAAACCACACTCAAAAATGCTAATAAGGTGCAAGGTGAGCAAAGTAGAAACCTATAACTGGACTGTGTGATAGAGATACTCCAATAGTATGTCTTGCAATTGTGAGGGGAGGGCTGTCGATGGAACAGGAGCACCCACTATTGATGCTTGCCGATGAAGACTCAAAACTTGTGATCAATTGTGAGGGGAGGGCTGTTGATGGAATAGGAGTACCCACTATTGATGCTTGCCAATGAAGACTCAAAACTTGTGATCTCTATAAGGTGACAGAGACCATCTGCCAAAAATAAGAAGTAAGCATGCCATGTGAGAAAGCCAATGTGCCTCTCCTATGTAATGAGCTCCATGTTGCCTCTCAAAGGAGGCCATCAAACTGATGATGAAGGTGGCCAAAAATCTCCATTGCTAGGGGGATGAAGGTGTAGGAGAAAGTAGCACAATGTCAAGGCGCTTCCTTGTCCCTATTCAAAGTCGACCCAAAGTAATGAAAATTGCGCTTCTTGTGAAAGATCTCGAGCACGATCTTTCACAAGAAGAAGGTGAGGAAACACTTAATGACCACAAATGTGAGTAAGCAGAGTACGGTGAGGGGACTTGCAATTTGTAGGTTAGAAATAATTGCGCGGATCAAAGTCTTGGCAAGACTTTGTATCACGTCCCTAGCCTGGAACTAGAACTTCAATTTTCTAAGTTTCATGGATCATAGCAAGCAATTGCAAGGATGTACCAAAGCACAAGGAGAAGAGAGGAAACCCAACTCAATGGATGGAGTTGGATTGTAGAGTAGTCCTAGGGAGAGAGGCTAGAGAGGTAGGAGGTACCACCTTCTATTAGAAGTGTGATGCTTCAGAAGAGACTGCCAAAGTGAGGAACTTGTTCAATCAACCTTGAACCAAGAATGGGTATAAGGTGGATATTTATAAAGACCCCGAGCAGAGAGGGATTGTAAGTGCAATGATGGCAATGTTCAAGCTGGAGTGAACCACCTATGTTATGATGCAGCAGGAGAGGTAGTAGATTGGGCAAAATGTCTGCATCAAAGAGTAGTGCAAATGATTTTGGGGTGGAGAATGGATATGCCACCGCATTATTTTGTGCCCTTTGCATTGCATTTTTACTTTGGGTTGAACTTGTTGACTTTGGAAGAAAGAAATTGAATGCGCTTGCACTTTCATCCGGATCTGTAGAAGGAAGCAAATGCAGATGAATGATATTATATGGAGAGGGTGCAAGATAGAGATGCGTACTACAAGAAAAGTGGGAAGGAGAAGATAGTAACAATTGATATCCCAAGGGCTAGAAAGAGGACCAAGCCTGAAAGTCACCTCGTGATAGTTCAACTCCTGAAGGTGCCAAAGCTTAATCCAACAACAATGATGGTGAAAATGAAAGAATCCATGTCGGAATCCAAAGAAGAGTCGGAAGGAGAAACTAGATCAAAGGGAGAAGCGTCAAGAGAAGAAGAAGAGTTCACTATGCGAAGTGAAGAATTGAGTAGTGGTAGTGAAGGCAAGGTGGAGGTTCATCAAACCCAAAGGCCAATGGTGGATGCAAGGAAGCCGAGTCTAGAAGTTTCTCCCATTGAACAAGGAGGTGAGAAGAAGAAGGAAGAAGAAGTCATGGCACGACCATGAACTGCCTGACAAAAAAAAGGGTGCATGCAGCTGAGGTGGGGCCCAATAAAGTTGTCACGGAAGGGGAAGAAAGCTCAAATGGTGAAACCTTGAAAGTACAAAGATCACAACTTTGAAGTAAGGTGCAAGAAGTAGAGTTGCTGGAAGATGAAGATGAAGGCCGAGCCAATGACAAGAAATTTGAAGGAGTGGAGTATTTGTTGAAAGTAGTGTGTCCGTTGTTGGTGTTCTTGCAGCAAAAGAAAGTAGAGATGGTGAGTGCTAATCTTGATGTGTGCAATGAGTTGGAAGTAGTGAAGAAATGGAGTGCAGAAACCTTGTTGTTGCAAAGTAAGCTAACAAGAGTAAAGATGGAAGCCAAAGAAGTTTGGGTTTAGGAGATCCTTTGGAGTGGGAACTTTGAAGTAATGAGGGAGGACTTAGTAAAATGTTATGAGGAGGCAAAGGAGATGACAACTTTGGTTGTGGTGTTGAAGGAAGAAATTGCAGATGCCTGAGTAGAGTAAATACACTTGAAGGCAAATACAACAGTGATAGAGCAAGAATTGGAAAGTCTCAAGAAGAAGGCCGTTGAGAAAGATCAAGCCTGGCAGTGAGAGTTAGCATAGCGTGGTAGAGAAGAAGATCAATTGCAAGGATTGGTGAGGGTAGCAGAGGAGCAAATCTTTATGAATCAAAGGGAGAAGGAGGCATTGAAGGCTAAATTTTAAGATGAGCTCCATATGTATTGTAATGAATTGGAGGAAGAAAAAAAGAAAGAGAAGCTTGAGATTGTAGGAGAAGCCAATGAGGTAATTAGTGTAGTAAATGAAATCAAGGTGATGTTGAGCATGGAAGTTGAAGGTAAACTCAAGGAAGCAAGATTGCATGAGCTGAAATTATTGGTACAGGAGACGAGCAAGAGAAAGACAAAGGACATGGAGTTGAACAATTTGTTAATTTATCTGTGAGAACATGTAGATAGGAAGATATTAGAGGTAGGAGACAATGTGTGTCTCAAATTGGATCTTGTTAGGATGGAGTTAGACAAACTTTGTAGTGAGGTACAAGAAGTAAGAAGACCCAAAGTAGTAGAAGTAGGAGTACAGGTGTCTTGGAGTTGTCATCTGAAATATTAGAGAAGAGTGAGGTAGAAAATAATGAATTAAACAAGGTACCCAATAGTGCAATTGTAGTTTATAGTGAAGACATTGTAGAAATAGGAGAGTTAGGAGTAGGATTGAGTAGACCCAAAGATGGTGAAATTCTTGAGAGATCATTGGGTTTGGAAGCCAAAGTTGAAGTACACATTGGATTGGAGTAGAAACCAATTTTGAGATTTGAAGAGGTAGATATGAAGAGTTGCATTGTCATTTTGGATCTGCAGGTTTGTAGAGTTGTTAGGAACGGTATAGTTGTTAGTAACTATCAATTGCTTTACTATTTAAGGGGAGCATTTGTAGTCATATGTTGTTCAATATTCATAATTTCTAAGAATAGATAAAGCAAAGTGCTGATTTCAGTGCTTGTTGCTTGAGCTTGATTCCAAGTATCAACATTGTATGTGTTTGTGAGTGTGTGGAGAAGTGCAAATCAGAGTGTGTTGGATGTTAGATTCTGTAGCTTGATCTTCATTTTGTGCGTTTGATCTGGAGAGAACTGCAATTGGACTAATGCTTTGATAGATTTGAGAAGAATTGTAGTGTTGGTAGTATTCTGCATTTGTGAGTGCAACATAGTGTTGATGTGAAAAAATTTTGCTCAAGGAAGTTGTGCCTTCAGTAGAAGGTTGGAATACAATTCTAAGGCAAAGTCATTTTGTAGTGAAGTGCCATCTTTAGGAGAATTTGAATCATCACAATCAAGATTGTTTGGAAAGAATTGATGGATTTGTGATGAAGGATGACAAATTGTTGTGATGAGACTACAAATCAATGCTTATTACTCTGTTTTGGGTGTAGTTGCTACTTGAGAGATTAAAGACATAGCCAAGAAGAACTACATTATGACATTTGAATTTGTATTTGACAGATTCTGACTAGTATCCTTGCGAGAATGAACTTTCCTTATCGCAAAAGTGATATTTGTTGGGTTGTCACAAGCTTCACCTTAGATGAGTAAGAGAGTTAGGACACCTTACTGCCATAGGTGGAATTTTCCTTCAACAATTCAATGAATGTATCCATACAAGTCACACCATTCTTCCTCATGTATTGGAGTATCTTTTGATACCTTTGAGCTTGATGAAGATCCGCCCAATGGCTACCAAGGTTGACATTGTGAACACTTCTATTTCTAGAGTCCAACAAGGTAAGGAGAAGACCAAACATAGGTTATAGATGCCCAAAATCAAAAAAATAGTCTGTAGATGGATATTGTTGGCACATGGTGTTCAAAGTTGGAGATCAAGTTTAGTTATCCACAACCAACCTCATGTTAGTTGGCCCTTGTAAGCTCAAACCTTGTTTTATTGGGACTTTTCTCATTCTTTGTCAAATTGGCATAGTAGTCCACCACCTTGAGCTACCACCGCACATGAAGATCTATCTAATGTTCCATGTTTCCTTATTACATAAATATGCACCCCAACCACTGTAGTTTCCTTCCATACAAGAGGTTAGACCTTGTCCACCACTCATTGATGACACAAGGGAATATGAAGTCAAAAGCACATCCATGGTATCCATCATCCACATGTGGAATATCTTGTACATTAGAAAGAGTACCTATTATATGAGGCAACATGGGAACCAATAGCCAACTTGACCATGCATAGGTGTTAGTGCAATCTTTTGAGCAATAGTTTTGTAATAATGACATTTTGTCTCAAAAGGGGAGAAGTTTGTAATACCAATAGCTAGATATATTATCTAAAGGTGGAAATTAGCTTGGTAGCAATTAGAAAGATGTTATATATGATGTACGAAGTAGATTGGTTTGGTAACATCTAGAAAAATGTTATATATGATGGACTAAGTAGATTAGATAGGGGTGTCATCAAAAGAGTACTGCTACTAATAGAGTAGGAGCCAAAACACACTAAAACTTAAGAGCAAATTTTGGTGGTCTAAATAGATGAATTAGGGATCACAAATGAAAAATTCTTATTCCTTTGGAAGAAAAGCCTTGGTTTCTCCACTCCACTATTTGTCTCATTGATAGCTTTTTAATGGTATCTCACCAATGTGATTTTGAGCTTCCTTCAAGAAGATTCTCTAAAGATTCTCTTTGATCAAACCACTTTGACCAACCAGATAGGACAAGGACCAACATGTCACCCATCCAAGCAACTAATCGAAGGATAGAGCTTGTTGGCATGTCACCAATCCATATATCTGATCCAAGGGTGGAGCGTTCTTTGAGTGGATCCTCTTTGATATATAATTAAGACAAATATCTTTATTTTATATACACACACACACACACATATATATATATATATATATATATATATATATATATATATATATATATATATATATATATATATATATATATATATATATATATATATATATATATAGATTATACACCCAAAGGAGCAGGAGTGCTCCTTTGGGGCATTGGAGTATTGAGTGTGAAGCTTTGTGTTTTATGTTTTATCTGTTGTATTTTTGTTAGGGGTTCTCCTATCCTTGGAATATTACAATTGATCAATCCATTTCTCCAACTTACATTTTGGAGAATGTGCAAGATGATTCTTGCACCCGGGTGGTGGTGAGTACACATCATGTCCATTCTTGGATAGTGCCTATTGTGTTATTGAATGCAGCCAGATCATGGGCTCATTGTAATTGTCTTTGGTGGATAAACTTCTTACCTAGAGAGGTTCTACAACATGCTTATGATTGGGTTCAAAGACTAGACCACCTTACTATTGATAATATTTTGGATGTTGGGCACCAATCTCATACAATGGTAGAAGTTGATAGGTCACCTATAGTAGTGGTGAACCTTGTTGGATAGCCTTGTTAGAGAGCTGATTTACCTACACTTATGAGTTTCCCAAGCTCCCATGCTTTTGAAAGGGAGATCTTGGACTTGTTTGGGACTCACAATTATAGCAGTTGGTGGAACTCAATGTCAATGAAAGGGAGTGGATGATGGGTTTTTGTACCAATATTACCATTGTTATAGCAATGATAGAGGCATCAAAGCATTAGGTGTTAGGTCATGCTATGGACCTGAATTGTTTGACATTGATTGTGAGCCTTGGCTTGGCAAAGTAGTGTAGGATGCACTTGATAGGTATCACTACTCGGGCACTTGTGAGCTCTATGCCTATCAAGACAATTCAGACACATGTTGGGAGCAATGGACCAAGTAAGCAAGGTATTCTTAGGACACAGCCAATGACTACTAGTGAGAGTGGTCTACTTAGAGTCCATCTAGATGAGCATGGTCTACTTAATTTACACCTTTGGTCTACTTGGGATGCAGCTAGAGGATATGTGGAGCTTGCAGCTAGAGCAATGGAAGTTTTTTACATTGAGGTTGGGAACTCTTATGGTTGGGAGCATGAAAATATTGCTTCCAAGGGCCTTGTGTAGTTTCCAATCAATACATCTTCCACTCCTACATCAATTATAGAGGATACTTGGGAGCCAAATATTGGACCCAAGCTTATAGGAAGGGAAAGATGGAGAGTTTGGAGGTTCTTGAGGAGCTGCATGAGTTGTTTTACTTTTAATATGAAGGATTTGGGTGCTCTAAAAGGACCTAGTATTCAAATTACTTAGCTTAGCTTACTAGTGGTACACCAATTTTTTGATGTTCCTATAAATATAGTGACATGGAAAGAGCATTGATTCAAAGTTGGTGTAGAGATCTTTTGGAGTTTGGTTTAGTGGAGATTTTACACAGAGAGTATGCTTCAGCTATAGTGATGCTAACCAAGAAGGATATGCATAACAATTATACAATTAAGTGGATGTGTGGAGATTACCATCCTATCTACCGATAGACTATGGCTGATTGGTATGCCATGCCTACACTAGAGGAGGTCTTTGTTGTGATTGGGCATGCAAAGGTCTTCAATAATTTGGATCTTTGAGCAAGATATTATCCGTTGCCAATTAAAGAGGAAGATAAGTCCAAGACATCATTTTGTACTATTGATTCTCATGGCAAGGATGTATTTTATCAATGGAAGTTCTTACTATTTGGGTTAATAATGCTTTTGCCAAGTTCTAGAGGATCATGAACAAGATCCTAGTAGGATTGGATTTTTCTTGGTGCTACATTGATGAAATTTTGGCCTATAGTACTTCTATGGAAGAGCATGAGAGACATTTGTTGAGATGTTTGAGAGATTGAGATCTCATGGACTCAAATAACATCTTGGGAAGAGTTGATTCTTCCATGAGGAAGTTGAGTATTTGGTTCACACTATCTACTTGGAGGACTTGGTGTTTAGTAGACCAAGGTGTAGGTTATTGCATGTATTCCTTGGCCTATGAATGTGAGAAAAGTGTGAGCATTCCTTGGTTTGGCAAAATTCTATCAGTGATATGTTAAAGGATTAAGTGCATTGCCCAACCCTTGACAAAGCTTACACAAGAGTGGTGTTTGGGAGATGAGCAAGAGAGAGCTTTTATAGAGCTCAAGGAGAGATTAATATCTACCCTATTCTTAGGATACCAATCAAAGGATGACCATTCAAAGTTCACACTGATTGGAGTACATTGGGGGCTTAGAGCAATGCTTATCCAACATGATGATGAGGGGAAAAAGTTTGTGGTAGCCTTTGCTAGTTGTTCCAACAATTCAGCAGAGGTAAAGTATAGTTCATATGAGGGATGTTTGGCAGCAATATGGGCAGTAGCATATTTTTTATGTTACCTAATTGGTAACCCTTTTACTATCATCACTAATCATCAATCGTAGAAGGGGTTGATGGAGTCCAACAAGCTTTCAAGGAAGCTTGCATGATAGGCTCCAATTTTATAAGAGTATGATTTTACAATTATTCATTGACATAGAGTGTGAACCATGATGTAGATAGGTTGAGTAGAAACCCATGTCCCAGCCAATATGATCAAACTAGAGCATGTTGGCATAGTGAGATAGATGAGGAGATGGTGCCAGGTTTGCATGCATCTACCTTTTCATGTACCTTTTGTGAGGCTTTATTGGTATCTCTCTTAGCATTTAAAAGAGGAGTTATTGAGGCCATAGATCTAGAGGATGGAGATATTGATACAATTCAACAAGATATTCATGATATTCATGATGATCTCTTAGTGTTAGATTATCTTTGCATTGGTGTTGTGGGTGGGACAGTTGGTACCAAGGAGAGAGACTATAACAATATGGAGTTTATTGATGAGTTAGTCAAGACTAACAAAGTATCAAATAGGCCAAATTAGCCAAGAATTATAAGAATATTCTAGAAGCATCTAGGAAGCTACTTCTAAATATTGAATAATGTGCATACCAAGTGGTGACTTTTAGGAGGAAGCTTTTGAGAAGCTTCCTGGCTAGCTTAGCTTGCATGCCAAGTAGGTGGCTTCTAGAAGGAAGCTTCTTGGGAAGCTTCCCAACTAGCTTACTTGCATGTCAAGTGTAATACTCCGAGGATAAGAGACCTGAAGAGAAACACACCATGAGAAACATACACTTTCACACTCAAACTCCGATGCCCCAAAGAAGCACCTTCTCTTTATTATATAGGCAAAGCGGATCTCCTCCAATGAAGCTCCACCATAGGATTAGGTACATAGATAGGTGACATGTCAGCAAGCTCTACCCTTGGATTACTTACTTGGATGGGTGACATGTCGGTCTTAGTCCTATCTGGTTGGTCAAACAAGCTTTGACCCGAGGGAATCCTTTAGAGAATCTTCCTATAGGAATCTCAAAATCACATGGGTGAGGTACCTTGGAAAGCTCTTGACAAGACAAAGCAAGGGGAGAGAAGGCCAAACTTACCTCCATTGAGGAAGGGGGGGGGGGGAAAATTTGCACATTTTTGAGGCCTAATTCATCCGTTTAGGCCTCCAAAATTGTCTTCAAATATCAGGCATATTTTGGTTCCAACTCTATTAGTAGAAGTCCCCTTTTGGTGATACCTCTTTTTGTCTATTCAGTCCATCATATGTAACATCCTTCCAGATGTTACCAACCCAATTCTCACCTTCAAATCATATGTCTAGCTATTGGTTCTAAGGTTTTCAAATTTATTTTGGTTTTCTGCCCTATTTGTAGAAGTACCCTTTTGGTGATACTTCTATTTGATCTATTTTGACCATCATGTAAATAATCATTCCAAATGTTAGCAAACCAAATTTTACATCTAGATCATATGGCAAGCTCTTGGTATTACATCAACTAGGCAATTTTTAGCTTCTTGAGAAGGTTCCAGGCTAAAAAGCTTGGCTTGCATTCTAAGAAAGCAATTTTTAGGAAACTTCTTGAGAAGCTTCTCAAAAGCTTTGTGTGCTTCCCTATAAATCTCAAAGCCCAAGCTCATGCTAGGCATTTGGATTTTCTCTCATTTAAGTATCCCAATATGATCTTTCACTTTGATCTTCCATTCTCCTAGGTCTTCTACATTGGTATCAAAGCAAGAATGAGATGGATGGAATTTGTGGACCACCAAACCCATTTTTGCCAAACCGTTGGGATTTTTGTGTCATTGTACAACCCAAACATCATTTCATGCATTTCATCATCTCATGCTTTGGATAATTTTTTTTGAATGCAACCACCTTGTCCGATGAACCATTGGTACTTCCAATTGTAAATTATGAAGAACAATGGACGTGTTGCATCTACATGTTAACTTAGATAAATTGTATGTAGTTTGATATAGTAGTATTCATGGCAATGATACCCAAATTTATCATTACCATGCAATAACAAATCAAACACCTTACTCAATTATTGGAAGAATAAGATCATCAATGACAAGAGCATGTAGAGAGAGCACCATTTTGAGAAAGAGAAGAGCAAATCCAATTTTTGAAGCTCAAGGTACTTAAAAGGCAAGAGTCTCTTGGGCGCAGTGGAGAATTTTATGTTTGATTGTGAATGTTATTTTGAAGCATCAAATCTTCAAGATGAACAAAGATAGATTCTCTTGGCTTCAAGCCAATTAGATAGAGTGGCAAAACTATGGTAGCAATTCCAAGAGGAGCAAGCTGTACAGTAGTTTGTTACACCAATCTTGACATGAGAAGAATTCAAGAACACAATAATTGGGTAATTCCAAGCTATAAATGTCATATGAGCTGCACAAGATAGATAGGAAAAATTGAAGTACATTGGTTCTATAAGAAGCTACATCACTTATTTTAAAATACCATAATACAAATTATGGATATATTAGAAAGTGAAGCTCTAGGTTGACTTTTTAAGGGGCTTGAAGTCACACACCAAATGGAAGTGACCATGTGGGAGCCCAAACACTTAGAGGAAGCCATGTAGTTGGCAAAGTGCTTTGATTCCTTGGTTGTGGCAACTTGGTCTTGACTTTGACCTTCATATAACTTGCACACACAATACACACAAGTGTAGAAGCCAACACCAATGGAGAATGATGCCATTCAACAAAAATCACTTAGCCCTTTAGAGAGGAAAAGATAATGAAAAAATGGTGGTTGCTTTTATTATTGCCAAATTGAGCATCATATTGTTGAATGTCCATTCAAGAATGGATGACCTTGAAAAATCACCCGAATAGAGTTTGTGGAGCAGGATGATTAAGGAAACAAGAGATCATAATAGGAGAACTTAAGCAACCTATTAGGAACTTGATTAGTTTTAATGGGATTGAAAGCTTGACCTTGCAAGTTTTCTTTACTTGCAAGATATGATATCTAATCATGGTTGTAGGATTTTGGTTGATTTTAGGAGTTCATAAAATTGCATGTCCGTGCAATTAGCAAAGGAATTAAGTATTCTTATCAAGCCAATAATTGGAAGTAGATTGATGATGGCAGATGGTAAAAAGAGTAATGTATTGTGTACCTCACATCTTGCTATATTCAAGATTGAGAAAGAGTATTTGGAATGTATGAGAATTGTCATGGCACCTCTAAACTATGATGTCATTCTAGGTTTAACTTGACTTGAACATCATAAGGTTCAATTTGATTGGACCAAACAACAAATTCAAGTTCAACACTAACATATGAATGATTGATTAGGTTATATTGCACTTTGAGTAAGACATCTAAGAATAGTCAATCCCAAGATGGGAAGTTTATTAGTAAAGCAACAATAGAGCAAGATTTGGAGGAAAATAAACTTATTTTTGCAATGTGAGTCAAGCTAATTATGCATGGAAAATCTGAGGAAGGCCAAAAAATTCATCTAGCAATGGTTGATCAAATAATTCAAGAGTTTTTTAATGTATTTCTAGATGATTTGCCAAAAGGATTACTCTTGTATCATGGCATACCCTTCAAGATAGAGTTATTGCCAACAAGAACTCCAATGAGTAGACCAATCAATCTACCCTCACCAAAGGAGTTGGATGAGCTTCAAACAACACTAATAGAATTGTTGGAGAAAGATTTCATATGACATAATGCATCTCCTTGGGGAGCACAATACTATTTATTTCAAAGAAGGATGTAGGACTTTGCTTCTAAACTGATTATCATGGCTTCAATTATAAAATAGTGAAGAATTCAGATCCTTTGCCTCAAATTGATGACTTGCTAGATCAATTGAGTGGAGTACAAAACTTTCCAAGTTGGATTTCCAAAGCAACTATTGGCAAATTCCTATTGATAGAAAGGATGTGCAAAAGACTACCTTTTGCACAAGGTATGGGTATTTTGAATGGAGGGTTCACCTTTTGGGCTCACTAATGGTCCAACAGTCTTTATAGATTAGATGCATCGGGTGTTGGATGGGCTATTTGATACATACATGGTGGTGTTCTTGGATGTTATTTTAATCTATAGCAAGTTTGAGGAAGAATATGAAAATCATGTATGAGAAGTCCTAAGATGACTACATCAATGGAAGTGTAATTGTAAGAAGTCAAAGTACCTTTTAGTAAAAGGAAGTTACCTTCTTGGGTCATAAGATCTCATTAGAGGAGATCAAGATGGAAGAGGAGAAAATCAAGGCCATTATTGATTGGCCTACTCCAAAGGATACCACAAAAGTGTGGACATTTAATGGATTGGCAAGTTTTTACTATTTTGATTCATTTATTATTCTGCTCATGTGGCCGCACCATTTAATGATCTCTTGGAGAAGATCTCAAGCTTTTAGTGGATCACCAAGCACAAAGAAGCATCCCAAAAGGTGAAACATATGGTGTCTTCAAGACTCATTCCTCAACCATATGATCCTCAATTACCTTGTGTGCTTGATTTTGATGCTTCTAACTTTGCCATTGGAGTTGTATTGTAGTAGGAAATTTCAGATGGGTTACATCTTATTGCCTTTGTGTCTTGATGACTAAACATCACAAAAAGTAATTACTTTGTTTGAGATTAAGAACAACTAGCAATGGTTTATACCACCAAGGTATGAAGGCATTATCTCTTGGGGAAACAAATGATCAACAAATAGATCACAAACTCTTGTTGTAGATATTAAATTTGGAGCAAATGAAGAGTCCATATCATTGATGGGATGAACAACTACAACTGTTTGACCTTAAACTTTAGTACCTAATAGATTCTATGTCATACTTAATTGCTCTATCACAATGACCTCATTTGAAGTCTCTTCCTCTCATCACAATGACAATTAATCAAGTGTCAATCAACTAAAAGTGAAAATCAACTTTACAATAACTTTACAACAAGAACATTTATTTTGGTTGGTATAAGGTTGTCTTGTAGCACACAACAAGGAATACAACATCTTCTCCTTCAAGGAAATCCTTCTATTCTATGAGAACCGGATCTATGTCCTAGCCAAGGGTGATCTATGACTTTCGTGCCTTCAAGAAGCCCATGACTTACCAAGCATTAGTCACATACGTGGGTGTAGACAAGATATTGAGTACACTCCAATACCAATGGTGGTGGCCCTATATGGCACATGATATTCAACAGTTTGTCCAATCTTATGAGAGCTGCCAATGCAACAAGGCCAACAACTAAAAACCAAGTGGACTCCTTCAAGCACTTCTCACTCCATCCACTTGATGGGAACACTTGAGATTAAGTCTAAACAATATCTTTTGGCATCATGGGATGCCTCATGTACTCCTCTCCAATAGTGATCCTCGATTCATTGGAAAATTTTGGCAAGCACTCTTCTTGATACTCAACACCAAGCTTACTTTGTCCACAGCCTACCATCCTCAAAATGATAGACAAATAGCATGTGCATATTGCACTTTGGTGAATATGCTTCATGCCTTTGTCAATGTTCACCATATCAATTGGGATGAATGTCTTGCAATTACTAAGTTTGCCTACAATAACTCCAAATATGCAAGCACTAAATTCTTTCCCTTCTTCCTTAATTTTGGCCAAGACCCACTTGTTCTAAATTTCCTCCTTGCTTTTCCTCTATCTCATGTTACTTATACTTCTATCTTCTTGACCACAATATCCCAATCCCTATAACAAGCTAAATCTCATCTCCTTGTTGCTCAAAATTATCAAGACTATTACACAGACTAACATGGTAATAATCTTACCTTCAACTCAATGATAAGGTCATGTTATAAGCTATTAACCTACCCCTCCCACTTGATACCCAAGTTTGTAAAATTTCTCCTAATTGGATACACCCATTTGACATCACCCAAAGTATTTCTCGTTTTGCTTATTACCTTGTCTTGCCTATCATATGCAAATCCACCTTGGATTTCATATTTCCAAGTTGAAACCCTTTGTTTCTAATCCATCTTCCTTTTCCTCTTGTGTCCACCACCTCTTCTTCCCATCCTTATCAATATATGAAATATGAAATATAAAGTTGATCGTATCCTTGCACATTATCACATTCAATGTGGTTGCCAACAACATACAAAGTCCTTTGGAAAGGGTATCTCCTTCATGATGCCACTTGGGAGCCTCTTTCTTATCTCCAAAATGCACATATGCCTATCCAAGAGTTTGAAGCTTCCATGGTAAAAAGGAAATCTCCAACTAGCTATGGGAGAATATGTAACAATATTGAGTTTAATGATGAGTTAATTGAGACTAACAAAGTAGCTTATATAACAAATTAGCCAAGAATTATAAGAATATTCTAGAAACATCTTAGAAGCTACTTGATACTTCCAAATATTGCATAATGTGCATGCCAAGTGGTGACTTCTAGGAGGAAGCTTCTTGGCTAGCTTATCTTGCATGCTAAGTAGATAGCTTCTAGAGAGCAGCTTCTTGGGAAGCTTAGCTTGCATGCCAAGTAGGTGGCTTCTAGAAGGGAACTTATTGTAAAGCTTCTCTGTTAGCTTGGTTTTCACTCTAAGAAAGCGGTTTTTAGGAAGCTTCTCAAGAGCCTTGTATATTTCTATATAAATCCCAAAGCTCAAGCTCATGTTAGGCCTTTGGATTTTTCCTCATTCAAGTGTCCTAATGTGATCACTCACTCTAATCTTCTAATCTTCCCTTCTCCTTTTTCTCTCCTTGGTCTTTTAAGAAACCATGTTCTTCAATAAGCCATGTAGTTTAGATTGGAGAGCAAACATGTTCTTTGTGTATGGGAGGACGGTAGAGTAAAAGTAGTACTACTTCTATCTCCAAGACCATAGTTGGTTTGTCATGCTTATAAGGAGCTAGGATATTTTGGAGTAAAGCGTATATATAGCTTACTCTAGATTCATTATTGGTAGCATGATATGCAGACCAATGTATAGTAGTTTGTTATTAGATGTGTGGTTTATGACCAAAGAGAGCATCATTTAATGATCTTACGCTACAATTGTGCCCATTATCTATCATGAGTTTGGATTACCATTGGGGTTTGGACTTTTTTAGACCTTTGTTGTTGATTGTGAGACAACATCAATATATTTTGGTTTTGGTGGAGTACTTCTCCAAGTGGATTGAGTTGGAAGCACTTATTGACAAGTCCAATGAAGGGACGGCTTACTTGTTCTTGGATTGGGTTCTTGGTCATTTTGGTAGCAGTTGAGGTTTTGACTAAGCAAGGTACAAAGTTCTTAGGGGAGTTGTAGGTCTTGTGTGACAAGGCCTTGATTGATCATTGTGCTACCTCCCAAGATCACCTTGACGCAAATGGCTTAGCAGAGAGAGTCTTTTAGGTTGCAAAGAGAGGATTGCATAAGTATAGTTTTTGGAGAGGCCATCTAGGAGATTGAGATCTCCAATTACCTTGGTTGGCCATAGGCCATTGATTCAGTTAGCAAACCTCCTTAGCATCTTTCCCTCCTTACTTTCTACTCTATGGGTAGGAAGTAGATTTATTTATAGCCATTCATCAAGATGCTATTGTAGTTTTGGACTTGGATTATCCAACCATATAGATGAGTGCATGTTCTCAATGGGCATAGATCTTTTAGAGAGTGATGCCAATGGCCTTTAAGAACTTGGTGGTTGCTCAACTTATGGATAGATTATGCTATGATAATATTGAGGAAGAGGTTATAGATCCTAGATCCATCAATTTCATCTAGTGACTATGTATATCTATAACATACAACACCAATAACACTTGATGTTCTACAAGATGCACTATCTTGAGAGTGTGCAAGGTTTTGCCTTTTGGAGTCCTTGTATTGGAAGGGCATGATGGTGTTTATTGGAATGATTATATGCACAATTGTGCACCATGCCACCTCCCAAACATTGATGGAACTATGGACCCAAGCTTGGCATTTGTATGTGCAAGCTTGCGGTGTATATTATGTGACTGATCTAGTGGAGTTGCTACTATGTTGGTGTGTGATAGCTGTTTGAGAGGATGGCATATGGCATGTTTGACTCCTCCCCTCATGGTGATTCCTCAAGGATAATGGGTATGTCCTACATGTACTTGACCTATAACTAGTTCACTCTTTATGTGGTATAAATTGTGGATAAGCAACTAACCATGAGGCTCAATAGCACCCCAACCACCTTATCTTTGCCCACCATAGGGTATACCACATACTTGGAGTAGATAGCTATATGGAGTTAAGGAGATCTAACTGCCAGCTAGGGGGGCAATTATGGGACTTTAAAGTTCATGTATGACTTATGTGTGAGTGGTGCTTCTATAATGTATGATGTTGATAGTGATATATGTTATGTAGTGATGCATATACATAACAACTACATCACTCAATTCCAAAACACCAGAATGTAAATTCTAGATATACAAGAAGGTGAAGCTTTAAATCAATTTGTGAAGGGCTTGAATTTATGCACCAAATTAGAAGTGACCATGCAAGAGCTCAAACACTTGGAGGAAGCCATGCATTTGGCGGAGCACTTTGATTCCTTGGTTGTGACAACTTGGTCTTGACCCCGACCTTCATAAAACCTACCAACATACTATACATGGGTGGAGAAGCCACTACTAATGGAGATTGATATTGTCCAATGGAGACCACTTGGTACTGTAGATAAAAAATTGTAATTAAATAGGAATTTCTTCCATTATTGCTAAATTTGACATCAAATGCTAAATGTCCACTCAAGATTGGGTGACCTCAACAAATCACCTAAATGGAGTTTGTAGAGCATGATGATCAAGGAAACAAAGAATCCTAATAAGAAAGTTCAAGCCACCTACTAGGAAATTGATTAGCTCCAATCGGATTGAAGGCTAGACCTATGCAAGTTTGTTTCACTTGTAAGGCATGATATCCAATCATAGTTGTAGGATTTTGGTTGATACTAGAAGTTCAAAGAATTGCATGTCCATGCAATTAATGAAGGAATTAGGTATTATTACCAAGCCAATAATTGAAAGTACATTGAGGATAGCAGATGATAGAAAGAGTTCTACATACCATACCTTGCATCTTGTTACATTCAAGATTGAGAAGGAGTATTTAAAGTGTATGAGGTTTATAGTGCCATGTCTACATCATGATGTCATTCTAGATTTGTCTTGGCTTAAACATCATAATGTTTAATTTGATTGGACCAACAATAAAGTCAAGTACAACACCAAGGTAAGAATTACCAACTAGATTGTCTAGCACCTTTGAGTAAGACACCTAAGAATAGCTAGTCCCAAGATGGAAAGTTTGTCAATAAAGCAGCCATAGAGCAAGATTGGGAGGAATATATTTTTATTTTTGTGGTGTGGATTAAGCCAATTGTGCATGGAAAATCTGATGATGGCCTAAAGCCTCATCAAGCAATGGTTGATCAAATAGTTCAAGAGTTTGGAGATATGTTTCTAGATGATCTGCCAAAGGGGTTACTCTGTGATTGTGGTATGCCCTTCAAGATTGAGATATTGCCAAGAAGTACTCCAATGAGGAAACCAATCAATTGGCTCTCACCAAAGGAGTTAAAAGAGCTTGAAAGAACACTTATAGAGTTGTTGGAGAATGACTTTATACAACATAATACATCTCCTTAGGAAGTACTGGTACTATTTGCCCCAAAGAAGGATGAAGGACTTTGCTTTTGTATTGATAACCATGGCCTTAATTAACAAATAATGAAGAATGTATATCCCTTGCCTTGAATTGATGTCTTACTAGATCAATTGAGTGGAGCACAATATTTGCCCAAGATGGATCTCCAAAGTGATTATTGGTGGATTTCCATTGATAGAGAAGATGTGCAAATGAATACCTTTTGCACAAGGTATTCTTTTGCACAAGGTAATGGGTATTTTGAATGGAAAGTTCTTCCTTTTGGGCTCACTAATACTTTGGTAGTATTTATGGATTAGATGCATTGAGTGTTGGATGGGTGGATGGATACATGATGGTTTTCTTGGATGATATTTTAATCTACAACAAGATGGAAGCAAAGCACATGAATCACATGTGGGAGTCCCAAGATGATAACATCAATAGGAATTTTACTACAAGAAGTGTCCAAGTGTACCTTTTGGCAAAAGAAATTTACCTTCTTGGGTCATAAAGTCTCATTAGAGGAAATCAAGATGGAAGGGGAGAAAATCAAGGTCATAACTAATTGGCATACTCCAAATGATACAAAAGTGCATGCATTTAATGGATTGGCAAGTTTTTACCAATGGTTCATCCACTACTATGCTCATGTGGCCACACCATTGATCAATCTCTTGGGGAAGACCTCAAGCTTTTAGTGGACCACCAAACACAAAGAAACATTCCAAAAGCTAAAATATATGGTTTCTTCAAGACCTATTCTTCAACCATATGATCTTCAACTACCTTGTGTAGTTGATGCTTCTAATTTTGCCATTGAAGTTGTATTCAACAAGAATTTTCAGATGGGTTACACTCCATTATCTTTGTGTCTTGCCAATGAAACACCCCATAAAGGAATTGCTCTACTCAAGATCAAGAACAACTAGCAATGGTATATACCACCAAGTTATGGAGACATTATCTCTTGGGGAAACATGTGATCATGCAAATTGATCACAAAACCTTGTTGCAAACATTATGTTTGGAGCACATGAAGAGTTCACATTATTAATGGGAGGAACTGGTATAGTTTTTTGACATCAAACTTGAGTACAAACCCAATATCATCCTTGATGTCCTATCATGACAATCATGCGTATATACTTTGCTAAATAACATACATTGTTGTCAACATCATACATTATAGAAGTACAACTCACACATAAGTCATACATGAACTCAAAAGTGCCACAAAAATCAGTTCTTAATCAACTCGAATCAACTTAAATCAGTTTAGTTCTTGATCATTCACTCAACAATCTACAAAAAAATGGGCATTGATTATAGTCTGACCTACTCTAGCTAAGAGACTCCAAGTGATGCTTGCTGTCTTTTTGTCCACCATGGCCAAGAACTCAAAGGCTCAACATTTAGAGAAGTGATCTCTTTAGGCTTGCACTTTTAGGGTATACTTGTAATTTGGATCTAGATCTCCAATCCTAATAGTCCTACTAATAGCACACCTAACAGTGTGAATGGTGCAAGTGACGATATGCCCCACCATGTAGTCAATACTATGAACATGAAATTTGACCGTTAACAAGTAGTCTATGAGTAACCTACCAAAATACCTCTTATTGCCAACATTACTATTCCAACATCCAAGCAATCTAGGATGCAACACTACAAATGGTGTGATAGTTGTCAAGCGTATATACATTGCTATCAATATCATAAAAGCACAATTCACACATAAGTCATACATGAACTCTAAAGTGCCACAATTGCTCCCTAGTTGGCGGTTAGGTCCCTCTAACTCCAAATACCCATCTACTCCATGTATATGGTATTCCTTATGGTGGGCAAAGATCAAGAGGCCAAGTGCTATCAAGCCCTATTGTAAGTCTCTTGTCTGCAATCTTTACCATATAGAAGATGAATTAGCTATAGGTCAAGTACATATAGGACATAACCATTGTCTTGGAGAACCACCATGAAGGGAAGAATCAAACATGCCATATGCCATCCTCTTGAACAACTATCATACACTAACATAGTAGCAGCTCTACCAGAAGAGCCGCATAACATACACCTCAAGCTTGCATGTACAAGTGCTAAGCTTAGGTCCATAGTACCATCAATGCTTGGGAGGTGGCATGGCATACAATTGTGCACATGATCCTTCTTAACAACACAACCATATCCTTGTAACATGAGGACACTATACGAAAAAACCACATGCACTCTCAAGATAGTGCGGCTTGAAGTAATATCAAGTATCATTGATGTTTTCTATTGTAAATATACATATTCACCTAGATGAAATAAATAGATCAAAGGCCTCTAACCCTCTCCTTGAATGGTACCATAGAGCAAGGTATCCCTATGTTGAGCAATTGCTAAGTTTTCAAAGGCCATGGGCATCACTCTTCAAAAGATCTTTCCACATTGAGAACATGCACTTACCCATACATTTGGATCATCCAAGTCCACAACTATAGTAGTATCTCAATGGATGGCTGCAAGTAGATTTGGATCTTGTCCATAGAGTAGAAAGTAAGGAGAAAAGGAGGCTAAAGAGACTTGCTAGCTGAACCGATAGCCTATGGCTAACCAAGGTAACTAGAGATCCCAATCTCCTTAATGGCCTCTTTTCAAACCATACTTCTATAATCCTCTTTTCACTGTCTGAACCACTTGCTCTGCAAGCCATTTGCCTTAGGGTTATCTTGAGTGATCAATCAAAGCCTTGTCAAATAAGATCTAAAATGACTAAGAACCCAATCCAGGAACAAGTACGATGTCCCTTCATTGGACTTGTTAGGAAGTGCCATTATCTCAATCCACTTGGAGAAGTGTTTCACCATAACCAAAATGTACTGATGATGTCTCATAGTCAATGGTAAAGGTCTAGAAAAGTTCAAACTCCAATAGTAACCCAATCCCATGATAGGTGTAATTATGGTGTAAGAGCATTAAATGATGTTCTTACTTGGTCACAAACCACACATATGGCAACAAACAACTATACATTTGTCTACATACTGCCCCATGAATAATGACTCTAGAGTAAGCTATATGTACACTTTACTCCAAAATGTCCTAGCTTGTCATGAGTATGACGGCCAAACTCTGAGATGGAAGTGGTACTACTCACATTCTACCATCTTCCCATACAAGGAGAAGATGTCTGCCCTCCAATCCAAACCACTTGACTTGCTAAAGAAAATGATCTCCCTCCTTGGCACCAACTATGCCACCCACAACATTAGTGCAAAGATAATCCATCATTAAGATATCATGATGAATGTCTCACTAAATTGGACCAATATCTCTACTCTTTGGTTCCGTGACCTCACTAACTTCTCTTGTATGTGCTGAGAGAGATACAACCAAAGCCTTAGAATATATAGAGAGAAAGGTAGATGCATGCCTACTTGGCATCATCTCTTCATCTACCTCACCATACCAACATGCTATGGTTAGATCTCATTGGTTGGGACATGGGTTTCTACTCAATCTACACCATGGCTCACCATTCTAGGTCTGTGGATAACCATGAAATCATACTTTTATAAAATTAGAACCCATTGTGCACGCTTCCTTGAAATCTTGTTGGACCACGTCAACCACTTCAATGGCTGATGATCAGTGATGAGAGAAAAGGGGTTACCAAATAGGTAACATTGGAAATGTGCTACTACCTATACTGCTACCAAAAACACTCTCTCATATGAGCTATACTTTGAACTAAAATTTGCAAACAACATGGTAGGTCCCATCCAGGAATGAACTTGATGTGTACCTTCTACCACTTAGGTGCAAGAATCACCCATCAAAGGGACGTTCTCCAAAATAAAAGTTGGAGAAACAAATGGATGAACCTAGAGATGGTGTAGTATATGTAACATCTCCAAAAACACACCAAAACAAGGATCCTAAAGACTTGGACCTTGATGAGCACATGTATGTCCTTGACATGGCCATCTAGAAATCACCAAATGATTTGGACCATGTCTCTCTAGACCTTGCACTCCCAACAAGGAAATATCTACTAGTAGGGTCTTCAAGTAACCCTTAATAGTTGACATTGGTAATAACTCAGGATACCAATAGGCCAAATGTGTCACATGATGTAATACTCCAAGGGCAAGAGAAGAGAGAAAACACCAATTACACACTCAACAAAGGAGCCCCTTCTCTTTATTATATAGACAAAGAGGATCTCCTCCAAGGAAGCTCCACCATAGGATTAGGCACACAGATAGGTGACATGTCATCAAGCTCCACCTTTGGATTACTTACTTGGATGGGTGACATGTTGGTCTAGGTCCTATCTGGTTGGTCAAACAAGCTTTGACCAGATGGAATCTTTTAGGGGATCTTCCTATAGGAGTCTGAGAATCACATAAGGTACCATTAGAAAGCTCTCAACAAGACAAGCCAGGGGGAGGGAAGGCCAGCCTTTCCTTTGTGGGGAGGGGGGGATTTGCACATTTTCAAGGCCTAATCCATCCGTTTAGGCCTCCAAAATTGCCTTCAAAGATTTTAGGCATATTTTGATTCCTACTCTATTAGTAGGAGTCCTCTTTTGGTGATACCTCTTTTTGATCTATTTAATCCATCATGTGTAACATCCTTCTAGATGTTACCAAACCAATTCTCACCTTTAAATCATATGTCTAGCTATTGGTTCTAAGGTTCTCAAGTCTATTTCAATTTTTGCTCTAGTAGTAGAAGTACTCTTTTGGTGATACTTCTATCTGATCTATTTTGACCATGATGCATAACATCATTCTAGATGTTACCAAACCAAATTTCACATCTACATCATATTGCTAGCCCATGGTATTATAGACCTCCCTCCTTTTAAGATGCAACATCCTCGTTGTGCAACTGTTGCTCAAATGCTTTCACCAACACCAATGCATGTGTCAAATTGGCAGCATGCTCCCATGTTTCTTCATATAGAGGGTTGCCTTTCCACTATATGAGATAGTCCACCTACGGATGGCAAGTACCACACATGCGTTTTTGGAGAATACACTCCACTTCATATTCTTTTGTGCCATCAATGAGTGTTGGACACGGTCGAATGTCTTGTGTGGAATGACCGTGGCTTGATTAGGGAGCATATTGGCATAGTAGGGAAACATGGAACATTGGATGGATCTTCATGTGTGGTGGTAGCTCAAGGTGATAGGCCATAGCGCCGACGCAATGAAGAATCAAGAAAGGCCCAATAAAACGAGGTCTGAGCTTATGAGGTCCAACTAATGTGAGGTTGGTTATCGATAGCCACACTTGATCCCCAACATTGAATTCCACATGCCTATGGTGTGCATCAGCATACTTCTTTTGTCAATTTTGTGCAATCTGTAATCTGTGCTTGGCGCTCTCCACCCCGTGTTGGATTCTAGAAACAAATGTGTTGACTACATCGACCTTGGTAGCCATTGGACGGATCTTCATCAAGCTGGAAGGTGTGAAGGGATGCTCACCATACATGAGGAAGAATGGAGTGACCTGGGTGGATGCATTCACTGAATTGTTGTAAGAAAATTCCACCAACAGGAGAAGGGTGTCCCACCTCTCTTGCTCTTCTAAGGTGAAGCTGCATAATATGTCTTCAATCGTGCAATTAGCCCGCTATATTTGGCCATCTGTTTGTGGGTGATAAGTTGTGGACATGGCCAACTTGGTTTTGAAGAAATGAAAGAGTGTTTGCCAAAACAAACTGGTGAATTGAGTGCCTCTATTGGTGATAAGTACTCTAGATAGGCCATGGTGAGAGAAGACTGCATCTAAGTATAATTGAGCTAGTTGTGGAGCGGTCACATCCTTGGTGGTAGGGTGTACATGAATCATTTTTCTGAGCTGGTCTACAAAGACCACAATGGAGTCAAACCCTGAGGTGGTCTTGGGTAATTCATAGACGAGATCTATACTCAATTGTTCCCAATTTAAGGTAGGCATGGAGAGGGGTTGAAGAAGCCTTGTAGGAGCTTGATTAGAGGCTTTGTTTTGTTGACAAAGTAGGCAGTTGTGCACATATTCCATCACGTCATTGCTCATCTTGGGCCAATAGTAATGGCACTGGACTACATCCAAGGTCTTATCCACTCTGACATGACTTGCAATGGCCAAATCATGACATTTTGCTAGAATGGTGGTGCGTAATTCTGGGACATTTGGGATCCATAATCTGCCATCACAAAAGGTGAGTCCTTGGGTGCTGGTGACGCCTTTGGATGATTGCGCTTCTACAAACTACGGATCAATTTTTGTAGTAGCCAGAATCTCTGGCCAGAATTTAGGGTTAATCTTAACCTTTGCCACCAAGTTGTTTGCCATTGGTATGTGGGTGAATGCATTTGCAAGTTGCTTCTTACCTTTCACGTAGGTGATTGACATTGAAGTGTTGTTGCCACTATGCCCACCAAATCTAGTCACGAGATAGATCCTTTTGCGTCTGGAGGTAGACTAGAGGTTTGTGGTCTGTTTCTATTACAAATGCCTTCTTGCCCAAATAGTGCTTCCAATGCTTGGTTGTCTAAACAATGGCCAACTCTTCTCGTTCAGTGGTATGGTAGTTGCGCTTTGCTGGTAACAACTTTCAAGAGAAATATGCAATTGGATGCCATCCATCATGCCACTCTTGTTGTAGGACTGCTCCTATTATTACACTTGATGCATTTATAGCCAACTTGATTGGTCATTTTAGGTCATACCACTTCAAGATTGGTGCATGTAGCAAGGCGGCTTTCAATTCTTGAAAGACCAACTCTTGTGTGGTTCTCCATGTCCACTTCTTCTCCTTGCCAAGTAGTGCCTGTTAAAGGCTGTGCAACCTTGGAGAAGTCCTTGACAAATCTACAATAGAATCCCGTCAACCCTCACAAGCTCTTGAGTTGAGTTTGATCTTCTGGGGCATGCCATTTTTGAATGACCTATATTTTATCTATCAATACTTGAATGCACTTTGCACTTACTCTATGCCCCAAGTAGTCTACTTTAGACTTGCCAAACTTGCACTTTGAGATTTTGACGTACAATTGATTTTGTCTTACAATCTGGAGGACTTCTCGTAGATGTTGTTTGTGTTCTGTCATTGTGCTACTATAAACTAAGATATCATTAAAGAAGACGATAACAGACTTATCCAAGTATAAAAAAAATGTCATTCATTAGACTCATGAAAGTGGTAGGTGCATTGGTGAGACCAAAAGGCATCACAAGATACTCGAAGTGGCCATACCTGGTTCAAAAGGCAGTTTTGTACACATCCTCCTTTGCAATTTGGATTTGATTGTAACCGCTTTGCAAGTCCAATTTGATAAAGTGTCTTGCTCCATGGAGTTGATCAAACAGGTCATCCATGCAAGGTAAGGGGTATTTGTTCTTCACCATTTGCTGATTGAGACCTCAATAGTCAATGCACATGCACATTGTACCATCCTTGTTCACAAACAAGACAAGAGCCCCGTATGGTGATACGCTAGGTTGTATGAACCCCTTCTGCAACATCTCCTCAATTTGAGTCTTACACTCCTCCAACTCATGAGGTGATAGGCGATATGGGGCCTTACAAGGAGGTGTCTTCTCCAAGAGTGTCTCAATTTTATGATCTACTCTCCTTTTTGGTGGTAATCTTGAGGGTAGATCATCAGGAAAGACATCTTGAAATTCATCTACTACAACCTTCAATTTCTCAGGAACTTGTCCATTGAGTTGTGCACTCTGGACTTCTCTTGTTAGACCCATGAAACATCTATCGGTCTTATAGACAGTTGCCGTCCCTATGACATATAGAGGCAGATCCTGCTTGGGTGATTTTTCCTTAACCCCAATGATTGACCATTGGTGGGTTCTCACTACTTTCTTCCTCCAATCTACTATAGGGTTGTAATGCTCTATCCATGGCATGCCTAAGATTGCATCATAACGAGCTAATTGTATCACTTGCCACTCAATTGCTTCCTGATATTCTACTATAGAGAGTGTTACTTGTCTAGGTAATGATTCAATCCTCTCTGTTTGCCCGTTAGGCAACTCTACTTCTTCACTCCTATCCCTCTCTAAATCCATTCCCAATCTTATTGCAACAGAGCAAGATAAGAAATTCTTTGTTGCTCCCGGATCAATTAATACTCTCACTTGATTGCCTTCTAGGACTCCATTCACAACAATCAATTGTGAGGTTGCCTTTCGGGATCTTTGCACATTAGTCTTCTTCCTTCCCTTGCTTCTCTTCTTCCTTGTTGAACCAATAAGGCCGCAAGGTACATTTATTGGTGATCTTTGCTTTCCGAAGTGATTTCCACCTCCTCTTCTTCAATGTGCCTCTCTATGTTGTTCAAAGATTGCATGTACAAAGGCCAAGGACCTCTAGGGAAACGAGTGCAATAGTTGGTAGATATGTGCCCAATACGGCCATAATTGTAACAACGGCGTTGTTCTCCTTGATTTCCTTCTCCTTGAATTCCTCCTCCTTGTGGGACTCCATCTCTGTGTTCTTCTACCCGTCCATGCTCCCCTTGAAGCAGTCATGCTCCTCAATCTTGAAATCAAAGGTTGCCCAATTCCATTGGTATTGGTCCACCCATTTGTGGCATTTCTGCCCAATAATGTTGAGGTGGAACTACTCCTTCACCTCCACCCAATGCTCCTGCTATTCTTTGCGTACAAGCAATGGCTTCAAATACCGTGCGAGGATTTTGCACCATGACTTCTTGGCAAATCCGCTCCTTTAACCCTCATTTGAAAATATTGAGAGCCTTTGTTGGACTCATATCGGTTATGGCGACTTGTAGATCCAAAAATGCCTCCACCTACTCTTGTATGTTATTCTTCTGTCTCAATCTCCATAGTCTGGTTGGAGCCATCTGCACAAAATCCACCGATTGGAAATTCTTCAGCAATCCTTCTTGCATTGCTGTCCACGTGACCTCCCTTCTCTCTGCCAACATGGATAGTTCCCAAGCATCATACCATGTGAGGGCTTTATCAATCAAGTACCCACATGCAAACACGCTTGCAGCATGCTCCTTGATCTCTGTTGAGAACAATAAAAAGTATCAATTCATTCTCAAGGTCCAATTTCCACTACTCCCATCATACGCTGCCCCTTGTAAGGCTCAATGTTGCACATCTTCTTCATCCTGAGTAGCAATGTGGCTTCAGTTGATAGGGTTCATAGGCACAAGTGCCTCTCCAAGTACTTCCGTCGTAGGTACTAGGTTTTGAGATGGCTCTTCTTCTTGCATGGCTTGATCGTTCTTGAGGATTTGCACTTGACTTTGTAATGTCTCCATGGTCATCTTAATCTCTCAAAATTCATTCAACATCCCTTGCATTCTTTGCACTAGCTCTTGCAATTGCGGATCCATGATTCCTGCAACACTCAATTGCTAATGTCTACTTCAATACAGAGTCAATATGATCACTTTGGATGGCATATGACTATTGGACCTACCATTGGAACCTCAGAAGCTATCACTTGTTGATAATACCCCTTGCCAAAATTCCTAACCACAAAATCTCTAAACATCACTTTTGGTCTCACTACAAAACGGATTTCTACTTGAGTGTTGAAAAGGAGAGGATTTGGGACATTCACATCCATATTGTCATAATAGAATGTAGAGTGTCAAATCCTACTCTTTGTCATATATCACCATAGGTAGAATCATTGGGTTTGGTGAGTTCATCACCCTATCCATGAATTCTATGCCAAAGTGGTAAACTAGCGATACCCTGATTTGCTCACGATAGATGTACATAACCTTGATGTGAAATGGATTTGGGAATGGAAAGCTAGGTGTTGGAAATTTTCCTCCCGATGCATCCCTTCCGTCTGCTCTCTGAAGTCCTTCCTAAATCTAACAATTTCCCTATGTTCTCCACCTCAAATTACTTAGTTTTAGTAGTTCATGCTCTTCCAAGAGGGTGATCCACTCTCTTGGACTAAGACACTTGCTTTGATACCATTGTAATACTTTGAGGACAAGAGAAGAGAGAAAACACCAATTACACACTCAACATTTGGTGCCCCAAAGGAGCCCCTTTTCTTTATTATATAAACAAAGAGGATCTCCTCCAAGGAAGCTCCACCATAGGATTAGGCACATAGATAGGTGACATGTCATCAAACTCCACCCCTTGGATTACTTACTTGGATGGGTGACATGTTGGTCTAGGTCCTATCTGGTTGGTCAAACAAGCTTTGACCAGAGGGAATCTTTTAGGGAATCTTCCTATAGGAGTCTTAGAATCATGTAAGGTACCATTGGACAGCCCTCGACAAGACAAACCAATGGGGAAGGAAGGCCGACACTTCCTATGGTGGGGGTGGGAGTTTCCACATTATCGAGACCTAATTCATCCGTTTAGGCCTCCAAAATTGCCTTCAAAGATTTTAGGCATATTTCAATTCCTACTCTATTAGTAGAAGTCCCCTTTTGGTGATACCTCTTTCTGATCTGTTTAATCCATCATGTGTAACATCTTTCCAGATGTTATTAAACCAATTCTCACCTTTAAATCATATGTCTAGCTATTGGTTCTAAGGTTCTCAAGTCTATTTTGGTTTTTTCTCTATTAGTACAAGTACTCTTTTGGTGATACTTCTATCTGATCTATTTTGAGCATGATGTATAACATCATTCTAGATGTTACCAAACCATATTTCACATCTAGATCATATGGCTAGCTCATGGTATTACACATGATGTAGACTTGTCTAGTAGTCTCATCTCTTTCTACATACAAGTACCTTTGTACTTGTATACTTGCTTGTAATACTGCAGCTAGTCTAGTGCTTACCCCACCAAAAAACTCCAATAGACATACTCCCTCTATTGGATACTACCAAGCATTGAGTGTGGTATGCAAAGGTGACAACATTCTGAAGGCTCATTCTCTCATTGGTCTCCTGGTGGTACAAAGGGTTCACTCCAAGCTTATTGCACCAACTGATATGCATGTTGCTACAATGCCTCCTCTGATGGAACATCCAAGATGGATGGAATGATCCCACTCATACTCCAATTTGAGTGATCTCTAATATTCAAGTATCCTTTGTATGGGTATTCTCATCCAATAAGTCACCAAGCCAAGTAACAAAACCATTGAAAGCTGAAATGATGCCACCATAGTCCCAAACTGTAGTGAGCCAAGACTACCACTACTAAAGCATATTGGTTGATCACATACCCATCCCTCACCTAGCTACCAACCTGGTCTATTGGAGGCTATCTCCTCCCAATAATCAATACTGAAACCCATAGGGTATAATACTGCTCCACCAACTAGGACATCATGTGACTCAACTACTATTGTAATAGCTTGAGCTCTCACCACAAAGCTATCAATTGGATGACCAGTCTAAATTTGAACAAAAAGCTCTCCACATGTGATGTACTATGTAGAACCACCCCAAGAGATGTTTGGATCTAAAATGATCACCTCTCCAGATCATTCTTCTATAGCTCCAAACCAACAACTACAACCTTCCCCAACATAAAGGGTTGCACACCAAAAGTCTAGTGGTGTATAAAACTCCACTAAAGGTCTCACTAAATGGAAAATCCCCCTTTGGTTATCCAATAAGACAACTCCAAGTGTGAATTATGCTTGCTCAAAGGCAAGTCTAGTTGATAACTCCAATCTAATTGCTATTGCTTGCCAAAAAACATTGGTAACTGAGTGGATCCCATTCTCCTCAACCAACTTAGCTCCACTAATCAACCACCTCTATTTTAGAAGCAAGAACCATATCATCCTTACTCTCACAAAGTGTGGCAACCAACCAAAACACTAGAGTTGGGTCAACTCCCAATGTAAACATGTCACTAGTTAAGAATGAATGAAAATGCATAATCAATTGAGCTGCCCTTAACATCAAGCTAGACTCAATTTGTGTAGAAGCACATGGTTGACTAGTAGAGAGTCTATCATGCACCCCATCACCACCTACCACACTTGCACTAGGACATCTAGGAGCCATGGATGTCGTCTGTAGTACCTCAAAGAGTGTAAAAGTCCAAGGGGAATCTAACCTTTCTACTAGCCTCTCTTCTCTGTGGATCCAACTCCATTAATGCTACTCTAGGCTTGGGAGCATGTATTGCATTCCTAGTCACTACGATAGATGTATCTATTTGTGTTGCTCTACACATGAAGTCCAAGACTTCTCTATCACTAGCATAAGAGGTGGAAGCCTCAACACTCAAATTTGATCTCCTTTAAGTGATGGTTATGATAGCCAATCTCTACTTGAATTGCTCAATTTGAGTAGCCATGACTTTATTAGAAGTAAGGCAGATATTGCATCCCTATTAGGTATGGATCCTCTACCACCACCTCTACCACCTTGTCCTCCATGACCTAGAGCTCTTCTACCACCTATCATAACAACGCTTCCACTCTATAACTCTAAGTGAAGGTCGAAGAATTGGTCACTAGTGTGACCAAATCTGTGGCAATGGTCACATTGTCTTTGTGTTGTTGTGATACACCTGAGGTATCATGTCTATTGCCTTCAATACATTCTCTTTTATGGTGAGGCCCACCACAAGTCCAAAAAGCAACACCACCACTCACTAGCTGCCGCTAACCCAAAACTAAAGGTAAGGTCTAGCTACACTAAGCCTTCCACTTGCTCCATAGGGTATGGGTTGTCTACCTTGTCCTTAAAAGCCAATATGGCACGGTGCACTCTATTATAATCTAAAAGAAGTAACAGTTGTGGATGAGGTCTCCCTATCAAATCCATATGTCACCGCTCTCTCCTCCACCATATTGAACTCAACAAAACCAAAGACTACTCCCAAAGGAAGTGAAGTAGCCTATCATAACCTAACATCATGTACTCTACATTAAAGCTCCTTGTCTAGAATCCCATACCAAAATTGGACTGCTTGGGCCTTAGTAACTCCTTGAGTAAAACTAATAAGCCGTCTCATGTGAGTGTGTGGCTTAAGTAGGCTCTCTCTAGCTTTTTGTTGGAAATCCTACAAGCTTCTTAGCTTGTTAGTATGCACTCCTTGGTAGTTATGCCTCAAACATTGGAAGAACTCCACCATGGGGTTAAACCCAAATACTACACTACCTCATGTAGTGGTAACTCCACTAGTAGTAGCACCATCTCCAATAGATCCACCAATGCTACTAGAGCTAGAACTTGTGGGTATTGCCAATCTACCCTAAGAAATTGAGCTTGAAGTGATAGAGATGTAGTTCAAAGACCGATGTTCTCTCCATAGCTCAATATCCTCCAAGTAAGCTCTCATAAAGTCATGATAGTTGTTTATGGATAGACCCTCCGAGTGTTAAAACAACCTCTTCCATGCCTTGAAGGGTGTGAACAAAGTCCGGTTCCACATTTGCTATAGATCATACAAACTATCAAACTCCTAGAAGTCATCCAACTTAGTGGTTGGGATAACCTAGCAAGTATCACTTATGGAAATCAGCAAGTAATAGTTTGTTCTCACAAAGATACAATTCAAAAATGGTCAAATACAAAGTAAAATATCACAATTTTTTTTCTTACTTGCGTTTTTAATCTCTCAAGTAGAAACCACACCCAAAAGAGAGTAACAAGCACTAAATCATAGTCTTGTCACAATAATATGTCTACCATAATCACAATTCTTCAATCTCTTTCAATTCAATTTTGATTGTGATGATTTAATTATCTTGAAGAAAGCTACTTCACCATCAAACAACTTCACCTTGGAATTTTGTTCCACCCTTCCACTAAAGGCACAACTTCCTTTAACAAAGTTGCTTCACATCAATACACAATTGTACTCACAATTGCAGAATACTATCAACATTACAATTGTTCATGGATCTATCAAGATCAAACACACAAAATGAAATCAACATTGTTGTATCTAACCTCCAACAAGCTCACTAACATACATTTCAAAATTCTCCACACATTGGTAATGACACACATAGGATTGATACTTGAAATTAACTGAAACGACGAGCACTACATTATAGCACTTTGCTTTACTTTCAACTTTAGAATTTTAGTATTGAACAACAACACACTATGAATGACATGTTGAGCATTGTTAGTTATCTAACAACAGCTTTACCAAACTCCATATCCAAAATGACAAACTATCTCTTCATATCTACCACTTTAAATCTCAAAATTATAACTAATCCTATCCAATGTAAACCTCAACTTTGGCTTCTAAACCCAAGGTTCCTACAATCACTTCTCCTTCTTATACTATTACTACTTCCTCCACTGTTTCAATCACTTCTTAAGTCTGAACTGAAATTAGAATCATGGCTAATCTATCTACATTCTCACTCTCAAGTAACTCACACAAAGATACCTGCACTCCTACTTCTACAACTTTGTACTTAGCATTTATTTTCACCTCACTATGAAGTTTATTTAAGTATGATCTAACTAAATCTTATCTGGGACTCACGTTGTCTCCTATGTCCAACATCTTCTTATCTACACGATCTCTTAAGCAAATTACAAGATTGTTCAAGTTGACATCCTTCACCTTCCTCTCCCTAGTCTCTTGCACCAACAACTTCAATATTCATGTAGTCTTACCTGCTCCAACTTAACTTGGGTGTAAGTACTTAGCATCACCTTCAACTCCACAATGACAGCTTCTATTGACTCCGGCTCATTCCTCGAAAGTATCTTCCCCTTACTTCTCTCCGCTTCTAACTCATTTTGGTACATCTTCAACTCATCCTCAAATAATGCCTTCAGTGCTTCCTTTTCTTCCACATATTGGACTAGTTGAGATTCCACACTTCTGATCAGATCTTTCTACCTCTTAATATCTAACAAACAACTCTTGTTGCCAAACTTGGTCCTTCTCTGCTGCACACTTTCTTAGACTCTCAGACTCATGCTCCATCACTACAGCAATTGCCTTTGAGTGTATTATTTCTAACCTTGCATCAGCAAATTCACCCTTCATCTTCTTGAACAACATCTTCTACTCCTTCAACTCTTCACCATGCTTTAAGAAATCCTCTTGCAAATTATCAAAACTCTTCTTCCAAAGAACTGCCTCAATCCAAAGTTCTTTTGCTTCCTTCTCTCCTTGGGTTAACTTAATCCTCAAATCCAAGGTCTCTTCACTCAAGTAACTCACTACTTGCAACTCATTTTTTCACTTTAGGATGCTCTTTCTTCTTCTGCAGCTACACTAACATTGAAGGATAGATGATCTTTGATAGATATTCAACTCCAACATATCTTCCTTCATCATCTTTTCTGTGTTCATCTTGGGTCGGCACTTCTTCAGCTGTTGCTTTACCCTAAAGATGTGATCTTTGTACCTTCAAAGTTACTTTGTTTGAGCTTTCTCCTTCCTCTTTGGCTTTGCTTGGCCCTGCATCTACAACTTGCACACTTCTCTCTAATCTTGCTGCCCTTGGGAATGCCAAGGCAATATCTCTTGCTTGTCCATCTTTTAACTCTATTGTAGATAACTCCAAAAAAGGCTCAACTCTTCCTTCCATGCAATCAATTGCCTTGTGGAGCTCCTATTGTTCTTCTTTAGCCTCTTTGTCTCCTTCACTCTTGCTATTGGACTGCCCACTCTACAAAGTAAGCTCTTCTTCTTCTCTTGAGTCCTCACACTTTGACTCCACTTCTCCTTTTGATTCTTCTTCCAAAGATGGGTCCTTCACTACCACCATCTGTGGCTTTGGATTAGTCTTCTTGGCTTGTGGCTATACGAACAATGTTCTTCCTTTGGGTCTACTTCTCTTTCTTGGCATGGGAATGTCCACCAACACTATCTTCTCCTTCTCACTCTTGAGGTAGTGGTCATTGCCTTCACGGAGTTGCTTGATGTAGTATTGCTTGTCTCCATCTGTGATTCTTCATAAATTAGGATGAAAGTGAGACACCATCCTTCCTCTCTCCTTTGAGCTAAGGAAGTTTAATCCAAAGTTAAAATAAGTTGTAAAGGGTACAAAGTAATGAGATGATAGGTCCATTCTTCAACTATTAATCATATGACCTACTTGTTGGTGTAAACACTTTGCTCAATTCATCGCCTCCCTTACAAACATCTGGGATGAGAACACCGCTTGCTGCATCATTACATAGGTGGTTCACTTTAGCTTAAACATGGCCATCATCATGCTAACTATCTCCCTTTGTATCATGTCTTTATAGCTATCCACTTTCTATATGTTCTTGGTGCAAGATGCATTGAAATAATTTCTTACAACGTTGGTTTCTTTTGAAGAATCACATTTTTGATAGAAGGTGATTCCTCCTACTTCCCTTGCTTCTCTTCCCAAGACTAATCTCCAATCCAACTCAGTCCATCAAGCCAGATTTCCTCTCTCCCCTCCGTCTTGGGACCATCTTTGCAATTGCTTGCAGTAAATTTTACCATGAACCTTGGAAAGCTCAAGTTCCAATTCTATGCCAAAAACGTTATGCAAAGTCTGCTCAAGACTTTGATCCTTGCCACTACATCTAATTGACAAATTGAAAGACCTCTCATCACATTATGCTTATTTCCATTTAGTGGCATGGTGTGCTTCCTTACTCTTGGTCTCTGAAAGGTCAAACCTTCTCCAAAATCCTATCTCCTAACTCCTTTGAGACAACTATTGAGAGGCATAGGATATCATTGTGACATTTCAAAACTTCTTGGATGAAGTCTCAACCTTATACTGTTTTTCTGATTGATCATTCTTCAATTGACATGCAAATTTTGCATGTTTGCTTTTTATCACTCTCAATGTCATCTTATCCCAATAAGGTCAATTTGTTTACCCTTACTTTCTTGATTGGCTAGACTCAAGGAAAAGTTATTACATGTTTCTTTACTCACATGGTGCATCTTGATGCAAAGTCTCCTTACTTTGGTTCCATACTTCCTTAAGTCATACCTAAGGCCTTCAAACTCTTACCCGAGATCGACTATGGGTATATGCCAAACACACAATTCTTCCCTTTTCTTCCTCATTTGGCCTTCCTTCAGCCTTAACAATGCACTTCTTCTTTAAAACTTGTTAAAAACAATAAATGTAGGTACCACATACCCTCTCCCTCAAATATGAGTGTCCCCATGAACATTGGCATTGGCTTCTTTATACAATTTTGAGTCCACGGTCCAATATTTTCTAACTCTCCACCCGTTCACTTGAGTGGAAAATGGATTGCACTCCAAGTCCGCAAGTTGAATAGAGCCATTGAAAGAGATATGCATTGCACAATATTTCTTCATCCACCTTAAGTGCAGCTTGCCTAGAAAAAATATTTAGCAATTGTCATATAATAGGACCAAGTCTTCTTCTCTAATAGTGATAGGCTTTATTCACTTATCATGCCTGACTTTCCACTGATCTTGTATTTCCTTCATGGTTTTCATTGCATCATCTTGTTTCTCTTCTAGCCATATCAATTGATGGATCCAAAGATCTTGACTTTCTTCCTCTAATAATCATTCCTTACAAAGGATCCAATATGATGGTACTTCAAATTCAATTGGTAGTATTTGATGCAATCCATATCTCAAGAAATATACAGTTTGTTTGGTTGTAATTTTTTTAGTTGTTCTATATGCACACAAAGCTGCAAGTAACTTTGTATCCCAATCACAGGCATAGTTGACAGTCATCTTATTCACAATTTTACACAACCATCCATTTGCCTTTTTTGTTAATCTATTGGCCTTTGGATTGTAAGGAGTTATCTTTTGATGTTTAATCTGGAAGTACTTGGTTAATGCTTCCAACATGGAGTTCAAAAAATGAGTCCCTCAATCACTGATCAATTCTAGAGGACATCCGTAATGTGAAATGATTTTTTGGAAAAAAAATTCTGCAGCTGTTTCTTCATCATCTCTTCAAGTTGCCTCACCTTCAACCATCTTCATAGCATAATTAGTGCAAACCAAGATGTATCTCTTCCTTGTGAATTGGATTACCGGTTGAAGTGGACCCACAAAATCACTTCCCCATTTCTCAAATGGGGCCAATGACAAAATTGGTCTCAAAGGCCACTAGGAAGTAGCCATCGGCTTTCTTGTTCTTTGATGGGCATCACAACTTTAGATATGGGCATGAGTATCCTTGTACATCATAGGCCACGACTACCCCAATGAAAGAATTTTCTTTATGATAATCTTTAGGGCATAGTGTCCTCTTGATGCTTCCATGTGTAAGGACTCAATTACTCCTCCAACTTTGTATGCCTCTAAGCATCTTTGAAGTTCTTCATCTTTGCCCATTTTAAATAAATGTTATGTTTTAGCTAGTATGGTCCCATTTTCTTGAGGAAGACTGCCCTTTGCTCTAGATACAATCCCTCAAGACACTAACAAGTATGCAAATAGTGATATTTTGCCGCATACCTTGAACTTTGCATCACCATCAAATGATATAACTCTCCATCAGAAAATTGATCATTGACTTCCAAGTCTTGGTCTTGAGTTTCTTACTTAGATAGGAAGTTTGCATTCAAATGCAAAGCTCCTTTCCTTACTTGTACAAAGTATGTGAATTCTTGTAACAACAAGATCCATCTTGCAATTTGCCCAAAAATTTCAGCCTTCTTTACCAAATGTTGCAAAGCATAATTGTCCACATAGAAGACAAACTCATATCCCAAAAAATAGTGGCAAAACTTCTTGCAAGCATACACCATTTTGAGTGCTTCTCTCTCAATCATCAAATAATTATTTTTGTGACTAAAAGCTGTTGGTTGGCATAATAAATTGGATAGTCTTTTTTCTTGTTGCCCTTCTAATTCAAGACGACTCCAATTGCCATGGACAAAGTATCCACATATGCATGAAAAAAGACATCCCAATTTGGGGCTCTCATAACAAGTGCTTCAACCACTTTCTTCTTCAACACTTGGAAAAGCTTTTTCTTTGTTTGCTTCCCACATATAGTCTTTAAAATTCTTTAGAAGCTTTGTTAGTGGTGTAGCAAGCACCACATAATTTGATACAAAGCATCTGTAGTATCCAACATGTCCCAAGAAGGCCCTTAGCTCCAAATGTTTTTAAGGGATTCCAAGGTTGAGATAACTTTCACCTTCTTGACATTGACTTCAATACCTTGGCTTCAATACCTTGGCTTGAGACCTAATGCCCTAGCAAAATCCCTTCTTTCATTGCAAAGAAGCATTTCTCCAAGTGTAATGGCTAGCCGGCAAAATGACACCTTTCAAAATTTTGGTCAAGGTAATCCAAATGTACCTCTCTCTGCCCAAACAAACAAAATTCATCAATGAAGACTTCCAAAAATTTTCATAGAAAATCTTTAAAAATTGCATTCATTAGCTATTGGAAAGTAGTTGGAGCATTACACGACCCAAAGGGCATTTGATTGTAAGCAAAAGTGCACCAATCAGTAGTGAATGTGGTTTTATCCTTGTCATCTTCTCAGATGGATACTTGATTGTAACTTGAAAATCAATCAAGAAAATTTTAGCAAGGATGACCAACTACTTGGTCCAAAATAGTATCGGTAAATGGCAATAAATGGTGAAATTTCCTTATGATTCTATTCAATTTTTGGAAATCTTGGCACACTCAAATCTTCCCATCTTCTTCTTTAGAACAATGATATTGGAAGAAACCCATTCACTACTCAAGAGTGGAAAAATTATCCCGGCCCCCAAGTACTTGTTGGTCTCATCTTTTACCAGGAGCAAATTCTTTGGGTTTTGGCAATATTGTCTCTGCCAAACCGGAACTGCACCTTCAAGAAGATCAATCCAATGTTCTCCAAATTGTTTGGGAATTCTCGGCATTTGATCAATAGACCAAGCAAATACATCTTCATACTCAATGAACAAGGCAGTGTATCCTGGCAACTTGTCTAAAGTAATTATCTTCAAAATTTTGTCTTCAAACAAGACAATATCTTGACAATCATTGAGGTTGATTACTCCTTCAACATGACTGACTTGGCTCAACCCGAGTTGTATGGAGTTCAAACTCCCTTCCTTCAAATCATTTTCACTTGAGGTGATGTCATAGGGATCTTCATCTTTGACTTTTACCGCATAGCATTCTAAGTAATTGACTTGGACTTCATCCAAGTCTTCAAAAGACAAAGATGATGAATCCTTGGATTCATCTTTGTCTTTTGACAAAGTCATTTCCCCAAGGTGGTGAACCTTTGTCCAACTCATAGTCACTAGCTTTTGGTCTTCAAAAAAGATGTCCTTAAACCTCAACTTCTATTGGTGCTAATCCACAACAACTTGAGCATTGTACAACCAAGGCCTCATGATCAATAATGGATAGCTAGTCTTGGTCACTAGTCTCAACATGATATAACTCAACTTGAAGGGCATTCCTCCAATGATCATGATTATGTTTGACAACATGCCCAAAGATCATCTCCTGGTTTGATCTGCAAATTTCATAATTTGGGGTGTTGGTTTGAATGTATGGTACCCCAATCAGTGTTTGGTATCCTCTATCATGACATTCATGCCAAAACCCAAATTAATAGGTACCAATGTTATCATGCACCCCGCAATCTCCACATCTACTTCAAGAGATCCCAAATCTTTGTGCTGGATATGATAGATAGCAAGCAATTCCTTCTTGGTCATGGCTCCTACTTTCTTGAGGGTAGAACTAAGCTATTTCTTGTACGGCTTGTTGTCTTCCCACAATTTTTTGAATGTTACATTGACCTGCATGGATGCCAAATCTGCCACAATATTGTATTATGGTACTCTTGTAATACTCAAAGGACAAGACAACTCTACAAGAGAGAAAACACAAGTTTCACACTCAATACTCCAATGCTCCCAAAGGAGCACCTGCTCTTTATTATATAGCAAAGACGACCCCCTCTAAAGAAGTTCCACCCTTGGATCAGATACATAGATTGGTGACATCTTAGCAAGCTCCACCCTTAGATTACTTCCCTGGATGGGTGACATGTCAATCTTTGTCTTATCTAGTTGGTCAAATAGGTTTGACCAAAGGGAATCTTTAGGGAATTTTCTTGTAAGAAGCTTAGAATCATGTGGATGAGGTACCGTTGGAAAGCTCTCAATGAGACAAATCATGGAGGGGAGAAGGCAAGCTTTTTTCTTTCAAGTGTGGAATCTTTCCATTTCAAGTCCTAATTCATCCGTTTAGGACCTTTGAAATTAGCTCTAAAGTTTTTAGGCTATTTTTTTACTTTTTCCCTATTAGTAGAAGTACTCCTTTGGTGATACCTCTATCTGGTCTAGTTAGCCAATCATACACAACATCCTACTAAATGTTACCAAGCCAATTTTCACCTCTAGATAATATGTCTAGCTATTTGTATTACAAACCTCCCCACTTTTAAGACACAACATCCCCGTTATGAAGTTGTTGCTCAAAAGATTGCACTAACACCGCTACATTGGTCAAGTTGGCTGTTGGCTCCCGTGTTGCCTCATATAGTGAGTACCCTTTCCAAAGTACAAGATATTCCATACGTGGATGGCGAGTGCCACGGATGTGTTTCTGGAGAATGCGTTCTACTTCATATTCTTCCGTGTCATCAATGAGGTTTGGGCAAAGTGGACTTTCTTGGATGGAAGAGTAGTGGAGTGGTCAAGGTGCATATTTATGTAGTAAGGAAACACAAAATACTAGATGGATCTTTATGTGTCGTGATAACCTGAGGTAATAAGCCACTACACCAATTCAAGAATGGACAAAGGTCCAATAAAATGAGGTTTGATCTTATGAGGGCTAACTAACTTGAGGTTGGTGGTTGATAGCCAAACTTGATCTCCAAGATTGAACTCCATGTGTTGGCGGTGTGCATCTACATACTACTTTTGTTGATTTTGGGCGATTTGCAACCTATGCTTGGCATTCTCCTCACCATGTTGAGAGCGTCAACCTTAGTAGCCACCGGATGGACCTTCATCAAGCTTGAAGGTGTGAAAAGATGCTCCTCATACATGAGGAAGAATGGTGTAACTTGTGTAGAGGCATTCATGGAATTGTTGTAAGAAAATTCCACCAATGGAAGTAAGGTGTCCTACCTCTCTTGCTCATCCAAAGTAAAGCCCCAAAGCATGTCCTCAATAGTGCAATTTGTCCATTGGTATGTGGGTGGTAAGCTATGGACATAACCAATTTGGTTTTGAAGAACCCAAAGAGTGTTCTCCAAAACAAACTAGTGAATTGAGTGCTTCTATCTATGATGAGTACTTGAGACATGCCATGATGGAAGAAGACTGCATCTAAGTGCAATTGAGCTAGTTGCAGTGCAATCACATCCTTGGTAGTAGGACACATATGAATCATTTTTCCGAGTTGGTCAACAAAGACTATGAAGAAGTAAAACCCAAAGGTGGTATTGGTCAATTCACAAACTAGATCTATGCTTACTTGTTCCCAACATTGTGTATGAGTGAGAAGAGGTTGGAGGAGTCCTATGGTTAGACTCCTCCAACCAGTCTAATGATTAGAAGCCTTATTTTGTTGAAAAATTAGGCAGCTCCAAACATATTCTATCATATTGTTGCTCATCTTGGGCCAATAATAGTGGTGTTTGATTGCATCCAAGGTCTTGTCCACTCCAACGTGACCTCCAATGGCAAAATCATGACATTTTGCTAGGATGGTGTTTCTTAGATCCATGGCATTTGAGATCCATAACTTGCCATCATGGAAGGTGAGTCCTTGGGTGCTAGTGATGCTTTTGGATGATTGAGCACCTACAATCTGTGAATCAATTTTTGCAATAGCAATCAATCCTTGGCCAAAAGTCAAGGTTCATCTTGTCTCTACAACCAAATTGTTTATAAATTGCATCCGAGTGAATGCATCTGCAAGTTGCTTCTTGCCTCCATATATCTGATTGTTATGTTAAATTGTTGTCTCCACTTTAACACCCATTTGTGCATGTGTGTGGTATTGTGATATTTAGCTTGGTATTACAAGTACTTAAGAGATATTATTTATATAGAGATAAAGGATGGTTCTATATTAGGCATGGTTAGCTAAAGTTAGTCATAGCTAAGATAGAGGGGACCTCACTTTAGAGGAAGTAGAAAAGATGAGCACCTCTATTTTGGATTTTAGTGTGTTGACTTGGTATTATTCCTAGGTGTTTGGCCTTGAGGAAAGAGTTGAGACTCTTGGGTCCGCAAGCCTTTTTGTTTTGGATTCTTCTTTAGTCCAAGGATAGCCCATGTGAAGGAATCCTTGACTTAGTGGTTGGGTCAAGATAAGACCACATGCTTAGGGGAATATGCCCATGTGAATGGATATTCCTTTCTACTTTTTGACTTTAATTGACTTTTTGTCTAGTAAATTGTGTTACTACGGTAATTAGTAACTTTGGTACATAGCTATTTCACAAGTATATAAACAAGGGGTGAAGAGGTACTCATCATCCTTTCATTTGCAACTATCTCTCTCTCATTGAGTTCTCTAGTGAGCAATGTCTTGAGTCTTGGAGTGTTAGCCTTGGAGGAGTATGATGGAGTTGGGGTTCCTTGCCTTCTTAGTCCATAGTGCGCTACCATAATAGCCATCAAAGGTTCATCCTGAGTGAGAGATAGGCCGGCTCACAGCCCGCCAAATTTGTTGACAAGAAAGACCTTTCTACATCTCAAGGTAGACTAGAGGTTTGTGGTCTATCTCTACCACAAATGCCTTCTCATCCAAATAGTGTGTCCAATGCTTGGTTGTAAGGACAATGGCTAGCTCTTCTTGTTTGGTGGTGTGATAGTTGCATCCTTCCGATAACAACTTATGAGAAAAACATGCAATTGGATACCATCCATTCGGCCACTCTTGTTGTAGGACTACTCATATTGCTACACCTAATGCATCCGTAGCCATCTTGATTGAACATTTTGGGTCATACCATTTCAACATTGGTGCATGTAGTAATGCATATTTCAACTCCCAAAAGGCCAATTCTTATGCGGTTCTTTATACCACTTCTTCCTCTTGCTCAATAGTGATGTTAGAGTTTGTGCAATCTTGGAGAAGTCCTTGACAAATTGACAAGAAAACCCCATCAATCCTAAGAAATTCTTGAGTTAAGTCTAATCTTCTAGAGCACGCTATTTTTGAGTGACCTCTATTTTTTCTGTTAGCACTTGGATGCCTTCTATACTTAATATATGCCCTACATAGTCTACTTCAGATTTGCTAAACTTGCACTTTGAGACTTTAGCATACAGTTGATACTATTGTAGAATCTGGAGGCCTTCTTCTAAATGTTGCTTGTGCTTTGTCATCATTCTATTGTAGACTAAAATATCATCAAGGAAGATGATAATAGATTTATCCAAGTACAGACAAAATATATCATTCATCGAACTCATGAAAGTGGTTGGAGTGTTGGTGAGGCTAAATGGCATCACCAAGTACTCAAAGTGACCATACTTTGTCTAAAAGGCTGTTTTATGCATGTCTTCTTTCACAATCCTAATTTGGTATAACTGCTCCGTAGATCAAGTTTGGTGAAACGCCTTGCCCCATTGAGTTGATCAAACAAGTCATTTATGCAAGGTTGTGGATATTTTTTCTTCACCGTTTGTTGATTCAGTCTTTGATAGTCAATGCACATGCGCATTGTTTTGTCCTTCTTCTTCACAAACAATACAAGAGCTCCATATGGTGATACATTGGGTTGGATAAACCTCTTTTGCAACATATCCTTGATTTGAGCCTTACACTCATACAACTCATGAAGTGATAGTTGATATGGGTCCTTACAAGGAGGTGTCCTCCTAGGAAGTGTCTCAATTTTATGATCTACTCTCCTTTTTGGTAGTAAACCTATGGGTGATTCATCCAGAAAGACATCTTGGAACTCATTGAACACATCTTTTCATTTCTCAAGAATTTGTCCACTATGTTGGCTATGGACTTCTCTTATTAAGCCCATGAAACATCTATATGTCTTACCAATAAATGTGGTCTCTATGACATACAAAGGCCACTCTTGCGTTTGTGATCTTCCTTTAACCTCAAAGATCTTCCATTGACTAGTTTTCACTACTTTCTTTTTCCAATCCATCATGGGGTTGTAGTGCTTCATCCATGGCATACCTAAGATTGCATCATAACAAGCTAATTATATCACTCACCACTCAATTGCTTCTTGATATTCTCCTATAGAGAGTATTTCTTTTCTAGGTAATGACTCAATCCTCTTTGTTTGACCATTAGGTAACTCTTCTTTGTCATTCTCATCCTTCTCTAGTTCTATCTCCAAACTTATTGCAACAAAGCAAGAACAAAGCAACAAATTCTTTGTTGCTCTAGGGTCTATCAACACTATCACCGGATTGCCTTCTAGCACTCCATTAATAGCAATTTATCATGTGTTTATCTTCCTCCATATTTGCACACTCATCCTCATCCTCCCCTAATTCTACTTTTCTTTATTGAGCTAATAAAGCCATGAGTTACATTTACTAGCAATCTTTGCTTTCTGATCTGGTTTCTGTATCCTCTTCTTCAATTCATCTCTCCATGTGGTTCAAAGGTCACTTGTATGGAGGCTAAGGGCTTCCAAGATGATGAGCACAACAATTGACGGCTATGTGCCCCATTCGGCCATAATTGTAACATTATCATTGGTCTACTTGAGCTCCTTCTCCTCATGTGACTCCTTCTCTCCTTTCTTTGATCCATCTTTTTTCTCCTTGGAGGGGTCTTGCTCCCTGGCCTTGGAATCTAGTGTTGCACAATTCAATAGGAATTGGTTCACCAAAATAGTGTGTCTTAGCTTGATAGTTTTTCATCAATGTTATTGCTTGACCCACTCCAAGTGCCCCTACTAATTTTTTGAACACAAGCAATGGCTTCAAAAACAATACAAGGATTTTGCACCATTACCTCTTGGTGAATCTACTCTTTTAATCCTCTTTTGAAATTGTCAAGAGATTTGACTGGACTCATATTGGTTATCACAACCTGTAGCAAGAAATGCATCCATTTACTCTTGTATGCTATTGTTCTACTTCAATCTCCAAAGTCTAGTTTAGGCCATTTTCACAAAATCCACTAATTGGAAATTTTTGAGCAACACTTCTTGCATGGTTGTCTAAGAGACCTCTCTTCCTTCTACTTACATGATTGTTCCTAAACACCATACCATGTGAGGACTTTATTGGTCAAGTACCCACATGTAAACACACCAGTAGAATGATCAGTGATCTCCATTATGAACAATCAAAGGTATTGATTCATTCTTGAAATCCAATTTTCCATTGCTTGCATGGAACATTGTCCCTTATAAGGCTCAACATTTCACATCTTGTTCATTCATAGTAACAATGTGGCTTGGTTGTTGATTGGAATTGATGTTATCGGCATGAGTAAATCTCTAAGTACTTTGATTGTTGGTGTTGGTTGTTGAAAAAACTCCCCTTCTTGCCTTACTTGATCATTCTTGACAATATGTATTTGATTTTGCAATTCCTTCATGGTCATCTTGATTTCCCAAAACTTGTTTAACATCCACATTCCTTGCAACTATAGATCCATGATTCATACACATGACCAATGTTCAATTGCTACTTTCTACTTCAATAGAGGGTTAGAATGATCACTCAAGAAGGAGCACAAACTATTGGGACTACTATTGTGACCTCAGAGGCTATCACTCATTGATAATATCCCTCACCAAAATTGCAAACTACAAAATCCCTAAACATCACTTTTGGTCTAACCTATAATGGATTTCTATTTATTGTTGAAAAGGTGAGGATTTGGTACATTCAAATCCATAACATCATAATAGAACGTAAATTTTCAAACCTACTCTTTGTTGTATACCACCACAAGTAGAATCACCAGGTTTGGTGAATTCATCACTCTATCCATGAATTGTACTCCAAAGTTATAAACAAGAGATACTCTCATTTTCTCACACAAGATGCATCTAATCTTGATGTAGAATAGATTCAAGAATAGGAAGCTAGGTGTATGAAATTTTCCTCAATGCGCCTCCATTGCATCTACTCTTTAAAACACCTCCCAAGTCGAGCAATTGCATTTTGTTTTCTCCCTTCAATTACTCAATTTCAGTAGCTTGTGTTCTTCCAAGAGGGGTGATCCACTCTCTTAGATTAAAACACCTACTCTGCTACCATTGTAATACTCCAAGGACACAAGAACTCTACAAGAAACAAAACACAAGTTTCATATTCAGTATTTGATGCCCCTAAAGGAGCACCTGCTCTTTATTATATAGCAAAGAGACCCCCTCCAAAGAAGCTTCACCCTTGGATCAGATACATGGATTGGTGACATGTTTGCAAGCTCCACCCTTAGATTTGTTTCTTGGATGGATGACATGTCAGTCCTTGTCCTATCTAGTTGGTCACATAGGTTTGACCAATCTTTAGGGAATCTTCTTGTAGAAAGCTCAAAATCACATGGATGAGGTACCGTTGGAAAGCTCTTGATGAGATGAATCATAGGCAAAGAAGGCAAGCTTTTCTTCATAAAGAAGGTGAAATTTTTCCATTTTGGAGGCCTGATTCATTTGTTTAGGTCTTTGAAATTGGCTCTAAAGTTTTTAGGCTATTTTTGACTTCTTCCCCTATGGTAGAACTACTCTTTTAATGACACCTCTATCTAATCTAATTAGCCTATCATAAAAAACATCTTCTTAGATGTTACCAATCCAATTTTCACCTTTAGATAATTTTTCTAACTATTAGTATTACAATTCTCCCTAGTTTCACCTTCTTCACCTTTGACTTTGGGTTAGAAGTCTCTTCACGTTCCAACCTAACTTTAAGTTGCTTTAGAATGGTAATGAGAGTACTGGTGGTCTTGACTTGAGGTTATTTGGTTATCTACCTTGGCTTGGACCAAATCTTTGACTTTAGATTGGATATCAACTGGAAAAATTGGAGGCTTCATCTTTGTGTCCTCCTCCAAACTCATGTCCTGAGTTCTTTGTATTGCTTCTTGAATTTCCTTGTGTAAGGCTGTAGCTTTAACGTTTGCCAAAATTTTCTCCTCCTTGATATATAAGATTGCTTTTGGATGTAAGCGCTTTGCCTTTCTTGAAGATGAAGATGTAGTACTCACTTCTTTGGGGTCACGCTTCTTCTTCCACTAAGCGTGTTTCAATTTGTAATACTTCAAGATCTGGCCATCCCCTTTTGAAGCTGGACTTGCATCTTAAGGTCTCTCTTCCTCAAGAGTTATACAATTTATAGTGGCATCTTCTTTTGACTAAAAGTGCTGCTTGCCTAGCAAAAGTATGTATTATAACACCCATTTGTTCATGTATGTGCTATTGTGATATTTAGTTTGGTGTTGTAAGTATTTGAGAGATATTATTTATAAAGATAAATAATGGTTCTATGTTATTCATGATTAGCTAAAGTTAGTGATAACTAAGATAGAGGGGACCTTATTTTAGAGGAAGTGGAAAAGATGAGCACCACTATTTTAGATTCTAGTGTGTTGACTTGGTATTATTCCTAGGTGTTAGGCTTTGAGAAAAAGAGTTGAGAACTCTTGGACCCACAAGCCTTTTTGTTTTGGGTTCTTCTATAGTCCAAGGATAGCCCATGTGAAGGAATCCTTGACTTAATGGTTGGGTCAAGATAAGACCACATGGTTAGGAGAATATTCCCATGAGTATGGATATTTCTTTAGTTTTTTAACTTTGTTTGACTTTGAGCCTAGTAACTTGAATTACTCTGGTAATTAGTAACTTTGGTGTGTAACTATTTCACAAGTATATAAACTAGGGGTGAGGAGGTACTCATTATCTTTTCATTTGCAACTGTGTCTCTCTCATTGAGTTCTCTAGTGAGCAATGGTTTGAGTCTTGGACTATTAGCCTTAGAAGAGTATGATGGAGTTGGAGTTCTTTGCCTTTTTAGTCCATGGTGTGCTACTATAATAGCCATTAGAGGTTCACCCTGAGTGAGAGATGGGCAAGCTCACAGTACATAATTTACCAATGGCTTTGGGATAGGTGGTTGAGGGCACTAACTTCCAACGTAGCCTTACCCTTTACAATTTTCACATAGTGGAACATACTCAATTTGATGTCTTGGCTCGGGACAATTTAGAGAGCAATGGCCTATAGAGCCACAATTGTAACATGCCTCTAGTGCAAAATTTTGAAGCCTATTTTGGCTACTCATTGATGGTCTTTGTGGAGGAGCACTTTTGTTATACTTCTAAGGTCCATACCTCAAACCTTGGTATGATGTACTCACCTACGGTTGTACTTCTTGGGTTTGGTACATTGCCTCATCTTCCTTGTTTTGGTCCTATCCTAAAACCCAATCAATTTGTTGCATTGGATATGAAATATGGGTCAAACATTTTGTGTTGCCATGGGCTAACTTCCCACACGCAATGCACTATACATTTGGTCTGCCAAATAAAGGTGGTTTTCTTTGGTCCTTCATCCCAATCATTTGAATCTTAAAATTCACAAACTCTTTAATAAAAGTCTCTTGCTTAGTGTTTGTCTTATTTATATTTTTAGCTAGGGGCGTTGATACTTTCTTTCCTCCTCACCTTCTAATTCTTCTTGGCTCTGAGTCTTCTTTAGATTCCAAAGAAGAAATGGAAGACGTGGAAGATTCTTTTGAAGAAGAGGAGGTACTACAAGAAGCTCTTCTTCTTGGCTTCTTGGCTTTCTTCTCCCAATTTCTTCTATTTTTGGACAAATGATAGTAGGCCGCCTCATATTGTGTGACATGTTTGAGTACTTTGTCTAAGGAAGTGACATTCCTCTCCTTGGCAAGAATCTGAATCTCTGGTGACACTCCACTAAGGAACCAAGTGATAGCTTGGGCATCAAATTAACACACCACATCGGATTGCTTCGGCACTTGGTTCAATAGAGCCATGAACCACTCACAATAGTCTTTCAACTTCTCCTTCTTTCTCCAGTCCAAATCATGAACACTTGTATCATAATTAACTTCATGGAATTTTTCCAAGAAGTTGTCTCTCGAGTGTGTCCAATAGGCTGGTTTAAACCTCTTTTGGGTTACATGAGTGTACCAACTCCTGGCTTTCTTTCAAAGTAGACTTGGGAAAATCCGCAACTGAGCATTAGCATGCTGCTTCTAGGCAAAGGAGATGACTTCAAATTTCTTGATGAATCCATTAGGATCTTCATCTTGTTCTATCCCCTTAAAATTTTTGGTAGGGGTGTTGGATGATGGGTAATAAAGATATTTTGTAACTTAGAGGAGTATGTTGTGGTAGTGTAGAACTCAATGGACCCAAGGTGCTAGTTAGTGATTGTGCATCTGGTTCAGCCTAAGGCTTCCAATTTACCAAGTTCAAAGTTGGGTCTTTGTCGATAGGTTGTTCTTCTATAGGTGTATTGACTTCAACCTAAGTTAGAGAAAGAGGCTCAATATCTTCAGTTTGCTCTTTGGGATCCGTTCAACTAGTTGAGGAATCATGTGTAGGATATATTGACACTCTTCATCCATCAAAATCCTTGTTATCTTCTCACATGAATATGTTTGTCCGCTTGTGTCTTTTTTCTTCTTGGGATTTAGGGATGCAAAGTAGTCTCACTATCTGATCTCACATTTCTTTTATCTGAGGTCTCTAAATGCTTCTTGTATTTCAGAAGAAGTTTAAGATCCAACACTTACTTCTCAGATTCATCAATGGTGAATTGGCTCTTCTAGCGTTCTTCTTCTTCATGATGCAAAGTATGTTTACAAGCCCTCTCTTCTCATTGTTCTCTCAATGTAGATATTCATATTTGTTGGACACTCAGTTTAAGATTCATCTTTGTATTCTTCCACTCCTGAGATTTGTATCTTGGCAACGGTGCCAAAAATCATGTGACAACCCAACAAGTATTGTTTTTGCAATAATCAGCAAGTAATAATTTGTTCCCACAAAGATACAATTCAAAAATGGTCAAATACAAAGTAAAACATCACAAAGAGTTCTTGTTTGTGTCTTTAATCTCTCAAGTAGAAGCCACACATAGAAGAGAGTTACAAGCATTGAATTGCAATCTTGTCACAATAACATGTCACCCATAATCACAATTCTTCAATCTCTTTCTGATTCAACTTTGATTGTGATGATTCAATTCTCTCAAAGAAGGGTACTTCATGACAAAACTAATTCACCTTGGAATTGTGTTCCACTCCTCCATTAAAGGCTCAACTTCCTCAAACAGAGTTGCTTCACATCAAACAAAATTTGTACTCACAATTGTAAAATACGACCAACACTGCAATTCCTCATAGATCTATCAAGGCATTGCTTTGATTGCTATCCACTCAAGATCAAACACACAAAACAAAATCAACACACATGATCCAATATCCAACAAGCTCACCAATATGCACTTCAAATTTCCACACACACTCACAAACACACACATAGGATTGATACTCAAAATTAAGCTAAAATGAAAAGCACTAAGTTACAACACTTTGCTTTACTCAACTCAAAATTTTAGTATTGAACTACATTGTGAATGTCACCTTTGAATAGGCAGAGCATTAAGAGTTATCTAACAACAACTTTACCAACCTACAGATCCAAAATGACAAACCACCTCTGCATATCTTCCTCTTCAAATCTTAAAATTGTTAATAATCTGATCCAATGTCAACTTCAACTTTGGCTTCTAAACCTGAGGTTCCTACAATCACTTCTCCTTCTAATACTACTACTACTACTTCCTACACTATTTCCATCACTTCTTCAATCTGAACTGAAACTGGAATCATGGGTAATCTATCTATATTCTCATTCTCTTACCCACTCTCTTCTAATGTCTGAAGTAACTCACCCAAAGATACCTACACTCCTACTTCAACGACTTTGCACTTAGCATTTATTTTCACCTCACTACAAAGTTTATTTAAGTCTGATCTAACTAAATCTAGTCTAAGACTCATGTTGTCCCCTATCTCCAACATCTTCCTATCTACACAATCTCTTAAGCAAATCAAAAGATTGTTCAAGTTGACATCCTTTGCCTTCCTCTTCCTAGTCTCTTGCACCAACAACTTCAATTTGTGTAGTCTCACCTCCTCTAACTTAACTTTGGCGTAAGTACTCACCATTGCCTTCAACTCCACAACAATAGCTTCAATTGACTCCAGCTCATTCCTTGGAACTATCTTCTCCTTACTTCTCTCCATTTCTAACTCATTCTTGTACATCTTCAACTCGTCCTCAAATTCTGCCTATAGTGCTTCCTTCTCTTCCACATATTGTACTAGTTGAGATTCCACACTTTTGATCAGACCTCACAATCTTTCTTCCTCCTAATAACTAACAAGCAATGTCTTGTTGCCAAGCTTGGATCTTATCCGCTGCACCATTTCTCAAACTCTCTAGCTCTTGCTCCATCACTATAGTGATTGCCTTTGAGTGTATAATTTCTAACCTTGCATCAGCAAATTTGCCCTTCATCTTCTTAAATGACATCTTTTGCTCCTTCAACTATGTTGTCATACTTTGTTTTTCTCTCTTTGGGAACACACAAGGTGCCTAGCTATGGAGCTTATGGATCAGATGTTGTGTGTCTACTTGCCACTACTAATCTAAGCAGATGTTGTACCCAACTAGTAGAACCCTCCACTCTTGTTTCTAAGATTCCTTCTATCAATTAGGGAAATTATAGGTAACCTAACCTATCATTAAAACATGCATTCTTGGTCTGTTGATCATCACTTACAACATTACTAAGGAGAAAATCACACCACACTTGGAAGGAAGGAACCTAAGCCCAACGCACGCATACCAATCCAAGCCAACTGGGCTAATCACAAGAATTTGACAGTAACTCTTTGTACTTTTTGTCAAAAAAGAGCTTTAGAGCCTTCTTGCTCTATCATCAAGCTAATTTCAACTTGTACTCCAAGGCTCCTCTAATCTGCTCTTCAAATTTCAACCAACCTCTAATCCAAGGGGAGAACTTCTATTTCTTTTTGACTGGAAAAAGTCTACATAGGTCATATGGACATAATTTTTTCTGTATGACTTGGATTTGAGTGTTCTAGGATTCAATGGAAAGCCTATGAGATTGACGTTCCATTGACATGAAATGAGCCTCAATCTGATCACTATAGTTCCTCTAACAAGCGCTCAAACTTGGAAAAAAAAATTTGTAGCTTTCACCCTAATTTTGAAATCCCTAATTTAAGGGTTTGCTCCTGATTCTTGGCAAATTTTTCCAGATTTCTAGGTCAAAGGTACACATAATCCTTGCAATCACTCTATCAACCAAAATCTCCAATCATAGCCATAAAGATGGGAGAATTGACACTCAATCAGAATTGAAGACAAATATGCTCTATTAAGCCTATGATAGTTTTTCTTAGTAGAACTTGTTGCATCAAATATCACTCTCTATGAATCCAAAGCCAACCAAATTTCACACAATAGCTGCTTGCCATTGTCTAAATCTTTGTAAAGTTTGATGGCCCAATCCAATCCCAATCTCTAGATATGGATCAATTCTTGAGTTGGGATAACTTGGGAGCTCTACAGACCTAGGTATACTTGATCCAAGACCTTGAATTTTTCTTTTCTGGAATTTATATAAAATCTTTGCACAAAGATAAGAAAACAAATCATTAATAACACTATAACTTTTCATAAGGTGACCAGAACCACAACTTGGGAAGTAACCAAAACTCCAAACCTGATCATAAGCTCTTCTCCAACACCTTACATCTCAAAAGCTTCATCTTCAATCAATCAGATCTGATCTGAGATTGATTTAAAACTAGAATTTCTTGTGCTCAATGCTACAAGAACTTTGTCTACTCTCCAACCCCACTAACAGATCAGGAAAAGGTTTCATGAAGCTCTCCAAATGGCCTACTTTGTCCTCTTGGGTATGAATTCTACCCCTCTTGATTCAATTGATAATATCTCTCTTAGAATCTAATTAAATTGTTTGACTTTTGTCTCTTGATTGTAGCTTGTTAGCTCTTCTCTCCAACCATTCTCTTCAATCCTCAAGTGTCCTCTCCAAACTTCCTTGATGCCTAAAAAACTCTAGACTTCCTCTCATGAGACCCAATCTTTTGCAATTTGTCATTTAGTCTTTTCACTTTTTGAAAAATGGACCCCACAACTCCACCTTGAAGCTTATGAGCAAAAATTAAGGCATTCCCCAACTATAGGAGCACATAGATTATCAAACCCCAGACTTGATCATAAGTAAGCACCTGAAGGATGATAGGATCCGGGTTTACCATCACCAATTCCACGAATACCACCCCCAAATGCATCACCATCCAGTCACGTAAGCCATCATAGTGTAAAATATGAAGCTTGATGAGGAAAGGATTTGGGAGTGGCAGATCGGAAGCATGGGACATATCATGCTCAAATGTTGCTTTTGATGCCCTACTACTTGCACTCTGCTACAACTCTCACTCCTAACGTCCTCCTCCCTCTCAAGACTCCTCAACTAAAACACACATGTTTCTCCACTCTCCCTCACCTATATACATCAAAGCCCTTGAACAAGATAAGATTGTAATCCACATGGCAAATTGCATACATGTACATAGATTGCTCACATGGCAATGTCTCATTTGTGGGATCTATCATACAACCTACTCCATTAATGTGGAGATAACCATGATAATTTACTTTTTTACGAGCTATGCAAACCACAATACAACAACACTTCAAGAAATCCTCATGCAAATTATCAAAACTCTTCTGAAGAACTGCCTGAACCCAAAGTTCTTTGGCTTCCTTCTCTCCTCAGGTTAACTTACTTCTCATCTCCAAGGTCTCTTCACTCAAGTACTTCACTACTTGTAGCTCATCCTTCACTTCAAGATGCTCTTTATTAAACTTCTCTTTCTTCTTTTGCAGCTGCACTAAAAAAGGACAAAAAATATTTGATAGATATTTGACTCCAACTTATCTTCCTTGATTGTCTTTTCCATGTTCATCTTTGGTCGACGCTTCTTTGGTTGGTGGTTTACTCCAAAGACGTGATCTTTGTACCTTCAAAGTTACTTTGTCTAAGCTTTCTCCCTCCTCTTTGGCTTTGCTCTGCACTGTAACTATGACTTGCATACTTCCCTTTGATCTTGCAGCCCTTGGGAATGCCAAGCAGTATCTCTTGCTTGCTCGTCTACTAACTCTACTGTAGGTAACTCTAGACAAGGCTTGTCATGCAATCAATCACCTTGTGGAACTCTTGTTCCTCTTCTCTAGCCTCTTCATCCCGTGACTACTGGACTTTGGGTTCTCCTTCACTTTTTCTACTGGACTTTGCACTCTACAAAGTGAACTCTTCTTCTTCTCTTGAGTTCTCACACTTTGACTCAACCTCTCCTTCTAGTTCTTCCTCCAAACATGGGTCTTTCACTATCACCATCTCTGGCTTTGGATTCAACCTTCTTGTCTTCTATGGCTATATTGGTGATATTCTTCCTTTGGGTCTACTTTTCTTTCTTGGCCTGGGAGTGTCTACCAATATTATCTTCTCCTTCCCGCTGTTGAGGTTGTGGTCATCGCCTTCACGGACTTGCTTAATGTAGTATTGCTTGTCCCCATCTATGACTCTTCATAAATTAGGTGGAAAGTGAGACACCATCCTTCTTCTCTCTTGCAAGCTAAGTAGGTTTAATCCAAAGTAGAAATGAGCTATAAAGGGTACAAAGAAATGGGGTGGCAAGTCCATTCTCCAACTATTAGTCATTTGACCTACTTGCTAGTGTAAACACTTCATCCAATTCACTCCCTTGCATGCAAACATCTGGTGAAAGAACACCACTTGTTGCATTGTTACATAGGTGGTTTGGTCTGGCTTAAACCTGGCCATCATTTTGCTGACTATCCTCCTTTGTATTGGGTCTTTATAGATATGTACCTTGTACCCATTCTTGGTGCAAGGTGCACTAAAAGAATTTCTCACATTGGCGGTTTCTTATGAAGAATCATACTTTTGATAGAAGGTGACTCCTCTTACTTCCCATGCTTCTTTTTCCAAGACTAATCTCCAATCCAAGTCAATCTATCAAGTTGGATTTCCTCTCTTTTCCTTTGTCTTGGGACTGTCTTTGCAATTGTTGGCAACAATTTCTGCCATGAACCCTAGAAAGCTGAAATTCAAGTTCCATGCTAGAAAAGTGATGCAAAGTTTGCTCAAGACTTTGATCCTTGTCACTACATCTAATCAATGAATTGCAAGACCCCTCATTGTATTATGCTTACGTCCTTTTGGTGGCATCATGTGCTTCCTTACTCTTGGTCTTTGGAAGGTCAAACCCTCTCTAAAAATCAAGATCCTAACTCCTTTGGGACAACTATTGAGAAGCATGGGATATCATTATCATTTCAGAACTTCTTGGACAAAGTCTCAATCTTATAGTGTTTTGCTGATTGATCATTCTTCAATCAATCTTCAATTGACACACACATTTTCCATGTTTTTTTTGTCACTCTCAATGTCATCTTGATCTTGAGCTAGTTGCTTTCTTTAACCATACTTACTTGATTGGCTAGACTCAAGGCAAAGTTGTTACAAGTTCTTTGGATGGGGTTTCACACCTCAATGCAAAGTCTCCTTACTTTCTTGGTCCATACTTCCTTAAATGTGACCTTAGTCCTTCTAACTATAAACCAAGGTCAACTTTGGTCTATGCCAAACACACAATTCTTCCCTTTTCTTCCTCATTTAGCCTTCCTTTGGCTTTAATGATGCACTTCTTCTTTAAAACTCATCAAAAACAAAAAATATGGGTACAACAATGGTACCCACTATACTAGAGTAACACTTGGAGCCTTTGGAGGCCCCATACATCTCATCTATGCTCCACAATAGTGGTGCAAACACACCAAGTGCACTCTCATCTAAATCAACTCTTATGTCAAACTCTAACTTAGAGTAAATATCCTCCATCATTGAGACCTAAGATACAAATTGATATCAAGTGCAACTCTAGGTAAACTCACTATGTATTGTAGTGCTATCTCCTTTGGAATCCCCAAAGAACTTTGTCATGACAAAGTAACCATAGACTGCAAATCGTAACCGTAATTGTAACCGCAAGTACCCCACCAAGAATCCCCACCAAGTGTCACCACAAATTGCCAACACCGCCCACTATGTGTATGGCTCTAACTATAACAACTACACTATGAGAAAAGAGCAATGTGTTACCTACCATCACAACACATACTCTCATAGTCTACAAGTCATCACTTCTTACCTCACCAGAGAGAAACATAAATAGCCTGATTGGTCATCACTCTAGCCTCACTATTGAGAGCACACCAGAGCACCAACGCTCTAAAATCAAGGTATCTCACACAAACATGGTGCACAAACAATAAGTAGAGAATGGATGGTGTCCAATCACCAGAAGGCTAAACAAAACACTCCATCTCATAAATCAACACCAAACTAACTCTTCTATCATTTGGCATTTAATATAATTGGAATATCTATCTACTTCCTAAGCTATGAAGATCACCAAGAATGGGGTCAAACTTCTTCTAGCCAAAATTTGACATAAATCCTCTACCAAACTTGACATAAATTTGACATCAAATCTAATGTAAAATCTGATGTAAATAGCTAACCGCCAAATCCTCCACTAAATGTCCACTTGAGCCAATTGGAAGGATGTGGATCTCCAAATTTCTAATTGCAAGAATGGGTTCCCAACTCCACGTTCAAATTTTCATTTCAAGCTCAACTCGTACCAAATTGGCCCTACTTTCACCTCTTGAGCTCAAAACAAATACCATTGCTTGAAATTGAGTCTCTTCCTAGGGAATTTAGCCAGTGCGTCTACAAAAGGATCACTCTCAAGGAAATCTGAACTGCAATCAAGGTACCAATGATCAACTAGACTTGGAGATATTACCAACACCCTTAGTTCCTACATCCAATTTCCCCCTAACTCTCTTACTTCTCTAATGGAATCAATTCTTCATCAACTCATAACAACTCAAATCAGATTAGTACTTGATCATTCACTCAATAATCTACCAAGAATTGGCAATGATTATAATCAAGCCACATCCATTCTATCTAAGAGCCTCCAGATGATGCTTGCTGACTTTTGGCCACCATAGCCAAGAATTGAAAGGCTCAACATCAAATATGTGAGCTCTTTGGGGCTACACTTCCAAGGTATACCTTTGATTTTGACCTACACCTCCAACCCTAACGTTTTTGCTGATGGTACACTTGATGGTGCACTTGATGGTGCAAATGGTGCAAGTGGTAGTGTGCCCTACCATGTAGTCAATACCTCAAACATGAAATCTGACCATCAACAAGTAGTCTATGCATAATTGCCAACATACCTTTGACTACCAACACTACTACTCCAACGTCCAAGCAATCTAGGTGCAATAGTACAAATGGCATGACATGACTTCTTGATTTGAAGACTCTTCCTTGCATCATGGTGGCAATTACAATAGTGTCAATTGACTCAAAAGTCCAAATCAAGTTGAGGACTGCTTTAGAACAAGACCTCTTCTTTCAGATGGTACAAGGTCACCTTGTAGCACACGACAAGCAAAACAACACCTTCTCCTTGAAGGAAGTCCTTCTATTTTATGAGAATTGGATCTATTTTCCAACCAGGGATGATCTACGACTTGTACGTCTTCAAGAAGCCCGTGACTTACCAATCACTGGTCACATGGATGTGGATAAGACCTTGGGTACCCTACAATGCCAATGGTGGTGGTCCAACATATCATGAGAGGTTCAATAGTTTGTCCAATCTTGTGAGAGCTGCCAATGCAACAAAGCCAGTAACCAAAAACCGAGTTGGCACCTTCAACCACTTCCCATCCTATCTGCTCAATAAGAACTCATGAGCTTAGATGTAATCACATCCTTGGCCAAGACAAATCAAGGTTAGACAAGAATTGTGGTGGTGGTTGATAAGCTTAGTAAGCAAATCCATTTGGCACCAATTTTTGATACAATGGATGCTCCAACATTGGTCCAAATCTACCTTGATAATATCTTCAAGCATCATGGGATGCCTTGAGTACTCATCTTTGACCAAAATCCTTGATTCACCAAAAAATTTGAGCAAGCATTCTTCTAGCAACTTGGCACTAAGCTTGCTTTGTCCAAGGCTTGTAACACCTATTTTTGCATGTATGTGTTATTGTGATATTTAGTTTGGTATTATAAGTACTTGAGAGATATTATTTATATCAAAATAAAGGATGGTTCTACATTAGTGATGGTTAGCTAGAGTTAGTCATAGTTGGAATAAAGGGGAGTTTACTTTAGAGGAAGTGGAAAAGATGAGTACCACTATTTTGGATTCTAGTGTATTGACTTGGTATTATTCTTAAGTGTTTGGCTTTGAGAAAAGAGTTGAGAACTCTTAGACCCACAAGCCTTTTTGTTTTGGATTCTTTATAGTCCAAGGATAGCCCATGTGAAGGAATCCTTGACTTAGTGGTTGGGTCAAGATAAGACCACACGCTTAGGAAAATGCTCCCATGAGTGTAGATATTCTTTGTGAAAAAAGGCAACCGCGTAGGAAAAATGAAGGATGGGAAGACACCATCAAGCCGTACAAGGGAGAAACAAAAAAGGTAACATGGGGCTAAGCCCCAATAGAGTCTATATTAGAAATCTGCCCTACCGCACCTAAGATATCCAATATTCTTTTAAACTTTTGATTTTATTTGCCTTTTAGGCTAGTAACTTGAGTTACTCCGATAATTAGTAACTTTGGTGTGTAATTATTTCACAAGTATATAAACTAAGGGTGAGGAGGTACTATTCATCCTTTCATTTGTTATTATTTTTCTCTCATTGAGTTCTTGATTGAGCAATGTCTTGAGTCTTTGAGTGTTAGCCTTGTAGTATGATAGAGTTGGGGTCCCTTACCTTCTTAGTCCATGATGTACTACCATAATAGCCATCAAAGGTTCATCTTGAGTGAGAGACAAGCCGGTTGACAGGCTGGCTCATAGACATATCATCCTCAAATTGATAGACAAACCAAACATGCGAATTGCACCTTGGAGGATATGCTCCGTGCCTAAGTCAACATTCATCATAGCAATTGGGATGAATGTCTTGCAACGGCTAAGTTTGCTTATAATAACTCCAAGCAAGAAAGAAAGGATTAGATTATCTCTATTTTTCCTTGATTTTGGCTAAGACCCACTTGTTTTAGATTCCCTTCTTGCTACTCTTCCATCTTATGTCTCTCAAACTTTTATGTTCTTGACCATAATATCCTAGTCCCTACAACAATCTAATCTCATCTCCTTGTTGCTCAAAATTGTCAAGAACAACATCATTGTGATCTCACCGTTCAACTTGATGATAAGGTCATGACTTTTTTCTAGAAATCTACTCCTCCCACTTCATAACTTAGTTTGTCAACTTACTCCTAATTAGATAGGTCCATTTGATGTCACCCAAATCATTCTCATATTGCTTATCAACTTGCCTTGCCTTGTCATATGTGACTCCAACTTGTCTTTCATGTTTCCAAGTTGAAACCTTTTGTTTCTAATCCATCTTCCTTTTTACTCTTGTGTCCAACTCCTTCTTCCCGTTTCTTTCAACAATCATGAGGAGTATGAAGTTGATTGTATCCTTGCATTGTATCCTTGATTGTATCCTTGTTGCCACATTCAACATAGCCGCCAACAACATACTAAGTACAAAGTTCTTTGGAAAGAATATCCTCTTCATGATGCTACTTGGGAACCTCTCTCATCTCCATAATGCACAAACAACCATCTAGGAGTTTGAAGCTTCCATGGTGATGAGGACATCACCAACTAGTAGTGGGGGAATATGTAACAATATGGACTTTATAGACAAGTTAGTTAATACTAATGAAGTAGAAAATAGATCAAATTACCCAAGAATTATAAGAATATTCTAGAAGTATCTAGGAAGCTACTTGATACCTTCCAAGCATTGGGTAATGTATATGCCAAGTGGTGACTTCTAGGAAGAAGCTTCTTGGGAAGCTTCCTAACTAGCTTAGCTTGCATGCCAAGTAGATGGCCTATAGAAAGAAGCTTCTTGGGACGCTTCCCAACTAGATTAGCTTGCATGCCAAGTAGGCAGTTTTTAGAAGGAAGATTCTTGAGAAACTTCATGATTAGCTTAGCTTGCACTCTAAGTTGGTAGCTTTTAGGAAGCTTCTTGAGAAGTTCCTTAAGAACCTTGTATGTTTCCTTAAAACTACCCAAGCCTTAGCTCATGCTAGGCATTCAAAGTTTCCCTCATTCAAAAATCTCAATTTGATCTTCCATTCTTCTATTTCTCTCCTCGGTCTTTTACAATAGGCGTGTGGTGGAGCATGTAGTGAGAGGGTTGGAATATGAAGATGGTCTAGAGTGGTAGGCAAAGAAGTGGCCTCTACTCTCATCCGTAAGCATCTAGCTCACCCTTGGTGATATGCCAAACCAACTCCCAACAACCCATAGACAATCAAGACAAGATTGCATAGGACACTAGTGAGGCAAGGTGTAAGGGGATGCAATGGGTACTCATTGGAGAAGGTGGTTGTGGTGGATCTAGGGAGCAAGGAGGAGAGATTATGGATGGCTGAGGAGGGTCCGAGGAGATAGGGAGTGGTGGCTCTAACATAGAAGAATCACCCAAAGAAGAGTTCTCATCATGGAAATGCAACAAGTGTGGTAAAGGTGCAAGGGTGGCTCTATCAAGGAAGACATGAGCACGTAGAGGAGTGGGCTAGAATATCCAATGTCTAGACTAACACATTAGATGCACATAAGGGGTATGGGAGGATAGATGAGGACTCACATATGTGGTGCCTCTAGCTATGCCAAAGAACAAAGTAGAGGTATTATAAAAGAATCTATTGGATTATCCCCCACCTTCAAAGAAATAAAACCCAAGATATAATTAGAAAATTAATAAGATATAATTATAAAATTAATAAGCCAGACCTCGGAGCAACAAACCAATGCCAAAAAAAGAACATACCTAAGAAAAAACACATATAGAACCAAAATTGATGGTGTAAAAGTGAAGAAAAAATGTGAAGAGAACCTATCTGCCACTAATGGAGAGTCCACATCCTGCAAGCCCTGTCATGTGCATGAAATAGTAGATATAAGAACTCCCCGATACAAGAACCCTCTTTGTACAAGAACCATCATAAGAACCATCTTGTGGTACAAGAATAACATGGAAAAATAACTGCCGGTACTCACATCCCTCTCTGCTCCAAACCCTAAAATTATAGGGAACCATTTGAAAGTCACGGAGTCTTGTAGGTTCTTGTACCCCCTCACAATCGCGCATTGCGTCGCACCCCCTCACAACTCCTTGCCATGAGGCCGGGAGTTCAAGAAATAAGCATGCAAAAGGAGCATATACATTGTAATAGGGAGTTTTAGAAATAGTTTTATGAAGTTCTGTATATTTTCATTTAGATTATTATGAAGCGTTGACTAAATTGGTATGGGGTGTGGGCGGGAGGAAGAAAGAGTCACACTATGGAGTTGTGGCCAAGTTCCTTATTATTAGCAAACTCCATATGAGGTGGTTCGGAGCAAATAAGGGATGTTGAGTTTTGTATTGTCACCCCTTAATGCATTAATTACATATAAGGGTCAATAAAGTGCCTGGTTTGGGGTGAATATGGTCTACGCCGGTTGCCGCTCGATGTAATGTGTTAATTTAGGATTAAATGAGATTTCTCATCGCTGCTTGTCTTTGCTGTAGCCACTCGATGGTGCATGTAGCTGCTTATTGCTGCTGGTAGTTGCTCATTGCCTTTGGTAACTGCTCAATAATGTGTTAGTAATGTGTTAATTTAGGATTAAATGGGATTTTGCTTGTTGCTGCTCGTTGTTGCTTGTCGCTGCTCGATGGTGCCCAAAGCTTGAAGCTTGTTGATACCCATAGCCGCTTGTTGGCGCTCAAAGCCGCTCGTTGACGCTGGTAGTCGCTTGATATTACCCATTGATTTTGCATCCAAATGTGAGCCTGCATTGCAATCTGATTTTTGCTAAATTTTTGTTGCCCTTTTGGAGTAAAATTCCTTGACCTCCAATTAATTTCTTGGTTGCTGCAAGACGATGCAAATCATTTTCCATAACTTGCATTATCTCCCTCGCCGCACTAATCTATGGAAATGAACCAACACACCAATGCAAAACTACAGAACCCACCGGTTTAGTTTACTGAGAGGAGCATTTGCACATAACATTTGCATTTGCAGATGGTGAAATTGAATTTGAATAGTTAAGAGCGGCATTTTGGATCCGCCAGAAAGTTTCATAAATCCCACTCTAAGAATCACCCACCAAAAAACGTGGCAACTCTCTCAAGAAGCCACATCATCTCTTTTGACAATCATTTATTTCACTCCGGAAATCCAAAGCATCCGTAATATAGTGCCTGATTTTTATAAATGAATGCAAATTACATGTCATATACCGTAGAACAATTACAAAACGTTCATTTATTAGCGACTCATCTCCTTACAGAATTCACTAGAAATAGTTACAAAGTTTGTTATTTATCCCATAGACATCCGTCAAAACTATTTCTGAAACCCCCTAATGTGTACTTGAGAGTAGCAAAACTATGGACACTTCAAGGGTCGAGAATTTCTAAACTATGTACTGGAGAGTAGCACATGTTTGGGAATTCGCTAATATACCCCTATATCACCAAGCTAATTCCCTGCTAGATGTACTTCGAGGTTGCTCCCCAACTCACTCCCCCTATTGTCTTTATAATCCTTGATCTCTCGCTTCGGTTCAAATTGCAGCAACTCTCAAAGTCTACAGTCAAGTTTTTACAAATTTACACTATCACTAAATGACTAGGCCATGCGAGCACTCTGTCACATGGGTTCAAGTCAGAGCTCAAATCTAATACCCCAGCCCTCCCATCAAGCTCACGCCATAGCCAAGCCCTTTGGGTACCTATTTGCTCATATCAGCATCAGAAGTTGCTCTCTCCAGATCTCCAGATTCTTTTCAGATTTCAGATCTCCCGCGTTCCACACGTTGCATTCTGTGTATATCTTCCAAACCGAAGATCAAGACTCCATCCGATAACAGATCACAGAAGTTTTTTCTCGGAACCATTCCAGGTCCTTTCGTCCATGTCTTCCAGATTTTGTTTGGTCTGTGCATATAGGACAGATGAGACCATCCTTGACTCTCATAAGGGCATGTTCAGCTTTACCTTCAAGAGAGAAAGGCGACCGCGTTGGAAAAACGAAGGATGAGAAGACTCCATCAAGCCGTACAAGGGGGAGACAAAAAGGTAACATGGGGCTAAGCCCCAATACTAAAGCTTAGCCTTCAAGTAAGTTTAGCGATTCAGTGCTAATGGAAGAAAGGGGAGGCCCAAGACGCCAGGTGTTGGTTGCGGGGAAACCGCGCCCACAGGGGATAAAGTGGATTCTATGGTATCGGTAACCTGAGCCATAGACGTTACCAGAAGTTCGGAGACCGTCATCGAGAGATGCGAAAGACGAGCAACCGATGAAGGTTGGAGCATAAGAATAGATACTTTATCACTCTTTTTGAGGTACCCTATAAAGATATCTGATCACTCAGGCCTTGCTTTTGGACTTGATACGAACATGTCGGTCATAGAAACGGTGGGTACGGGAGAGGCACCGGTTACTGTCAAAGTAGGCAGAAGGTAACACCCAGTAGGCAGGATCAAAGAGAATGTTCCTCAGAATCTTCCTCACTATAAGGGGATATTCTGTCGACGGAGATCATATTAAGAAGAATTGGACAGTTACGGACGTTGTCTTGCCACCCCTTTGTCCAATGGCGCTTTCACCCTATACTTAGTGACCTTGTCCGATCTGGCACGAGTACAAAATGCGAATGCGTCCCTTGTGGTGACATCTCCTATAGGAACAGATGCCACTTAGTCTCGTTTTGACGAAAATTAAACCATGTGAGCATATATTTAAAATAATGCCCGGTCTGCGTGACAAGAGATGTGCTTGGGAACTTTACATAAAGATTAGTTCTTACCTTATTTTCTGTTTTCTCACAATATTTGAAAGAAAAGAGTGGGTCAGAGTACGGAGATACCAAGTACCGCCAACAATATAGAAAGAAATAATGTAGAGCAATTTATATTAGTTTTCTTCTTGGTGCATTAACGTGAACTCCATCTTATTGTATAATCTTGGAGGACATAAACGGTTAAATAAGCTCATGCAAGAAGTCTATGAATATATGCTATTTTATTGCATAAATAATCATTAAAAATAAATACCAATCTAAGTCAAACACACAACTTATAAAGTTGTAGCAAAGAAAGAAGAATAATTTTATATTGCAATAGAATTGTTGAACATCTTTCCAATCTAAACAAGGTCTTTTAGCTCGATTGAGTGTTGTTAAGGTAAATCACATGTTTACACAAATATATTCCACATATGTTACATTGCTCTAAAATTATAACGTTTTAATATTGAATTAGTTGATCTAGAATTTTACTCTATAGTGAGGTACCATATCTATTTGATTTGCAATGAATTCTTTATGCATGTTTCTTGCTCTTTATATATAAAATACCCCAAAAGAAAAAGGAAAGGAATACAAGACACAACTAAGTGCACAAGGCCTACCAATCCAAATAAACCACAAAAGAAACAAAAACAAGGCATGAAAGCACACAAGGGGAAAAATGCACTAATAACAATCACAAAGGAAGCAAAGAAGAGGGAAGAAAACTTGAGTCTGCTCCCGCACTATGTGGGGCAATAGTATGTCTGGTAAGTGGGGGAGTACCTTGGACAGGTTGGGTGTTCTTAGTACAATTGCTCATTGGTAAAGACCTAAAGCCTAAGCATGTTGTAAAGTGATTGATATGTGTTATCAATAGTATGAAGTGAGCATGGCTAGGGAGATAACTAGAGCTCCTCTCCTCTGCAAGGAATCTCATGTTTCCTCCTTGATGAATCCATCAAAGTGGTGGTGAAGGTGTAGTAAAATCCCAATCACCAAGCAGACAAAGGTGTTTGAGGATAGTTGGAGTGCGTAGTGGTACTCCTTGCCCCTAGGAGCAATGGTCAGTATTGTTTTTGCTTGTGCGGCTGCCAATTACCAATGATTTTTCTCATAGGGGGTCTGCTGCCACCACCACATCATGCAAGGTGTAATGATTGTCCTTGAAAATAACAATATTTGCTTGCATGAATAAATGGTCTGGGTAGGTCCAACCATCACTTAATCTAAACTTTGGCACATTTAGCTTCTAAGGTTTGAGCTACTGCACACCATAAAAAGTGTATCCCTTGTATCTCTTATGGGGAACAACATGCCCATTGATCTGAAAACCCTATGACAATTGGATGTGAGATACCCAACCTCAAGTGCAATGATGTAGTATACTCTTCAAAAATAAACCAAAGTCATCAATCAAGGGAGAAGCTTAGAGCTTTGCTCTACAACCTTTCATACTATAGGAGAGAATCTTAGTTCTATCAAGTAGAGGCACATCAATGATGAAGATGCTAGTAAGTGTGTGAGTGTGCATATGCTCATTGGGATCCCCTTGGAGCTTCCTAGAGTCTAGGAATACAAATTTAATAAACTCAAGAAGTGACGTACTTGTAGTGCTTAGCAATAAGTCGTGAGCCAACTAAATAAATGCATGGAAGGCTTAAGTGTTTGAATCCACTATTGTGATATCCATAGCACTAGAGCCCATGCTCCAATATATGTTGTTGGTGTTATGGCCTCTTGCACTATGAGGCTGCATATGCCCATGACTATGGAGAGCTATTTCTGCCTACACCACTCATCTGATAGGTATTTGAGCATGCATGGCCTTAACAAAGTGGAGAAAGGAAGGCAAATAATATGATCAAATATGTGTAAATATGGCAATAGTGCTTTTGTAGGTGGGAAAGTCGGTGCCAAATATGAGGCTTTAGGGAGGTAACATCTAGCAAGAATACAATAGGCCACATGAGTATTTCCCAACCAAAGAGGAAGTGAACATGGGCTGTGGCATATGATAAGGTGTTTGATATGAACAAACTACAAAATTCTCTTGTCCCAAAGGAGAAACCCAAAACTCTCAAACTACCTACAAGGAATCGAGATCTTGGTGGGAAGTCAAAGGGAATGAGAATTGTGCCCGGGCTTTAGACCTTGTATTTAAAGAGTATGGACTCTTAAGTTGAGTGTGAAAGCAAAAATTGCTCTAACTACATCCTCCAAAGGGAACACAATTTGAGTGTCATTCGAGATGGATGGGAAAGAGAAGATGGAAAAGTTGCTACTAGTTGTCCTAAAGCAATATAATGCGCTATGGCAAAGAGAGGACCCCCAAGAGATCTCCCAACTGTGTGCCCTTGGCTAATGTCAGTTGTAAAAACTCTCTTGTAGCGATATAGTGGCTATACAATAGAGGTATCTCAACACCATAGAAAGTACATACAATAGGATTAAGGAGTGGATCTAAACTCTAATGGCTATACAATATAGGTATCTCAACACCATAGAAAGTACATACAGTAGGATCAAGGAGTGGATCTAAACTCTAGCTGAGCAAAGAGCACAAAATAATGCTGGACAAGAGTTGGTATTGAAAGCGTTGGAGATGTCAACTTGGATCACCATTCAATCTAGACGAATGTCCAAGATGTTTGAATGTTCATAACTGTCTTACATAGAAAGTACATACAATAGGATCAAGGAGTGGATCTAAACTCTAATGGCTATACAATATAGGTATCTCAACACCATAGAAAGTACATACAGTAGGATCAAGGAGTGGATCTAAACTCTAGCTGAGCAAAGAGCACAAAATAATGCTGGACAAGAGTTGGTATTGAAAGCGTTGGAGATGTCAACTTGGATCACCATTCAATCTAGATGAATGTCCAAGATGTTTGAATGTTCATAACTGTCTTACATCCACTCGAGGAGCCACAACGAACTGATGGGGAGACAAAAAGGAAGAAATAGATTACCGCAACTATAAGCAAATAGTGTGAGAAACTAGATACAAAAATACATCCCCAATAGCAACGGAATGCACCTTGAGGTCTCCTTTCCAAGAGCAAGGAGACCTACAGCTCCAAACAAATAAGCTACTCTAGGGAGCACATGACCGAAAGTAACACTAACCTGTAAAGTTAGGGGAAAGGCAATATCGATGATGCTCAAACACTAGCCCCGGTACCACACTCGCAGAGAAACACAAAGAGTAAAATAGAGTATGGGCAAAGCAATACTCCGTCCTCTATAACTACTCGTTAGGTTTTGATAATCACAAAGGAACTAAAGAATGTCCTTCATGGTCGTCCTCTGGCTTTACCTGCTCTAACCATTTATGGCCAATGTTGCAGGCAGATTAATCAGTCAAATCTTGCAAAACCATAGTGCAATTTCTAATTCCTTACACCTTTCTTTGTACAAAATCACTTTGAATGGAACCGGATCTTCCCAACCCCGTTGATATCAATAGGGGGGTTTCAGAAATAGGTTTGACGGATGTCTATGTGATAAATAACAAACTTCGTAACTATTTTTAGTGAACTCTGTAGGGGGATGAGGCGCTAATGTAGGGAGATGAGGTGCTAATAAATGAACGCTTCATAAATTATTATATAGTATATCACATGCAATTTGCATTCATTTATAAAAATCAGACGCTATACTACGAATGTTTAGGAGTTCCATAGTGAAATAAATGATTGTCAAAAGAGATGATGTGGCTTCTTGAGAGAGTTGCCACGTTTTTTTGGTAGATGATTCTTAGAGTGTGATTTATGAAATTTTTTGGCGGATCCAAAATGCCGCTCTCAACTATTCAAATTCAAATTCACCATCTGCAAATGCAAATGTTGTGCAAATGCTCTTGTCAGTAAACTAAACCGGTGGGTTTTGTAGTTTTGCATTGGTGTGTTGGTTCATATCCATATATATTAGTGTGGTGAGGGAGATAGCGCGAGTTATGGAAAATGATTTGCATCATCTTACGGCAACCAAGAAATTAATTGGATATCAAGGAATTTTACTCCAAAAGGGCAAATTTTTTAGCAAAAACCTGATTACAATGTAGGCTCACATTTGGATGCAAAATCAACTTGCACTATCAAGCAACTCCCCGTGGCAATGAACGTCAACCAGCATCAACCAGCGTCAACCAGCGGCAACCAACGTGTACGGGCGCCAATGAGATTTGAGCTTCAAGTGCCATCGAGTGGCTACGGGCGGCGACGGGCAGCGACGAGCAACAACGAGCAGTGACGAGCAACAACGAGCAGCAACGAGCAACGACGAGCAGCAACGAGCAACGACGAGCAGCAACGAGCAACGACGAGCAGCAACGAGCAACGACAAGAAAAATCTCATTTAATCCTAAATTAACACATTAAATCCCATATAAATCGAGTTCCCGCTTGTCTAGTGCATAAATTGGTCAACTTTTGATTACCATGGGTATTCTCGAACATCATGGATACTCTCTTTGGTGGCCTCGGTCGTCTAGTGCATAAATGTGTTAACTTTTGATTACCATGGGTGTTCTCGAACATCATGGATGCTCCCTTTGGTGGCCGCCACTTTCACTCTAACCCTAAACGATAAACTTTATTAACCCTAATACATAATCGATGCACTACTGAGTGATAACGGAAATTCCTTATTCCTTATTTTCTACGAACCACCTCATATGGAGTGTGCTAATAATAAGGAACTTGGCTGAACTCCGTAACGATAGCTTTTCTACCATTTAGTAACACATCGGACCATTTAGTAACGCATCGTAACTATCTATATGAAAAGTTATGAAACTTCAAATAACTATTTCTGAAACCCCCTTAGTAACGCTTCGTAACTATCTATATGAAAAGTTATGAAACTTCGAATAACTATTTCTGAAACCCCCTAATCAGTCGTCAGGTACAGTTGGCTGGTGTTGGTCAACTGGCTTGCCTTGATACATGGATTGACCTGTCTACCTCTTTTCTCCAGCCTTGATATGGAGATCTTAGCCGAAGTCTGCCCAAACCTGCGCTGTATCCCGGGTGACTAGAAGAACCGGTGGTTTTGCCCAAGAGTTACCCGGTCGTCAATCTGGGATGTGTATGACTAGTGAGCAAAGAAGGCACAAATGGATCGAGAGAGAATTTTGCATACCAGTTCAGTCTGTCGTCCTTGTCACCATTATGGGCTGAAAATTGCCCGTAAGCTCCTCCAATTTTCGGTCCTGTGTCGGTATTTCGTGCTTGGAGCTTCCTGCGTTGGGGTACTATATTTTGCGAACCTGGTTAAACGCCGGATAAAACTCTACAGAGGACTGGGTATTGTGGAACTCCGGTTTATATCTGGCATCTTTTCTCGAAAGATGCTGGAACATTTCGTAATTCACACACTACGTAAATGCCGGGATCTCCCCAGCCTGACAAGCCTGAGCCGAAAAATTGCGAAATTGCTCCCTCCGGGCATCGTGCCCGAAAACAACCGCAAGTTTAGCGGACAGATGGGTGATAACCGGGGAGTAACATCGGAAGCAAAGGACCATCGGGTCGAACGCTCGCAATTGTTTGGAGATTGGGCTGGGGATGGCTGTGATTTTATCCCAATGCAGTGTGTGGTGACCGCAGTTTCTGTGGTGGTCCGTGGCTGGCTTTTTTCCGTTCTTGGGTTGTGGATAGAAGTGGCAAAGGAGGTGGAGGCACAATCCATCTCTCTGCTCGCTCGGTGAGCTCTAGTGGAAACAGATAGGGAAGGGAGAGAGAGGAGAAGAGGAGAGCAGCAATAGTTCACTTCCTCACTCACTCATCAGGCCACTGACTCTACTCCTGAGGAGGACGGGATCCATCGACCAAACACACAGGAGATTGGAGCTATGGCCGCCCTCAGGTGTAATGTGGCAGTGGTTGCTCCAGGTGCGGGAGTGGCGCGAGCGGCAGCAGGGTCAGAGAGGTCCGTGGGAGTAGCCACCCCCAGCGCTGCTCTCGGCAAGTTCTTGGGACTCAAGAGAGTGGGCAATGTGCGCGCTGCGCCTGCACCGGTCGCGAGAGTTGCACAGAAAAGCGTCGTCACCAAGGCCGTTGCCGTGGAGACTCTGGAGAAGACTGACACCGCTTTGGTCGAGAAATCCGTCAACACTATCCGATTTTTGGCCATCGATGCCGTCGAGAAGGCTAATTCCGGTCACCCCGGTTTGCCCATGGGTTGTGCACCAATGGGACATATTTTGTATGATGAGGTCATGAGGTACAACCCGAAGAATCCCTACTGGTTCAACCGTGACAGATTTGTTCTCTCAGCTGGACATGGATGTATGCTCCAGTACGCGCTTCTGCACTTGGCTGGTTACGATGCCGTCCGGGTATGTACCGAGGCTGGATGATGAATTTCCGTGTTTCATCTGTGTCTATGTGTCGACTATATTCTCTGAAAGATCTCCGTTCATTTGTGTCCGTTTTTCATATCTCTTGCGTCTGCAAATTACTCTCATGAATTATGCATTAGGTTCGTCGATGCTGCATAAGTGTGCCTTGAATAGAGTTCTGTGATATTCGTGTTTTCTGTTGCATCTAGTCAGTTTCAACATCCGTGACTACCTGCGTGGGATACCAATGTGGAATGTCCATCGTCGGAACAGCTCCCTTATGCCCGCCCTTTTACTCTCCGTGATAGTTCTCTTGATTAACTCCCTCCCCGTAGGAAAGGACTACATGCGAAGTCCTGTTGATAACTCCACAAAATTTAGGCACCTTTCTGTGTCGGTCTCAGTCGGTGTGCTGTCGTCTCCCTCTGTCTTCAATCGGGTTTGAAATGTGACTACGTCCTTGAATTTGGCGAGATGTGAAACAAAACTTGAGGAAGTCCAAAGTTCAAATCTCTCGTCTCGTTGTTTTTTCAGATGGAGGACTTGAAGCAATTCAGGCAATGGGGAAGCAAGACACCTGGTCACCCCGAGAACTTCGAAACTCCCGGAGTTGAGGTTACCACGGGTCCTCTAGGACAGGGAATTGCCAACGCCGTTGGTTTGGCCCTCGCTGAGTCCCACTTGGCTGCCAGATTCAACAAGCCAGACGCTAAAATTGTCGACCACTACACGTAATCACGCTACCCACTTTTGCAAATCTTATACGCTGGAACTTCTCCTGTGTTTTCAAACTGGTACCTCTGTTTGACGGCCACTGTGATTTTACCGTTCTGTAACGATTGAATCCTGACCTGTGTTATCTTGTTTCCTAGTTACTGTATTCTAGGAGATGGATGCAATATGGAGGGTATCTCAAACGAGGCCGCTTCTCTCGCCGGACATTGGGGTCTGGGCAAGCTAATTTGCTTGTACGATGATAACCATATTTCTATCGATGGAGACACCGAGATTGCTTTCACCGAGTCAGTCGATGCCCGATTTGAGGCTCTTGGATGGCACTGCATCTGGGTGAAGAACGGAAACACCGGTTACGACGAAATCCGTGCCGCTATCGAGGAAGCCAAGTCTGTGACCGACAGACCAACCATGATCAAGGTTATTACGACTTTAACTAGCAATCAGTTCTTATTTTTGAGAGGTCAATTGCCTCTTACAGATTCATTGTCGTGTCCGTCAAGGGTGCCTTATTATTTTCAGTTACTGTTGTCGATTACCTTCTGTTGCCCAGCATGTTCGAACTATCCGTTACTCTGCACTAAGAGTCTCAAAAGTGTCGCAATGTTGCAGCTGGATTTGATTTCTTTGTCGTACCTATTCTGTCTATCTATTGTCTGACCATTTCCCAGTCGGGTCTTATTGATCTCTCAACTCGGCAGTCTGGATGGGTTCTGTGCTGTAAGGCATCTTCCTGAACTTGCCGTTCTTTCCATATGCAGGTGACCACCACCATCGGATTCGGTTCACCAAACAAGGCCAACTCCTATGCTGTACACGGTAGTGCTCTTGGTAGCAAAGAGGTTGATGCCACCCGCCAGAACCTTGGTTGGGAGCACCCACCCTTCCACGTGCCGGAGGAAGTTGAAGCGTAAGTAGTTCTCTTCATGAGCACCGTTGATTTTTGCTGGAACGTTTCTGAATTGAATTTGGTCGTTTTTGATTGTACGAGGGAGGAAATTCTGCCTCTAAATCTAACGTGCTGTTATATGTCCAGTCACTGGAGCAAGCACCTTACTGACGGACCTGCTCTTGAGGCCGCATGGGAGGATAGTCTTGCTGCCTACGTCAAGAGTTACCCAGAGGAGGGGGCTGAATTCAAGCAGCTTATCTCACAAGAGCTTCCCGCCGGTTGGGAGAAGGCCCTCCCTGTAAGTAGTTATTGGAGTGTATGGTGCAGTCTTTTTGACTTACCTTGCCTGGGTATCCTATTTAGAAACTGTGAATTTGGTCACTTCTTTTCCTGCAATATTCTACGCACATGGTTGAGGAGACTGAATATGTAGTTGGTCAAAACAATCTGACTTTGCTGAAACTTACTGATGGCCTTCTTTCCTTTCTTCCAGACCTTCACCCCTGAGAGCCCATCAGACGCTACCCGCAACTTGTCTCAGACTGTGTTGAACGCCATGGCCCGTGTTTTGCCTGGTTTGATCGGAGGATCGGCTGATTTGGCATCATCCAACATGACCTTGATGAAGATGTTCGGCGACTACCAAAAGGCAACCCCCGGTGAGAGAAATCTCCGATTTGGTGTGCGTGAGCATGCTATGGGAGCTATCGTTAACGGTATCTGCCTTCACGGAAGCGGTCTTATCCCGTACTGCGCTACCTTCTTTATCTTCACGGACTACCTTCGCCCTGCCATGCGTATCTCTGCTCTAAGTGAGGCCGGAGCAATCTACGTGATGACCCACGACTCCATCGGGTTGGGAGAGGATGGTCCTACCCATCAGCCAATTGAACATTTGGCCTCTTTCAGGGCTATGCCCAACATTCTTATGTTCCGACCTGCTGACGGGAACGAAACCGCAGGAGCTTACAAGATTGCCGTTGAGAGACGCAAGACCCCATCAGTGTTGGCTCTGTCCAGGCAAAAACTTCCCCACCTCGCCGGTTCGTCCATCGACAACACCGCTAAGGGAGCATACCCAGTCAGCGACAACTCTACTGACAACAAGCCGGACTTGATACTTTTGGCTTCTGGTTCAGAAGTCGAGATCGCCATCAAGGCAGCCGACGTGATCAGGGGTGAGGGTAAGACCGTGAGAGTGTTGTCTTTCGTCTGCTGGGAGCTGTTCGAAGAGCAGAGCGCTGAGTACAAGGAGAGCGTGTTGCCCAAGGGTGTCACTGCTAGAGTCAGTGTTGAGGCTGGATCCACCTTCGGTTGGGAGAGGTACACCGGGTCCGCAGGAAGGCAGGTCGGTCTTGACCGATTTGGAGCCTCTGCTCCCATCAACATCCTGTACAAGGAATTAGGTTTAAGCGTCGAGAACGTGGTCGCCAAGTCCAAGGAGGTGCTGTAGATTGTATAACGATGAAGTTGTGGTTGGTAGACAAGTTTAGAGATGTGAGTGCAAACTTCGAACACACTCAATCACCTTTGTTCTTTTCTGGAGTAAATTTTTTCGACCATAGTCTAATTCTTAGTCCAAAGAACCACATTGAACTGTAACTCCACCATACTAGAGGTGGTGTTGAGTGACAGATTTTCCAGCACCCGTTTGGTTAAGAGGAAAGGAATTTTTCTGTAACACTCAAATTGCTCGGTGCTCTACTGTCATTGAACGGAAGTCGGCACAGGCGAGGGAGGCTCATTCTAATATGAGATAGTCCAATTCCAGTTAGCTGTTTTTGGAAAGTGTTGAGGTTATTCCGGGAAGTTTTTGTGGGAAAGAATAGTAGCATCTTCTTAAGTTAGACGCACTAGTATGTTTTGTCCAAATCATGTACATGTATCAAAAGACTGCAGCTTTTGCTTCAATGGGAGCCAGACCCTGGTATACGATCTACCAGAAATTAAATAGACCACGTCTTGAACCAGAGGATTGAGTTGGGGTTGAGCAATCACGAAAAACTGTTTCCAGATTGTGATGGGTGATTTCCAGATGTGATTTCCAGATTTCTGCGGTCTTTGATTGGTGTTGTCTACTGCTCATGTCATTGGTTGAGTTATAGATGTTTGTTTCGTAATTGAACGTGGATACGGATGAACCTAATACTGGTCACACAGGTCTAATACCGGGTTGGTGGTGATAGCGCCATCGACCTTGACCCGCCATTAGTGGAAACGATTTTAGGATGTTTTGTCCATGAGGCGAGGTTCAGTTGTATATTTAGCAGATTTTGAATTGTGATCCAGTTTCGACTTGTTGATGGTGGTGCTAAGTTCTATACGACGTTGGATAAACACAGTTAAATAGTTATCATCCAACGTGGTATGATTTCAGGCACCAACGGGCGTGTTGAAATGTTGACAAAACAAAAAGAGGAAAACGAAATAAACAAGACAAATCGGTTAAATAAATTTGGTAGTCTAATGTAAATAAGACAATTCTTGACGGCAGACACTATATTTTCAGGGATATTAGTTTTCAACAACGCATGGATTTAGCAGGCAGGTGAGGAAATGACGGAGTCCGGAATACACTTCATAAGGTTTGGAGAAGGCAGTATAGCTTTCATGCCCTCTTCGGCTACGCATGAATTGGGCATATACGGCGTATTACTTATTCTGATACCAAATTTGTGTAGTTGTTCATTTTAGTAATCAAACTGTGTTGAAGAAAAATTTTCCTGGGTTATGTTGATTGATATCTTGATAACCAATTTGAATAATCGGACTAATTCCCTTGTATGTGTAGATTGCATTGTGTGATGTAACATAACAGAATGTTCCATAAAGAAGGTCAGGTGGTCACCGTCAACAACATATTTGTCAAAATTGCATTATGCTGCGCGAGGAAAGCTAACAAAAACTTGATATTGGGAGGACGTGACTGCATTCGAAAAACCTAGCCCTTGTATCCACAGCCAAAAATTCGTATTCTATTCACATCGGCAAAAAGCTATGATATGAACTGTTATCCTGGGGAGGACCCGATGTCCGATCGAATAAGAGAAATTCTCTCGACCAATTCGTTCTGTACATCGTGACATCATGCACGCATGTGCTTGTACTACGAGGTTTACACGGGAGCCGACCAACATAGTTCACATAGTTTAGTCTGGATGAATGTAACTAAACGTGGACGAGTATGTAGATGAAGAACACGCTTTTATTCGGTCAAAATAAACAAAAGTGTAAGTGGGCTATGGTGAGGTTTGATCTTCTGAGCGACAAACTTCTTCTCTTTGTCTTATTTAACATTACGTTGACCTATTCTAATCTGCAGATCTATCCGTTCCATGCGTTTCTTGTGGATTAAATAATATTTCTATTCCAACCGACCTGGATAATCTATGTCTTCTCTCTAGACCGAATGTCAAGTGCTTTTTATTAATGTGAAGGAGTCGCTAGAGTGATGAGAAGCCCCAAACGGATGAAAAACCGTAGCTTATGAAAATCCTTTGTGGATTCCTTAAATCGTATAGTCTCATTATTCGATATCTAGAATTTACTATATATATATATATATATATATATATATATATATATATATATATATATATATATATATATATATATATATATATATATAAGGAGAAGGCAATCGCGTAGCAAACACGAAGGATGGGAAGACCCATCAAGCCCGTACAAGGGAGGGACAAAAGAGGTAAAATGGAGTATAGTACCTCATCATATGGAGTATAGTATCCATGTGAGAAAATAATATATACCTCATGAAAACTATAAGTAGATTGAGGGGTACCAGTTATATACGAAGTCTAGAACGTTGGCTACAAGTTACAAATTGACTTTCATTTCAAGATATGTCAAATTTGCAATTCTGCAATTTCTAAACTCTCTGACCACATCGTAAACTGAAGTGGGTAACTAGTGTGAGATCTTAACAAATGTTACAATCAATAATAAAGATGTTATATCCGTCATAGTTATACTCAGCATATATCCATGCAACTTTATTTAAAAAGAAGTAACCAGCACTTCTACATGAAAAGCTAACATGCAGAACCCTATACCTCAATCGTTCTGCCCATGATGCATATGTGGTGTAGAGAACTCTGGGGCCTGAGGAACAGTTCATTAACCTCGCTTCGTGCTTTGTACTTCGGAGTCTAGCTCCACCAATTGGAAGCAAGTGCTCAAACTTTCACTCCCAAACCAACTTTAGGATCATTGTATGTATAGTGAGGAGGAAAGAGCGGGCATGGCGTAGAAAACATGAAAGATGGGAAGACACCATTAAGGCATATGACATGTATACATACATCGCTACACAACATACATCATTGTGAACATCACACACTATAGAAGTACAACTCACATAAGTTGCAATGGACTCTAAAATGCCACAATAATTAGTACTTGATTTGTCACTCAACAATCTGCTAACAACTGGATATTGATTACAGTCAAGCCACACCCACTCTAGCTAAGAGACTCTAGGTGACACTTGCCGGCTTTCTATCCACTCTAGCCAGGAACTCGAAGGCTAAACATTAGAGAAGTGAGCTCTTTGGAGCTGCACTTCCAAGGTATACCTCTGATTTTGATCTGGACTTCCAACCCTAACGGTCCCGCTGATAGCACATCTGATGGTGAAAATGGTGCAAGCAACGATGTGCCCCCCATGTAGTCAATTGTAATACCAAGGGTTAGCCATATGATCTAGATGTGAAATTCGGTTTGGTAACATCTAGAATGATGTTATACATGATGGTCAAAATAGATCAGATAGAAGTATCACCAAAAGAGTACTTCTACTAATAAGGAAGAAACCGAAATAGACTTGAGAACCTTAGAACCAATAGCTAGACATATGATTTAAAGGTGAGAATTGGTTTCGTAACATCTGGAAGGATGTTACACATGATGGACTAAACAGATCAGAAAAAGTTATCACCCAAAGGGGACTTCTATTAATAGAGTAGGAACCGAAATATACCTGAAATCTTTGAAGGCAATTTCGGAGGCCTAAACGGATGAATTAGGCCTTGAAAATGTGCGGCAGATCCCCCCCCCAACGGAGGAAAGGCTGGCCTTCCCTCCCCTTGCTTTGTCTCGTCGAGAGCTTTCCAACGGTACCTTACTCATGTGATTCTGAGATTCATACAGGAAGATTCCCTAAAAGATTCCCTCCGGTCAAAGCTCGTTTGACCAACCAGATAGGACCTAGACCAGACAGGTCACCCATCCAAGTAAGTAATCCAAGGGTGGAGCTTGCTGACATGTCACCTATCTGTGTCCCTAATCCTGTGGTGGAGCTTCCTTGGAGGAGATCCTCTCTGTCTATATAATAAAGAGAAGGTGCTCCCTTGGGGCATCGAATGTTTGAGTGTGCAATCTGTGTTTTCTTTCTTCTCTTGTCCTCGGAGTATTACAATGGTATCAGAGCAAGTGTTCTAGTCCAAGAGAGTGGATCACCCCTCTTGGAATAGCACGAACTACTGAAACTGAGTAATTTGAGGTGGAGAACATAGAGTAATTGCTAGACTTAGGAAGGACTTTAGAGAGCGGATGGGATGGATGCGCCAGGGGGACAATTTCCCGCACCTTGCTTTCTATTCTCAAACCCATTCCAAATCAAGGTTATGTACATCCAGCGTGAGTTGATGAGAGTATCACTAGTTTATCACTTTGGTGCGGAATTCATGGACAGAGTGATGAACTCACCAAACCCGGTGATTCTACCTGTGGTGATATATGACAGAGAGTGGGATTTGACGATCTACATTCTATTATGATAATATGGATATGAATGTCCCAAATCCTCTCCCTTTCAACACTCAAGTAGAAATCCGTTATGTAGTGAGGCCGAAATTGATGTTTAGAGATTTTGTGGTTAGGAATTTTGGTGAGGAGTATTATCAATGAGTGATAGCTTCTGAGGTCCCAATGGTATTTCCGATAGTTTGTGCGCCTTCCAGAGTGATTATTTTGACTCTGTATTGAAGTAGACGTTAGCAATTGGGTGTTGCAAGAACCATGGATCTGCAGTTGCAAGAGTTGGTGCAAGGAATGCAAGGGATGTTGAATGAATTTTGAGAGATTAAGATGACCATGGAGACATTGCAAAGTCAAGTGCATATCCTCAAGAATGATCAAGCCATGCAAGAAGAAGAGCCGTCTCAAAACCCAGTACCTACGACTGAAGTACTTGGAGAGGCACCCGTGCCTACGAACCCTATCAACAATGAAGCCACATTGCTACTCCGGATGAAGAAGACCTGCAACATTGAGCCTTACAAGGGGCAACGTACGATGGGAGTAGTAGAGAATTGGATCTTGAGAATGAATCGATATTTTTGATTGTTTTCAACAGAGATCACAGAGCATGCTGCAGGCGTGTTTGCATGTGGGTACTTGACCGATAAAGCCCTCACATGGTATGATGCTTGGGAACGATCCATGCTGGCAGAGAGAAGGGAGGTCACATGGACAACAATGCAAGAAGGACTGCTTAAGAATTTCCAATTGGTGGATTCTGTGCAGATGGCTCGAACCCGACTATGGGGATTGAGACAGAAGAATAGCATACAAGAGTATGTGGAGGCATTTCTAGATCTACAAGTCGCAATTACCAACATGAGTCTAGCAGAGGCTCTCGACAATTTCAAACGAGGGTTGAAAGAGCAGATTCGCCAAGAAGTCATGGTGCAAAACCCTCGCACGGTATTTGAAGCTATTGCTTGTGCGTAGAGAATAGCCGGAGCATTAGGTGGAGGTGAAGGAGTAGTTCCACCTCAACATTATCGGGCAAAAATGCCACACATGGGTGGACCAGTACCGATGGAATTGGCAACCTTTGATTCCGGGATCAAGGAGCACGGCCGCTTCAAGGAGAGCGGGGACAGGTAGAAGAACAAAAAGATGGAGTCCCACGAGGAGAAGGGACTCGAGGAGAACAACGCCGTTGTTACAATTGTGGCCGTATTGGGCACATTTCTACCAATTGTCGCACTCGTTTCCCTAGAAGCCCTCGGCCTTCGTACAGGCGATCTTTGAACAACATGGAGAGGCACATTGAAGAGGAGGAGGTGGGAACCACCTCGGAAAATGAAGATCACCAGTAAATGTACCTCGCGGCCTTACTGGCTCAATAAGGAAGCAGAGAAGCGAGGGAAGGAAGAAGAAGAATGCGCAAAGATCCCGAAAGGCAACCTCACAATTGATTGTCGTGAATGGAATCCTAGAAGGTAATCAAGTGGAGTATTAATAGATCCGGGAGCAACAGAGAATTTCTTGTCTCGCTCTGTTGCAATAAGCTTGAGAATGGATCTAGAGAGAGATGGAAGTGAAGAAGTAGAGTTACCAAATGGGCAAACAGAGAGGATTGAATCATTACCTAGACGGGTAACCCTCTTTGTAGGAGAATATCAGGAAGCAATTGAGTGGCGAGTGATATAGTTAGCCCGTTATGATGCAATTTTAGGCATACCATGGATGGAGCAGTACAACCCAATGGTGGATTGGAGGAAGAAAGTAGTGAGAACCCACCAATGGTCAATCATTGGGGTTAAAGAAAAATCACACAGGCAGAAACTGCCTCTATATGTCGTAGGGACGACAACTGTCTGTAAAACTAATAGATGTTTTCTGGGTCTAATAAGAGAAGTCCAGAGTGCACAACTCTCTGGAAAAATTCCTGAGAAATTGAAGGATGTGGTGGATGAGTTTCAAGATGTCTTTCCCGATGATCTACCCTCAGGATTACCACCTAAAAGGCGAGTAGATCACAAAATAGAGACACTCCCGGGGAAGACACCTCCTTGTAAGGCCCCATATCGCCTATCGCCTCATGAGTTGGAGGAGTGTAAGACTCAAATTGAGGAGATGATACAAAAAGGGTTCATCCAACCTAGCGTATCACCATATGGGGCCCCTGTCTTGTTTGTGAAGAAGAAGGATGGTACAATGCGCATGTGCATTGACTATCGGGGTCTCAATCAGTAAATAGTGAAGAAAAAATACCCCTTACCTCGCATGGATGACCTGTTTGATCAACTCCATGGAGCGAGATACTTCACCAAATTGGACTTGCGGAGCGGTTACAATCAAATCCAAATTGCAGAGGAGGATGTGTACAAAACTACCTTTCAAACCAGGTATGGCCACTTTGAGTATCTTGTCATGCCTTTTGGCCTCACCAATGCACCTGCCACTTTCATGAGCCTAATGAATGACATATTTCGTCCATACTTGGATAAGTCTGTTATCGTCTTCTTGGATGATATCTTAGTATATAGTAGCACGATGACAGAACACAAACAACATCTATGAGAGGTCCTTCAGATTCTAAGATAGAATCAATTGTACGCCAAAATCTCAAAGTGTGAGTTTGGCAAGTCTGAAGTAGACTACTTAGGGCATAGAGTAAGTGCAGAGTGCATTCAAGTATTGACAGATAAAATAGAGGTCATTCAAAAATGGAGTGCCCCAGAAGATCAGACTCAACTTAAGAGCTTCTTGGGGTTGACGGGATTCTATCGTAGATTTGTCAAGGACTTCTCCAAGGTTGCACAGCCTTTAACGACACTACTTGGCAAGGGGAAGAAGTGGACATGGGGAACTGCACAAGAGTTGGCCTTTCAAGAATTGAAGGCCGACTTGCTACATGCACCAATCTTGAAGTGGTATGACCCAAAACGTCCAATCAAGTTGGCTACGGATGGATCAGGCGTAGCAATAGGAGCAGTCCTACAACAAGAGTGGCATGACGGATGGCATCCAATTGCATATTTCTCTCAAAAGTTGTTACCGGCAGAGCGCAACTACCACACCACAGAACGAGAAGAGCTGGCCATCGTTCTAGCAACCAAGCATTGGAAGCACTACCTGGGCAAGAAGGCATTTGTAGTAGAGACAGACCACAAACCTCTAGTCTACCTCGAGACGCAGAAGGATCTATCTCGTCACCAAATTTGGTGGGCAGAGTGGCGACAACGCTTCAACATGACAATCACCTACGTGGAAGGTAAGAAGCAACTTGCAGATGCATTCACCCACATGCCAATGGCCAACAACTTGGCGGCAGAGGTTAAGATTAACCCTGAATTCTGGCAAGAGATTCTAGCTGCTACAAAAACTGATCCACAGATTGTAGAAGCACAATCGTCCAAAGGTGTCACCAGCACCCAAGGACTCACCTTTTGGGAGGGCCGATTGTGGATCCCAAATGTCCCAGAATTATGCACCATCATTCTAGCGGAATGTCATGATTCGGCCATTGCAGCTCATGTCGGAGTGGACAAGACCTTGGAGGCAGTCAAGCGCCATTACTATTGGCCCAAGATGAGCAACAACGTGATGGACTATGTGCGTAGCTGCCTACTTTGTCAACAGAACAAAGCTTCTAATCAAGCTCCTGCAGGGCTCCTTCAACCTCTTCCCACTCCTACTCAACGTTGGGAACAAGTGAGTATGGATCTCGTCTGTGAATTACCCAAGACCACCTCAAGGTTTGACTCCATTGTGGTCTTTGTGGACCGGCTCAGCAAAATGATTCTTGTACGCCCTACCACCAAGGAGGTGACCGCTCCACAACTAGCTCAACTATACTTAGATGCAGTCTTTGCTCACCATGGCTTGTCTAGAGTACTCATCACCGATAGAGGCACCCAATTCACCAGTTTGTTTTGGCGAACACTCTTTGGTTTCTTCAAAACCAAGTTGGCCATGTCTACAGCTTACCACCCACAAACAGATGGCCAAACAGAGCGGGCTAATCGCACGATTGAAGACATATTACGCGGCTTCACCTTAGAAGAGCAAGAGAGGTGGGACACCCTACTACCGTTGGTGGAATTCGCTTACAAAAATTCAGTGAATGCCTCCACCCAGGTCACTCCGTTCTTCCTCATGTATGGTGAGCATCCCTTCACACCTTCTAGCTTGATGAAGATCCGTCCAGTGACTACCAAGGTTGATGCAGTCAACACATTTGTTTCTAGAATCCAACAAGGTGTGGAGAGCGCCAAGCACAGGTTACAGATTGCGCAAAATCGACAAAAGCAGTATGCTGATGCACACCGTAGGCACATGGAGTTCAATTTTGGGGATCAAGTGTGGCTATCGACAACCAACCTCACATTAGTTGGATCTTGTAAGCTTAGACCTTGTTTTATTGGGCCTTTCTCGATTCTTCGTCGCATCGGCGCTATGGCCTATCACCTTGAGCTACCACCACACATGAAGCTCCATCCAGTGTTCCATGTCTCCCTATTACGCAGATATACTCCCCAATCAGGCCAAGGTACTTCCACACAAGACATTCGACCTTGTCCGACAGTCATTGATGGCACAGAGGAATATGAAGTGGAGCGGATTCTCCAAAAGCGCATGCGTGGTACTCGCCATCCGCGGGTGGAATATCTAGTACAATGTAAAGGTTACCCTCTCTATGAAGCAACCTGGGAACCCGCTGCCAATTTGGCACATGCACCAGTGTTGGTGCAAGCATTTGAGCAACAATTGCACAACGAGGACGTTGCGTCTTAAAAGGAGGGAGGTCTGTAATACCAAGGGTTAGCCATATGATCTAGATGTGAAATTTGGTTTGGTAACATCTAGAATGATGTTATACATGATGGTCAAAATAGATCAGATAGAAGTATCACCAAAAGAGTACTTCTACTAATAGGGCAGAAACCGAAATAGACTTGAGAACCTTAGAACCAATAGCTAGACATATGATTTAAAGGTGAGAATTGGTTTCGTAACATCTGGAAGGATGTTACACATGATGGACTAAACAGATCAGAAAATATTATCACCAAAAGGGGACTTCTACTAATAGAGTAGGAACCGAAATATGCCTGAAATCTTTGAAGGCAATTTCGGAGGCCTAAACGGATGAATTAGGCCTTGAAAATGTGCGGATTCCCCCCCCCCCCAAATGGAGGAAAGGCTGACCTTCCCTCCCCCTGCTTTGTCTCATTGAGAGCTTTCCAATGGTACCTTACTCATGTGATTCTGAGATTCCTATAGGAAGATTCCCTAAAAGATTCTCTCCGGTCAAAGCTCGTTTGACCAACCAGATAGGACCTAGACCAGACAGGTCACCCATCCAAGTAAGTAATCCAAGGTTGGAGATTGCTGACATGTCACCTATATGTGTCCCTAATCCTGTGGTGGAGCTTCCTTGGAGGAGATCCTCTTTGTCTATATAATAAAGAGAAGGTGCTCCCTTGGGGCATCAAATGTTTGAGTGTGCAATCGGTGTTTTCTCTCTTCTCTTGTCCTTGGAGTATTACATCAATACCCCAAACACAAAATTTGACCATGAAAAAGTAGTTTATGAGTAATTGCCAAAGTACTCCTAACTTCCAACACTAATACTCCAGAGTCCAAGCAATCTAGGTGTGATGCTACAAATGGCATGATAGTTGTCATGCATATATACATCATTATACAACATACATTGTTGTAAACATCACAAACTATAGGAGAACAACTCACACATAAGTCATACATGGACTCTAAAGTGCCACAATTGCCCCCTAGGTTGTAGTTAGGTCCCTCTAACTCCAAATAGCCATCTAGTCCAAGTATATGGTATACCCTATGGTGGGCAAAAGATCAAGAGGCCGGGTGCTATTTAGCCTCATCATTGGTCACCTTTCTGCAATATATACCATATAAAAGATGAACTAACTATAGGTCAAGGACATCTAGGACATAATCATTGTTCTTGAGGAACCACCGTAAGGGGAGGAATCAAACATGCCATATGTCATCCTCTCAAACAACTATCACACACTAACATAGTAGCAGCTCCACCAAAAGAGCTGCATAACATACACTACAAGCCTACATGTACAAGTGCCAAGCTTGGGTCCATAGTACCAGCAATGTTTGGGAGGTGGCATGGCACAAAATTGCGTACATGATCCTTCCAAACAACACCATCACATTTGTCCAACAAAAGGACTCCAGATGGCAAAACCTCATGCACTCTCAAGATAGTGCGGCTTGTAGAAACATCAAGCATCATTGATGTTGCCTATTGTAGATATACATAGTCACTTGGATGAAATTGATGGATCAAGGGTCTATAACCTCCTCCTCAAATGGTAGCATAGCGTAAGGTATCCCTATGCTAAGCAGTTACCAAGTTCTCAAAGGCCATCGGCACCACCATCACTTTGAAAGATCTCTGCCCATTAAGAACATGTGCTCATTCATACATCTGGATCATCCAAGTCCAAAACTATAGTAGCATCTTAATGAATGGCTGCAAGTAAATCTAGATCTCATCTATAGAGTAGAAACTAAGGAGAGAAGGATGCTAAGGAGGCTTGCCAGCTAAAACAATAGCCCATGGCTAGCCAAGGAGATCCCAATCTCTCAAGTGGCCTCTCTGCAAATCATACTAATATAATCTTCTCTTCATTGTGTAAACCACTCTCTCTACTAAGCCATCTGCCTTAGGGTGATGTCAAGAAGTAGTATGATGATCAATCAAAGCCTTGTCACACAAGACCTGAAACTCCTCCAAGAACTCTATGTCTAGATCAAACAAAACTTCAACTAGTACACCAAAATGTTTGAGAACCCAATCCAAGAACAAGTAAGCCGTCCCTTCATTGGACTTGTCAAGAAGTGCCACCAACTCAATCCACTTGGAGAAGTGCTCCACCATAACCAAAACATACCAATGATGTCTCATAGTCAATGGTAAAGGTCCACCAAAGTCCAAACTCCAATGGTAACCTAACCATTGATAGGTAATGGGTGTTACCATGGCATAGGAGCATTGCATGATGCTCTAACTTGATCACAAACCACACATCTAGCAACAAACTGCTATACATTGGTTTGCATACCGTGCCACCAATAATGACTCTAGAGTAAACTATATGTATGCTTTACTCCAAAATGTCCTAGCTTCTCATGAGCATGATGGACCAAATGTGGTCTCTGAGATAGAAGTGGTACTACTCATACTTTCTCATCTTCCCATACACACAAAAGGTGTCTGCACTCCAATCTAAACAATCTAGCTTGTTGAAGAACAAGATCTCTCTCCTTGGCCCCAATTATGCCACCCATAATACCAATGCAAAGATAGTCCATCACTAAGACATCATCATGAATATCTCATTGAACTCTACCACAATATCCCTTCTTTGGATTTGTGACCTCAATAACTCCTCTTGTATGCATTGAGAGATATACCACCAAAGCTTTAGTAACTATGCAAAGAAAGGTAGATGCATTCCAACCTGGCATCGTCTCCTCATTTGTCTCCATGCCAATGTGCTTTGGCCTGATCTTGATGGCTAGGACATGGGTTTCTACTCAACCCATTTGCATCACCGTTCACCACTCCAGGTTTGTGAATAACCATGAAATCATACTCTTGTAAAATCAAAGCCCATTGTGAAAGCTTGTTGGACTCCATCAACCAGTTCAATGGCTGATGGTAAGTGCTGAGAGTAAAGGGGTTACCAAGAGTAACATTGGAAATGTGTTATTGCCTATATTGCTGCCAAGCTCTCTCCCTCATATGAACTATACTTTGCCTCCACTAAATTGTTGGAGTGACTAGCATAGGCTACCATAAACTCCTTCTCCTCATCATTATGCTAGGTGAGCACTGCTCCAAGCTCCAACATACTCCAATCAATGTGAACCTGAAATGGTTGTCCCCTAATTGGTCTCCTCAAAATAAGGGTAGATATCAACCTCTCCTTGAGCTCTACAAAAGCTCTCTCTTGCTCATCTCTCCAGCACCACTCCTATGTAAGCTTGGTTAACTTCATCAAGGCCTTGGCAATGGCACTAAATCCTCTAACATAGCAACAATAGAAGTTTGGCAACCCAAGGAATGCTTGCACTTTGCTCCCATCCATAGGCCAAGGAATACATGCAATAGCCTCCACCTTGGTCTGCTGAACACCAAGTCCTTTAAGGTAGATAGTGTGAACCAAATACTCAATTTGCTTGTGGAAGAACCTACACTTCCCAAGATGTTATTTGAGTCTATGAGATTTGAACCTCTCAAACACCTCTTACAAATGTCTCTCATGCTTCTCCATAGTAATGCTATAGACCAAAAGGTCATCAATATAACATTGGGCAAAATCTAATCTAGCTAGGATCTTGTCCATGACCCTTTGGAACTCAGCAAGATCATTGTTTAACCCAAATGGTAAGAACCTCTATTGATATAACACATCCTTGCCGTGAGGATCAATAGCCTAAAATATTGTATTGGACTTATCTTCCTCCTTGATACAACAATTGATGATATCCAACTCAAAGATCCAAAGTATTGAAGACCTTTGCATGCTCAATCACATCAAAGATCTCCTTTGGTGTAGGCATGACATACCAATCAGCCCTAGTCTATTGGTTGATAGGATGGTAATCTCCACACATCTGCCTATCTGTATAGTTTCCATGCATATCTTTCTTGGCTGGCATCACTATAGTTGATGCATACTCTCTATGTGAAATCTCCACCAAACCAGTCTCAAAAAGGTCTCTACCCCGGCTCTAAATCAATGCTCTCTCCATATCACTATATTGATAAAGATGTCAAAAAACTAGTGTATTGCTAGTTAGCTCAATTGAAATACCAAGTCCTTTTAGAGCACCCAAATCCTTCATATTGAAAGCCAAACAACTTGTGTAGCTCCTCAAGAACCTCCAAACTCTTTGTCTTTCCTCTCTTGTGAGCTTGGATCCCCGATCTGGCTCCCAAGTTCCTCTATAATTGATGTAAGGGTGGAAGACGTACTGATTGGCTGCTACACTAGGCCCTTAGGAGCAGTAGTGTCATACCCCCAACCACTAGAGGTCCCAACCTCCATGTGAAAACTCCCTCCAATCTGGTTGCAAGCTCCATACGTCCTCTAATGCATCCCAAGGAGACCAAGGGTGTAATCCAAGTAGACCAGGCTCACTTGGATGGACTCCAAGTAGACCACTCTCCTTAATAGACACTGGATATGTCCCAAGAATACCTTTTCCACTTGGTCCGTCACCCCTAGCATGTGCCTGAATTGTCTCAAAAGGCACAAAGCTCACAAGTGTCCAAGTGGTGATGCCTATCAAGGGTATCCTATGTTGCTTTGCTAAACCAAGGCTCACAATCTAGGTCAACAAATTTAGGTCCACAACCTGCCCTAACAACTAATGCATGGATGCCTCTAACACTACTGGAAAAACTGTAATACCAATGCAAAAACCCATTGCCCGCTCTCTCTCATTGGCATTGGGTTCCACCAATTGCTATAATTATGAGTCCCAAACAAATCTAGGACCTCTCTCTCAATGGGAGTTTGGGAAACTCAGAAGTGTGGGAAAAGTGGCTAGGGGTTGTCCAACTAGGTTCACCATTGCTATAGGTGACCTATCAGCCACTACTACCATCTAAGACTGACGCCCAACATCCAAGATATCATCAACATAATGTAGTCAAGTCGCTGAATCCTATCATAAGCATGTTGGAGAACCTCTTTGGGTAAGAGGTTTGTCCACCAAATACAAAGATGATGAGCCCATGATCCCACTCTGGTTGCATCTAACAACAAGATGGGTCCCATCCAAGAATGGACCTGATGTACACTCACCACCACCCAAGTGCAAGAATCACCCATCAATAGCACTTGGGTGGTGGCGAGTGCACATCAGGTCCTTATATCAAGGAATATCCTTACTCATGAGAATATTCTCCTAAGCATATGGTCTTATCTTGACCCAACCACTTAGTCAAATATTCCTTCACATGTGCAATCCTTAGACTATAGAAGAATCCAAAACAAAAAGGCTTGTTGGTCCAAGAGTTCTTAACTCTTTCCTCAAAACCAAATACCTAGAAATAATACCAAGTCAATACACTAGAATCCAAAATAGTGATGCTCATTTTTCTTACTTCCTCTAAAGTAAGATCCACTCTATCTTAGCTATGACTAAATTTAGCTAATCATGACTAAGGTAGAACCATCACTTATCTTTATATAAATAATATCTCTCAAGTACTTGTAATACCAAACTAAATATCATAATACCACACACATGCACAAATGGGTGTTATAGGATTGATGAACCTGGAGATGTCGTAGTATACATAAAATCTCCCAAAATACACCAGAATGGGGATCTTGAAGACCCATAACTTGGCCAGCATGTGTATGTCTCTAACATGGCCATCCAAAAATCATTAAATGAATGGGACCATGTTTATCCAAATCTTGTACCCCCAACAAGGAAATGTCTATTGTTAGGGTCTTCTAGTAACACTTGATTGCCAATATCAATAATAACCCTGGATACCAATAGGCCAAGCATGCCACATGATGTAGAGAGACTCACCTAGCAATCTCATCTCTCTCCATATACAAGTACCTCTGTACTTGTATACTTGCATGTAGTACCATAGCTAGTTCAGTGCTAATCTCACCAAACAACTCCAATAGACATTGAAACAATATGGAGTTTAGCGATGAAGTTAGTCCGGCTTATGAAGTAGAGAATAAGACAAAATAGTCTAGAATATTCTAGAAGCACCTAAGAAGCTTCTTGGGAACCTTCCCAACTAGTTAACTTGCGCCCTAAGCAAGTAGCTTCTAGAAGGAAGCTTCTAGAAGCTTCTAACTAGCTTAGCTTGCACGCTAAGTAGGCGGCTTCTAGAAGGAAGCTTCTTGACAAGCTTCCTAGTTAACTTAGCTTGCACTCCAAGAAAGCGGCTCAAGAAAGCTTCTTGAGAAGCTTCAAGGGTCTTGTATGCTACCTATAAATACCAAGGCCAAAGCTCATGCTAGGCATTTGGAGTTTTCCCTCATCCAAGTGTCCCAATGTGAATTTCCATTCTCCTATTTCTCTCCTTGGTTTTGGTCTTTTACATTGGTATTAGAGCAGGAATGGGATGGATGGAATTTATGGACCACCAAATCCACTTCCACCAAACCATTGGGACTTTCATATCCAGATATTACCAAAGCATCGTTTCACACAATTCATCACCTTGCGCTTTGGGCAGGATTTTCTACATATGATCACCGTGTCAGAGGAACCCTTGATACTTCCAGTTGTAACTTATGGAGAACGGTGGACGTGTTGTATCTATGTGTTAATCAACTAGATAAATTGAGTATAGTGGAATAGAGTAGTAGCGATGGCAGCAATACCGGATGTTATCCTTGCAATACAACAACAAATCAAGCATCTTACTTGATTGTTGGATGAACGAGACCAGCAACGACGAGAACAAATAGACAAAGCGCCAGTTTGAGATGGAGAAGATCGCATTTGATTTCTGAAACCCAAGGTGTTTGAAGGCAAGAATCTTCCAGGCACAGTGGAGAATTTTGTGTTTGACTGCAAATGTTACTTTGAAGCCACCAATCTTCAAGACAAACGGAAAAAAATTCTCTTGGCTTCTAGCCAATTGGATGGCGTGGCAAAACTTTGGTGGCGATTTTGAGTAGAAAGAGCTGAACGACAAATTGTTACACTAATTTTGACATAAGAAAAATTCAAAGATGTAATACTTGGTCGATTTCAAACTATAAATGCCACTCGAGTCACACGAGATAAATTGGTGGAGTTGAGGCAGATTGGCTCAGTGAGAAGCTACATCATGCAAGTTAGAATATCATCATGCAAATTCTAGATATCCAAGAAGGTGAAGTTCTAGATCAATTTGTGTGAGGATTGAAGTCAAGAACCAAATTGGAGGTGACCATGTAGGAGCCACAAAACATAGAAGAAGCCATGCAATTGGCTGAGTATTTTGATTCCTTGGTTGCGACAACTTGGTCTCGACCTCAACCTACACAAAGCCTACCAGTACACTACGCACGAGTGGAATAACCGGTACCAATGGAGATTGATGCTATCCAACAAAGACCACTTGGCTCAACAGATAGAGAAAGATTACGACAAAATGGAGGTTGCTTTTATTGTCACCAAGTTGGACATCGCATTGCTGAATGTCCACTTAGGAATGGGCGACCTCGACAAGTTGCCCACATGGAGTTTGTGGAACAAAATGATCAAGGAAACAAAGAATCCCAATAGGAGATTTTGAGCCGCCTATTGAGAGCTTGATTAGTTCCAATGGGATTGAAGGCTTGACCTATGCAAGTTTGCTTCACTTGCAAGGTACGATATCTAATCAGGGTTGTAGGATTTTGGTTGATTCTAGAAGTTCAAAGAATTGCATGTCTATGCAAGTAGCAAAGGAACTGGGTATTCCTATCAAGCCAATGTTTGGAAGTAGTTTGATGATGGCGGATGGTAGAAAGGGTTCTGCATTCTGCACCTCACATCCTGTTACCTTCAAGATTGGGAAGAAGTATTTGGAGTGTATGAGGTTTGTAGTGGCACCTCTACACTATGATATCATTTTGGGTCTACCTTGGCTTGAACGTCATAAGGTTCAATTTGATTGGACCCGACGACAAATTCAAGTACAACACCAAGGTAGAAATTTCCAATTAGGTTTTCTGGCACCTTTGAGTAAGACGCCTAAGAATAGTTAGTCCCAAGATGGGAAGTTTATCGAGAAGGTAGCCATAGAGCGAATCTGGAAGGGAGATGAGTCCCAAGATGGGAAGTTTGCCAAGAAGGCAACCAAGGAGCAAGCCTGGAAGAGAGATGAGTCCTTGGAAGGGAAGTTTGTTAATGAATCGGCCATAGAGCAAGCTTTGGAGGAAGATAAGTCTGTATTTGCGTTGTGGGTCAAGCTGATTGCACAAGAACAATATGAGGAGGACCAAGAGCCTCATCAAGCAATGGTTGATTGGATAGTTCAGGAGTTTGCAGATGTGTTTCTGGATGATCTACCAAAGGGATTACCCTCTGATCAAGGTATGCCCTTCAAGACTGAGTTATCACCAGGGAGTACTCCAGTGAGTAGACCAATCTATTGGCTCTCACCAAAGGAGTTGGAGGAGTTGCAAACAACACTTATAGAGTTGTTGGAGAACAATTTCATACAACATAGGACCTCTTCTTGGGAAGCACCGGTACTATTTGTTCCAAAGAAGGATGGAGGACTTCATTTTTGTATTGATTACCGTGGACTCAATAAGCAAACCGTGAAGAATGCATATCCCTTGCCTCGGATTGATGACCTGCTTGATCAACTAAGTGGAGCATGCTACTTTTCCAAGCTAGATCTGTGTAGCGGCTATTGGCAAATTCTTATTGAAGGAGAGGACGTGCAAAAGACTACCTTTCGCACAAGGTATGGACATTTCAAGTGAAGAGTTCTACCTTTCGGACTCACTAATGCTCCAACAATCTTCATGGATCAGATGCATCGGGTGTTGGAGGGACTATTGGATCGGTCCGTGGTGGTGTTCTTAGATGATATTCTAATCTATAGCAAGACAGAGGCAGAACACGTGAATCATGTGCAAGAAGTCCTAAAACGACTACGACGGTGGAATTTCTACTGCAAGGAATCAAAGTGTGCTTTTTGGCAGAAGGAAGTTACCTTCTTGGGTCATAAGATCTCATCAGAGGGGATCAAGATGGAAGAAGAGAAGATCAAGGCCATTACTGATTGGCCTACTCCGAAGGATGCTATAGAAGTACGAGCATTCAATGGATTGGCCAGTTTTTACTGACGGTTCATCCACTATTATGCTCATGTGGCTGCACCATTGACTAACCTCTTGGGAAAGAACTTGAGCTTCCAATGGACCACCAAGCATGAAGAAGCATTCCAGAAGTTAAAGCATATGGTGTCTTCAAGACCCATTCTTCAACCATATGATCCTCAACTACCTTGTGTGGTTGATTTTGATGCTTCTAACTTTGCAATTGGAGCTGTGTTGCAATAAGAATTTCTAGATGGACTACATCCTATTGCCTTTGTGTCTCATTGCCTAAATACAGCTAAAAGAAATTACCCTGCTTGAGATCGAGAACAACTTGCAATGGTATATGCCACCAAGGTATGGAGGCATTATCTCTTGGGGAAACAAGTGATCATGCGAACTGATCACAAGCCATTGTTGCAAACCTTACACTTGGAGCACATGAAGAGTCGGCATCATCGATGGGAAGAATCAATTGTTTGACATCAAACTTGAGTACAAACCAGGTCGGTTCCATGTCATCCCTGATGCTCTATCATGACGACCTGATTTGAAGGCCCTTCCTCTCATCATGGCGGCAATTACAATGGTGTCCATTGACCCTAAGGTCCATAATGAGTTTCAATCAGCTCTACAACAAGATCCCTTCTTCCAAATGGTACACAGTTGTTTGACAACATGCGACAAGGAGTACAACACCTTCTCCTTCAAGGAAGGCCTTTTATTCCATGCAGACCAAATCTATGATCCAGCTAAAGATGATCTTCAACTTGTGCACCTTCAAGAAGCCCATGATTTACCAATAGCTGGTCACATGGGAGTGGACAAGACCTTGGGCACCCTCCAACGCCAATGGTGGTGTCCCAACATGACACGAGATGTTCGAGACTTTGTCCGATCATGTGAGAGTTGCCAACGTAACATGGCTAGTAACCAAAAGCCGAGTGGACTCCTTCAACCACTCGCCATTCCATCCGCTTGTTGGGAGCATGTGAGCTTGGATCTCATCACATCCTTGCCAAAGACAAAACAAGGACACACCGCAATTGTGGTGTTTGTGGATAAGCTTAGTAAGCAAATCCACTTAGCACCAACCTATGATACCGTGGATGCTCCAACCTTAGCACAAATCTACTTCAACAATGTCTTCAAGCATCATGGGATGCCATGTGTACTCATCTCCGAACGTGATCCTCGATTTACCGGGAAGTTTTGGCAAGCACTCTTCTAGATACTCAACACCAAGCTTGCTTTGTCCACAGCCTATCATCCTCAAACTGATGAACAAACCAAACGTGCAAATTGTACATTGGAGGATATGTTGCGGGCCTTTGTCAATGTCCACCATACCAACTGGGATGAATATCTTGTAGCTTCAGAATTTGCCTACAACAATTCCAAATAGGCAAGCACCGGATTTTCTCCCTTCTTTCTCAATTTTGGCCAAGATCTACTTGTTCCAGATTCTCTTCTTGCTCCCCCTCCCTCTCAGGTGCCTCATACTTCCACATTCTTGACCACTATATCTCAATCTCTCCAACAAGCCCAGTCTCACCTCCTTGTTGCTCAAAATTGCCAAAAACAATATGCGGACCACCATCGTCGTGATCTCACCTAGTAACCTCCCTCTCTCACTTGATACCCAAGTTTGTAAACTTGCACCTAATTGGATAGGACCCTTTGATATCACCCACATTGTCTCTACTGTTGCTTATTGACTTGCCTTGCCTTGTCACATGCGTATCCATCTTATCTTTCATGTTTCCAAGTTGAAACCTTTTGTTCCTAACCCCTCTTCCTTTTCCTCTTGAGTCCAACCTCCCCCTCTTCCTGTCCCTATCAATGATCATGAGGAGTACAAAGTTGATTGTATCCTTGCGCGTCGCCATATTCAACAAGGCCGTCGCCAACATACGGAGTACAAGGTCCTTTGGAAAGGGTATCTCCTTCATGATGCCACATGGGAACCTCTTTCCCACCTCCAAAGTGCACAAACGGCCATCAAGGAATTTGAAGCTTCACTGGCGACGAGGATGTCACCAACTAGCAGCGCGGGAATATGTAACAATATGGAGTTTAGCGACAAATTTAGTCGGGCTTATGAAGTAGAGAATAAGACAAAATAGCCTAGAATATTCTAGAAGCATCTAAGAAGCTTCTTGGGAAGCTTCCCAACTAGTTAACTTGCACCCTAAGCAAGTAGCTTCTAGAAGGAAGCTTCTAACTAGCTTAGCTTGCATGCCAAGTAGGCGGCTTCTAGAAGGAAGCTTCTTGACAAGCTTCCTAGTTAACTTAGCTTGCACTCCAAGAAAGCGGTTCAAGGAAGCTTCTTGAGAAACTTCAAGGGTCTTGTATGCTACCTATAAATACCAAGGCCGAAGCTCATACTAGGCATTTGGAGTTTTCCCTCATCCAAGTGTCCCAATGTGAATTTCCATTCTCCTATTTCTCTCCTTGGTTTTGGTCTTTTACAGAACATACTCCCTCTATTGGATACTACCCAACAATGAGTGTGGTATCCAAAGGTGTCAAGGTAATTAACTATGGAGGCTCATCTTCACATTCATCTCTTGGTGGTACAAAGGCTCCACTCCATATTTTTTGCACCAACAAATCCACGTGCTACTGTAATGTCTCCTCTGAACTCCAGAAAGGAACATCCAAGGTGGATGGAATGATCCTACTCATACTCCAAATTTGTGTGATCTTCTTTAGTATTGGAGTATCCTCTGCATGGATGTTCCTCTCCAAAAAGTCACCAGGCTAAGTAATAGAACCACTAAAAGTTGAAATTGATGCCGCCATGGTCCCAAACTATAGTGAGCCAAGACTACCACTTCTAAAGCATACTGGTAGGCAACATAATTTTCCCTCACCTGACTGCCAACCTAGTCTATAGGACGTTGTCTCCTCCCAATAGTTACTATTGAAACCCATGAGATATAACATTGCTCTCTCAACTAACACATCATATGACTCAACTACAATCACAATGGCGTGAGCTCTCACCACAAAGCTATCAATTGGATGATTGGGCTGAATCTGAACAATAAGCTCTCCACATGTGATGTAATGGGTAGAATCACCTCTTAGAGATGTTTGGATCTGAAATGGATACCTCTCCATATTGGTCTTTCATAACTCTAGACCGACAATTACAACTTTCTCCAACATAAAGGGCTATGCACTAGTGTCTAATAAGACCCTCTATGGTGTATAGGTCCCACCAAACAAAAGATCTCCCTTTGGTTATCCAATAAGATAACCCTAAGTGTAAACTGCGCTTGCTTAAAGGCTGGTCTAGTTGGTAACTCCTCCAATCTAGCTGCTATTGTTTGCCATAAACCATTGGTTGGTGAGAGGATCCCATGCTCCTCAACCTAGTCAGCTCCACTATCAACCACCTCTACTTTAGAAGCAAGAACCACATCATCCCTACTATCACAAAGCATGGCAACCAACCAAAATATTGGGGTTGGGTCAACTCCTAATGTATACATGTCATTGGTTGAGAATAATGGACAACACATAATCAACTAAGCCACCCCTTACGTCAAGCTAGACTCAATTGATATAGTAGCAAGTGGTTGACTAGTAAGTAGTCTATCATGCACCCCATCACCACCCACCTCACCTGCACTAGGATGTCTAGGAGCCATGGATGTCATCAATAGGGCCTTAGAGAGTGTAAAGGATTGAGGAAGTTTGACTTGTTTACAACCTCTCCTCTTTGTGGGTTCAACTCCACTGATGCTCCTCTTGACTCTAGAGCACGTATTGCACTCCTAGTCATTGTGGCAAATGTATCCACTTGTGCTTCTCTGCACATGAAGTCCAAGAAGTCCCTATCACCAACATATGAAGTAGAAGCCTCAACACCTGAATCTGATCTCCTCTGAACTACAGGCATGCTAGCCATTCTCTGCTCCAATTGCTCAATCCAAGTAGCCATGGTTGTATTAGAAGTAAGGGTAGGTACTACACCCCTACCAGGTGTGGATCCTCTACCACCTTCTCTTCCATGACATGAAGCTCCTCTATCACCTGCCATAGTAGCCCTACCACTCCATAACTCAGAGTGTAGGTCAAAGCATCAATCACTAGTGTGACCAAATCTATGGCAATTTTCACACTATCTCTATGTTGGCTATGATGCACCAGAGGTATTATATCCACTGCTCTAAGTGCACTCTCTCTTGTGGTGAGGTCCAATACAAGTCCACCAAGCAACACCACCACTCAATGCTACTATTGACCCAAAATTGAAGGTAAGGGTCTAGCTACACTAGGCTCTCCACTTGCTCAATAAGATCTAGGTTGTCCACCTTGTCCTTGGAAACCAACATGGCGTGGTGCACTTTGCTGTACTTTGGAAGAAGTAAAAATTGTAGATAAAATCTCCCTATCAAATCTAAACATCACCACTCTCTCCGCCACCATGTTGAGCTCAATATGCTCAATCATACCAAAGACCATAGCCAAAATAGGCAAAGAAGCCCATAACAACATAGCTTCATGAATTGTATGTTGCAACTCCTAAAATTGGACTGCATGGGCTTCAATAACTCCCTTAGTAAAACTGATCAGTCATCTCATGAGAGTGTATGCCTTGCATAGGCTCTTTTCAACCTTCATTTGGAACTCCTACAAGCTCTTCAGCTTGTTAGTTTGCACTCCCATGTAGTTCTACCTCAAACATTGGAAGAACTCCACCATGGGGTTAAACCATGATACTACACCACCTCTTGTAGTAGTACCTCCACTTGTAGTAGCACTATCTCCAGCTAGTGCACCTCCAATAGCTCCACCAACACTACTAGAGCTAGAACTTGTGGGTAGTGCCAATCTGCCCTTAGAAACCAAGCCTAAAGTGATGGAGATATAGTTCAAAGACCAATATTGTCTCTATAGCTCAATCTCCTCCAAGTGAGCTCTCTTGAACTCATGGTAGTCATCCATTGGTGACCCTCCAAGTGTTGGAAAAACCTTTTTCATTCCAAGAAGGGTGTGAACAAAGTTGGGTTCCGCATCTATTGTAGATCATACCATGTGACAACCTGACAATATCACTTTTGCGGTAATCGGGCAAGTAAAGTTTGTTCCCGTAGAGATACAATTTAGAATTGGTCAAAAACAAAGTCAAATGTCATGATGTAGTTCTTCTTGGTTGCGTCTTTAATCTCTCAGGTAGAAACCACCCCCAAAAGAGAGTAATAAGCATTGATTCGTAGTCTTGTCACAAATCAACATTCTTTAATCACAATTCCATCAAATCTTCCAAACAATCTTGATTGTGATGATTCAGGCTCTCCCAAAAATGGCACTTCAATGCAAAACAACTTTGCTTCAGAATTTTGTTCTACCCCTCCACTGAAGGCACAACTTCCTTGATCAAAATTGCTTCACATCAACTTTGCATTGTACTCACAAGTGCAAAATACTACCAACACTACAATTCCTCTCAAATCTGTCAAGGCATTGCTCCGATTGCACTTCACTCAAGATCAAACATACAGAATGAAGATCAAGGCTATGGAATCCAACATCCAGCAAGCACACTGACTTGCACTTTGAATTTCTCCACACACTCACAATCACAATCACAAAGTTGATACTCGAAATCAAGCTGAAGGGACAAGCACTGCTTCACAACACTTTGCTTTATCTATTCTCAAAACTTATGAGCACTGAACAACATTTTACTATGAATGTCACTCTTAAATAGTGAAGCAAACAATAGTTCTAACAACTGTACCGTTCTACAACAACTCTTCTAACCTATAGATCCAAAATGACAATGCACCCCTTCATATCTATCTCTTCAAATCTCAAAACTGCTACTAATCCAATTCGATGTCTACTTCTTCATCGGCTTCCAAACCCAATCCCAAAGTAACTTCACTCACTACTACTCTATCCTCGGGTTTCACAACTACTACTTCCTCTACCAATTCTAACATTTCTTCCTCTTGATATGCAATTCCACTAGTGGGTAATCTATCTAACTCCTTATCTCCCAACCTACTCTTCTCTAATATCTCCGATGGTAACTCCAAAGACATCTGCACTCCTATGTTACCTACTTTGGGTTTAGCTACTATCAATTCCTTTGCTAATTCTACTATATCCTCATCAAGAGTTGTAATTAAAAGCATGGGTACACTATCTACACCTTCAATTTGTAACCCACTTTCCCCCAATCATTCATGTTATTGACCCAAAGACATTTATTGTTTGATCCTGCACTTTGGGTTTATTCACTACTACTATTTCTCCTCTAACTCTATCCTATCTTCAATCAGAACTGAAAATGAAGTCATGGGTATCCTAACTATCTAGTTTTTTTTGCTATCCTAACTCTCTCTAATGCCTCTGGCAAGATTCCCAAGTCACTTTCATTGCACTCCAAGGTCCGACTATCTCAGATCTAGTCATCTTTGTCTTGAGGCAAAGAAGCTTCTAATCAAAAGTTGTGTAAACCTAAAGTCCAAAGTCAGAAGTCTCAAGTCCAAAGTCTAAAGTCCAAAGGCACATTGACCCAAAGACATTAAACTACTACTCCCAAAGCTTCAAATGCTTGTAACTTATTGTACATACCTCTAAACTATGCAATTTTGGTGGCAATGAAAAGCCTAAACAAGACGCTTCTAACAAGATATAGCACGCATAATTTGGATTTGTCGTCACTGAGATATGGCCCTTGCACGAATCCTGACATGCAACTTCCCTTCCTCCTTTGGGTTTGCCCTCCTTTGGCATCTAATCCGAGTTTTTTCCTCCTCTGACACAAAGTAAGCTTCTTTGGGTCTGATCCAATCCGAGTCCTTCTTCCTCTAACACAAAGTTGACTTCCTCAAGCTTGATCAAAATACAAGTTTCCCCTCATTTCTTCTCCATTTGGTTTCAATTTGGTTTCAGCAAGGCACTTCTTATTCTAAACTCGTCCAAAATGAAAAATGTGGGTACCACATACCCCCTCCCTCAAATGTGAGCGTCCCCGTGAACATAGACTTTGAGTGTCTTAGAGACTTCCAAGTCTATGGTCCAATATCTCCAAACTCTCCACCTGTTTACTTGAGTGGCGGAAGGATTGCCTTCTAGGTCTGCAAGTTGAATGGACCCATTTTCATAAAGATGAAGAACTCAATAAGGCCCCATCCATCTCAAATGCAGCTTACTTGGAAAAAAATTCAGCGATTGTCGTATAACAAAACCAAATCTCCTTCACGAACAATCACAAGCTTGATATGCTTATCACGCCTGCCTTTCCTTTGCTCTTGTACTTCTTTTGTGGTTTTCATTACATCGTCTATTTTCTCTTCTAACCACATCAATTGATGGATCCAAAGATCCTGGCTTTCTTCCTCCGACAATTGTTCTTCGCAAAGAATCCAATATGTCGGTACTTCAAATTCAACTGGTAGTATGGGATGCAAGCCATATGTCAAGAAGTATTGAGTTTGTTTGGTTGTGATCCTTTTTGTCATTTGATATGCCGACAATGCGGCTAGTAGTTTCATATCCCAATCATAGGCATAATTGACAATCATCTTATTCAAAATTTTGCAAAGTAACCCATTTGCCTTTTCAATTAATCCATTTGCTTTTGGGTTATAAGGAGTCGTCTTCCAATGTTTGATCTGGAAGTATTTTTTTAACGCCTCCATTATAGAGTTCAAAAAATGTGTCCCTTTGGCACTAACCAATTCCAAAGGACATCCATATTGGGAGATGATGTTTTGAAAGAAAAATTCCGCCACAGTCTTTGCATCATCTCTGCGAGTTGCTTTAGCTTTGACCATCTTGGTAGCATAGTCAGTGCAAACCAAAATGTATCTCTTCCTTGTGACTCTGGTCACTAGTTGAATGGGACCCACAAAATCAATTCCCCATTTCTCAAATGGAGCCAAGGGTAAGATTGGTCTCAAAGGCCATTGAGAATTAGCCATCGGCTTCCCCGTTCCATGACCAGCATCATAGCTTTGGATATGTGCATGCATGTCTTTGTACATCGTAGGCCACCAGTGCCCCAAAGAAAGAATCTTCTTTACATTATTCTTCAAAACATAGTGTCCTCCTGATGCTTCAGAGTGTAAAGACTTGATTATGCCTCCAACTTTGTATGACTCCAAGCATCACCAAAGTACTTTGTCTTTGCCCATCTTGAATAAAATGTTGTGTTTTAGTTGATATGACCCTATTTTCCTAAGAAAGACTGCCCTTTGCTCCAGGTCCAGCCCTTTAGGACAATGGAGAGTATGCAGATAATGATATTTGGCTGCATACCTTGTACTTTGCATTGTTGTTAATTGATATAACTCTTCATCAGGGAACCAATCGTCAATTTCCCATTCTTGGTCTTGAGTTTCTAACTTGGACAGGAAGTCCTCATTCAAATGCAAAGCTCCTTTCCTTACTTGTATAGTATATGTGAATTCTTGAAACAATAAGATCTTTCTTGCAATTCACTCGGACAAATCTGCCTTCTTGACCAAACGTTGCAATGCGTAATGGTCAACATAGAAGACAAACTCGTATCCCAGCAAGTAGTGGTGAAATTTCTTGCAAGCATACACCATTTCAAGTGCTTCTCTTTCAGTCATCAAATAGTTCTTTTTGGAAACTAAAAGTTGTTGGTTGGCATAATACACCGGGTAGTCCTTCTTCTTCTCCTCCTTCTGACTTAAGACAACTCCAATTACCATGGATGAAGTGTCTACATATACATGAAAAGGGACGTCCCAATTTGGGGTCCTCAACATTGGTGCTTCAACCAATTTCTTCTTCAATATTTGGAAAGGTTCTTCTTGATCTGCTTCCCATAGGTAGTCTTTGGATTTCTTCAGAAGCTTTGTAAGGGGTGCAGCAAGCACCGCATAGTTTGAAACAAAGCGTTTGTAGTATCCGACGTGTCCCAAGAAGGCTCTCAGCTCCCGGATGTTCTTCGAGGATTCCAAAGCTGAGATTACTTTGACCTTCTTGACATTGACTTCAATACCTTGGCTTGATACCCAATGCCCTAGAAGAATTCCCTCCTTCATTGTGAAGAAGCATTTCTCTGGGTGTAATGACAAACCGGAAAAATGACACCTTTCAAAAGTTTGGCTAAGGTAATCCAAATGTACATCTCTTTGCCCAAACACACAAAAATCATCAATGAAAACTTCCACAAATTTATGTAGGAAATCTTTGAAGATTGAATTCATCATCTGCTAGAAAGTAGCAGGAGCATTACACAACCCAAAGGGTATTTGATTGTAAGCAAAAGTGCCCCAATCAGTCATGAATGTGGTTTAATCCTTGTCTTCTTCTCAGATGGATACTTGATTGTATCCTGAAAATCCATCAAGAAAACTATAACAAGGGTGACCAGCTACTTGGTCCAGAATTGTATTGGTAAAAGGCAAGGGATGATGATCCTTCCTTGTGAATGCATTCAACTTGTGGAAGTCTTGGCACACTCGGATCTTCCCGTTTTCTTCTTTGGGACAATGACAATGGGGGAGACCCACTCACTGCTTAAGACATGAAAGATTATTCCGACCCCTAAGTACTTGTTGATTTCATCTTTCACCAAGAGGGAGTACTTTGGGTTCAGACAATATTGTCTCTGCCAAACCGGAACTGCAACTTCAACCAAATCAATCCGGTGTTCTCCAAATTCTTGTGGAATACCCGGCATTTGATCCATAGACCAGGCAAATACATCCTAGAATTCTATAAACAGGGCAGTGTATCTTGCTAACTCCTCCAAAGTGACTGTCTTCAAAATTTTCCCTTCAGTCAAGACAACATCTTCATAGTCATCGGGGCTGATGACTCCTTCAACATGGCTTACTTGGCTTAATTTGAGGCAAGCTGCCATCAAATCCCCTTCCTCCAAGTCAGGTTCACTCAAGGCGAGGTCATATGGATCTTTGTCTTTGACATCCACATCATAGCATTCCAAGTAATTGACTTGGACTTTGTCTTTGGATTCGTCTGAGGATGAAGATGATGAGTCTTTGGATTCGTCCTTGACTTCTGACAAACTAGTTTACCCAAGATGGAGAACCTTCATCCAACTCATAGTCACCAACTTCTAGTCTTTGGACAAAATGTCCTTGAACCGTAGCTTCTGTCGGTGCTAATCCACCACAACTTGGGCATTGTACAACCAAGGTCTTCTAATCAATAGAGGGTAACCAGTTTTGGTCATTGGTCGCAACACAATGTAGTTCAACTTGAAGTGCACCCCTCCAATGATTGTCGTAATGTTTGACAGTATGTCCAATGGCCGTCTCTTGGTTTGGTCTGCAAATTTCAATACTCGGGGTGTTGGTTCAAACGTATGATACCATAGTCAAGTTGCTGTATCCTTGGTCATGACATTCACACGGGAACTTGAATCAATGGGTATTGATGTGATCATGCACCCGGCGATCTCCTCATCAACCTTAGGAGATCCTTGATATTCTTGTTCCATACAATATATGGCGGGTAGGTCTTCCTTTGACATCAACCTTACTTTCTTGAAGGCCAAATTCAGCTGCCTCTTGTACAACTTGTTGTCTTCCCACAATTGCTTAAATGTGACATTTGCATTTGTGGCTGCCAAATCCGCTACAATATTGTATTGGGGTACTCCTCCCAATTTCACCATCTTTGCCTTTGGCTTTGGGTTCAAAGTCTTTCCATGTTCAAATTTGACTTTTGGATGCTTCAGAATGGTGACAGGAGTGCTAGTGGTCTTGACCCAAGGTTCCTTGGGTTGGCCCACCTCTACTTGGATCAGATCCTTCACTTCGGATCGGATGTCCACCGGAAAAACTGAAGGCTTTGTCTTTGTCTCCTCCTCCAAACTCATTTCACGAGTCCTGAGTATCGCTTCTTTGAGTTCTTTCTGCAAGGCTTTAGCTTTGACTTTAGCAATGATCTTTTCCTCCTTGGCAAAAAGGATTACTTTTGGGCACAGCCTCTTTGCCTTTCTGGAAGACGACAAGGTCGTACTCAATTCTTCAGGATCACACTTCTTCTTACTTGTGCATGTCTCCGGACTCCCTTCTTGAGGTCTTTCCTCCTCAAGTGTTAAACAATTTATAGTCGTGTCACCCTTTGCTTGAACCGCTGCATGCTCAGCCGAGATCTGTACATACTTTACAAGCGCTTCTGGTTTGGTGGGTGAGAGCATCAGTTGCTTGTATGACCCGACCCTTTGCAATTTTTGCACAAGGGAACGTACCCAATTTTCCTTCTTGGCTCCGGACAGTTTGGAGACCAATGTCCCATCGAGCCACAATTATAACATGCCTTGGGTGCCACATTTTGTGGTCGGTTTTGGTTGCTCATCGGTGGTCTTCATGGAGGAGCATTGGGGTTATACTCCCTTGGTCCATACCTTGGACCTTGATATGATTTTCTTGCCTGAGGCTATACCTCTTGAGTTTGGTACACCTCCTCCTCTTCCTCTTCCTGGTTCCATCCCAGAACCCAATCAATCTACTGCACTAGGAATGCATTGTGAGTATTGCATTCCGTGTTTGCATGGCCTGACTTGCTACATGCGGTGCACCATACATTGGATCTGCCAAATGATGGAGGCTTCCTTTGGTCTTTCGCCCAATCATCTGGATCTTAAAATCCAAAAACTCCTTGATGAGGGCCTCCAGCTTAGTATCAGCCTTATGTACACTCTTTGCTAGGGGACTCCCTGGTTTCTTACCTCTGCCTCTTTGTACTCGTCTTGGCTTCGATTCTTCTTTGGATTCCGAAGAAGAGCTTGAAGATGTGGAGGATTCCTCCAAAGAAGGAGATGTACTACCAGAAGCTCTCCTTATGGGCTTCTTGCCTTTCTCCTCCCGGTTTCTTTGATTGCTGGCAGAGTGAGAGTAAGCCGCCTCATAGTGGGCGACATGTTTGAGTACCTTGTCAAGGGAAGTTACATTCCTCTCCCTTGCAAAGATCCAAATATTTGGTGAAAGTCCTCCCAGGAACCAGGTGATGGCTTGGGCATCGGAGTAACCCACCACACCCGATTGCTTTGGGACTTGGTTCAAGAGCGCCATGAACCGCTCAAAGTAGTCTCTCAACTTCTCCTTCTTGCCTTTGTCTAAATTGTTGAGTGCCACAAAGACACTCGTGTTGTAATCAACTTCCCGGAATCATTCCAAGAAATTGTTTCTCAAGTCCGCCCAGTCCGCCGGTATGAACCCCTTCTGAGTTACATGGGTGTACCCGCTCCGAGCTTTCTTTTGGAGCAGACTTGGGAAAATGTGCAGTCAATCCGCCAAGTCATGTTCCTTATTGGCAAAGGAGATGACTTTGAATTCTTCATTAAATTCATTGGAGTCTTTGTCTTGTTCTATCCCCTTATACTTTTGATAGGCTTGTCGGTGGTGACAAGTAACAAAGTCATCGTTTGACTTGGTGGGATTAGCTGAGGTAAGTTTGAACTTGATGGGACCAAGGAGCTGGTTGGTATTGCCGCCATGTTGACAGCCCAAGGGTTCCAATCTGTCAAGTTCAACGTAAGGTCTTCTTCTACAATTTCTTCTCTGAGGGTGTCGACTTCAACCCAAGTAGAAGAATCAGGCTCAACACCTTCGGTATGTTCTTCAAAATTCCTTTGAGACAATTAAGGAACCATTTGTAGAAGGTGTTGACACTCTTCTTCCATCAGTGTCCGTGCTTTCTTTTCTCATACAAAGTTCTTTAGAGATGCGACTTCCTTTACAACTATAGGGGAAGTTGGTGTACTTGGCCATAATGAATATGTCTGGCCCCTCGAGTCTTTCTTCTTCTTGGAAGATGGGGATGCAAAGTAGCCTTGCCAACCGCCTTTGTGTTTCTTTTGGTCAAGTTCTCGCAGGGCTTCTTGCACTTCGTGAAGAAGTTGAAAGTCCAACACCTCTTGTTTGGTTTCGTCAAAAGTAGATTGAATCTTCAGGCATTTGTCTTTGAACTCTCTCTTCCCATTGTTCTCTCAATGTCAACATTCATATTGCTTTGACACCTTGTTTCAAAATTGGCTTTGTATTCTTCCACTTCCAAGATTTGTATCCTTGGCAGCGGCTCCAAAAATCATGTGACAACCCAACAAATATTGGTAATTGGGTAAGTAAAGTTTGTTCACGCAAAGATACAATTCAAAATTGGTCAAATACAAAGTCAAATGCCACAATGTAGTTCTTCTTGGTTGCATCTTTAATCTCTCAGGTAGAAACCACATCCAAAAGAGAGTAACAAGCACTGATTTGTAGTCTCATCACAAATTAACATTCTTTATTCACAACTCCATCAAATCTTTCTAAACAATCTTGATTGTGATGCTTCATGCTCTCCCAAAAATGGCACTTCACTGCAAAATGACTTTGCCTCAAAATTGTGTTCTAACCCTCTACTAAAGGCACAACTTCCTTGATCAAAATTGCTTCACATCAACTTTGTGTTGCACTCACAAATACAAAATACTACCAACACTACAATTCCTCTAAGATCTGTCAAGGCATTGATCCGATTGCACTTCACTCAAGATCAAACACACAGAATGAAGATCAAGGCTATGGAATCCAACATCCAACAAACACATTGACTTGCACTTTGAATTTCTCCACACACTCACAATCACAATCACAAAGTTGATACTCAAAATCAAGCTCAAGCAACGAGCACTGCTTCACAGCACTTCGCTTTATCTATTCTTAGAAATTATGAGCAATGAACAACATTTTACTATGAATGCCACTCTTAAATAGTTAAATAGTGAAGCAAACAACAATTCTAACAACTATACCGTTCTACAACAACTCTTCTAACCTACAAATCCAAAATGAAAATGCACCCCTTCATATCTGTCTCTTCAAATCTCAAAACTGCTACTAATCTGATATGATGTCTACCTCTTCATTGGCTTCCAAACCCGATCCCAAAGTAACTTCACTCACTACTACTCTATCCTTGGGTTTCACAACTACTACTTCCTCTACCAATTTTAACATTTCTTCTTCTTGATATGCAATTCCACTAGTGGGTAATCTATCTAACTCCTTATCTCCCAACCCACTCTTCTCTAATATCTCCGATGATAACTCCAAATACATCTACACTCCTATGTTATCTACTTTGGGTTTAGCTACCATCAATTCCTTTGCTAATTCTATCATATCCTCATCAAGAGTTGTAATTGAAAGCATGGGTACACTATCTACGCCTTCAATTTGTAACCCACTTTCCCCCAATCACTCATGTTATTAACCCAAAGACACGTACTATTTGATCCTGCACTTTGGGTTTATTCACTATTGTTATTTCTCCTCTAGCTCTATCCTATCTTCAATTAGAATTGAAATTGAAGTCATGGATATCCTAACTATCTAGTTTTTTTTGCTATTCTAACTCTAATGCCTCTGGCAAGATTCCAAAAGTCAATTTCACTGCACTCCAAGGTCCGACTATCTTAGATCTAGTCATCTTCATCTTGAGGCAAAGAAGCTTCTAACCCAAATTTGTGTAAACCTGAAGTCCAAAGTCCGAAGGCTAAAGTTTGAAGTCACATTGACCCGAAGACATTAAACTACTCTGTACATCTACTCCCAAAACTTCAAATGCTTGTAATTTATTGTCCATACCTCCAAACTTTGCGATTTTGGTGGCAATGAAAAGCCCTAAACAAGACGCTTCTAACGAGATATAGCACGCATAATTTGGACTTGTTGTCACTAAGATATGGCCCCTACAAGAATCCTGACCTGCAACTTCCCTTCTTCCTTCGTTGTGTGATCCAAGTTTTTTCCTCCTCTGACACGAAGTAAACTTCTTTGGGTCTGATCCAATCCAAGTCTTTCTTGCTCTAACACAAAGTTGACTTCCTTGAGCTTGATCAAAATACAAGTTTCCACTCATTTCTTCTCCATTTGGTTATAATTTATTTTAAGCAAGGCATTTCTTCTTGTAAACTCATCCAAAATGAAAAATGTGGATACCACATACCAACTATCAAACTCTTGGATGAAATCATCCAACTTGATGGTACCTACTATACTAGAGTAATGCTTGGGACCTTTAGAGCACCCATAAATCTTGTGCATGTCCCACAACAATGGTGTGGACACACCATGTGCACTTTCAACTAAATCAGCTCTTGTGTCAAACTCCAACTCAGAGTCAATCTCTCTTCTCATTAGGACCTAAGATATAAGTGCTAAGTGATACTAAGTGTTGATACTAAGTGCCACTCTGAGTAAAACCACTACATATGGCAATGCTATCTCCTCTAGAATCCCCAAAGAACTCTATTGTGACAAAGTAACCAAAAATTGCAACCCATAATTGTAACCACCACAAGTACCCCACCAAGAATCACCACCAAGTGCCAACATATCCAACCAAATATCACCCACTAATGTAACTCTAACTATGACAACTACACTAGAAGAAAGAGCAACCTATAACTTGCCATCAAAACATGCACTTGCATGGTTTACATGTCATCACTTCCTACCTCATCAAAGAGAAACATAGGTAGTTTGACTAGTCATCACTCCAGCCTCACTACCAAGAGTACACCAAAGCACCAACACTCTAAAGTCAAGGCACCTTACACAAATATGGTGCATAAACAAGAAGTAGAGAATAGAGAGTGTCCAATCACAAGAAATCTAAATGAAAGCCTTCCATCTCATAAATCAACACCAAACTGACTCTGCCACTATTTGGCATTTGACATAATAGAAGTTACTTATCTACTTCGTAAGTTACGAGGATCATTGAGAATGGGATGAAAATTTCTCTGGCCAAAATCTTATTTATCTACTTTGTAAGTTACGAGGATCATTGAGAATGGGATGAAAATTTTTCTGGCCAAAATCTAACATAAATCCTTCACAAAATTTGATGTAAAATTTGACATAAATTTGACATAAAATTGATGTAAATCTAACATAAACTCCTAGAGTTGGCTAACCACCAAGTCCTCCACTGAATCTTCACTCAAGCTAAATTGGATAGAAAAGATTCTCCAAATCTCTAATTCACGGGAATGGGTTCCTAACTCCACCTCCAATTTCACTTTCTAAGCTCAACTCGCACCAAATTGGCCCTACTTTCACCTCCTAAGCTCAAAACAAACACTACCGCTTGAAATGAACTCTCTCTTGCTCCAAATTTGACCAACACTTCCACACATGATCACTCTCAAGGAAACCTGAACTACAATCAAGGTACCGTGATCCACCGGGCTAGGAGATACCACCAACATCCTCAATTCTTGCATCCAATTTCCCTTTGACCTTCTCCCTTCCCCCTTCCCATTTCTCTGATGTAATCAATTTGTTCACAACTTGAATCACACTCAATCAAATCAGTATTTGATCTGACACTCAACAACCTACCAACAACTATGCATTGATTACAATTAAGCCACACCTACTCTAGCTAAGAGACTCTAGGTGATGCTTGTCGGCTTTCTATTCACTCTAGCTAGGAACTCAAAGGCTCAACATTAGAGAAGTAAGCTCTATGGAGCTACCCTTCCAAGGTATACCCTTGATTTTGACTTGGACCTCCAACCCTAATGGTCATACTAACAACACACTTGATGGTGCGAGCAATGGTGGGCCCCACCATGTAGTCATTACCCCAAACACAAAATTTGACCATCAACAAGTAGTCTATGAGTAATTGCCAAAATACTCCTGATTACCACCACTACTTCTCAAGAGTCCAAGCAATCTAGGTGCGATGCCACAAATGGCGTGACATGTACAAGGGTGAGAAAAAATAGGTAAAATGGCGCTAAGCCCCAATGGAGTCAACATGAGAAATCTGCCCTATTCCACCTAAGATATCCAAGCTATGCAAGTTGTATAGTCTTCAAACAACCGGGGCACCAAAGAATCATCACCTAGTGTGATTGCTCTCCTATGGATTGCACCAACCACTACTCTCTATAGAGCAATGGACACATGCTATCTAACGGGATAGAAATGGGACACCATCTTATTCCGCTCCGCCACATTGAGCAAGTTCAGCCCCAAATAGAAATGGGCTGAAAATGGCACAATGTAATGTAGAGGCGACTTGTCTCGCAAATTCCACACCATCTGTCTTGTCCTCCCATGAAGACACTCTGCCCAATTAATTGGCTCTCTTGCAAACATCTTATAGAAGAACACTGCTTGGTGCTTCATCACATAAGTCATTCTCTTCGGCTTCAAGATTGCCATTAGAGCACTCACCATCCTTCTCTTGATAGGATCCTTGTAGCTCTCCACTTTGTAACCATTCTTTGTGCGCTTCAAAGAGAAGGCATCTCTCACTTCTTGGGTTTCTTTGGCTACTTCCTCCTTCCCCAAGAAAGTGGCACCATGCTCTACACCTGCTTCTCTCCCAAGTACTAACCCCCAATCCGACTTTGTCCATTGAGCCGGACAGATGCTTTGAGAGAAAATGACTGTGAGAATGAGGGACAATGCTTCAAGAGAAAATGACTGTGCTTTGAGGTGAAGGAATGATGGGGCTTTAGGGACAGGGCTTTGAGAGAAAATGGGGGTGCTTTGAGGTGAAGGGCTTTAGGGAAGAGGAGATGAATGGTAGGGTTTACAAGGAATGAGTGTGCTAGAAGGTGCTTGAGGAAGAGAGATGAAATTTGGGAAGGAGTTGGTAGAGGACAGTAAGGTGGACAGGAATAAAAGAAGAAAGAAGGGGGTTTGGAATTTGGGATAAGGTAGGAAGGATTGATGGGAGAAGAAAGAAGAAGGTGGAAAGAAAGAGGAGAAATGTTTGCAAGATATAGACAATGAGGGAGGTTTCGAGAAGAACGGAGAGAGATGAAAGAAGAGAAGCAATATCTAGGAGAGAAATTGAGGTAGTGGAGCGGGAATGTTGAGTAATTTGGGAGTGGCTTTTGTTGCCTAGAAGGAAGGAGAGTAGATTTGGCATATGTGGAGGAGATCTGTGCAATGCGATCTCTAGAAATTGCAATTGTTCTTTGTCCCATGTAGGGAGGACTAGTGTTCTTCTTGAGACAGCAGGCGTCAGCTGTGACCAGAGAGATGAAGACGTCTTGACTTTCACATGTCATTGGTGTCATGATGGATTGCGAGTATGAAGGGTCTGGAGATTGAAGTGGCCCAAAAGATTTGAAGAAGCAATCACAATGAGATTCTGATGAGGATCTTTGTGCTAGAGTGGATTTTGAAGCTGCTAACCTTCCAAGATTTGGTGAAGAACAAAGTCTGAGTGATCTTGTCTTTGGCTTACTGGCCTAGTCGCAGGTTTCAAGGATTGATCTGACATCTTAAGGAAGACAAGGAGTAGGATATAGTAAGGTTGTAGTGGACATGTGGATAGAGCCAGACTTTTCAGGAAACTTGGATGAGCTAGCAAGAGCTTAGTAGGAGACGATGAGAATTTTGGGACAAACACTTTTATAGATTACTTCAATTGGGTAGAATCTTAGGGCCGTGGCTTCGTTCAAAAATCTTATTCCAAATCTGCCATTGACGGGTGGACTTGAGTTGACGTTTTAAGGTCTTGGTACCTTTCTTTGGTCTTCTTTCTGGTTGCTTGGTTATAACTCTATTTTTCAGGTTCTTCTACAACAAGCTTCTGCTGACAACTGAATTCTATGATACATCAAGACCTTCCTTGCATTTCCATCACTCAAATCATTACGCCAGTGCAAATTCATGTGGGAAAGATTGATAGAGGTTTGGCAGGAATTTTCAAGAGACAGTAGGGAGAATCAAAGGAGAGTTGGTTGACAAGGAGGAATACCCAAGGATTGGGCGAATGTGGAGGGAAAGGGGAGAATTACCAAGAGTACTTTGGGGAACTAGAGGATAATCAGGAAGAAAGGAAGGGAAGGAGTTGAGATAGGAATTTTGATTTAGGAAACAGGACAAACAAGGTAGAACATACATGGCACACGGCATTTTGTACCAAGAGAATTGGTGGAGTTTGACGAGGAGAAGTATGGATGCAAAGGAGGCTGATTGCTGTGGGGAAAAGAAGAGAGAAGTCATGTTCAGCTCAAGATAATACAAGGGCTGGATATAGAAGCTCAATACAGGATTTGTCAGGAGCTTCTACAAGGCATAGAGACCTATGGCAAGAGCAGTGGAGCCTTCCAAAGCTTTGGGAGAGTATATCGTAGGCTTCAAAGGAACAAAGGTCTGTGGAGGAGCTGATGAATGGACAAGAAGGGTCTCGAGGAATAAGAGAACAGATTGAGAGAGAAAAGTTGGATTTGATATGACATGCATTAGGGGCAGAATATTAAAGAGAAAGGAGAATCCTGAGGGAGGACCTACTGGACAATGGAGACTTGGAAAGAATGACAATTGGAGATGCTGCAGAATAGAGAGATGACGAGTTGTAAGGAATAGGAAATAGGACCTGTTTGATTCCTTTTCTTTCTTCATGTGCTTGGCTAGTCAGTGTGCTTTGGTTTGGTCACTATTTAGTTAGGAGCTGTGTGTCGTTGCTCAAAGGATTATAAACTGCAAGACTTGGAATTGAGATGGAAATGAGATTCTTAGTGATTGAGTGTGTGTACTTGATGTGCCAACAACGGTAGAGAAAGAACATAAAAAAATTTAAAAAAAATAAAAATTTTACACTCAATCCAGCTTATGTAGATGGGTCAGCACATTGAACTAATTGCTCGGGATTGAGTCTGGTTGCATAACTTGTGGACAACTCCACAAAACCCCACCAGATCATTCTCTCTGGGAGTTCAGTCCAGACAAGGACTGCAAAACCCACCAAACCTAGAACATACTAAAGCCGAGGATAATAGACCAAACAAGAGGTCAAGAATAATGAGCCAGGACTAATAATAGACGGTATGAGAAGGAAAAAACACTCCAAAAGCCTAAGCGCAGGCAGCCAGGTGCCTAGCGCAATCTCGAGACCATACAATCCCCACGACAACGGTAATTAGGTAAGTAAGGTTTGGTCCCGCAAAGATACTAGTTAGAAATTCCAAATACAAAGTCAAATTTCACAATGTAGTCCTTCTTGGTTTCATCTTTAATCTCTTAGGTAGCAACTACACCCAAAAGAGAGTAACAAGCATTGATTTGCAGTCTTATCACAATAATTTGTCACACTTAATCACAACTCCATCAAATCTTTCCAAACAATTTTGATTGTGATGATTCAGTCTCTCCCAAAAACAACACTTCACTACAAAATGACTTTGCCTCAAAATTGTGTTCCACCCCTCCACTGAAGGCACAACTTCCTCAATCAAAATTGCTTCACATCAACACTACATTGCACTCATAAATGCAGAATACTACCAACACTACAATTCTTTTTAGATCTATCAAGGTATTGCTCAGATTGCACTTCACTCAAGATCAAACACATAGAATGAAGATCAAGGCTGTGGAATCCAACATACAACAAACACACTGACTTGTACTTTGAAATTCTCCCACACGCTCACAAACACAAACACAAACACAATGTTGATACTCAAAATTAAGCTCAAGTGACGAGCACTGCTTCATAGCACTTTGCTTTATGCATTCTCAGAAATTATGAGCGCTGAACAACATATGATTGTGAATGCCACCTTTAAATAGGCAAAGCACTTCAGCAATTATCTAACAACTATACCATTCTACAACAACTTTTCTAACCTGCAAATCTCAAATGACAATGCACCACTTCATATCTGTCTCTTCAAATCTCAAATTTGTTACTACTCCAATCCAATGTCTACTTCTTCCTTGGCTTCCAAACCCAATCCCAAAGTAACCTTACATACTACTCTATCCTTGGGTTTCACAACTACTAATTCCTCCACAAATTCTAACACTCCTTTTTGATCTACAATGCCCGTCATAGGTAACCTTTCTTATTCTCTATCTCATGACCCTCTCTTCTCTAATATCTCCAATGATAACTCCAAAGATATTTGTACTCCTATGTCATCTACTTCAGGCTTTGCTCTTACATCCTTCCAAAGTTTATCTATCTCCAACTTTACTAAATCTAATCTGATCGTGATATTGTCTTCCACTTCTAATATCTTCCTATCTACACGAGTTTTGAGACTAATCAGCAAGGCGTTCAAGTCTTTGTCCTTTGCATTTCTCCTCCTCGTCTCCCAAACCAACAACTTCAACTTGTGCAATCGCGTTTCTTCAATTCTCACACTGGCTTTTGTACTCAACATCACATTCATCTTCATGACGATCTCCTTCAATGGCTTGAGTCTCATCCTTCTCTCGATCCACCAGCCAATCTTCTCTATACATTGTCAGTTTTGCCTCAAATTCAGCTTTCATAGTCTCCTTCTCCTTCTCCTTCTGAACAATCTTCTCTTCTAGACTACAAAGTATCTCCCTTAATCATTCTTCTTCTCTATATCTCACTGTCAACTCTCTTTGCCTAAGCTGCTTCTTCTCTTCTACATTCTCCATCACTCTATCAAGCTATTGCTCCTTCTTTGCTACTCGTGCCATAGCATGAATGATTTCTAATTGTGAATCAACGAACTGTTGTTTTAAGATTTCATACTCCACTATCTATCTTTCCCTCTCTATGACATTTTACTCTATTGCTCTCTCTCTATTCCACATTTCCTTCTTTAAGTTTTCAATCACTTGGTTCTATACTATTGCATCTACTTGTAGTACTTCCCTCTCCTCCTCACCTTGGATTATACTCTCCTTCAACTCCGAGTTCTCTTCCTCTAATCTTGCTAACACTTGCAACACAGTCTTCACCTCTAGACACTTTGACTGCATCTCTTTCTTCTTCTCCTCCAACTTTGTTAACAATAGGTACACAACCTCCCGCATATACTCTACTCCTTCACTCTGATTTACCTCGACTTGTGGGCTTTTCTCCTTCTTTGCTTCTTCTTTGCTTGATACCCTTCTTCTCAACCGCAATCGCAATATTGGAATAGAGTCTTTTCTCCCTGAACTCCCACTCTCCACTTCTCTCCTCCTACTCGGTCCCGCCTCACATGTTGCTTTCTTATGGAGTGAACACCTTGCTGAATGATCACCCTTTTCTCCTCCTTTGCTAGAACTTCATCTTTGGGTCTCGTGTTATCTTCTTCTATCTCCATATTTCCCTCTTCTTCCTTTGGAACCGGCTGCATCTCCACTCCATCTTCATTGTCATTGCTCTCTTCCCCACTCTGCAACTTGAATTTGGTTCTTCCTCTCTCTCCAAGTCTTCTGACTTGTACTTGGCTTCCCCTTCTAATTCATTGTTTGACAACGCGATTACCACCAAGTCCTTCCTCGGGTTTACCTTTCTAGTCTTCTAAGGTCTTTTTGCCACTACTTCTTCTTCTTCTTGTCAAATCCTCTTCTTTGACTTTGAAGTATTCACCTTCAACTGCACACTCTGCCCCGTCTACAAGTAGTACTCGTTGCTGCTTCTAATCTGCAGAATGTAGTGCTGCTCCTCTGCATCAACATCTCTTCTCAAATTGGGATGGAAGTGCAACACCATCTTGTGTCTCTCCACCGCATTCAATAAATTCAATCCCAAGCAAAATTTGGCTGCAAATGGCACAATGTAGTGTGGAGGCGACTTGTCACACAAGTTCCACACCATTTGTCTCATGTGCTAACAAAAGCACCTCACCCAATCAATTGGCTCCCCTACCAACATCTTATGGAAGAACATAGTTTGATGTTTCATCACATAAGTAATTCACTTTGGCTTGAAGATAGCCATCATTGCTCCTACAGTGCCTCTCCTCATAGGGTCCTTGTAGCTCTTGACTTTATAACCATTCTTCATGCACTTTGAAGAAAAGGCGTCTCTCACTTCTTGGGTTTCTTCAGCTACTTCTCCTTTCCCCAAGAATGTGGCTCCTTGCTCTTCACCCACCTCTCTTCTGAGTACTAACCTCCAATCCGACTCTGTCCATTGAGCTGGATTTTCTCTCTTACCTTCTTCCTCGGATCGATTGAGACATTTACTCTTGATGATCTTGGTCATGAAACTTGGAAAACTAAGGTTCTAAATCCATGCCAAGAATGTGATCCAAAGCCTGCTCAAGACTTCTATTCTTGCGATCACATCTAATCTCCAAATCCCATGATTTCTCACTGTGAATTTTGAGATCTTCTTCCCACCTCTCATCTTACTCTCCTCCACTTTGGGTTGGTGGCTACTCTTCCGACTGACTCCTGGACTAACTCTCCTGACTTCCTCTCAACACACTAGTGTGTATCTTACTACACTTCCTTTTCCATGATCTCCCTCAGGATGACTCCTTAATGGCAATGGAAAATTACTTGTCATCTCTTTGTCTCTATCCTGATTCTTATAGTGACGTGCCTCCTCCATCTTTCTTCACTTTGAGTTTCTACCAAGAAATCACACCTCCTTCATGCTCTTGTCATTGTCAATTTTCCCCCGCTAATAGGCCCTCTGTTTTTGTGTGCAGTGCCTTCTTGAATGTCCAACCCCAAAGGAAAGTTGTTACACTGTCCTCACCTCAAGTTGAGCATCTCGAGCCAAAGTCTCCTTACTTCGGGTTGAATGCTGATAGGGCCAACCCAAGTATTTTGTCTTCTAACACAAAGTCACTAAACCTTGGGTTACAATCCAAAGACACCATTCTTCACCTTTTGATGTCATATAGGTGCATTACAACTTCTTTTGTACACTTCTTCAAAAATAAGAAAAAAAACAAAAATGTGGGTACCATAATAGTTGTTGACAAATGACATTCCCATCTAGTAGAGTCAACGCAAGCCACTTGTACAATCTTAAATTGTGAGGTCTAGGCACAAGCAGCCAGGTGCTTGGTGCATTCTCTAGACCACACAATCCTTGCAACAATGCAAAAATGGAGCAGCACATTAGGGTAGCAGTAAACATCCCAAAGACGAGGACGTGAAGTCATCTTGAGGAGAGCTTGTCACCAATTCAAAAGAGGAAGACAAGGAAGGTAAACCCAAGGTAAGATGTCATGGTAATTGATGAATCATCAGAAGGCAAAGCCAAGTACAAGACAAAAGACTCAAGAGAAGAAGAAGAACTAGAGTTGACATTGTGAAGCAAAGGGTCAAGTAGTAGCAGTGAAGGTGAGGCAGAATTTCAACAATGGGGAGAAGATGATGCTGACAATGAAGAGCAAGAGTTCCATGTGGCAATCAATTGTATGGAAGGAGGAGGAAACCTGTGTCAAGAATTGCCCAATATGGTGTCTTCATGATCCATCCTCCAACTATATGATATTGAACTACTTTGTGTTGTTAATTTTAATGATTCTAATGTTGCAAATGGAATTTCATTGCAACAAGAATTCCCATATGGATTGCATTCCATTGTCTTTGTATCTATAACAACATAGTAATGTCCCAATTGAAATATTTTATCAACTATTCCCAAAAGAGGGTAATGCAACCCACAATGGCACATTATGGAAAACTAAAATAATCAAATCACTTGTACAAAAGATATGCCCTATACCATGAAGGTGATGGTTCAGTGTATTATGGAAGGAAGCTTTGAAGGCTGAGTTGGAAGACAAAGTAAAGATGTATCTTGAGGAGTTGTTAGTAGAGAAAGAGAAGTTGTAGACATTAAGATAGGAGACAATCAAAGAAGTAGTGGTGAGGGTGAAGGTGATGCTCAGAATGATGTTTGTGTGTCAATTAGAGGTATCAAGATTGCACAAGTTGAAGTTGCTGGTGCAAGAGATGAGGGAGAAGAAAGTGAAGGATATTGAGTTGAATAAATTATTAATTCACTTAAGAGATTGAGTAGATAGGAAGATGTTGGAAGTAGAAGATAATGTGTGTCTTAGATTAGACTTAGTACATTTTGAGTTAGAGAAACTTTGGAGTAGTGTGAGGAGAGATAAAAAGTCCAAAGTTATAGATATAGGAGTACAAGTGTCTTTGGGTCTATTATTTGAGACATTAGAGACAGGTGGGTCAAAAGATAAAGAAGTAGATAGATTACCCATGTCTTTAATTGCAATTTAGCATGAAGAGGTAGGAAGATTGGCAGAAGATTTAGTGATAATAGAAAGATCCAAAGATAGAGAAGTGCGTGAAGTTACTTTGGGTTTGGAAGCCGATGTCAAGGTTGAGGTTAAAGTCAAATCGGAGTAGTAATAGTTTTGAGATATGAAGAGGTGCATTGTCATTTTGGATCTATAGGTTGGTAAAGTTTTTGTGAATGGTATAGTTGTTAGTACTTGTCAATTGCTCTACTATTTAAAGGAAAAATTTGTAGTGTTATGTTGTTCAGTATTTGTAACTTTGAAGATTGATAAAGAAAAGTATTATTTCTCAGTGCTCTCTGCTTAAGCTTAATTTAGAGTATCAATCCTATGTTTGTGTCTGTGAGTATGTGGAGAATTTTGAAGTGCAAGTCAGTGTGCTTGTTGTATGTTACATTTTGCAGGCTTGATCTTCATTCGGTGCGTTTGATCTTGAGTGAAGTGTAATCAAAGAAATACCTTGACAGGTCTAAGGGGAATTGTAGTGTTGATAGTATTTGCATTTTTGAGTGTAGGATTGATGCAAAGAAATTTCTGATTGAGGAAGTTATGCCTTTAGTGGAGAGGTGGAACACAATTCTGAGGCAACGTCATTTGGCAATGAAGTAGCCATCTTTAGAAGAATCTGAATCATCACACTCAAGATTTTTTTGGACAGAATTGAATGAGTTGTGATTAAGGAGTGTTAATTTATGACAAGACTGCAAATTGGTGCTTGTTGGTGTAGTTTCTACCTAAGAGATTAAAGACAAACTCAAGAAGAACTACATTGTTACTATTTGACTTTGTATTGACTAATTCTGAATCGTATCTATGTGGGAATGTACTTTACTTACCTGATAAGTGATATTTGCCAAGTTGCCACACCATTAGAGGTTCATCTTGAGTCAAAGATATGCCGGCTCACAAGCTTGGAGCAAAACACATGAAACAATAACTTTTGGAAAGTGGGGTATGGTCTATGAGCTAGCCTATCTCTCACTCAAGATGAACCTTTGATAGATAATGGAAAATTATCTTGCTTTTTAGGGAGGTCTTGTTAATGGAACCAAAAATGTGAGACTATATATCTCTTACTCAAGATGAACCTTTAATAGCTATTTAGGTAGTGCACAATGGACTAAGAAAGCATAGAACCAACTCCATTGGAGATGAGAAAGAATTTGTAAGTGGCATCATGAAGGGAATTCTCTTTCCAAAGGACTTTGTACTTAGTATGTTGTTGGTGGCCATGTTAAAAGTGGTGATGGGAGATATAATCAATTTCATACTCCTCATAATCATTGATATGAATGGGAGGAGGATAGGGTTGGATACAAGTGGAAAAGGCAAACGGTTTAGAAACAAATATTTTCAACTTGGAAACATGAAATATAAGATGGATTCACATATGACAAGGCAAAGCAAGTTGACAAGCAACAAGAGAAATGATTTGGGTGATAACAAATGGACCTATCCAACTAGGAGCAAGTTCACAAACTTGGGTATCAAGTGGGAGGAGTAGATTAGTAGAGGAAAGCATGACCTTATCAATAATGTTGAAAGGTGAGATCACAATGATGTTGGTCCACATATTGTTTTTGATGATTTTGAGCAACAAGGAGATGAGATTTGGCTTGTTGATGATTGGGATATTGTAGTCAAGAAGGTGGAAGTATGAAGGAAATGAGATGGAAGAGGAGCAAAAAGAGAATCTAGAAAAATTAAGGAAGAAAGGATAGAACTTGGTGCTTGCTTATTTGGAATTATTGTAGGTAAACTCGACAACCACAAGAGGTTCATCCCAATTGGTATGGTAAACATTAAGCAATGTATGAACTATATTCTTCAAGGTGCAATTTGTATATTCAGTTTTTCCATTAGTTCAAGGATGATAGGCCATGGACAATGTAAGCTTGGTGCCAAGTAGTTGGAAGAGTGCTTGCCAAAAATTTCCAATAATTGAGGATCATGGTAGGAAATGAGCACACAAGGTATCTCATGATGCTTGAAGATATTGCCAAAGTAGATTTGGGCTAATGGTGGAGCATCCACTATATCAAAGGTTGGTGCCAAATGGATTTGCTTACTAAGCTTATTGACAAACACCATGATTGTTGTGTGACCTTGCTTTGTCTTGGGTAAGGTTGTGATGAGATCTATGCTCACATGTTCTCATTGAGCAGATGGGATGGGAAGGAGTCCAATCATTTTTTGGTTTTTGGCCTTGTTGTGTTGGTAGCTCTCAAAAGATTGGACAAACTCTTGAACATCTCATGCTATGTTGGGCCACCACCATTAGCATTGTAGGGTACCCAAGGTCTTGTCTACTTCCATGTGACCAACAATTGGTAAGTCAAGGATTTCTTGAAGGTACACAAGTCAAATATCACACTTGGTTAGAACATAGATCTGATTCTCATATAATAGAAAGACTTCCTTGAATGAGAAGGTGTTATATTTCTTTTTGTGTATTTCAAGATGACCTTATACCATCTAAAAAGAGGACACTATTGTAATTGCCACCATGATTACAACAATTATGAAAGTGCCAATTGACATTGTTATATTGCCACCATGATGAGAAAAGGAGTCTTCAAATCAAGTCATCATGATAGGGCATCAGGGATGATATGGAATCTATTGGGTTTGTACTCAAGTTTTATGTCAAACAATTGTAGTTGTTACTCCCATCAATGGTGCTGACTCTTCATGTGCTCCAAATGTAAGTCTACAATGAGGTTTTGTGATTAGTTTGCATGATTTCTTGTTTTCCCAAGAGATAATGCCTCCATACTTTGGTGGCACATACCATTGCTAGTTTTTCTTGATCTTGAGCAAAGTAATTTCTCTATGTGGTGTTTAGTTGATGAGACACAAAGACAATGAGATGCTACACATCCAATAATTCTTGTTGTAACATAGCTCTAATGGCAAAGTTAGAAGCATCAAAATCAACCACACAAGGTAGTTGAGGATAATATGGTTGAAGAATGGGTCTTGAAAACACCTTATATTTTAGCTTCTAGAATGCTTCTTTGTGCTTGGTGTTCCATTGAAAGCTTGAGGCCTTTTCCAAGAGATTGGTCAATGGTGTGGCTACATGAGCATAGTAATGGATGAACCATCACTAAAAAATTTCTAATCCATTAAATACCCATTCCTTTGTGGCATTCTTTGGAGTAGACTAATCAGTAATGGCCTTGATTTTCTCCTCTTCTATCTTGATCTTCTCAAGTGAAACCTTATGACCCAAGAAGGTAACTTCCTTATACCAAAAGTACACTTTGACTTCTTGCAATAAAACTTCCATTGGAGTAGTTGTCTTAGGACTTCTTGCATGTGATTCATGTGTTTTACCTTCATCTTGTTATAGATTGAAATATCATCCAAGAACACCACCACATTCCAATCCAATAGCCCATCCAACACTTGATGAATCTGATCCATGAAGACTATTGGAGCATAAGTGAGCCCAAATGGTAGAACCTTCCATTCAAAATGCCCATACCTTGTGTGAAAGGTAATCTTTTGCACATCCTCCTTATCAATGGGAATCTACCAATAACCACTTCAACAATTTGACTTTGAGAAGTAGTGTGCTTTGTTCAATTGATCTAGAAAGTAATCAATTCAAGGTAAGGGATATGCATTCTTTATTGTATGTTTATTGAGGCCACGGTTATCAATGCAAAAGTGAAGTCTCTCATCTTTCTTTGGGACAAATAGTACTAGTATTCCCTAAGGAAATGTACTATGTTATATGAAATCTTTCTCCAACAACTCCATCAGTGTTGTTCAAAGCTTTTCCAACTCCTTTGGTGGGAGCCAGTAGATTGGTGTATTCATTGAAGTACTTCTTGGCAATAACCCAATCTTGAATGGCATATCACAATTAGAAGATAATTCCTTTGGTAGATCATCTTGAAACACATTTGCAAACTCTTGAACTATTTGGTCAACCATTGCTTGAGGAGGCTACTGGCTCTTATCAGATTCTTTGTGCACAATTGGTTTGATCCACACTACAAAATTAGGAATATCTTCCTCCAAAGCTTGCTATATGGCTACTTTATTGACAAACTTCCCATCTTGGGATTGACAATTCTTATTTCTCTTACTCCAAGGTGCTAGACAACCTCATTGGTAATTCTTACCATGGTGTTGTACTTGAATTTATTGTTGGGTCCAATGAAATTGAATCTTATGATGTTCAAGCAAAAGCAAACCTAGAATGACATCATAGCATAGAGGTGACACTACAAATCTCATAAAATTTAAATACTCCTCCCAATCTTGAATATAACAAGATGTGAGGTATAAAATGAAAAAACACTTTCTACCATCCGCCATCATCAATTTAATTCTAATTATTGGCTCCATAGGAATACCTAATTCCTTTGCTAATTGCATGGACATACATTTTTTGAACGTCTAGAATCAACCAAAATCCATGATCAAATATCATACCTTGCAAGTGAAATAAATTTGCATAGGTTGAGCCTTCAATTCCATTGGAATTAATTAGGTTCCCAATTAGGTGAATCAAAGTCTCTTACTAGGATTCTTTGTTTTCATGATCATTATGGTCCACAAACTCCATTTAGGCAATTTGTTAGTCATCTGTTCTTGAGTGGACATTTAGCAATGTGATGTTTAAGTTGGCAATAATAAAAGCAATCACTATTTTGTTGTAGTCTTTCACTATCTATAATTCCAAGTGATCTCTTTTGGATAGCATCAATCTCCATTGGTGTTGGCTCTTCTACCCATTTGTAGGATGTTAATAGGTTCTATGAAGATTGAGGTTGAGACAAAGTTGTCGCAACCAAGGAATCAAAGCACTCAATCAATTACATGATGTCCTCCAAGTGTTTGGCCTCCCATATAGTTCACTTCCAATTTGGTGCATGAATTTAAGTCCCTCATAAATAGATTTAGAGCTTTACCTTCTAGTATATCTAGAATTTGTGTTATGGTATTTTGAAATTGAGAGATGTAGCTTCTTATAGAACCAATTTACTTCAATTCTACAAATCTATTTATGTAGCTCTTGTGACATTCATAGCTTAAAATCACCCAATCATTGCACTCTTGAATTCTTCCCATGTTGAGATTGGTGCAACAAATTGCCATTTAGCTTGGTCCACTCAAAATTGCCCTCATAGTTTTGCCACTCTATTGGATTGGTTTGAATCCAAGAGAATCTTGAAGATTATTCATCTTGAAGATTTGTAGCTTCAAATAACATTTGTAGTTAAACACTAAATTCTCCATTTCACTTGTAAGATTCTTGCCTTCAAATATCTTGGGTTTTGAAAATTAGCTTTGCTCTTCTCCTTTGCAAAAATGGTATTCTCTCTATATGCTCTTGTCATTGATAGTCTTGTTCTTCCAAAAATCAAGTAAGGTGCTTGATTTGTTGTTGCATGGCATTGATGACTTTGGGCATTGCTACCATGGCCACTCCTCTATCAAACTACCCCTAATTCTCTAAGTTAACATGTAGATGCAATATGTCTACAGTTCTCTATAAGGTACAATTGGAAGTGGATCCCAGGATTCATCTAACAAGGTTATTGTATTCAAAAATTCTATCCAAAGCATGAGAGGATGAAATAAATGAAATGATGCTTGGATAGTACATGGACATGAAAATCTTAATGGTTTGGCCAAAATGAATTTGTGATCCATAAATTCCATCTATCCAATTTCTGCTCTAATACCAATGTAAAAGGCCAAGGAGAGAAATAGGAGAATGGAAGATCAAAGTGAACATTTATATTTGGTACTCTTGAATGAGGGAAAATCCAAATGCTTAGCATGAGCTTGGGCTTTGGTATTTACAAGGAACATATAAGGCTCTTGAGAAGCTTCCTAAAAACCACTATCTCATAGTGTAAGCCAAGCTAACCAAGAAATTTTTTGAGAAACTTCCTTCTAGAAGCCGCCTACTTGGCATGCAAGCTAAGCTAGCCTGGAAGCTTCCTCTTAGAATCACCACTTAGTATGCACATTACACGGTACTTGGAAGGTACCATGTAATAATATGGAGTTTAGCGACAAAGTTAGTTGAGCTTACAAAGTAGCACATAAGACAAAGTAGCCTAGAATATTCCGGAAGTATCTAGGAAGCTTCTTGGGAAGCTTCCCAGTTAGCTTAGCTTGCATCTTAAGTAAGTAGCTTCTAGAAGCTTCCAACTAGCTTAGCTTGCACGCCAAGTAGACGGCTTCTAGAAGGAAGCTTCTTGAGAAGCTTCCTAGTTAACTTGGCTTGCACTCTAAGAAAGCGGCTTGAGGAAGCTTCTTGAGAAGCTTCTCAAGGGCCTTGTATACTACCTATAAATACAAAAGCCAAAGCTCATGCTAGGCATTTGGAGTTTTCTCTCATTCAAGTGTCCCAATGTGAGTTTCCATTCTCCTATTTCTCTCCTCGGATTCGGTCTTTTACATTGGTATCAGAGCAAGAATGGGATGGATAGAATTTATGAACCACCAAATCCACTTCCACCGAACCATTGGGATTTTTGTGTCCAAATACTACCCAAGCATTGTTTCACATAGTTCATCACCTTGCACTTTGGACAAGATTTTTTGCATATGATCACCATATCTGAGGAACCCTTGGTGCTTCCAGTTGTAACTTATGGAGAACGGTGGACGTGCTATTTCTATGTGTTAATAAATTAGATAGATTGGGAGTGGTGTGATAGAGGAGCAACCATGGTGGCAATACCTACTGTTATCCTTGCTATGCAACAACAAATCGAGCACCTTACTCAATTGTTGGATGAACAAGATCTTTGACGACAAGAGCAGGTGGAGAGAGTACCATTTCAAGAAGGAGAAGATCGGATCAGATTCCCTAAACCCAAGGTATTTGAAGGCAAGAATCTCCCGGGTGCAATGGATAATTTTGTGTTTGATTGTGAATGTTATTTTGAAGCTACCAATCTACAAGATGAGCAAAATAGATTCTCTTGGCTTCTAGCCAATTGGATGGAGTAACAAAGCTATGGTGGAGATTTCGAGTGGAGCGAGCCAAACAACAAATGATTGCACCAATCTTGACATGGGCAGAATTCAAGAGCACAATAATCAATCGGTTCCAAGCTATAAATGCCACACGAGCTGCACGAGATAAGTTGGCAGAGTTGAAACAGATTGGCTCTGTAAGAAGTTACATCACACAGTTCCAAAACACCATCATGCAAATTCCAAATATTTTGGAAGGTGAAGCTCTAGATCAATTTGTGAGGGCTTGAAGGCAAGAACCAAATTAGAGGTAACCATGTGAGAGCCACAACATTTGGAGGAAGCCATGCGGTTGGCCAAATATTTTGATTCCTTGGTGGCAACAACTTGGTCTTGACCTCGACCTCCACAAAGCCTACCAATACACTACACACAAGTGGAGGAGCCAGCACCAATGGAGATTGATGCAATTCAACAAAGACCACTGGGCATGGCAGACAAGGAGAAATTGCGACAAAATGGTGGTTGTTTTTATTGTCGCCAGTTGGGGCATCGCATTGCTGAATGTCTACTTAAGAATGGATGACCTCGACAAGTTGCCCAAGTGGAGGTTTTGGAGCGGAATGATCAGGGAAACGAGGAATCCCTGTAGGAGATTTCAAGCCGCCTACTGGGAGCTTGATTAGTTCCAATGGGATTGAAGGCTCGACCTATGCAAGTCTGCTTCACTTGCAAGGTATGATATCTAATAGGGGTTGTAGGATTTTGGTTGATTTTAGAAGTTCAAAGAATTGCATGTTTATGCAAGTAGCAAAGGAATTGGGTATTCCTATCAAGCCAGTGATTGGAAGTAGTTTGATGATGGCGGATGGTAGAAAGGGTGGTCTCTATCCGATGTTCCCCTCCCCATAACACTTCCGTCCATTGTCCCCTAGATATTAGGTTACAATCACCTCTGTTAAAGGTAAGTAAAATCTCTTTGTTACATTCCGTTGAAAATTCTATATATTTTCTAGTCAATTAGTTAGTTAGCGAAGGCCCTTCACTACCTTCTCCACCATCTGCATTCCGCACCTTGCATCTTGTTACCTTCAAGATTGGGAAGGAGTATTTGGAGTGTATGAGGCTTGTAGTGGCACCTCTACACTATGATATCATTTTGGGTCTACCTTGGCTTGAATGTCATAAGGTTCAATTCGATTGGACCTGACGCCAAATTCAAGTACAACACCAAGGTAGGAATTTCCGATTAGGTTGTCTGGCACCTCTGAGTAAGACACATAAGAATAGTCAGTCCCAAGCTAGGAAGTTTGTTGAGAAGGTAGCCATAGAGCGAATCTGGAAGGGAGATGAGTCCCAAGATGGGAAGTTTTGCCAGGAAAGCAACCATGGAGCAAGCTTGGAAGAGAGATGAGTCCCTAGAAGGGAAGTTTGTCAAGGAAGCAGCCATAGAGCAAGCTTTGGAGGAAGATAAGTCTGTATTTGCGGTGTGGATCAAGCCGATTGCACAAGAACAATCTGAGGAGGGCCAAGTGCCACATCAAGCAATGGTTGATCGGATAGTTCAAGAGTTTGTAGAGGTGTTTCCGGATAATCTGCCAAAGGGATTACCCTCCGATCGAGGTATGCCCTTCAAGATCAAGTTATTGCCAGGGAGTACTCCAATGAGTAGACCAATCTATCGGTTCTCACCAAAGGAGTTGGAGGAGTTGCGAACAACACTTATAGAGTTGTTGGAGAAGGATTTCATATGATATAGTACCTCTCCTTGGGGAGCACCGGTACTATTTGTTCCAAAGAAGGATGGAGGACTTCGTTTCTGTATTGATTACCGTGGGCTCAATAAGCAAACCGTGAAGAATGCATATCCCTTGCCTCTGATAGATGACTTACTTGATCAACTAAGTGGAGCACGTTACTTTTCCAAGTTGAATCTTTGTAGCGGCTATTGGCAAATTCTGATTGATAGAGAGGATGTGCAAAAGATTGCCTTTCGCACAAGGTATGGATATTTTGAGTGGAGAGTTCTACCTTTCGGACTCACTAATGCTCTAGCAGTCTTCATGGATCAGATGCATCCGGTGTTGGATGGACTATTGGATCAATTAGTGGTGGTGTTCTTGGATGATATCTTAATCTTTAGCAAGACAAAGGCAAAACACGTGAATCATGTGCGAGAAGTCCTAAGACTACTACGACAATGGAAATTTTACTGCAAGAAGTCAAAGTGTGCTTTTTGGCAGAAGGAGGTTACCTTCTTGGGTCATAAGATCTCATCAGAGGGGATCAAGATGGAGGAAGAGAAGATCAAGGCCATTACTGATTGGCCTACCCAAAGGATGCTACAAAAGTATGGGCATTCAATGGATTGGCCAGTTTTTACCGGCGGTTCATCCACTATTATGCTCATGTGGCTGCACCATTGACTGACCTCTTGGGAAAGAACTCGAGCTTCTAGTGGAACACCAAACATGAAGAAGCATTCCAGAAGTTGAAACATATGGTGTCTTCAAGACCCATTCTTCAACCATATGATCCTCAACTACCTTCTGTGGTTGATTTTGATGCTTCTAACTTTGCAATTGGAGCTGTGTTGCAACAAGAATTTCCAGATGGACTACATCCCATTGCCTTTGTGTCTTGCCAACTAAATACAACTAAAAGAAATTACTCTGCTAGAGATTGGGAAAAACTTGCAATGGTATATGCCACCAAGGTATGGAGGCATTATCTCTTGGGGAAACAAGTGATCATGCAAACTGATCACAAGCCATTGTTGCAGACCTTACACCTGGAGCACATGAAGAGTCTACATCATCGATGGGAAGAGCAACTTCAATTGTTCAACATCAAGGAATAATCACATGAGCATGTGGTCTTATCATGACTCAACAACTAAATCAAGGATTCATTCATACAAGCTATCCTTGGACTATGGAAAAAACTGAACAAAGAAAGCTTGTGGGTCCAGGGGTTCTCAATTCTTTCCGCAAAGCAAAACACCTAAGAATAATATAAAAATTATACACTAGAATCCAAGTAATGGTGCTCAGTCTTTCAACTTCCTCTAATGTAGAGTCACTTTTATCTTTGCTATGAATAACTTTAGGTGATCATGACTAACATAGAAGCTTGGTTAAATTCCATACACAAAATATCTTCAACTACTTACAATAAAAAACTAATATTCCCATAGTGCATACATGCACCATGAGTGTTACAAGTCTCATATCCTTACATGAGTCAAGATGCACTATTGGAGTTGATGGTCCCAGATTGGGCTTATATATGGCTATTTTGATCTCCAATAAAGCTATTGCTGGACCTGGTAAGCTACCTCCATAGTCTTTGGGGGTACGTCCTCAAAATCCATGGTTCCTTCAACTTTCTCAAGAAAGGCTCAATGGAAATTGACCATGGAATACTCACTTGGAAAATGTCCTTGTTTTTTGTAATTCTCTCGCCCGTAACCGGGAACCTGGATACCTCTGAAGGACTATATATTTATCCAAGATAGAGGGACTAATCTCCTTGGTTTCCAAGCAGGGGTCAATTTTAATTTGATCGCCCCTAAGAGTCTTGTTCATTTTCTTCCAATCTCCCTTTGGTCGGCCTTCACTACAACTACCTTCTGGAATTTGGATGCCCCCTTGTGCCTATCCTTCCCAGAGAACAGGCTACATGCTGGTCCAGAATTCACAAACAATACACAATCCATATTTATTTCTGGAGGAGGTCTCCTTGGATTCAGAGGAAGTCCCAAAACTCCCGTTCCTCTCCCATCTCCATCTAGACTTTAACTTAGCTTTCTATGCTTAGACCTTCCTCCTTCTCAATATTTCTCCAAAGACACTCTTGCCAACCCTCATATCATATGGAGATATATCCTTAGAGAGTATTTATAAATAAGTTAAACACTAGACCTTTAAAGGTGATAACTAGATTTACTTGGTATATAAGATCTTCTTTGGTTCGGAGCTTTGTCCCCTTGAAAGCTAAAAAGAAGCCCAAAGCCCTTAACATTGGAGATTTTTAGCACCATTTGTCTTCGTAGGGAAGCGACAAATGGTTCTTTGAGGAAGAGAGCGGCTACTGGCAGTTTCTCTTGCCACACTCAACCTCCAATATTTTACCGAGAAACCTTTTTTACTATACAAGGGTCCTTATAAATGAATGATATAGATGTAGGTGCCCACCGACCATGTGAACTTCACCTCACATTTAAGACACTTCCAGCCCTCTTACCAGATAGATATATCCTTAGGGAATATTTTATAAATAGGTTAAACACTAGACCTTTAAAGGTGATGACTAACTTTATGTGGGAATTACGATCCTCTTTGGTCCAGAGCTTTGCCCTCTGGAAAGGACAAAGGAGCACAAAGCCCTCCGCACTTTTCCAGGGGATATCTCCCGTTGTGCAATTTCAAATGCCTTATATTTCTTTGTTTCCCCTTCGGATTTGTAATATTTGGTTCGGTTCTTCTCATCTGTCACTCAATAGTGCGTTTCAAAAAGGGTTATTTATCCGAGAGTGCATTTCAAAAATAAGATTCCAAGGTCATTTACGGATCCCCGTAAGAATCCATAAAATGTCCCGCTGGCACGTACCCGTAAAACGCAAAAGAGATGGGCATTTCAATAATTGTATAATAATAATTCAATGGGTATATCATTTCATTTTGTGAGATTTTCAGCCAATTTTCCTCTTGACGAGTTCTACGGGATGAAAAAAGACAACTACGACAGGTAATGAAAAAAGGAACTTCACATGGAATTGAACAAAGGAATTTCATAAAATTTTGTAAAATCTTTTAAAATTTATATCTCTTGTAAAAATTTCCATAAGATTTGGATGCATATCTTTAAACACATTATTGAAACGCACCACTGCATGCTTTCTATAGGGTGCTAATGTGAGACTTCTGGCCTGAATAACATTTATGGAGATTTTGATAGCATGTAGCAAGAATAAGGTGCATGTCAATGAAAATTGTGCATGATAATGCAAATAAAAGAGTGAAAACACCCCGCACGTGTAAGGTGAAGTTAGCTTGAAAGCTTTGAAGCATATTGCGTGCCTTGCTATTGCTATTGCAGACCGCCTATCATTCGGCTTATCTTTTATCCAAAACCTCGTGGTCGTTAACCACCACGAGGTTTGGGATTTCCTATTTGTCTTGGACTGTAGCTTAAGTCAAGCGCATGCGCCTTTGGCCCCATAAAATTAACCACCACTCGTTTCCGATCACCAACTCTATCTGCGAACTTTTAACGACCGCGAGGTTTGGGATAAAAAATAAAAGGTTGAGGCCGTTCTTAAGTTTTACGACCGTCGCTAAAGTCAAGCGCTCTGTTCATCGGTCTAATAACGGTGACACAACATTCTTTTCCGATAACCAAGTCTATGGGAGATCATCAGGTCTAGAAAAGCATGTATGCTAGTGTTATTGGTAATCTCTTTTTACTCAGGAGCAAGGAAATATCATTCTTAGTTTATACATCTTGATTTTGAGAAATCGAAGAGAAGGGAAACAAAAAGCCAAGGAAACTGAACTTATCTACTGCTCATTCATCCAAGCGTCTTCCGATTTCGAATTTAAATTGTTTGTGTGGTTGTCAATCATGGTTCTCACGGGCCAGAGTCTTCATACTTGAGACGAGATATGCACATTTTGTTTTGTTGAGGAATCATGTCTCAACTGTCGCTATCCTCTAAAAAACATTTAAATGCCCGATAATTTGGAGAGCTCACAAGGTCGTTAAGCTACTAAGGGATCAAGAGAGGTTATTTATGCTGTGATACTCGGATTCATGGCATATCAATCTGTGATTGTGAACGGCATTGCTGTCGATAGCAAACATGATCATGAATACCGGAAGACCAGATTGTAGAGGCGGGAACATTTCTATTTGAGCCCAGACTGATGCTCAGTACTTTATACAAAAACTGCTTGCCAGGGAAGCTGACTTTCAATTGCCTTGAAGAAAATTTCGCGCTCAATGGCAATGTTTGCAATTGAATAGTACAATACCCATAACACACGTGGTAGGGGAGAACAGTACCTTCATGCTTTCTCAAATGAAGTCATGCTATGACAGACTGAAGATTCTATGCCATGAATCTGAGTAGGATGAATAAGCTCTCCAGTTTCCAAACTACCTTGGTAGCGTGATAGCCTTTGTGAACTATCCAATTCATGCGCCGACCATTCTCATTTCAGAAGATCCATTCAATGTCGTTCAGGAAGGTGTGCAAAGGTTGCTTACCTAATTATGTGTTTGAAGGTTTGGATTTGAACGTGCTCAACAATGCCATTTGAATCCAGAAAACCCCATCAATGTTGCTCACAACGGTGGGGTGCGTTGGCTTACCAAAAGCAACTTCCACATTGCGATCTCAAATCGTGCTTAGCTACTAATGTACTGTGTTGTCGGGTGTTAGGGCATGCTGAGGAAGAAGTCAGAGAAGAGATTGAACTTTATGTAGTTCAGAATGGTATGCAGCAGTTACTTCTCTGTCCTAGAACAGCAACTTTCAAATTGCCCAACTCTAGACCTAGAGTTGGGCAATTCGTGCTAGAATTGGGCAATTTGAATTCGGGTATCTTGGCATGCTTTCTTCTTACTTAAAGCAACAGAGCTCGAGATAAAATCTAATTTATTGCAACTTTCGAACACGAAGAATCTGTAGCAAACCGTGCACATGCGTGCTTTTCCCTCAGTATCGACGTCAGTTTGGAACTACGTTTTAAGGTGCCCCCACCAAGAACGCACATTACAAAAGTCTTCAATATTACGCAATCTGAAATGCTACATGACGCAAATACTAGGCAGACAATTATAACATCGGATGGAAACTTTAATGGCACTGCAACATGACCATGGACTTTGTCTGATTTTACTTTTATCAGCAACATGACCATGGCCAATTATAAGGAGTAATTTACCTATCGCTACGACCCCAACAGAGTTATTTGGACGAATATAACAGTTATTGTTCCATTGTTAATATTTCTGCCTCCAGGCGTTTGGTAGCCAGGAGATGGCTATTGTGGACAAACGCAAAATGAGTTACTTCACAGCCGTTCTGTTTGTTTCCTGTGTAAACAACAACTCTGCGTGTTGTAGGCCCGGGTCTTCCCTTTACATTGTAGTGATGTAAACCTCAGCACGTTTGACAGCTGAAACCAGTTTTGCCGCTCGTTAAATTTGAATCCGACGTCTGCTTTCTAGCTTAAGGAGTTAAAAGGAGGTCGAAAATGGGCATCACAAAAAGATCTCGAGGGGACCCACGTAACCTGGAATGTCGGGTACTCTAGTCTAGTACAAATGTTATCCTTTCCGGACACACACAAGTGATAAAATTTGGATGTCGTGGAGACGGTGGTCGTCACGCCGCCCTCATGAAGAGATTCCGAGTTATCACATTATCTCATGCTAAGTGTCAACCTTGGTGCTAAAGCCCGGTTAAATATGTTTATGAAAAATATTAATGCATGGTCTAATGGTCCGCATACTATATATTTCAAGTTGCTCCAAACTATGCATTCCCACATACAACATATACGAGGAAAATATACATACACGAGGAAATTTTTTTAATATATATATATATATATATATATATATATATATATATATATATATATATATATATATATATAGAGTTGCCTCACTTTGCTCACATCAAGACAATCTCGTTTGCTAATGTTCTTTCCTACATTTAGAGAAATGTAGATTACGGATTATAAAATAAGGGTGAGTTAGATATAGATCATTTAGAGAAATGTAGATTACGGATTATAAAATAAGGGTGAGTTAGATATAGATGGAGATATAATTCCAAAAAGTTTTACCTTTCAGCTTGTAAGAAACTTGTAAATATTTTGTCTCTGAAAATTATCCTCTTCACATGATCCATAAAAAATGTTGCTATGTCTTACAAATAGAAAAAGATATACATGGTTATCATGGGTTGAGTATCTGTAGAGATTTAAGAACATCCGTTCTTTCTGCCAGGGAGCTCAAGGTTGAGCACACCAGTAGTTTTTCTTTGAGTATTGAATACCATATTGTTCATGTTCGAACCTACCAGTAGTTTTTCCTTTATATATGTTTAATGCTTCACTCCTTCTCAGCCGAGACACTATTCACTCTCTTCCTCTTTGCCCCACCTCACATCTGTTGTTTTGCTTTATGGTTCCCTTATATCTGTCAATTTCAGTTCCCCCTGAATGGTTTACTTCAATAACAGCTTGTTTATTTCATTACATGCATTACCTAGCATCAATGTATATCTGTTCTCTCCTGTTGATCAGGAGAGAACAGATAATGAGTTTATGCTTAACCTTACATTTAATATGATATATTATTTAATTTAATTTAGTGTTTCATTGCTCATCTTGATTTGCACATATCATGTTTAGATAATCTTGTGCCTATTTAAATAGCTTATGTTTTTGTCTTTTCATATGACTATGACTTTTTACTCTAATCCACATGGGTGTGGCTGATCACCTAATCATAAAGAAAATCCAAGGCTCTTTTTCTCTTCAAACCTCCTCCTTCCATCTCACTCTCTTCTTTCATTTTGCATTAGGTTTGTGTCTCATTGTCCTCTCTTAGCTTCCAATGTGTGCTTCTCCCACCTATTTCTATTTCATGTGACCTCTTTGCCTTTGCTTTACTAATCTTGGTTATCTTTTAGGTCTTCACTAGGTATGTTTTGTTCTCTTCCAGATCTCCTCTTCTACTCATTTGACAATGCAGAATTTATTTCATTTTTAGCCATCTTTTCTCAATTCTTCTCTCATTTTGATCATTGGCTTAGAGTAGTTACAGTGATATACTCTATCCAGTAACACAAGTAGAGTAGTATGTAGAGTAATTACGTGCTATACAGTGGTATGCCCTATCCAGTCTACTGACTTACAATGCATCCTTATAGGCTTTAGTCTCCAAAACATCTCTTTGTCTAGCCTTTCAACTGCTCACATGAACTTATACCCTTTCTATTGATTGGCTGACACATGGAACCATCTTGCCCTATAGCCCCTTTCCTTCACTGTTCCTGAGGCATCTCTATTCCGAGGCAATCCTTCCCTTGAAAACCCTCTCCCCTCCCCTCTGCTTTCTGCTTGTTAGGTCATTGTTCTCATTTGGGTCATCATTTGTTCCTCCCTTGGTAGTTCCACCTTTGGTGCATGTCAGTTCTGCCTTACTCTCTGCTCTTATGCTCTCCATTTGACACTCAACCAACTTTGCTCATTCTTTCATTGCCCTATTAACTCCTCTTGGGTTCTTGTGGTACGGTCTATAACACCCATTTGTGTATGTGTGTGGTATTATGATATTTAACTTAGTATTATAAATACTTGAGAGATGTTATCTATATAGAGATAAAAGTTTGTTCTATATTAGTCATAATTAACTAAATTTAGTCATAACTAAGGTAGTGGGGACCTTACTTTAGAGGAAGTGGAAAAGATGAGCATTACTTTTTTGGATTCTAGTGTGTTGACTTAGTATTATTCCTAGGTGTTTGGCTTTGAGGAAAGAGCTGAGAACTTTTGGACCCGCAAGCCTTTTTGTTTTGGATTCTTCTATAGGCCAAAGATAGCCCATGTGCCCACTCAACCAACTTTGCTCATTCTTTCATTGCACTATTAACTCCTCTTGGGTTCTTGTGGTATGGTCTGTAACACCCATTTTTGTATGTGTGTGGTATTATGATATTTAACTTAGTATTATAAATACTTGAGAGATATTATTTATATAGAGATAAAAGATTGTTCTATATTAGTCATAATTAACTAAATTTAGTCATAACTAAGGTAGTGGGGACCTTAATTTAGAGGAAGTGGAAAGATGAGCATTACTTTTTTGGATTCTAGTGTGTTAACTTAGTATTATTCCTAGGTGTTTGGCTTTGAGGAAAGAGCTGAGAACTTTTGGACCCGCAAGCCTTTTTGTTTTGGATTCTTCTATAGGCCAAAGATAGCCCATGTGAAAGAATCCTTGACTTAGTGGTTGGATCAAGATAAGATCACATGCTTAGTGGAATATGCCCATGTGAATGGATATTTTGTTATACTTTTTTTACTTTACTTGACTTTTAGCCTAGTAACTTGAGTTACTCTAGTAATTAATAACTTTGGTGTGTAACTATTTCACAAGTATATAAACTAAGGGTGATGAGGTACTCATCATCCTTTCATTTGCAACTATATCTCTTTCATTGAGTTCTCTAGTGAGCAATGTGTTGAGTCTTGGAGTGTTAGCCTTGGAGGAGTATGATGGAGTTGGGATCCTTGCCTTCTTAGTCTATGGTGCGCTACCATAATAGTCATCAGAGGTTCATCTTGAGTGAGAGATAGGCTGGCTCACTTTTTTGGTTCCATTGATGGGACCTCTCTAGAAGGCAAGATAATGTTCCATGTACAATTCTATATTAGACATAAGGAGGCTATGAGAGTTCAATTGGAGAGAAATTTAGGGGAGGAGAGGGCTGAACTTATGTTAAAGAACTTAGATCCATTTGTATACCCTTTAGTTTATTATAATGTCTTTGAGATGATTTTTTACATCTTGTACACTTGAGAGGATTTGGAGAGATTGTGTGAGGTAGATTGCAGATTTTGGAGATTAAGGTGATTTTGGGCAAAATCTCAAGTTTAAGATCTGGACTTGAAATTTGTATACATGATAGCTTGGTTAGCTTTCAATTAGCAAATTTGAATTTATTGTTAGAGCTAATATGCGCACTAGGCTAGAATTTTTGAAAGTTTATAGGGTAAACTGCTCTCGTAATCATAATGTTCTCTAAAAAATTGTATAGAGACTGATATTTCTTCAATTTTTAGAGGATTATTTTGAAAATTTTCAAGAAAATTCAATGCATTGTATCTTACCTTCTAATACAAAAATTAGAGAGAGATAGTTCTTGCATAGAGAGTTATGAGTTTTTAAAGTGAGGGGGGGTGGTTTTTAGACCAAATCTAAAATATGTGTGTTGAATTGAACGGTGTCTAGGCCAAATGGCTTAATGAAAAAATCTAAAATTTTGCAAAGAGAGACACCTTGGAGTTGTGACAAAGTTTACAAAAGCTTAGAGTACTATGAGATATCAATTGAGAGATTTAAGTGACATTATGAGGAAGGGTCAATTCTGCAAAGTTGAGATCTCATGCATGAGGAGTTTGAGAGCAACAAAAAGTATGTTTGAGTGTTTAGATTCATCTTGGGAACAAGGAAGGTCATCAAGAGTAGAAATTGAGACTATGCAAGGTTCACCAAGGGTTTGAGGTGATTGTAGAGGTGGATTTGAGGAAAAGAGAGTTTAAAATAGAATTTGAAGAGAGTGTTGAGAGGATTCAAAAACCTACACCACTTGGAGGAAAGAGTGAGTCTAAGTGTTTTCTATGTGGAGAGAAGGTACATAAAGCAAGTTCATGTCTATTGCTCTTTGAGAGCAAGAGATTGAGTGAAAGAAGAGGTTTACTTGACTTGGATTTGCATGTTGGACCTTCTTTACCAAGATTGGGAGGGAGAAGATCTAAGACCAAGGAGTTGTGTGAGGTTTGTGGAATGGAAGGACTTCCAAAAGAACATGAGTGTAGTAGAGTAAAAGCACTTTTGGAGACTTTGGTGAAAGATCTTTGAGAAAGTCTTAGTACAGCTACAGAAATACTATCACCTTCATCAGCTAGTTCTCAAGAAATACTATCACTTTCATCAGCTAGTTCTCAAGAAATACTATCACTTTCATCAGCTAGTTCTCAAGATTAGTGATGGAGATAATCTTTCAACTTATGGATAAATTATCCATGAGGGTTTGATTAATATGCACTCTAGGATTTGATATTGCTATAGAAATCTTGGAGTAACCTGAACCTTTTGTGTTCACTAGAGTAGATTACTTTCAAATGGTGCTAGTCATATACATACTATACTAGTTATAGAGTGAGAGGAAACAAAAGAGAAAAAGAAAAATTGAGAGAAAAGAAAGATAGTGAGAGTTAAGATGGGAAACTTCTGGTTTTCTTTGGCAAGGATGGAGAAGATGTGGAGGTATTTGTGAGAGATTTTAAGAGATTTTGCATAGGAAACAATGAGAAGGAAAAATGAATGGGTCTCATTATTACCAGATTTCTTTGAGGATGCAGCACTTACATGGTATGAGTCAAATTCCAAAAGAGAGAGAGGAGAGATCTGCAAGAAGAGTCTTGGGAGAGTTTGACTTCAACACTCATTGAGAATTTCCTTCCATATGAAAGTTATGAGAGATGATGAGTGAAGTTACCTTATTCAAGCAAGAAAATGGAGAGAAAGTGAATGTCTATATGGAAAGAGTGGAAAAGTTAGAATCCAGATTTTGCATAATGTTGAGGAAAAGTAGGGATGATGTGGAGACTACTATGATTTGCATAGGAACCATTCTCACCAAGAATTTTATGGGAGGATTGAGACCACAAATTAGAAGCAATGTGAGATATGAGAAACCTTCTTCCAAGGTTGAAGTTATCATGATCGCAATTCATATGGAGGAGAGTTTGGAAGGGGATGAGAGTGATTTGGTGGTGAATGAGGTTATGCATCCTCCTCAGGGCTACAAGTATGGTGGAACTCCTGATACTTTTGTGGTAAGGGTTGCACCACAAGTAGTAGTTGCTCCAGTTCTTACACCTCCACCAAAAGATCCACTTCAAATCATCATAAAACAACTTGCAGATCTCAAGATCAATGTGATGCAACTATGGGAGAAGAGAGAGGTGGATCAGAATGTAGGGAAAGATCCTAGGAGTTATGGAAACTATCCATGTAGAGGAGGCCAACCAGCCAACAATTATAATAATAGAAATTGTTTTGGTTGTGGAGGAAGAGGCCATATCTAAAGGAATTGCCTAAATTCCACTACCATTGAGGAAGAGGTTATGAGGGAGCCAATAGAGGGAAAGAGGGAGTAGTGAAACCCAAATGGCTCCTAATCCAAAAAAAGATAAGGGGATAGTATCCACAGATGTGATTGAGAGCAAGTATGAGAAGGGAAAGTGCTCAAACTCCAAGGGTCTTAATTTGGAGCTTTTGGCACAAGAGAAGAAGAGAGCTTGTTTTGAAGAGGATGTTCACTCCAAGCAAGGATACTCCTATGTCTACTAGAAGCACTTGCACCTCAACACCATCAACAATAAAGACTCCAAGGAAGAAGTTGGGGATGGAGGATTTCTTGATTTCAAAGCAACAATGGAACTACAATGTGTTGGAGGATGTTGGTAGTCACAAGGCTAACATCACAATGGGCCAATTGATTGCTTTGAACCATACCTTGAGAAAGTTTTAGTTTTAGAGAAGGTTTTAGGTCTAGAAGGAGCAAGAGGAAGAAGAAGGTAAAACATCAAGTATCAATGGGGGTGGTGGATTCCAAGCCAACACCATGGGAGGCTTGTGAATATGCTTCCAAGATTGATGTGAGAGTGAATGGTCACAGCATCAAGGATGCATTGGTTGATGAAGGATCAGCATTGAATGCCATGTCAGACAGGTTGATGAAGAATTTGGGTATGATACACTCTAGACCTTCAATATTTGTGGTGAGCATGGCAAACAAGCAACAAGTTTGACTAGTAGAGGTGATGGATAAGGTGATAGTTTCAGTTATGGGAGATCAAAATCTCATGATTTTCCATGTCTTGAAGGATTCAAACTATGACTTACTTCTTGGGAGGCTATGGTTGAGAGAAACACGCACAATTGATCAATGACACAAAAAGTACTTGAGGATTGGGCAATCAAATCATAGAGTCATAGTTCTTGTGACTAATACTACCAACATTTCACATTTAGATACACCATCTTTTGATTATTGGGAATCAGATTCTAAAGAAGGAGCTTCAGGTGTGGACACAAGCATGGAAAAGGAGACTTCCATGGAGGAGGATGAATCTAAATCTGATTTAGATGTGTATCCCTTGTGTGCTATGGATTTTGCACCTAAGCCAGAGGCTTTGAAGGACCTAAATAAATTACCATTAACACTTGAGGAGATAGAGAGGAGGTTATCTACCCTCAAGTATGGCCCAAATGTTACCAAGGAGGAGAAAGTGAGATTTGAGGAGATTTTCTTCATGTTCATGCATGTGTTTGCTTTTAGTTACAAGGATCTAAAGGAAGTCACCTTGGAGAAGCACAAGATAGAGGTGGAGTCACATGCAAGACCAATCCACCAAAAGCAATGTCACGTTAGCCCACCAATATCTTTGGTTGTGAAGGAGGAGATTGATAAGCTCAAGGAGGCCAAATTTATCTTTGAGGTGGAGAATTCAGAATGGGTGTCTCCAATTGTCATTGTGAAGAAAAGGAATGGTAAGCTTTGGGTATGTGTGGATTACAAGAAGTTCAATGTTGTTACCAAGAAGGAATACTAACCATTATCAATCATTGATGAGATCTTGGAGGAGGTTGTAGGTCATGAGAGGTATAGTTTTGGAGATGGTTATAGTGGATATAACCAACTCAAGATTGCACCAGAGCATCAACAACTCACCACATTGATCACACCTTGGGGGACTTATGCTTTCAAGGTCATGCCTTTTGGGCTTTGCCATGCTCCAACCACATTTCAATGGTTCATGAACAAGGTATTTGAACCTTTCATTGGGAAATTTGTGAGAGACTTCATTGATGACTTTTGTATCTATGGGAGCAAGGACGAGCACTTTGAGCACCTAATCAAGGTCTTTGCAATACTTAGATGAGGCAAATGCATCACTCAACCCACAAACATGCATTTTTGAATGTGAAGAAGATCTACTTTTGGAGCACATCATCTCCAAGGATGGAATATTAATTGATCTTGAGAAGGTGAGGAAAATCTCAGACCTTCCATTCCCTTCAAGCTTGACAAAGTTATGCCAATTCTTGGGGATGGTTGGGTACTATAGGAGGTTCATCTTCTCATTTTCCAACAAAGCTTATGCATTGACCATCTACATGAAGAAGGGTGTAGATTACATGGTGATTTTGGAGGACAAGGAGGTTCTCAAAGCTTTTAAGTAGCTCAAGCAATCCCTTGTTGTAGCTCCAATTCTTGTTAACCTGATTAGAGTAAACCTTTCATCCTCTACATTGATGCTTCTAATGTAGCTATAGGATGCACTCTTAGTCAATTAGACCAAGATGGGCATGATCATCCAATAGCTTATGTTAGTAGGCAGATGGTTTCAGCAGAAAAGAACTACTCTATCCCGGAGAGAGAAGGGTTTATAGTGATCTTTGGTCTCAAGAATTTTAGACACTACTTGATTGGAGGGAAAGCCACCATTGTCAAGGATCACAAGGCTTTGAAGTACATCTTCAACAACCCTAATGTTGAAGAGAGACTAGCAAGGTGGATGATACTCTTGTTTGAGTATGACTACACCATTGAGGATAGCCCAGGAAAGAAATACGCAAATGCTGATTTGTTTTCTAGGGCCTATAATCATAATGGAGATGAGCTAGTGGATGATTTCTTCTTAGATGAGGAGCTCATGACAATCTTAGTCACTCAAGAGGTTCCAATGGAGTACAAGGAGATTGTAGATTTTGTGACCAGAGGTAACTATCCAGAAGGGATGCATGTTAGGGAGAGGAAGGCCCTTGCAACAAGATCTAGACCTAACACAATGGTGGAGGATATTCTTTTTCACCAAGGAGCATATATGTAAGGAAAAGTCTATCCTACTCATAAAGTAGTTTCATGAAGGTTTAGTGTGTGGAGGACACTTTGTAGGAAAGGTGACTGCTTTCAAGATTCTAGATGCAGGTTACCATTGGAGAGGAATGTTCAAGGATTTTCTTGATTAATGCAAAACTTATCATGTTTGTCAAGCTTTTGCTAGAAAATATACTTCCACTACACCACTTAGTAAAATTCCATTGCTAGTACCTTTTGAGAAGTGGGGAATTAATTTTGTAGGTCCTCTCAATAGAACCTCAAGGAACAATTGGTACATTGTGGTAGTTACTGATTACTTTACCAAGTGGGTTGAGGCTAAATCATTGAGGGACAAGAATGAAGATGAAGTTGATAGACTTCTTTATGAATGCATTATCATAAGGTTTGGATGCCATTTGGAGTTGGTTTCTGATAAAGGAGAAGAGTTTATAGGAAGCATTACTACAACCATGCTATGACATTTCTTTATCACACATAGAGTAAATACATCCTATAAGCTAAATTCCAATGGCTTGGCAGAGAGAACCAATCAGACCTTGTGCATGATGTTGGCCAAAGATGCAAAAATGGAAAGGGCTAAATATCATTGGGACAAGAGGATTCATGCAGTTTTGTGGGAGTATAGGACAACCATAAAGACTTCCAATGGATATTATCCATTTCAATTGGTATATGGTATTGAGTCTACCTTACCTATTCACTTTGATCTTCCTACCTTCCAAAGCATTCATAAGAGATTGAAGAAAGCACAAGGAGGTAATGCATAGAAGTCAAGGAAGGATCAACTCATGGAATTGGAAGAGGCAAGAGTAGTTGCTATAGTTTGAGTGGAGCAAGCCCAAAGGAAATGAAAGGAGAACTATGACAAGAGGCAAGGCAAGAAGAAGGTGGAGTCTTTCAAAGAAGGTGATTGTGTAATCTTGTTTGATTCCATTCAATTCAAGAGAGTGCAAAAGACGTTTTTGCCTAAGTACTTTGGACCTTTCATAGTGGAGGAGGTGTGGGAAAATTACACCTATGATCTCAAGGAGTTGGGAGGAAGACACTTTGATAAGATTAACCATGATAAGTTAAAGATTTATCATACAAGGTAGAAAGACCTTCACTTTGAGGACAAAGTGAAAACTTAGTCCAAGCGTAAATGTAACACCCATTTGTGCATGTGTGTTGTATTATGATATTTAACTTAGTATTACAAATACTTGAGAGATATTATTTATATAGAGATAAAGGATGGTTCTATATTAGTCATGATTAGTTAAATTTAGTCATAGCTAAGATAGTGGGGACCTTCCTTTAGGGGAAGTGGAAAAGATGAGCACTACTGTTTGGATTCTAGTGTGTTGACTTAGTATTGTTCCTAGGTGTTTTGCTTTGAGGAAAGAGTTGAGAACTTTGGGCCCATAAGCCTTTTTGTTTTGGATTCTTCTATAGGCCAAGGATAGCCCATGTGAAAGAATCTTTGACTTACTGGTTGGATCAAGATAAGATCACATACTTAGTGGAATATGCCCATGTGGATGGATATTCCTTGATACTTTTGACTTTACTTGACTTTCAGCCTAGTAAACTTGAGTTACTCTAATAATTAGTAACTTTGGTATGTAACTATTTCACAAGTATATAAACTAGGGTGATGAGATACTCATCATCCTTTCGTTTGCAACTTTATCTCTCTCATTGAGTTCTCTAGTGAACAATGTGTTGAGTCTTGGAGTGTTAGCCTTGGAGGAGTATGATGGAGTTGGGGTCCTTGCCTTCTTAGTCCATGATGCATTACCATAATAAACATTAGAGGTTCATCTTGAATGAGAGACAGGCCGGCTCCCAAGTCTCTATTATATTCTTATTATTCAATCCTTGATTTTGCTTCATAAGTAAAATTTGCTAGGTTTTTACTCCACATAGCATGTACAATGAAAGAAATAAGATCATAAGATCATGGTAAGAAAATACAGCCCATGGAAAATACACTGAAGTCTCTACCATCATATATCCTTAACTAGTATTGTAACAGCAATTCAGTCCTAAAAGGGATGCCAAGTGACTGGTAATTATATCCCACTTTTGTTTGTATGGGTTTTCTTCATAACAAATCAACGTGGATAAGCATATTTATGCTTAAACTTTGACCATGTATCACTTCCACACACTTCCATATATATATATATATATATATATATATATATATAGGTGATAAATATTAACTAAAATCAACAGGAGAAACTTTATATGGATATTAAAGATTGTTTCCTTCACGTTGAGTTTGTACATTCTGATCGAACCATTTTAATTGCCTGTTGTGAAATAAGCGCTTGAATCAATAAACAACCGAGTAAAGTATTTATGGAACTATGCACCCTGCTCTAGATCTATTAGGCCGAGTCGATATTGGAGTTATGGAGTAATTACGTCCTAGCGTAGTCATAAAACTTTGTTCGTCATATTCTACTCCAAAGGGACATGTCAACATGTCATGTATGATTGCATAAACATCATAGATACTTGGCCCCGCATCCAGTGTACATTAAGCTTCACACCTATATAGGTGGCATGGAATGAAGTAAGGCGACCACGTAGGAAAAAAGAAGGATGGGAAGACCCCATCAAGCCGTACAAGGGAGAGACAAAAAAGGTAACATGGGGCTAAGCCCCAATAGAGTCTGTATGAGAAATCTGCCCTACCGCACCTAAGATATCCGAGCTATGCAAGTCGTACGGTCTACACACAACTGGAGCATCCGAAGAAACATCACCTAATGTGATTGCTCTCCTATGGATTGCACCAGCCACTGCCCTCTGTAGAGCAATGGATACACGCTGTCTAAAGTAAGCTACAAAGTATGAGAGTGAGAGTGGTACCCCCTGCCGCCTAACATGATAAGCCCTCGCGCACTCCCTGACAAATGTGTCAAATGCCGTGTCCATCGCTCCATATAACTCCAAGGCTAGAGGAACAAAGAGGTGACCTCGCTGCATGCCCCTGTACTTGGAGACCTTGCGACCTGCTGCTGCACTCGCCGCCCATCCAGGGGGATGGGTAATCACTCCCTCCGAAACTGTATCTCGCGTAGGGTCCGTCACCACGACATCCGCTACTGTCACCTGATCATCTCGGACCAAGTATAAGTCTGCCCTGACACGTGTCGTCTGCAACGCATACGAACGCTCCCTCCAAGCCAAGTATCCACTCTCTCGTGCCATAGCAAACACTATGTCTCTAATGGCATCATGGGTAGCTATCCTCTGTCCTCCAAAAGGACACCGTGTCATGTGGACCGCCGCTGCATCTAGTGTAGAACCACACTCACAAGTGAGTAGTGAAGATGCAGATGGGTGGACCAAACCTAGGCGAAACCTCATCGCTGTAGAGAAAGTAGCCGGTGCGAGTCGGAAAGCCCTAATGCATGGTCGAGCTAGGATCCACGAGCCTGCACCCTTGCCGGAGCAAGAGCGTAGACGTGCTCTAGTAGCCTGAGGAATGGACGAGTCAACTAAGAGAGAATGTAGCGTATGCTCACACTGTCGCTCCATCAAGGAAGACTGTAGACCTCTAGTCCAATCTGACGATAGTGAAGCAAACGGTGGAAAACCCTCTCGTGCTCGTGAAGATAGACTATCTCTCGTCTGCCGCAATAACACCTGGAGAGAAAAGGATCCTCCCTCCACCTCTGTCACATAAGTCTCCAAAACCGGCCTATCAGCAACCACAAAACGAGATGCAAGTAGGGGTGCCGAGAGAGCCCAACTACCCAAAAACGCTATAGGTGCCATCTCCTCCATAGAAAGCAAGCCAACCCCACCACATGAGATCGGTAGAGCCGTCTGTCTACGTGCCAAATCCCCTGTCACACACTCAAAAGTCCCTGGTCCAATAATATCACCAAAGACTCCCATAATCCTCCTATCAAATGCTCTCAGACGTGATAGGAAGGACGATGAGGGGGGAACTGTACGGATGAGGTAGGATGGTCGACGAGCAATACTGGAAGAGAGTATACCAAATGCCACCTGCGGATCTCCTAGTAATGGAAGGTCATCCACATGGAGAACATCCTCTGCAAGAGCAGCGTCCAAGAAGCGTGTGACAAAATCCTCCGATCCTACTGGCACTCCAAGAACACGAAGTCCCTCTGTGGATGTGATACACCCCTCTGGAAGCTCAAGGTGGGGAGGGATACCTAAAGGGGACCATGCCCTACACTTTGACACCTTGACTCTCAAGCCTACTAGATGTAGCTCGGTAGTCAAGTAGTCAAAGGCCTGGAATGGAATGGAATGGAGTAGATTAATATTCCTATCATGTCCATCTTGGAGCTCTTTTATTTGATATAAATGTTGACTGATATGAAACTTTTATGTAAGTGAATGTTCTTTTCTCCCATATACAACCTGACTGACATTGATTGACCAGTTCTACACTATGCGCACCACCAGTTCTGTACTATGCGTACTCTATGTATGGTTTGTATGGTCCAAGTAGTGGAAATTGTTCAAGATAGAGAGACTAAACATTCTCCACCATTGGAACAAAATCTGCTGAAAATTTGAGTGTCCCCCTCTAAGTGGGACAAAGTATTTTCTGAAGGCAGCTGGGGTTCAGTATGAGCGAGGATAATTCTTGATCCCCCCGATCGTCATGCATTTAACTTGTAGACCCACATGATTCAATGAGCCTCTGATCAAAGCAGAACTGGTCTATGGACCTCATTTAAAAATTGTGGTTGCTTTCCCTATCAAACCACAATTGGTGTGAGGGCCTCAAACTGTCGGATTTGTAATCATTACGATGGCTCATATATTGAAATGAATCATGACCATATAACATGTTCATGCGAACACACAAACAGAAACTCTAGTGAGCACTAGAATAACATTCACATTGGTATTCTGGATTGAATCTATGTTTCTGAATGATATACAGTGTTAAAGAACGAACTCCATGATTCGAGCCAAAACCGATTGGAGGTTACAATTTCCATCTTGGACCATAATGTTGATGTCGATACTGATGGATTTTTCTGAATACCCATCAGTATTGAATCAATCGCCATAGATGACCCATATGGTATGGTAAGAACCATGCTTCCTACTCTTTGAAGTGGAAGGTCTATCACTCCCTCTTATCTCTGATGTATCAGACATCACTACTGCAATACTAGACCTCTCTCTTTGTATCACAGCTCACAAGCATGAAATAGGTTCTCTCATGTAGCACTAATAACCTCCAATACCAAGATATCACTGGACACTCCTGAAATGATGTTAGGCAGCTCAGGACTTCACAAAATGCAAGGAAGAGATGTTAGGAATCATCCTTTGTTGAAGAACTGACTCAAACAAGAGCAAAAAGCACTCTTATATAAACTTAAGAAAACCCTAGGGGGTTCCTTTGCTTAACCCTAATTAGGGCTGCACCCCTCTTTACCCTAAGTAGAGGGTATTTAGCAGAGCTTCTAGAGAATTTGAACAAAACCTTAAAATTAGAGAAGTCACTAAACTAGAGATTAATTAAACTAACACTCCCACTTAATGAAAATTTAGGACTATTTCCATTTCTACTACACATTTTATGTGTTTATCTTTAGGTAGTGCTTTTGTAAACACATCTGCTGTCATCTCCTATGTAGGACAGTAAACTAACTTCACAACATTCTCCTTTTCTTTCTCCTCTACAAATCTACTTCTAATCTCAATGTGCTTAGTCCTTGGGTGATGTCCAAGATTTTTGCTGAGCGTTATACTTCCTGTATTGTCATAGTATAATGTAGTAGTACTTTCCTGCTCAAAACCCAGCTCCTTAAGAAGTCTCCTATTCTAGATGACTTCTTGAGTTGCAATTGAGGCAGCCATAAATTTTGTCTCAGTAGTAGACAATGCAACGGATGTTTGTTGTTTACTATGCCAATTGATTGCTTCACCACTAAGCATAACTACACATTTACTAGTTGATCTGTTGTTATTTGTGTCATCTCTCCAACTAGCATCTATATATGCTTCAAGAATAGGAGCAAGTATGTTACCTTGCCTTTTGTACTCCAAGAATGCATCTTGAGTACCCTTTAAGTACCTGAATACTCTCTTTATACCTTTCCAATGTACTTGTGCAGGCTTGCTAGTATATCTAGCTAGTGCTCCCATTTCATAGCATATATATGGTCTTGTACAGACCATGATAAACATTAGAGTACCAAGAGAACTCTGATACAACACTTTGTCTCAGAGATTCACCTCCCCATCAATGATTCTATTGTGCTTCCACCCCAAATCAAGAGGTGTAGAGACAGGATTTGCCTCTGTCATCTGATACTTAGCTAGTATGGATCTCACATACTGTGGTTGGCTGATCCAGATCCATCTTGCTTCTTTGTCTCTGTTCACTTTAATTCCCAAAATGAGTTTGACAGCACCAAGGATAAACATCTCAAAAATAGAGCACAAGAAATCTATCACTCCTTTGATAGATTCACTTTTTTGGCAACAGTAATAGATCATCTACATATACAACTATGTATACATCATCTCTAGTATACACACTCATGTAAGAATCTGCTTGTTTGAAATCCTGCTCTCTCAAGTATGAGTCCAGTTTCTCATACCAGGCTCAAGGAGCTTGCTTAAGGCCATATAAAGCCTTCTTAAGCAAGCATAATTTTCCTTTGCCTTCAGTATATCCATTTGCACCATCCATGTAAATAGTCTCTCTCAAATCTCCATTGAGAAAGGCTGTTTTCACATCTAACTGCTCCACTTTCCAATCTCTCTCTGCTGCAAGAGCTAGAAGCATGCAAATAGATCCAGACCTGGCAATAGGTGCAAAAGTTTCTGAATAATCTATCAATATTTTCTGATTGAAGCCCTTTGCAACAAGTCTTGCCTTGTACTTCAGGATCTCATTCACAGCTCCACGTTTGACCCTGAAAACTCATTTACAACCAATTGCTTTCCTACCTGATGGTAAATTAGCTAGTACCCATGTACCATATGTCTGAAGAGACTTCTTCTCTTCTGCTATAGCCAACTCCCATTGACTCTAATCTGGTCTGAGCATAGCTTGCTGTAAAGTATCTGGATCACAATCTTCATGACAGATGTAAGATTCATCTAACACCTCTTTGATAGAAGGCCAAGTCTGTCAATAAGTTTTCTATCTCTCTGTGATCTTTTAGGCTCTGTGCCCAAAAGTTTCATGTCATCTTTTCAAATCTGTGGAATCTCACTAAGAGATTATGCATCTGCAGTCTACTTCTGGGAGTCATCTTCTGTAGTATCAGAATCAGAAACCACCGTCTGTATAGGCCTTGTGATCCTTTTGTACATCTTCAGACTCTCCTTTGGTAACCATCAGCTTCAGGTTGAGATTCCTATTCCGATGATTGATCTGAAAAACTGACTCTGTAGCTTGGGAAGATAGGTTGATAGTTTGATCAGCTTGCTTCTACAACTCATCACTATTCTCACTCCAAGGTTTTAATTATCAAAGGGTACATCTCTGCTTCTGATGATCTATCCAGACTTAAGATTGTACAGAAGATATCCTTTCAGTCCCTCTTCATATCCTACAAAAAGCATTCTCTCAGCCTTCTTTGTGAACTTCCTCCTTTGCTCCTTGGGAATATGAAGTAGGCAGGACATCCAAAAACTTTCAAGGCTAAAAGATTAGGTTTCTTACCACTCTAGCATTCTTCAAGAGTTCTTCCTTGCAATTTTGTGGTACCACTAATATTTCTAAGGAAATTTGCAGTGCTAATTGCAGCACCCCAAAACTTTCTCTCCAGCTTGGCATGTTGCAACATTGCCAATGCTTTGTCCACCAGTATTCTATTCAACCTTTCCACAAATCCATTTTGTGCAGGACTGTTTTTGGCTATATAGTCAAGGAGGATTCCTTTCTTTGACGGAAAGGAAAAGGATTCCTCATTCCTATACTCTCTGCCTCCATCTATTCTCAATTGCCTGATTTTCTACCCGGTCTGCAACTCAGTCATGGCTACAGACTTTTGGAATTTTTGCAGCACTTCATCCTTTCTTTTCATGAGATAGATAAAGCTCTTTCTACTAATCATCCACAAAGGAAATATAGTAGGCTTCTCCACTCAATGACTTCTTAGTCATGTATCCCCATACATCAGAATGTATGACATCTAAAAGACCAAAAGCTCTAGATGAAGATTTCTTGGGGATAGGAGCCTTGTGTGCCTTACCTTCTGCACACCCAATGCAAAACTTGAGTTTTCCTTTGGGATCTAGTTTCAACCCATCCAATACCTTCTCTAAAGCATACAGGTTTTGCATTGACAAGTGCCCTAATCTCAAATGCCAAAGATGGATATCATTTCTATTTTCTGCTACCAATGTAGAATCAGAACCATCAGCTTCCATCAACTTGAACAGCTTCCCTTTGGCAGTACCATACCCAAGGACCAGCTCTCCTTTCTTCAAAGTACATTGATTTCTATTGCTTTCAAACAGAACATCCACACCATGCTCCATGAAGCTATGTATTAATATCAAGTTCTTGGTGTAATCTGGAACATACAGTACATTTTCCAAATAGCCTTTTTCAAAACATCCCATGAAGGCAATAGGAACTTTGCCAGTTCCTAACATTGGATTCAAAATCCCAGGTCCACAACTAACACTCTTGGGAATCTTAAGAGGTTGAAGAGTTGAGAACAGCTCCTTCTGATAACAGATATGACAGGTGGCTCCTGAGTCCAAGAACCATCCAAAACTGTTTGAGGACAATTGTGATTCTGCCAACATTCCACAATCCAGCTCTTTTGCTGAGTACCCCTCCTCATTGCTGACTATCTCATGGCACTCCTCTGAGTTGTAAGCTGAACTCCAAGATTTTCATCCCATTACTGGTTGAGGTCTCTTGCCTACCATCTTCAACTCTTGTTCTCTCCTTTCTCCTCTCTTGGGACATATAGGTGCAATATGACCTTTCTCATGACAGAAATAACAAGTCTTGTCATCAACACTACTAACTCCTTTACTAGATTTAATCACTCTGGTTTTCTCTGGTTTGCTCACTTTTCTATCTAGCACTCTTCTTGACTGAGAAGAAGCACTAAACAGAGCAGCATCTCCCTGCTCATTTAACTTCAGCCCTTTGTGTATGCTAAACACCAGCAATTTGTGTATCACATAATCCCAAGTGATAATTCAACAGGTAAAACTACTAGGGTAGAGTCATAGCTTGAAGGAAGACTATCTTAGAGATGATTGATCTCATACTTCTCTATAAGTACAACTCCATCCTCCTTGTTACTCTTAAAGAGTTTTTGCAGTTTTGACATATAATAGGTGAAATCTTCAACATCCTGCAATCTCAAGTTCTTTATTGCAGACCAGACTTAATAGGAGTTCTCCTGCTTCTCAATAGTGTAATAATTCTTGATTTTTTCCCAAATCTCCCAACTCAAAAAGTAATTATCTACTAGGTCTTTAGTTGGCTCTTCCATAGCCCTTAGTAGAAACCTCCTAGTAGTAGAGTGCTTGACTCTCTCCTCCTTGTTGGTCTCTAGCTTATCTATATCATGAGCTTCTAACGCAAACTCTAAACAGTCATAATTGTCCAAGGTAGTATTCACTTCCAAAGCCCAAGCTTTGCAGTTAGTCTTTCCCAGTTTCTCTATCTCTTTGAGTTCTCCTATCAACCCCAATGGTGATTGTAAGCCCATAACCTGATAAGAACCATTCTTCCTACAATACTAGACCTCTCTTTGTATCATTGTTCACAAGCATCAAATAGGTTCTCTCATGTAGCACTAATAACCTCCAATACTGAGATATCATAAGATACTCTTGAGATGATGTTAAGCAACTCAGATGATGTTAGGCAGCTCATGACTTCACGAAATGCAAAGAAAAGATGTTGTGAATTACTCTTTTTGAAAAACTTATATATACATTTAAGCAAACCTTGGGGGTTGTTTTGTTTAATTAGGGTTACACTTTTCTCTACCCTAAATAGAGTATATTTAACAGAGTTTCTAGAAGATTCTAACAAAATCTTCAAACTAGAGAAGTCACTAAACTAAAAATTAACTAAACTAACTTGGTATAATGTAATGGCCAGGGATGCTCATGGGAGCAAAAAGTCTTATGCAGTGAGCGTTTTTGATCTAAAACTTTCCACCGAAATGAGCCGTATAATAAGCCTGGTGGAAGAAGCCGTAAAATAAGCACATGAACATGCTTAGAATACACCAACCTTAATTTTGATAATTTCGGATTCCACACTGGCCTGCGAACAATTCCAAAAGTGATGCATAATTGCAAAGGATGGAGACTGCCTTCCGACTCGCGAGTTCCGCCTCATTTGCATGTTGTTGTTGTCAACCAGAGGGAAATTGGCAAGCGGCGCATGAGCGGCACATGAACTGCTAGTTTGGGGCACGAGTGGGCCCACCCCAATATAACTCTCGATTGCGTTATGCTTTATATTATTATGTTGAGGATGGTAGTTTACAAGCACGTGAACCTCTGCAACGAGTATATATTATCTTTCCAAATATTTCAGTACCGGCACGTGACCCCAGTTTTAGAAACCCAGTTCTTGACGGTTCTCAGCGACTGGGAATAGTCAATCATAGACATTCAGACTGGACTCCAATTTGCGTATGATGGATTTAACGGGCCGTTCAAAAGGCCTAACAATCTCAATTTTACAGTCCTTAAATGAACAAAAAGTGGACTAAAATATGTAAAGTGCTTGAGGTAATGTATTATGTATGGAATACAATATAGTTACACGGCCTATCTGAACCGTTCATCGTTAAATCGATACTGACAATCAGAGAATCACCCTCCATATTAGAGCTAGCTATAGCGAGCTCAGCAGCGACGACCTTATTTCCACGATCGAGTCAGCTTTCTAGATTTTTTATGAATTGAGCTTCTCGTCTAGAGTGGTCGCACCATCTAGCTGCAAAGAAATTTAATTCAGAATTTTTGGTCGGTTGAATTTTCTACATTTCTTGATCTTGAAATCGAACATGCACGTAAATACATCTTCTAATTAGAAGCTAAATCTTCCAGCTATCTATTTTGACAGTTGTAAATGCTCGTGGTTTTGTATCAATTTTTGGGAACAAATTGAGATTGTCAAAGGCCCAATCATTCTTGAGGATGAATCACATCTTCTACCTTTTAGGTCTAGATTTTATCTCAGGTCTTGAGGGATATTGAGCTCTAGACCTAGCTCATGTAGAATTAGCTCGTCTTTAAGTTATGTTCCAGCATCTACTATCATCTAATATATTTTTCGTAGATCGAAAAACAAACTCTGATTCAGAAACATTAATGTAGCACATGCACTAAACCATATATATACAACTACAACTTTGCAGAAAGATATCCGACTTGGCTAAGCTCAAGTTTTAAGTCTTTCGGGATATTATAAGCTATCATTGTCAACTGTGTATTGGTTTATAAACCGTTAAATAGAGATCATGGATGAGATTTTGACCTCCTCTGTCTTTCTGCAATTAAGTAAACCAGAGACAAAGGTAGAAGCGATTTCAGTAGTGGACTAAAAGCACTTCAGTTTGGCCATAAGACAAACTTCACGATTCGCATTTTTGGCGTGGGTATATGTAATAGTGATGTGGAATGCTTTCTAGACACTAAACAAAACTAAGCGAGATCATGTAAGATACTATAAGCATTGGATCACCTAGGTGTACTGTAGTATACTTACTCGGGCCAGCTACATGACAACTCTCACGAGTCAATCATCAGGCTTCTTTAATATATGAAACTGAGTCCATAACATTCTCTTCAACTATATAGAAGCTTCCCCCACCACTCTTTTTTCATCTCAGCGCTTCCAAACCTAGTTTCTGGCGTGGATATATGTAATAGTGACGTGGAATGCTTTCTAGACACTAAACAAAACTAAGCGAGAACATGTAAGATACTATAAGCATTGGAATCACCTAGGTGTACTGTAGTATACTTACTCGGGCCAGCTTCATGACAACTCCCACAGGTCAATCATCAGGATTCTTTAATGAAACTGATCCCATAACATTCTCTTCGACTATATAGAAGCTTCTCCCACCACTCCTTTTCATCTCATCGCTTCCAATCCTAGTTTCATCCATAGAGAATAAGTTCAGTTGCAACCACTTTCAGGCTCCCCGCAGTGGTCGACAGGAGTCAAATCTACAAGACTCCCGAGACTTGTAGTCTTGAAGGTCGTCCTTCTTCATCGAGCTCGTACCAAAGACGGAGTGCACGGACGATTTTCTCTTCGCAGTTGTGAGCAGACCTCAGAGATTTCAGACTCCTTCCATCCAGCTCAGTACTGCTGCTTCCACCCACTGGATCACTGAGTCGATTTGACAGTCAGCTGCAGTCATGGTGGCGAGCAAAGACAGCCCTCCGGCACGTTTCGACCTACATGATGAAACAGCTATACCTTTTCTCAAGTTTGGTCTGTACAGAAGCCTCATCTTAGATCTGGAAGAAGTTCTTTTGAAGACGGACTTGAGTAATGAAGGCGTATTGGTGAAAGTAGTCGGAGAAATGTTTGGAGCAGTCAAGAAGATGAGCGGGAAAGTCAGAGTATTCTGCGTCACTAAGAGTTCAACGGAGGAACTTAAGAGCTTGCGAAACCTCTTCCCAGAAGTATTTGAGTTGTTCGAGAGGACTTTTACCTCAGACACGGAGATTGGGGGCACGCAGAAATCGCATCCAAAGTTTTTCAAGCACCTAATGTACCAAGCGGGTATCCAAGCCTCAGAGACTGTGTTGATTGACAGCAGTCTGGAGACTGTCATATCTGCGGAGTCCACGGGAATCACTTGCATCCTGGCAAGTAACACCACTGATGAAACACTGCGAAAACTGATCTTAATCTTCCGCGGTAAGCAGGAGCGCATTGCAGCTGCGCGTGATTACCTGTGGAGAACAAGAGGATTGTACAAGTCACTGGTCTTGTATCATGAAGGCTATCGTTTCCCTGTCCTCTTTGACCATTTCGTGGTTGCTGAGATTCTCAATGACGCACGCTTCTTGCCCATGGATGAAGCTCCGGAGTCGGGGGTGATAAACTTCTTCCCCAAAGGACGAGGTACAAAGAACGGTCAGAAATGCGGGGAACAACTCGTTCTCCCACAGAAACTTCCCAGACGACTGTGATAGCACCTCCATTGGGTTGTCCTCGTTGTACAAATTTTCCCGCGTGAGTTTGGAGCTCATCAACAAGGTCCTCAACAGGATGCAATTGACAATCACATTTAATCCGGATGGACTGCAACAAGTGTATTTCGATGTCAAACGTCCCAGAATAGAACCTGTATCCTTGATGAATATACTGTACCTTTTCCATCTTGCAGGTCGTACGGAACTTCTCAAAGCATCAGAAGATTTCATCTACAATTTGCTTGAGAGGAGAGCATATGTACGGGGCACAATGTACTATCGATCACCTGATATCTTCTTATTCCATCTGGCCACACTAGTTTTTGACTTTAGACAGCACTTTGAAAAGGCTGGGTTTGTTGACCTGGTGACAAGCAGGATGCGTGAAAGAGTCGGCATGCCGGGAGATGCACTTTCCCTCGGTATGAGGATTGTCACTTGCAACATGTGTGGCATTCAAAACAGAGATGCCGAGCGGCTCTCTCGCATGCAAAATACGAGTGGTTCATGGGAACCTTGTCCTTACTACGCATACTACGATCCTAAAAGCTGGTCTGGAAACGAAGCTGTGAGCACGGCCTTTGCAGTGGTGGCGCTCTAATCCAGAGCCAATTTGCCAACCAACAACCAGGAGAGCTTCAGAATACTTTAGAACGTATATGGAAAATCATGTCTTCCATTATATGATCCCCGTCATGCTAGCTCTAGGCCGCGTACATCTTCCTCGTAGGAGGGAAATCACCGGGTTCTAGGTCTTTATCTATATCTATGATTCAAAATTGACTTTGTGGAGCTATTGAGTTCAACTAGTTTTAAGCCCACATTCTCTTAGATATGGTATCTTTTTGATTTGGATATGTTCATGGTATCTTTTTTATTTGAGTAATGTTCATGAAGTCGGTTATATTATTTAGCTATAGTTTTATTTGTAGTATTATTTATATTATAGTTTATTGAAAATAAATTAAATATCTATAAATAATGTACTTGAATAATTTATTTAAGTTGAATTTAAGGTATTTTTAATCTTTTTATTATTATATTTAAAAAAAATATCTTATGAAATAAAATTTAGTTTAAAATTATTCTTTATTAAGTATATTATTTTATAAAAAATTAAACATATTAATTTAAATAATACAACATTTTAATTAAAACATAATTCTAATGTGACCATAGATTTAATTATTTTTTAAATAATCATTCTATATTAAAATGATTATATATTCTGTATAAGAATTTAAAAATTTTATCTACTACCTTTAACTAAAAGTTACCTAATCTTTAGTGAAAAATGATATCTTTCATTATTGTGTAAATTTTGGATCTTATTATAAAAATATTCTTAGCTCTAATATAAATCTCATCTATATAGTTATTTCTTGAAATAAATTTCAAAATCTCCTTTTAAAGAAAGAAAGCGCCAGCGTAGAAAAAACGAAGGATGGGATGATGCCATCAAGCCATACAAGGGAGAGACAAAAAAGGTAAAATGGGGCTAAGCCCCAATAGAGTCTATATGAGAAATCTGTCCTATCGCACCTAAGATATTCGAGCTATGCAAGTCATACAGTCTACACACAAATGGAGTATCCAAAGAAACATCACTTAATGTGATTGCTCTCCTCTAGATTGCACCAACCACTGCCCTCTGTAGAGCAATAGACACACGCTATCTAAAATATGCTACAAAGTATGAGAGTGAGAGTGGTACCTCCTAGCGCCTAACATGATAAGCTCTCGTGCACTCCGTGACAAATGTATCAAACGTAGTGTACATCACTCCATATAACTCCAAGGCTAGAGGAACAAAGAGGTGACCTCGCTGCATGCCCCTATACTTGGAGACCTTGCAAGCTGCTGCTGCACTCGCTGCCCATCCAAGGAGATGGGTAATCACTCCCTCTGAAACTATATACCTCATAGGGTCCGTAACCACGACATCTGCTATTGTCACCTAATCATCTCGGACCAAGTATAAATCTGCCCTAACATGTGTCGTCTGCAAAGCATACGAAGCCAAGTATCCACTCTCTCATGCCATAGCAAACACTATGTCCCTAATGGCATCATGGGTAGCTATCCTCTATCCTCCAAAAGGACACCTTGTCATGTGGACTTCTGTTGCATCTAGTGTAGAACCACACTCACAAGTGAGTAATGACGATGCAGATGGGCGGACCAAACCTAGGCAAAACCTCATCACTATAGAGAAAGTAGTTGGTGCAAGTCAGAATGCCCTACTGCATAGCCGAGCTAGGATCCAAGAGCATGCACTCTTGCCAAAGCAAGAGTGAAGACATGCTCTAGTAGCCTAAGGAATGGACCAGTCAACTAAGAGAAATGTAGCACATGCTCACATTGTTGCTCTATCAAGGAAGATTTTAAACCTCTAGTCCAACTTGACGATAGTGAAGCAAAAGGTGGAAAATCCTCTCGTGCCCATGGGGATAGACTAACTCTTGTCTGTCGCAATAATATTTGGAGAGAAAAGGATCCTCCCTCCACCTCTGTCACATAAGTCTCCAAAACTGGTCTATCAACAACCACAAAACAAGAGGAAAGTAAGGGTGAGAGAGCCCAACTACCCAAAAAAGTTATAGGTGTCATCTCCTCCATAGATAGCAAGCCAACCCCTCCACATGAGATTTGCAAAGACATCTATCTATGTGCCCAATCCCTTGTCACACACTCAAATGTCCATGGTCCAATAATATCACCAAAGACTCCCATAATCCTCCTATCAAATGCTCTCAGACATGATAGGAAGGATAGTGAGGAGGGAATTCTATAGATGAGGTAGGATGGTCGACAAGCAACAGTGGAAGACAGTATACCAAATGTCACTTGCGGATCTCTTAGTAATGGAAGGTCATCCTCATGGAGAACATCCTTTGCAAGGGCAATGTCTAAGAAGCGTGTGACAAAATCCTCTAATCCTATTGGCACTCCAAGAACACAAAGTCCATCTACGGATGCGATACACCCCTCTGGAAGCTCAAGATGGGATCAAATACCTAAAGGGGACCATGCCGTACACTTTGACACCTTGACTCTCAAGCTTACTAGATGCAGCTCGGTAGTCAAGTAGTCAAAGGCCTGCCTAATCTGATCTGCAGGGCCTACAATGTGTGTATCATCTGCCAAGGAAGGAAATACACAACTTGGCATGGCAAAAGTAGTAGATAGGAGAGCTCTAAAGTGAGCCATTGCAAATAAGGGTGCTCTCAAAGGATCTCCCTAACGTGTACCAAAAGCTGACTCCAAGATGGTGACTCCCTCTTGTGAACCACCGTGCTAGTAGTAAAGGGAAGAAGGAGAGCTATAAAAAGACCACACAAAAGGAATGAGACTCGCCAAGGATCCACTAGCCTCCTTAAGCTCTTTAAAGATGGATGCCCATGAGATGCTATTAAAAGCGTTCTCAACATCCACATGTGGGACAACCCACTCTAGATGGATATCTAGGAGTGCCCTAATGCCTAGAAATATAGCCTTGCATCTTCCAGGTGTAGCTACTCCAAATTGATATGGATTGAGGTGTTGTCAAACGTGAGAGAGATGTTGAAGGACAATGGCACGACTGACCAAAGCAAAAAGATCTCTCCAATAGCAATTGGTCTAATGCTCCTCGTGTCCTTCTCCATTGCGAGAAGTCAACTAGCACCTAACACCCGACTAATTGACATAGAAATATCTCCTCTCACTACTATTGTAGCCACCTGAAACAACTCGATAAAACCACTAGAAGGATCATATGCTTGGAAGCAATCTCTAAGGTGCTCATAAACCATCCCTGACAAGCCCCTAAGGAAAAGCAAGGGGCAGTGCACAATGCTTGTGCAAATAGTGACCTATCAAGACATAAAGGCTGCTCAGGCTGATAATCTAAGACCTCTAGTGGTATTCTTGTGACAACTTGGCAAATATCACTTTTGTAGTAATCAGGTAAGTAAAGTTAGTTCCCATAGATACAATTCAGAAAAGTTCAAATACAAAGCAAAGTAACAATGTAGTTCTTCTTGGTTGTGTCTTTAATCTCTCAGGTAGAAACTACACCTAGAAGAGAGTAATAAGCACTAGATTGCAGTCTTGTCACAACAATTTGTCACTCATTATCACAAATCATTCAATTATGTCCAAACAATCTTGATTGTGATGATTTAGTCTCTACCAAAAATGGCTTTTTTGCTGTAGAATGACTTTGCTTCAAAATTTTGTTCCACCTCTCCATTGAAGGCACAACTTCCTCAATCAAAATTTCTTCACATCAACACTACACTACACTCACAAATGCAAAATACTATCAACATTACAATTCCTCTCAGATCTGTCAATGCATTGCTTTGATTGCACTTCACTCAAGATCAAACACACAGAATGAAGATCAAGGCTACGAAATCCAACATCCAACAAACACATTGACTTGCACTTTGAAATTCTCCACATACTCACAAACACAAAGACACAAAAGTGATACTCAAAATTAAGCTCAAGCGATGAGCATTGAAATCAGCACTTCACTTTATCTATTCTTAGGAATATAAATATTGAACAACATATGACTACGAATGCCTCCTTTAAATAGGCAAAGCACTTGACAATTGCTAGCAAAAATACCATTCTACAACAACTTTACCAACCTGCAAATCCAAAATGACTATGCACCTCTTCATATCTACTTCTTCAAATCTCAAATCTATTACTAATCCAATCTGATGTCTACCTCGACTTTGGCTTCCAAACCTAATGTTCCTTCAAATATTTCTCCTTCTTCGGGTCCTCTTAAGTCCACTTCCAACTCTTCTATTTCACTACAAACTCTTCTATTTCACTATGAACTACAATTGCACTCTTATCTACTCCATCTACATCATTTTCTACTGACCCATTCCTCTCTAATGTCTTAGGTAGTTCACCTGAAGACACTTATACTCCTACTTCTACAACTTTGGACTTCTTGGCTAATTTTATCTCACCACAAAGTTGATCCAAGTCTGTTCTAACAAGATCTAATCTGAGATAGACATTGTCTCCTACCTTTAACATTTTCCTATCTACACAATCTTGCAGATGAATCAAAAGATTGTTTAATTTTGTGTCCTTCACCTTCCTCTTCCTTGTCTCCTGCACCAACAACTTCAACTTGTGCAACCTGGCTTCCTCTAACTTCCCTTCAACTTTAGTGCTAAGTAGCGCCTTCATCTTGCTTACCACTATTCCCACTTCATCCGATTCCACCATTGTCTCTACCTTCTCTTTCTTTCTTTCCTCCTCCAACTCATTGCAATACATCTGCAACTTGTCCTCAAACTCAGCCTTCATCGCCTCCTTCTCTTGTCAATTCAACATGAGTTGATCTTCCGCCACCCTCAACAATACTCACAATCATTCTTCCTCCTGACTACACTTTGATAACTCCTACTGCTAGGCTTGATCCTTATTGGCTGCCTTCTTCCTTAGACTCTCCAGTTCTTGCTCCATCACTATTGCACTCACCTTCAAATGTATTAGCTCTACTCATGCATTAGCAATTTCACCCTTCATCATGTCGACCAATGCCGCCTTCTCCTTGGCTTCCTCCCGACACTTCACCAAATCCTCCCTTATTGTTTCTTAGGGCTTACTCCAAAGAATTTCCTCCACCCAAAGTTTTTCGGCTTCCATTTATACTTGCATTCACTTACTTCTCAACAACAAGGTTTCCGCACTCCACTTCGTCACGACTGCTAACTCGTCCTTCACATCCAGGTTAGCACTTGCCATCTCTACCTTCTTTTGCTGCAAAAACACCAATAAGGGACATACTACCTTTGACAGATACTCCACCCCATCATACTATCTATCATCAGCTCTAACATCTTTGCCATCTGCATGTAACTCCTCCATTGACGCCTTACCCCAAAGATGCAATCTTTGTATCTTCAGCATTTCTTCCTCCGCCGAGCTCCCCTCATCCTTGGTGGTAAATATATTGGGTCTGATGGTGACTACTTGAACACTTTGCTTCCCCCTAGCACCTCTTAGACACACCAAGACACCTTCTTCTTCCTTCTTGCATCCTTGCAGCGGGAGTGAGGGCAAGGCTGAGTGAGCAAGTCTGGAGGAAGGACACCTCCAGACTTGTCTTCTCTACTTCTATGACTCTTCCTTGCATTTGCTGAACATCAGTCTTGCCTTCACTCCCGCTGCTTGACTCCTCACTTTGCAGGGTGAACTCTTCTTCCCCTCCCAAGGCTTCTCCCTTTGACTCAGTTTCTCCTTCTGACTCTTCCTCCTCCAGAGTCGATTCCTTTACCTTCACCAACACTACCTTCGGATTAAGCTTTTGCATCTTCTATGGCTATACTGATGCAATTCATCCTTCATGTTCATTTCTCTTTCTTGGCTTGGGACGTTGACTGCTATGATATTCTCCTTTCCACTCTTCTTGTATTACTCGTCCCCTTCTTGAACCCGCTCCATGTAATACCGTTCATCTACATCTGCCTCCTTGTGCAAGTCTGGATGAAAGTGCGATTGCATTCTATTTCTCTCCTCCAAAGTTAGCAAATTCATCCCAAAGTAGAAGTGAGCTGCAAATGGTATGAAGTAGTGTGGTTGGATATCCATTCTCCAACCCGTAATCATCTGCCCCACTTGCTAATGCATACACTTTGCCCAATCCATTACTTCTCTTGCAAACATCTCATGAAAGAAAACTGCCTGCTGCATTGTGACATAGGTGGTTCGCTCTGGCTTGAACATCACCATCATCATGCTCACGATCACTCTAAGCATGAGGTCTCTAAAACTATCCACCTTATACCCATTCTTGGTGCACATCCAATTAAAGAATTCCTCACCTCGGCATTCTCTTCTGATGCATCACACTTCCGGTAGAAGGTGGTACCCCCTACCTCTCCTACCTCTCTTCCTAGGACTAATATCCAATCTGACTCAGTCCATCAAGCTGGATTTCCTCTCTTCCCTTTGTGCTTTGGCCCATCCTTGCAATCACTTGCAGCAATCTCTACCATGAAACTTGGAAAACTAAGATTCTAGTTCTAGGCCAGAAACATGATATGAAGTCTTGATAAGACCTCAATCCTCACCACTACACCTAATCTATGCATTGCAAGACCCCTCACTGCACTTTGCTTACTCACTTTTGGGGCCATCGTGTGTTTCCTCACTCTCTTCTTGTGAAAGATCATACCCAAGATTCTAACCCACTCTTCTTACATATTCAAAATTTGCATTCCTTTGGGTCGACTTTGAATACGAACAGTGTCTGGAATTGCAACACTTTGTCACAAAAATCTCAATTTTATAGTCCTTTGCTGATTGGTCATTCTTTAGTCGCTACTCCATGCCACTCACCAATTTTGTGAATTTATGTCCTATCACTGTCAAGAACCTCTTGGTCCCAAAGTAGTCACTTTTTTCTTGTGTACTTTCTTGATTGGCCGACCTCAAAGAATTTTGTTATAGGTTCTTCAGATCAGGTTGCGCTACCCAATATGAAGTCCTTGTCTTCTTATTTCTCTCTTTTCCTCCCCGGTCCTTTGGTCTTGACTCAAGGTTGACTTTGGGTTTATGCCAAACACATGATTCTTCTTATTTCTTCCCCATTTAGCCCTCCTTTTGCTTTACCAATGCACTTCTTCTTCAAAACTTTAACAAAACAAACCAAAACAAAAAATGTGGGTACCACAAGTCCCTCTATTGCTATAGGATGTAGTGAGCATAGGGAAGAGAAAATCTCATCAGTAGGACTAGTCATAGAGAAAGTGTGTAGCGTTGTGCTGCTCTACTAAACTATCCCGCCTGAACCCAATGTCCTACACCGTCATAACCAAGTAGACTTTGTGGTATCCTATGGCGATGCTTGTCTCCTAAATCATGTAGCCCTAATAGATTCCTCCTGAAGGGCCACCCAATCCCCTGCCCGGAATTGATAAACTCTAGCAGCCACCTCTCTATGCTCCACACCTCCCCCTCTAGCATAATGAAGACACCATCAAGGGAGTAAGAGAAAAAGGAACCATGCTAACTGGTCCAAGGGATCACGTGCCAAACAATCAAGTGGTACAAGAAAAACATGTCTAGCCTCATAATGGAGTGTGTTGGGTAGCCTATGGAATAGACATGGACATGGAAAACTAGTCTCAAATAACCCCAAAATGCAACCCGTCTAAGAAGCTAACCACTCTCACATCTCGATCGGTATCCTTTGAACAATCAACAAAGAGATAGAAGAAGCATACGTAATCCCAAGTGTCACTACTAGCTATGTGGTCGCTCATCTCACATGGACATCTCAAGTGGTCCAATCATAGGCCTTGTGCATCCTTCCCACACGGGTCTTTACCCCTTGCGAGGTAAAGCATTGGTGACACACCGTGCATGGTGTATCTCGACCCGCTCTAGGTGACCACACATGGGAAGGTGTAACCATGTCTAGCACAAGAATAATGATAGTGACACATCATGCTCCTCTCCATATCTCCACATATCTGCAAAACCACAACCTCTCACATCCCAACTCAAATAAGAAAACAATCTCTCCAAACTAAATTAAACCCTACAAACTATAAACTCTCATAACGTTCAATTTCTATCTCCATAATTTTCAAACTAAATTCCCAAGGAACTTAATCATGGTAACAAAGAGATTAGAAATGAAAATTCCAGACCCATCACTCTCAATGTGTAATGATCACTTTAAACCCTAAAAAGGCTAAAAATCCTCATAACTATCCTCATATTCCATTGGTACCTAGATTGAAGACTATCCTCCATAGTCTTCAATCTAGGTACCAATGGAACCAAAATTGAAAAACAAAGAGAATTGTCTATTTACTCAAGTGTTGTATGTTAGAGAGCCCTCAGAAATTATAGATATGTCTTCTCATGTCTCGCTCTCTTCTCCTATCTCCACACTCTCCCGCATGCAAACTCCTTATACCGCATTAGAACCTAAGTGTCCTACATAATTATGAATATGCATATCACAAACAAGCTAATTAAACTCAAGCTATTCCCTTAGCAAATTCTTCCTTTTGCTCCCCAACCTAACCTATGGGGTATAACAACCATTTCTAACTATTATTTCCTTGACATAATGCAAATGAGAAGATACAACTATACGCAATTTACTTCCAACTTAGAAGCTAAGTCCACTAGACAAAATACATAAATATTCAACTTCACTCTAAATCATGCATAATATACTACAAAAAATAAGAGGCAGACTAGCAAAGCCAATCAAGAAGACTTTTAGAAATACACTTAGTATCAATAATAAACTCCTCATCCAAGAAAAATCATCCATAGCCTTTGGGAGCATGCATGTCTTGCACTCAAGATGAATCCCAAATGAATATTAAAATTAAAATGAGCTAATCATGGGCAATTTAAAAACTTGGTAAAATTTTATATATACAATATTTCTCAAATCTTATAATACTAAACTAGATATCCTAATAGAGCAAACATGCACCAATGGATGTTACAATTCAATTTTGTCATAATTATAACCTCTCTACAACATTTTAGCATTTACATATTTCTTTCCTTACATATTATTAATCATATTCAAATAAGAGAAGAATCCATCTATAGAGCCTCTTCTCTGGACTAGGCTTGTTGAAAATCTACTTGCCCTTATGATCCATGAAAACTGTAGTTTTGACTCTAATCAACAAATATCAAAACTTTTTTAGACCAAAAATAATTATCAACCTTTCCTTTTTTGTCATTGAATAGTTTTATCAAAATTATTAATCTGTTTGCATTAATTAATGGATTATCATATCTATCTGGTCTAATATTGACAAATATTATATTCTATAGTTATATTATAAGCATCAATTTAAATAATGAAAGGTTTATTTCAATTAATTCTAGCTAGAATTTCAACCAAAACCAAAATTGCTTGAGCTTCTCAAAAGTTATTAAAGCCTGCTTATCTTCTAAAATCACCATGTATACTCTTTTTCATTGAAATATTCAATATATAAATCCTAATTGGAAAATGAGAAAATTTATCTCATAGAGTACTAACTACTAACTATTCCTAAGAATTGGTGCAAGTTTGTAAAGCTTGTATAGAATGGAAGGTAGGATTTTCTTAATTTTTCCAAAATTCACTTCTATTCTCTTTGGAATGATATACCTCAAAATTATACCTTTTTCATAACCAAAGATGAACTTCTCCAAGTTTATTGATACATTTACCTCATACAAGCAATGCAAGACTTTGATCAAGTACTCAAGATTCTATTCCTTGTTTTATTATAAAAAAAAGCAATCAACTAAATTTTGTATAAATTTCTTGATAAAACATTTGAATACTTTGTTCATAAACCACTAAAATATGCTTGAAGCAATACAACCCCTAAAAGGTATAATCCTAAATCATAAGTATCCAAAGGAGTATTGAATGTGGTGACTCATTAATACTCCAATGTAATCTTGTAATTTGGCTATAGTCATTATAACATCTCCAACCATGCCTCTTATTAACAGCAAGAGACAATAGACATTCTTAGCAATAAAATTGAACTTCTTGTATTCCATACAGACTCAGATTTTGCGATATTTTCTCTTTGCAATCACAATTTAGAGATACTTAATTTGGATTCTTAACCCAAAGGTAAATAAGTTTTCTTTGAGCTTATCAATCCTCTTCTTCATAATCATTGCAGTTAATGGTACACTAATGCAATTTTGATTTTGGCAAACAAGTCTTGCATGTGGTTCTACCTTGACATCTACTAATTCAAGTACAAGTCCATGGGTTGGTTCATTTAGAGATGGAGATTGATGTTTTGAACCTTTGACTAAAAATAAGGATGTTTTAGTTGCTTCTAAATCTGAGATAATCAAGAATGAAGACTAAAATATTCTCAACTTGAAGGTCAAAAAGAGAACATAGAGAATCAAAGAGGTAGGTTGCTAAATATTGTTACTTTTGCACTAATTAAAAGAAAAATATTATCCATATACATTTCAAGAAACCATGGATAATAAATGTCATCAAACACTAGTATAAGAAATTTGATGCTTTTATAACATATCAAAGCTTCATCAAGAATGAATTTGATTACTTTATGTATTTCAAACAAGTTGAAAGATAAATCCATATAGTTACTTCATTTGTTGCTTTACATAGATATATGTTGATTGCAACTTAAATAACAATGACGTTGAAAATGAGAATGAAATTGACATTCTAAAGTGTCATTTGAGTAAAGAGTTTACAAGGACTTGTGGCCTGCTAAGACAATTTTAGGTCTTTATATCTACAAGGACCAAAAGAGGTGATTTTAGGTTTTCTTGTGCTTTCTTAGCACTCAAAACATATGATATGTCTTGTATTATATTATTAGAAGTCTTCTTGTGAACTTTCCTCCAATCTCTTATAGTTCTATGGTGATTCTAAGAGGGATGTGGGGGTTCATATCAATCCCATTAGTGCTAGTTTGATGAAAGCACCAAAATTAGCAAATTAAATTTTAAGGTTCTATTTAAAACTCATATAGTCATCATTGATTTTTCTATGAAATTGAAATTTTATATGTTCTCCAAATTAACTTTCAATTTGGAAGTGAACCACTTATATTTTTCATCTTCTTGATTAGATGCAAGTATTATTGTATGCATATTTGTAGTTAATGCAAACACTTAATTTACAATCAAATTTTCATGGTAGCTAATCCAGACTAGACTACATCACCATTTAAAGTGCCTTTAGAGATTGGGTAATGCCTTTGGGCTAAAGAATACATTGACTACATTCCAACGGGTCATCACTTAACACATTGCAAAACATCTCAATAATCTCATAAAGTTTTACCTAGTTGAATTCACCATAAATGGTACTTAATAGCATCATCTCAATTACCTTCAAATATGCTTCATATCATGCACAAAATATTAGATTTCTTTCAACATGATAAAAGTATATTTGTTGTGACTTCTGATATACTATTAGAGCAAATCATTACTGAGTATTACATTCTACCCAACCCAAAGATAAAATCAATTTTCATTTCGAGACCTCCATCCATAATGTAGAAAGTATGTAAATTTCTAGGTTGTGTAGTATTTTGTAGAAAAGTAGCATTGTAAATTTCTAGGTTGTGTAGTATTTTTTAGAAAAGTAGCATTGCATTTTTTAGTGTATTGGCCGACAACTTTGAACTCAATTGGTTGCAACTCTCTTAGTCAAAATTTAATTATTTATGTATATGCATGAAGGAAGCCCAATCCTAGCCATCCTAGATTTTTCATAACCATTCATTTACATACAATAAAATTTGATTATGCATAAGTTGGAGTTTTTGCACAAGATAAGTTCCAAGCACAAACTATCCAATAGTTTATCCCAATAAAAAGATGTCTAAGGAAAACCACAATTAGAAAAGAAGCTTTCATTGTCATATATGTGGTACAAAATTTCAGACATTATATCTGGGCAAATAAGGTTTGTACTCTTAGAAACCACGGAACCGTAGTGAATCTTTTCAACAAAACAAATCCAACAAATTCCGAACTATGGATCCTCTTTTTAACAGAATAGAATCACAAAATTCTCCACACACCTAGCAAACAACTTGTGGTTCATAATTATCTATCTCAGATTGGGTAGATGATAGATTTCCAGATGTAAATATATGCACAGTAAAGGTTTCATCCAATACATCACTATCAGCAATAGGGGAAGTGGACTTTAATCAGCTAAACACATCAAGTGACAAACACGTGTGGCAATTCTTAAATCAAGGTTACCGGCCAGAAGGAACATCTAGTAGCCTGAAGAAACTCTTAATGCATAACGAAAACCTTTTATCAACAATGATAAGACAACTATTAAAATTACATATGGATGGCTAGCTACAACAAGTGTTACCTGCAGATCAGAGGCCAAAATTATGCCCGATGCAACGGAGGGTTTTATAATATTTGAAGGATCTCATGTACCATTAGGTCATCAAGCCAATGAAAGACCAATGGGAGGACATTGCATACCTGAAGTCATGGGCCATCGCATTACAGATAGTAGTTGTCTGGTTAACCGCATTCAAAGATACCCAAACTAGAACTTGCGATGATTGCCAAAGAATCGGACCTCTCAAGCAATACCAAAGATCTATATATTGAAAATGAAATACCTTGAAAATGGTTAATTTTTTTGTTTATAGATATATATAACAAATTAACCATTTTCAAAATACTTCATTTGTTGTACAACAAATTTCATTTTGCAAATTGGGTGTTAAATGCGGTTGTGACCCATGGAATATATGGTTCTTTTACTGCTACGAAGATCACTTTAAATGTTCTGAAGTCACTCCTCGAGGAGTCAACACTCCGATTTCGAGTTTCTTTCAGATTACACAATCATTTTCAGCTCTAAAATACTTGTAAGTTTCCATCGACAATGCAAGACGATGAGCTAAACCTTTTAAGATTTCCTATGAAAAAGCCTACAAATTATTTCTTTGCAGCGTGTCAGGTAATACTACATTACATTAAGTACTATATGAAGCATGTGCTCTTATGTGGAATGTGTGTGCCGCCAAATCTTCAATTTTCAAATATTTAATCAGCTAAGATTTCATACTTTTTAACCTCTGTTTAACACGAAATACTAATCATGTGTACCTGTATGCGGTACGATGCATGTTTTCCTACTTCATCTGTCCCTTGAGCCCCATTAGAAGAAACGGTTTATCAGTCAAACAATAGGGGGTGTCAGAATTAGTTATACGAAGTTTCATAACTTTTCATATAGATAGCTAAGAAGCATTGACTAAATGGATACAAGGTGTGACCAGGAGTAAGAAAAGGTATTGTTACGGAGTTTTGGCCAAGTTCCTTATTATTAGCACACTCCATATGAGGCGGTTTGTAGATAATAAGGGATAAGGAATTTTCAGTTCTCACTCCATAGTGTATTGATTGCATATTAGGGTTAATAAAGTTTATCGTTTAGGGTTAGAGTGAAAGTAATGGCCACCAAAGGGAGCATCCATGATGTTTGAGAACACCCATGGTAATCAAATGACGAGTGGGAACACAATTTTTTACCACCAAGGAAGATTGGAGGGAGCATGAGTGGAAAGATTTGAGTGCATGCAAAAATTGACCTCTTCATCGCCATAGTTGGAAGGGGAGTGAATTTGTTTGGAGTGGGAAGATTTGAGTGTGTGCAGTGGGAAGGTTAGAAGGAGTAGTGATTTTGTTTGAAGTGTTACTCTCCAGAATACTTGATTTCATTATTTAAAAAAGTTTAATTTATGATTGTTGTCTCTTGGTACAAGTATGAAATGTATGCCCTTCTTCCTCCTTGAGTGATGAAATGAAATTTATAAGATTTTTTTTTTTGTGTGTGTGCAGAGAATAAAGATGCTCCTTTCCTGAAATTTGACCGAGAAGAGAAATGCCCCTTTGCCGAGAAGAGAGATGCACCTTTGCAAGGAGTTATCCGTGGTGATTAAAAATTGAGTCAAGTCATGCTAAGAGGAGCACTCATGTAGAACTAACCAGAAATATTAGAAAATGTATTCAATGGATGATTTGGTTAAATTTGGAGATATTTCTACAAGGATTAGAAGATGAAGATGAAGAATTAGAAGGAGATTTAGATATGCTAGAATGTTTTATTAATGGGTGGAAGTATGCACATACTAATCAATACTTGGAACCCCGTGTTACTTACCCTTGTAGTAGAGAGTTTGTGAAGGAGTATTTTAGAAATCTTGATACTAAGGCCTTTTGCCAGCTTACTAGAATGGATGGGGATTCTTTTTTTAGTGGATTTGATTTTTAGTGGATTTTTAGAACATTAGTGGATTTGATTAAGACTCACACAATTTTTTAGAAAAGCTACCAAAAAGAGCAAACACCTATGTGGATCCAAGTTGCACTAGCCTTGGATAGATTTGAGAAAACAGAAATGGAGCTTGTGTTGCACGGGGTTTAAATATTTAGGGCATTAGTGTTGGTTCAACAATTGCTTTTATTGATAGAGTTATGATAGCCATATTAGATGTGATGAGGAGTCAAGTTGCTTGGCCCAAGCTCAAAGAGAGGAGGAGGATATCCACTATTTTTGCACAGAAAGGTTTTCCTGGTTGTGTTGGTTTGGTAGATGGAACATTGTTTCCTCTTGCAGCTCTACCAATGGTGGATGGGGAAATATATTTTAGCCGCAAGGGTTCATATTCTATAAACAACCAAATTACTTGTGATAATAAAAGAAGATTTATACATTTTTCCGGAGGTATGTTTTATGTTATGTGTTGCTTTGTTAGGTATTTTTGCAATGCATTGGTGATCCTTTTTGTATAGTTTACTAAAATTATAATTTGATTTGTTTATTTGCAGGAATGCCAAGGTCATGTCATGACATGACTTGTTTGAAAAAAATTTCATTATGGAATGATTTGAACCTAAGAGGGAGTTGTCACACATTTGAGGCAAAGGAGTACCTTTTAGGTGATTCAGGTTATGTACCCATGCATCACCTAGTCACCGCTTTCAAGCAGGCTTGATCAGAGGACAAGCAGGAGTTTAATAAATATTTAGCAAAGGCAAGAGTGATAAATGAGCATTGTATAGGAGTATTGAAAGCTAGACGGCATTCTCTTTGTGAGCTAAGAGTGCAACTGAAAGACAATAGTAGAAATGCTTATTTTTTAAAGTGGGTATCAGTGTGTATTATTTTACATAGTTTTTTAATCAATAGTTCTGACCTTTGGTCAGAAAATGATGGTAGATTTACAAAGGAAACTCAAATAGATTCAAAAATGTCTTTTCATGGTATAGAACTCGGTAGAGAAGAAAGTAGATCAAGGATGATGCAACATTGCCTTGATTATAATAATGATGATATATTTGATTGACTAAGTTTCCATATAATAAAATATATGTTTTCAGTTATTCATCTCCTATCTCATAGTCTGGTAACTTAGACCATGAGTTTCTATCTTAGACCATGAGTGTATCTTGATGTAATATTGGGATCAAGGATTTGAAGGATGCAAAAATAATTCTATGGAGCTTAATCTATACATTTGTAAGGCCTGAGCGTACACTTACATGATGTGGTGTTTAGCAAGTTTACACTTCAAAGTCACTTGTTGGATGTTGTTGGAAAAAAGTGTGCCGATGTTGTAGACACCATGAGATGGCACTCGTACACACTCGTACACGCTGGAGGCCGCTCACAAATGCACAAAAAAGGCTTGCGTCCATCAAGTAGCGCCTGACGGCACCACTCAATGGCGCTCCTAGACGTTGGTAAACGCCGGGGTCTACATTCCAAGATCAATAAATAATAAATGCACTCGTTTGCGTTGGTAGGTGCTGGTAGGCGATAAGCAAAATATGCAATGCTTGCCTGCATTGGTTGGCACCATGGAGTGCCACATGTTGCTGCTCAGAATTTGAGTTCTTTCGGTTGAAATATGGATTTTTTCCCTAGATGTGTACATTTTGGATGTTTGGTATTCAACTTTTTTTTCCAGCTGCCTGGGGTTATATAAACCTTCCTCTTTTCAATTCATGTTATTCCCATGGGTATGTGGTGTGTTAGAAAGCCTCATTTTTCAAGTGTGTGGGGTGTTGGAAAGAGAAAGGCTCATTTTGTGAGTGTGTGTGGGTGTGTGAGTTGTTCAAAGGAGAAAGAGTCATTTCACAAATGGGGTGGGAAGGAAGCATACTCCCTCAAAGGAGGCAAACTAGCTGAAGCTGATGGAGGCAAACTGTTAGGAGACCAACTCGCTGTGGAGCTTGAGAGAGTTGGAATTTTGAGAGGAAGAGCTCCATTTAGATTTCTAAATGAAGGAGTGCTTTGGAGACTCAAGAGAAACGATAGGAGAACATTTGATAGATTGAGAAGAGAGATAAGGAGAGCATTTGAGAGATTGAGAGCAGACTCAATTTGAACTATGGTAGAAATCTAGGGATATGAAAAGATAGTTGATGGGCCCAACATGAGAAATACTCAGGAAGGGGATTGGCTCATAGCATTTCATAGCATTCAACACCCAGCAAATTTCATCAAGTGGTGCTGGCTGGACAAACATCAGATTTGAATTGCTGTCTCTGGAATTTGGGAGATCAATCTAGATGTAATGGGGCTCAAAATTACTCTTGGACTTCACTATTCATGGCCAGAGGTATTCTTTGAACCTTCTTCATTGTTTGCTCTTCATTTCTCTCTACTTTCAAACATTCCAACACCTCAAGATTATGATTTATGCTTGTTTAAGTCTTTCAAATTATCAGTGCCTCCCAGTGTCTACCCGCATCTCCCAGCACCATCCTATGGCATCCCTAAACCCTAAACCCTAAACCCTCCGCGTGCAAGCGCCTTCTAGCGACTCCATGCATCACCCAATGTCTCTGCACGTCTTCCTTCTTGTCCTGCAGCGGATTCCAGTGCAGCTGCGCATGTGGGCAGCGTCTATGGGAGCCTACACGCGGCATTGGCTGTCCCCCTAGCACCACACGGCTCCCAGTGGCAGCAACCAGTGGCAACCAATGGCGCTTATGAGGTATCTATTGTCCGAGGGCATCTTCAAGCGGTTGCGAGTAGCACCCCTAGGCTTGAGTCCTTAGGACAGAAGTTTGAGCTAATTTTTTTTGTGGGTTTTGCAAGTCCTTCCATGTATAGAGTTTGGAAGTTCATGGGACAAGGTCTCTTTCATAGGTTTGGTAAGAGGGAGGCAGTTTCAATTGACCGCAGATATAGTTAGAGATGCACTTGCCATGCCGAGGGGGAGAACACCAAGACTGAGGATAGTTCCTTATACAATTGTTTCAGACAGGTTTCCACAAAGGGACAGGGTTGCAAAAAGATATCTTGCAAGGCAATGTGTATATCTTGCATTCCGACCTTTCTTCTAGTTGATGGGTGCACTTGTTGCACCCACTATTAGGCCCAAGATTGGACATGGGCATTTGATACTCAACACCAAGACCAAGTTGAGGAGATTTGGTGTGGAGGATTATGATTGGGGAGAGTTAGCTTTAGAACTATCATTGCAAAGGTGAGGAGTTTGCAAAGCCAATTGAGGAATCCTTAGGGGCACAGGTTCAGGGTCACCTTCCTTGGGCAGATACTCACTCATCTCTTTGTGGAGAGAGGTTTCATTCTAGAGGAGGATGTGATGTACCTGAGTGATGGAGAGGAGAGATTATACACGAGAGAGAGCATGATGATGATCATGATGATGATCATGCTCGGATGAGGGCGAGACTACTGATGAGGGAGAGGATGAGGGAGAGGATGAGATGGTGAGTGATTGATTGATTAGGTTTGAGTTTTGTCATCTATATATATATATATATATATATATATATATATATATATATATATATATATATATATATATATATATATATATATTCAAATATTTTACTTGATGGATAACTAAATGTACCACTTGTGAACATTTGTTCAACAGATTTGTGTTGAGACACAGCCCTTACCCTTTGTTGAGGTAGCTCCTTTTCACTCTTCTTCCTCTTCACCTCTTTCTCCGTCTATGGAGGGGGTTGGTGACCCCACGCATTTATAGTACCTTCACCTCCTTCTTGTTCTATTGACATCATTCACATTTTAGATGATTGTGTTCAAGTGGCTAAGTGTAGAGAGAGAAATCTCCTTGAGCATGAGAGTAGACTAGAGAGTGTAGAGGAGAGAGAGAGATTAGTGCTTGAGCATGAGAGTAGATTGAGAGTGTAGAGGAGAGAGACAGATTAGTGCTAGAGCAAGGAGACTCCTTTGTGAGCAAGAGGATTTACTTGCTGCAAAGGAGGAGAGGGATCTTACCTTGCTTACTTTTGAAATGGAGAGAGAGCAGAGATTAGCTGACTTGGACATGGACATACTAGGTCTCATTGAGTTCTTTAGTGGAGAATATCTTGAGTCGTGGAGGTGCCTTAAAAATTTTGTAAGGGCTGCTTCACACACTAAGCTAAAAGTTTGGAAGGGAGTAGGGTAAATTATCTCCATAAACTGCAAGCTCTCTAGAATTTTGTATATAGTTTGCCATTTCTTCATATTTCATTGGATCTTTTTGAAAATTTCCAAGAAAATTAAGTGTATAATATCATACCTTCTGGCTTAAGAATTAGGGAAAGGCTATTCTTGTACAAGAAGTTATGAGTTTTTATAAAGAATGGGGGGTTTTGAGACCAAATCTGAAATATATGTGCTGAATAGAGAGATGCCAAGGCTAAATGGCTCAATGAAAAGGGTAAAATTTTCCAAGGGAAGACAACCTAGGTTGCTAATCAAATGTGCAGAGGTCTAAGAGGTATACTGTAGGAGAATTGGTTGACATTGTGAGGAGGGGTCATTTCAAGAGAGTTAAGTTCTCATGAATGAGGAGTATAGGTTCAACCAAAACCATGTTTAAGTGTTTTGACTCATCTTAGACGCATGGAAGGCAATCATGGGTGGAAATTAAGGTTGTGGTAGGTTCCTCAAGGGGTTGAAATGATATTTGTGGTTGATTTGAAGAAACAAGAGTTTAGAGTAGAATTTGAAGAGAGTGATGAGAGGATTCAAAGAGCTTCCCCATTTAGAGGAAGGAGCGATTCTACGTGCTTCTTATATAGAGAGAAGGGACACAAGGCAAGTTCATGTTTATTGAGTCTTGAAGTCAAAAGATTGAGAGAAAGGAAAGACTTACTTGAATTGGGATTGGATGTTAGTCCTTCTTCATCAAGATTGGGAGGGAGGAGATCTAGGACCAAGGAGTTGTGTGAGGTTTGTGGAGTGGAAGGACTTCCAAAGAGCCATGAGTGTAAAGGATAATAACATTGTTGGAGATCTTGGTGAAGGATCTTAGAGACAATCATAGTACCACTTTAGAGAAACTACCACTTCATTAGAGAGTTCAAGATTAGTTATGGAGATAATCTTTCAATTGATGGATAAAATTTCCATGAGAGTTTGCTTAATTTGCATCATTAGATTTGATCATGCCATAGAAATCATGGAACAACCTTAACCCTTTCTACTACCTACAATGGAATATTCTCAAATGGTGCTAGTCATATATATACTCTACTAGTTATAGGGTGAGAGAGAATATAAAACATAATAATAGAGAGAGGAGAAAGGTAGTGAGAGGCTAAAATGAGAAAACTTTTGGTTTTCTTTGGCAAGAACAAAGAGGATGTGGAGGCTTTGTGAGAGACTTCAAGAGGTCTTGCACATGAATAATTAGAGGAGGAAGAATGATTGGGCCTTGCTACTACTAAATTTATTTGAGGATAGCTCTTACACGGTATGAGTCAGAATACCATAAGAGAGAGAGAGGAGAGATGGGCAAGAGGAGTCTTGGGAGAGTTTGACTACAACACTCCTAGAGAAATTTCTTCCAAATGAGAGATTAATAAGTGAGGTTACCTTCCGCAAACAAAGAGATGAAGAGAAAGTGAGAGTTTATGCAAAAAAGTAGAGAAGTTAGAGTCTAGGTTCCGCATAGTGTTGAGGAAAAGTGGAGATGATGAGGAGACTACCATGATTGGGATATGAGCCATGCTCATCAATAATTTTTTAGGAGGGTTAAAACCACAAATTCAAAGCAAGGTGAGATATGAAAAATCTTCTTCCAAGGTAGAAGCTGTCAAGATTGTAGTTTGTATGGAGGAGGGTTTGGAAGGAGATGAGAGTGATTTGTTGGTGAAGAAGGTTGTGCAACCTCCACAAGTCTACAAGTATGGTGGGGTTTCTGATACTTTGGTGACATAGTGGTACCATAAGTAGTATTTGCTCTTGTCCTTGCATCTTCGCCAAAAGATCCTCTTCAAACTATCATGGAGTAAATTGCAGATTTCAAGATCAATGTAGTGCAACTATCGGAGAAGAGAAGGGAGGACCAAAATGTTGTGTGAAGGCCTTTGGGTTATAGAAACTACCCATATGGAGGAGGCCAACCAACTAGCAATTATATGATAGAAATTGTTATGGTTGTGGAAGTAGAGGTCACATCTAAAGGAATTGCCCAAATTCTACGTACCATGAAGGAAAGACTTATGAGATGGAAAATAAAGAGAAAGAAGGAGGTGGTGAAACCAAAGTACCTCTAATGAAAAATAGAGATAAAGGGATAGCATCCATAGATGTGGTGGAGATAAAGTATGAGAAGAGAGAATGCTTAAACTCCAAAGATCTTAATTTAGAGCTTTTGGCACAAGAAAAGAAGAGAGTATATTTTGAAAATGATATATAGTCTTCTCAAAATTCACTCCTAGCAAGGATAGTCCAATGCACACAAGGAGTACTTGCACAAATAGTTCAACACTATCAACAAAGACTCCAAGGAAGAAATTGAAGATGGATGATTTTTTGATCTCAAAGCAACAATAGGGCTACAATGTGTTGGAGGGTGTTGGTAGTCACAAGGCCAACATCAAGGTGGGGTAACTAATACTTTAAATCTTACCTTGAGGAAGGAGCTGAGTGTGGTTTGAGTTCTACAAGGAGCAAGAGGCAAAAAAAAAGCAAAGGCTCCAATTTCAATGGGAGTGGTGGATGCAACACCAGCACCATGGGAAGCTTGTGAATATGCCTCCAAGATTGATGTGAAGGTGAATGGTCACAACATCAAGGATGCATTTGTTGATGGTGTATCTATGGTGAATGCCATGTTGGATAAGTTGATGAAGAAGTTGGATCACAATACTCTCTAGACCTTGAGCATTTGTAGTGAGCATGGCAAACAAGCAACAAGTTCAACCAGTAGGTGTAACAACCCTGCAAATATCACTTTTGTGGTAATCGGGTAAGTAAAGTTTGTTCCCGCAGAGATACAAGTCAGAAATTTCCAAATACGAAGCAAAGTAACAATTTAAGTTCTTCTTGGTTGTATCTTTAATCTCTCAGGTAGAAACCACACCCAGAAGAGAGTAACAAGCATTGACTTGCAGTCTTGTCACAAATTTACACTCCTTAATCACAACTCCATCAAATCTTTCCAAACAGTCTTGATTGTGATGATTCAAGCTCTCCCAAAAATGACACTTCACTACAAAACGATTTTGCCTCAGAATTGTGTTCCACCCCTCCACTGAAGGCACAACTTCCTTGATTGAAATTGCTTCACATCAACCTCGCATTGCACTCACAAATGCAAAATACTACCAACACTACAATTCCTTTCAGATCTGTCAAGGCATTGTTTTGATGCACTTCACTCAAGATCAAACACACAAAATGAAGATCAAGGCTGTGGAATCCAACATCCAACAAGCACACTGACTTGTACTTCAAATTTCTCCACACACTCACAAACATAGATACGAAGTTGATACTCGAAATCAAGCTGAAGCAACGAGCACTACTTCATAGCACTTTGCTTTATCTATTCTCAAAAATTATGAGCACTGAACAACATCTCTTTGCGAATGCAACTCTTAAGTAGTGAAGAAATCGACAGTTCTAACAACTATATTGTTCTACAACAACTCTTCTAACCTGCAGATCCGAAATGACAGTGCACATATTCATATCTGCCTCTTCAAATCTCAAAACTGTTACTAATCCAATCCAATGTCTACTTTGTCATTGGCTTTCAAACCCGAACCCAAAGTAACTGTACTTCCTACTACTCTATCCTCGGTTTCACAACTCCTAATTCCTCCACTAATTCTGATACTTCTCCTTCCTGATTTGCAATTCTTATCATAATTAAGCCTTCTAAATCTCTATCTCCCGACCCACTCTTCTCTAAGGTGTTAAATGTCAAATCCGAAGACACTTGCACTCCTATCTCTCTTACTTTAGGTTTAACTACTATCAATTCCTTTACTAATTCTACTTCGTCATCGTCAAGAATTGTAATTGAAAGCATGAATACACTATCTACACCTTCAATTTGTAACCCACTCTCCCTTAATCACTCATGTAATTGACCCGAAGACACTTACTGTCTGATCCTACATTTTGGGTTTATTCACTATTGCTACTTCTCTTTCAATTCATGTTCCATCTTCAATCAGAACTGAAATTGAAGTCATGGGTATCCTAACTATCTTCTTTCCTTACTCTAACTTCCTCTGATGCTTCTCGCAAGATTCTCAAAATCACCTTCACTGCACTCCGATGTCCGACTTCCTCAGATTTAGTCGGTCATCTTAGTCTTGAGGCGAAGTCTTTAGACCCAAAGTCATGTAAACCCGAAGTCCGAAGTACGAAGTCCGAAGTCACATTGACCATAAGACACCTAACTACTCTTCACATCTACTCCTGAAACTTCAAATGCTTGTAACTTCTTCTACAAACCTCCAAACTTTGCGATTTTGGTAGCAACGGAAACCCCTGAATAAGCCGCTTCCAACGAGATATAGCACGCTTAATTTAGACTTGTGTGCATTGAGATATGCCCCCTGCAAGAATCTTGACCTGCAATTTCTATTTCTCCTTCGGGTTTGCCCTCCTTCAACATCAAATCCGAGTTTTTCCCTCCTCTTACATGAAGTCTACTCCCTTGAGCTTGATCAAAACACACATTTCCACTCATTTCTTCTCTATTTGGTTTCAATTTGGTTTCAGCAAGGCACTTTTTCTTCAAAACTCGTCCAAAATGAAAAATGTGGGTACCACAGTAGGTGTGATGGACAGGGTAATGGTATTTGTTATAGGAGATTGAAATCTCATGACTTTCCAATTTTTGAAGGATGCAAGTTATGATTTATTACTTGGGAAGCCATGGTTGAGAGCAGCTTGAACAACTGATTGATGGCACAAATGATACTTGAGAATTGGACCATCAAACATTGGATTATAGTTTCTATAACCAACACCAATCAGGTTGGCAATCAGGTTCAAAGAAAGGAGCTTTAGGTGTGGACACAACCATGGAAGAAGAGACCTCATTGGTGGAGGATGACTCTAAATCTCATTCAGATGTGCAACCCTTGTGTGTTATGGACTTTGTGCCTAAGCCAAAGGTTTTGAAGGACATAAATAAATCACCATTGACACTAAAGGAGATAGAGAGAAGACTATCTACCCTCAAGTATGGTCAAATGTTACCAAGGAGGAGAAGGTACAACTTGAATAGATATTTTGCAAGTTTATCCATATGTTTGCATTTAGTTACAAGGATCTCAAGAAAGTCACATTGGAGGAGGACCGGATAGATGTGGAGTCACAAGCAAGACAAATCTGCCAAAAGAAATCTTGCATTAGCCCACCAACAACTTTGGTTGTAAAGAGTAGATTGATAAGCTCAAGGAGGCTGAGTTTATTTTTGAGATGGAGATATAAGAAAGGGTGTCCCTAATTGTGATTGCAAAGAAGAACAATGGCAAGCTTTGTGTGAGTGTTGATTACAAGAAGCTTAATGATATTGCTAAGAAGGGTTATTATCTCTTTCCATTTATTGATGAGATCTTGGAGTAGGTTGTGTGTCATGAGAGATATAATTTTGGAGATGGTTATAATGGCTATAACCATATCAAGATTGCACTAGAGCATCTAATCTCACCATATTCACCACAACTTGGAGCACTTATGCTTTCAAGGTCATGCCTTTTGTTATGCTCAAGCCACATTTCAATAGTTCATGAACAAGGTGTTTGGAACTTTTATTGGGAAATTTATGAGTGATTTTATTGATGAATTTTGTGTCTATGGGAGCAAGGAAGAGCACTTTGAGCACTTGATGAAGGTTTTTGAATTCTTGGATGAAGCAAATTCATCACTCAACCCAAAGAATTGCATCTTTGGTTGTGAAGAAGGTCTACTTTGGGGCATATCATTTCCAAGGATGGAATAGCAATGGATCTCAAAAAGGTGAGGAAAATCTCAAAGCTTCCATTCCTTTCAAGCTTGACAAAGTTACTTAATTCTTGGGGATAGTTGGGTACTATAGGTGATAATGGCCATACCCTATAGTTTCATATTCTCATTTTCTAGCAACACTTATGGATTGACCATTTACATAAAGAAGGGTATAGAATACATAGTGATTTTAAAGGACAAAAGGCTCTCAAAGCTTTTGAGGAGCTAAAGAAATTCCTTGTTATGGCTTCAATTCTTGCTAAACTTGACCGGAGTAAGCCTTTCATCCTTTGTACTAATGCTTCCAATGTAGCTATAAGATGCACTATCAGTTAATTAGACCAAGATGGCCATGATCACTTAATAGCTTATGCTAGTAAACATATGGTGTCAATAGAAAATAACTATTTACTCACAAAAAGAGAAGGGTTGGCAATGGTTTTTGGTCTCAAAAAGTTTCAACACTACTTGATTGGAGTGAAGGCCACCATTATCACAAATCGTAAGGCTTTGAAATACATTTTCAACAAGCCTTATGTAGAAGGAAGGTTAGCAAGGTAGATGATACTCTTGTTCAAGTATGATTACATGATTGAAGATAGGTGAAGAAAGAAACATGAAAAATGTTGATTTGTTATCTAGGGCCTATGATCATCATGGAGATGAGCTAGTAGATGATTTGTTCACGGATGAGGAACTCATGACAATCTCAGTCACTCAAGAGGTTCCAATGGAGTACAAGGAGATTGTGGACTTTGTTATAAGAGGTAACTATCCGAATGAGGTGCATCCTAGGGAGAAGATCTTACACATCAAGAGGATCCAATTGGAGTACAAGGAGATTGTAGATTTTGTTACAAGAGGAAACTATTTGGATGGGATGCATCTTAGGGAGAAGATCTTACACAAATATTGTTGCACTTGCTATAAGATCTAGATCTTACAAAATGGTGGAGAACATTCTTTTCCATCAAGGAGAAGATGGCTTACTTCAAAGAGCAATGGATAAGGAGGAGTCTATCCTACTCATGAAGGAGTTTTATGATGGTTTGGTATGTGGAGGTCACTTTGCAAGAAAGGTGACTGCTTTCAAGATTTTAGATGCAGGTTACCATTCTCATGCAGGTTCCAATGGTAACCTGCATGGGAATTTTCAAAGATTGTCTTGATTATTGAGAAACTTGGAATGTTTGTCAAGCTTTTGCTAGGAAGTCTACCTCTACTCCACCTCTTAGATCAATTCCATTGCTATGACCTTTTGAGAAGTGGAGAAGTGACTTTGTAGGTCCTTTAAGTAGAACCCCAAGGAACAATTGGTACATTGTGGTAGTTATTGATTACCTTACCAAGTGGGTTGAGGCTAGACCATTGAGAGAAAAGAATGAAGACGAAGTTGGTAGATTTCTCTATGAACATATCATCACTAGGTTTGGAAGCCCTTTGGATTCGGTTTCTAATAGAGGAGGAGAGTTTATGGGAAGTATCACTATAGCCATGCTAAGATATTTCTCTATCATACATAGAGTGACTACCTCCTATAAGCCAAACTCCAATGGCTTGGTAGAGAGAACCAATCAAACCTCGTGCATGATGCTAGCCAAAGATGCAGAAATAGAGGTGCCAAAACACCATTGGGACAAGAGGATTCATGGAGTTTTATGGGTGTCTAAGACAACCATGAAGATATCCACCGGATATTCTCCATTTCAATTGGTATATAGTATTCAGTCTAGTTTACCTATTCATTTTGGTTTTCCTACTTTTCAAAGCATTCATAGGAAATTAAAGAAGGCACAAGGAGGTGATGTAGAGAAATCAAGGAAGGAGCAGTTCATGGAATTGGAAGAGGCAAGGGAAAATGCTATAGTTTGAGTAGAGCAAGCCCAAAAGAAAAAAAAGGAGAGCTATGACAAAAGGTAAGGTAAGAAAAAGGTGGAGCCCTACAAGGAGGGTGATTGCTTAATGTTGTTTGATTATATTTGATTCAAGAGGGTGCAAAAGAAGTTCTTGCCTAAGCACTTTGGACCCTTCATAGTGGAGATAGTGTGGGTGGAGCAATTACACCTATGATCTCAAGGAGTTGGGAGGAAGACACTTTGATAGGATTAACCATGATAAGTTTAAATTGTACCATAAAAGGTAAAGTGACCTTCACTCCAAGGATGAAATCTTAGTCTAAAGGTAAATGTAACACCCATTGATGCATGTACTATAGGGATATTAAGTTTAGTATTGCAAGTAGTGGAGAAATACTATTCTATATGGAGTTTAGCTAAGCTTCTATATTAGTCATGAGTTAGTCCTAGCTAAGATAAAGATGATCCTATTCTAGAGGAAGGGAAAAGAGTGAGCACTACTATTTTGTCTTCTAGTGGATTGACCTGGTATTATTCCTAGTTATTTGACTTTGAGGAAAGAGTTGAGAGCTCTTGGGCCCACAAGCCTTGTTGGTGCAAAATTTTCCTATAGTCCAAGGATAGCACATGTGAAGGATTCTTTGACTTACTTGAAAGGTGAAGATAAGACCACCTACCCATGGGATTGCTCCCATATGCTTGGATATTTCTTTAGACTTTTTGAATTTATTTGACTTTTAGCCTAGTAACTTGAGTTACTTTGTTTTGTGAATTTTTCACAAGTATATAAGCTAAGAGTGAGGAGTTACTCATCATCCTTTCATTTGCAATTATCTCTCTCATTGAGTTCTCTAGTGAGCAATATCTTGAGTCTTGGAGGTGCCTAGGAGTTCTAGCCTTGGAAAAGTGTGATAGAGTTGGGGTTCCTTGCCTTCTTAGTCCATGGTGTGCTACCTTCATAGCCATCAGAGGTTCATCCTAAATGAGGGATAGATTGGCTCATAGATCCGGGGCAAATATCTACTTGACACTAAGAATTGAAGATCTATTGTGAAATTCCTCACCTCTACTCTTGCCTAGGCATTAAATAACATACAAAATGAAGGACAAAAAACTCACAAAAGTAGTAGGAGCACTCTTTAATAGTAATCAAAGTCAACATTACACAAAAAAAACACAAGTGTCACTTGCACTGAGTCTTAGATGCAAATCTGGTTCCAAGCTGAAGGGATCAAAATCCCAAGTGAATCTTGGAAAATCCCAATCTAAACTATCTATCACTGATTTCACTATCCTAATCCTATCTTATCCTAATTATTTGCAAAATGATTAGACTCCTACATGTGTTAGGGGAGACATCAGACCTTGTTGATCTTATTTCAAGTGTATAACTTTGAGTATCGGTTCAAACCCAAGGGTACTCCCCTACAAGTATATACAATTCCAATTGCAATGAAATTCTGAAGGCACTCATCCTCAAGTCTATACATCTCCAAGTTCAACTTAACTTTGAGTGCACTCCTCCTTAAATACACATACACAACCTTGATTGCAAACAAGACTGACCAACACAAAGTGCTTGACTACTATACAACTTTGAGTATCTAATCCTTTACTAAAGAGTGCATGCCTTATCAAAGGACTTCCTCTTGGAGGAGTGCCTTGGACATGGAACTACTAGAAGTGAAGGATTTTGCTCACCTCTTAGGTATCTCATGAGTTGGTCTGTCTGGGCTTGATACCTAGCTATCTCTAGCAAGAAGTTCTAGCATACTTCATTGAACTTTTGGTCTAAGTTTTCCTTCAAGTGTAGGGACAGATTGTTAATGCATTATTCCTCATAAGCCTGATTTTGTAAGTATTGGACCTACATCTTAAGTTCTTGGCATTTGGTTCTCAAGGTGTGCATTTTTTCTTCTTCTTTCAACATATCCATGAATAGGGCCTAGGTCTCCTCTAGTCCATGCAATGCCTTTAATTGGTCTTCTTCTCTCTAATTTGACTTTCTGCTCCATTTGGCCTTCTAATCTTCTAACACTTGGAGGCTTTTGCATGGTTAACTTTGTTGTCCCCTACCTCCTTGGTGGGACCTTCCAATTGCATTGCTATTTCCTTCAAGAACTCTTGAATTTATAACTCCAATGTTACTACTTGGTCATGTTTCTCCTTCAAAGCACTCTGAGTGCTCTCTATGTCTTGGCACTTTCTATGAAGTTGGTCTTTAGCTTCCTTCTTGAAATGGTTGACCTTGAGGCAAAGTGCCTTCCAATTCCCCTTCAAACCTTTGGGTCTTTGCTACTTGATAATCTTGTTTGATTTTTGTTGTGGCACTTCTCCTCTTGAGCTCTTAGTTCTGCTACCACAAGGCTCTTACCTTTATGTGGTACCCACATTTTTCATTTTGGACGAGTTTTGAAGAAGAAGTGCCTTGCTGAAACCAAATTGAAACCAAATGGAGAAGAAATGAGAGGAAATTTGTATTTGGTCAAGCTCAAAGAAGTAGACTTTGTGTCAAATGAAGACGGACTCAGCCACGATTGAAAGAGTGCAGACCTGAAGGAGGAATGGAAGTTACAGGTCGAGATTCTTGCGGGGGCTATATCTCAATGTTCACAAGTCCAAATCAAGAGTGCTATATCTGGTTTGAAGCATCTCATTCAAGGCTTTCCGTTGCTACCAAAATCGCAAAGTTTGGAGGTTTGTAGAAGAAGTTACAAATATTTAAAGTTTAGGGAGTAACTGTACAAAGTAGTTTAGTGTCTTCGGACTTTGGACTTCGGACTTTGGGTTTACACAACTTCGGGTTAGAAGCTTCTTTGACTCAAGATAAAGATGACTATATCTGAGATAGTTGGACTTTGGAGTGCAATGAAGATGAATTTGGGAATCTTGCCAGAGGCATTAGAGAGAGTTAGGATAGAGAAGGAATAGATAGTTAGGATACCCGTGACTTCAATTTCAGTTTTGATTGAAGATGGAACAAGAATTGAAGGAGAAGTAGCAATAGTGAATAAACCTGAAGTGCAAGATCAGATTGTAAGTGTCTTCGGGTCAATAACATGAGTGATTAGAGGAAAGTGGGTTACAAATTGAAGGCGTAGATAGTGTACACATGCTTTCAATTACAATTTGTGATGAGGATATAGTAGAATTAGCAAAGGAATTGATTGTAATTAGACCCGATGTTGCAGAAATAGGAGTACAAGTGTCATCGGACTTGATCATTGATACATTAGAGAAGGGTGGGTTAGGAGATAAAGAGTTAGATAAGTCACTCATGAGCTCAATTGTAGTTCCTAGTGTAGAAGTAGTAGAATTAGTGAAGGAATTGGTAGAATTAGCCATACTCGAAGAAGGAGAAATAGTAGGAAGATCATCGGGTTTGGAAGCCGATGATGAGGTAGACATCGGATCGGGATAAGTGCCAATTTTGAGATAAGAAGAGGCAGATATGAAGAGATAGATTGTCACTTGGGATTTGCAAGTAGGAAGAGATGTTAGGAAGCGGTGCCTAGGTAGGCAAGTCTACCATTTGCTTTAGTATTTAAGTGGAGCATTTGCAATATGATGTTGTTCAGTATTCAAATTTCTGAAGATAGATAAAGTGAAGTGTTGTTCTCAATACTCGTTGCTTAAGCTTAATTCCGATTGTCAATTTCATGTGTGTAGTTGTGAGTGTGTGGAGAATTCAAAAGAGCAAGTCAGTGTGTCTGTGGATGTTGGAATCTACAGCCTTGATCTTCATTCTATGTGTTTGATCTTGAGTGAAGTGCATCGGAGCAATGCCTTGACAGATCTGAGAGGAATTGTAGTGTTGGTAGTATTCTGCATTTGTGAGTGCAGCATGAAGTTGATGTGAAGCAATTTTGATCGAGGAATTTGTGCCTTTAGTGGAGGGGTAGAACACAATTCTGAGGCAAAATTGTTCTTCGCAGTGAAGTGCCGTCTTTGGGAGAATCTGAATCATCACAATCAAGAGTTGTTTGGACAGAATTTGCTATGATGTGATTATGTGTGTGTATTCGTGACAAGTTGTCAAGATTGTGAGCTTGTTACTCTCTTCTGGGTGTAGTTTCTACCTGAGAGATTAAAGAAGCCATCAAGAAGAACTACAATTGTGACTTTTGACTTTGTATTTGACCAATTCTGAATCGTATCTCTGCGGGAACAAACTTTACTTACCCGATTACCACAAAAGTGATATTTTCTGGGTTGTCACACTTTAAATCCTCTACCTAGTACAGATCTCTAGCATTTGCTGCCTTATCCTTCACCAAGTCTTCTCTTGCCTTTTGATTGTAGACATGCTTATGCATGGATTTGATCAGAGTAGTGTAGTCCATCACATCAAGGCATTTGGCTTGGTACTAAGGCCGCAACACCTCCAATAATTGTAGAGTAGTGCACACCAAATGGATGATGAAGCTTGAGCCTTCCTACACCTGCACCAACTTGGAACTTTGTTGGTGTCTCTTGCAATTTGATCTGCACTTTGGGTACATCTTCAAGAATATTAGTTACAATATCTACTTCCTCCTCTTCTTTGGCATTGTTAGTGACACAATCCTTGTCTTTTGTGCAATCCCTTGGCCTCCTCTTCTCTTCTTCACCAAAGTTCTTGATCCTTCAAGCACTAGGCCCAATCCTAAATCTCCATTGTAGATTCCTCTTCCTACACATCTAGACTCAATGGTGCATGCTCGAGTACTATTGCTTATTTCATCATGTGCTCTTCATTCACATTGCCCTTGTCCATGTTTTGGTCCTGCACTTGTAGAGCAAATTAGGCATCTTCCCAAGTTTCTTCTCCTTCATCATTGTCTCTTGAAGTGGAAGTTGATCCTTGTAGAGTGAATTATCCTTGCTCCTCTTTGTCCTCATCTTCATCCATTTTAGTGTCCTTGGCCTCATCTTTTGAAGAGTGAACTTCAACAATCTAGGCACTTGCCTTCAACTTCTTTGTCGGAGGAAGTGGCTTCTTCTTTGGTGTGGTATTCTTCCTCTTTGGAGCCTTTGGCAAGGGCAATTCTTCATCTAGAGGCACAAATTGGCATATCTTTACAAACTTAGCATCAGCTAGCCAATACTTGGCAATCAGTGTAGTCCTTCCCGTTGCATTCTAAATAACTTGCAAGATGAAAATGTGGAGGAAACTTCTTCTTTTTTAGAAGATCATCCCCATGTAGTAGTGCACAGCAAAAGGCGCAATGTGGGTTGCTCCTCCTTGGTCTTCAAAGTCTTGGTGCAAGAGCTTGCATTGCGTCTCAAACATCTTTGTCCAATCTACAAGCTCTCTTGCATGCATGTAATCAAAGAACACTGTTTGGCCATTGGTCAAGTAGGTGGTTCTTTTTTGTTTGAAGAGCTTCATAATTGCTTCTACAATAGCTCTTTGGCCAAGGTGTCTATAATTAGATACACTCCATCCATTACTCTTAGAGCGCTTGCTATTAAAGTGGCTCTTGACTTTAGAGGTTAGCTCCTTGTTGCAAATTTACTATCAATAGTCATGGCTCTTGCAACCCTAGCATCCAGGCTGAGTACTATTTTCCAATGGTCCTTTGTCTAGTTCAATGGGTTACCTCTCATTCCTCCTAAAGTTTTCTCTTGCTTGCCTTTCATATCATGGATCATATGGAAGTCAAACAACTCCTGATTCCAAAGTAGGAATCCCAAGTGCTTACTTCTAATCACATCCATCCTTCAATATGCTACCTATCTGTTTGCATCAAGGGAGCTAAGGATAGCCTCAAGTGCCTTCCTATAATCCTTTGGAGTGACTTCCAAGGTTCCAGCACACAAAAGTTGGCTACAAATCACTGATCCACTACGTTGAGTGCCTCACTTCACTTTGAGTAATTGAGATTGCACCAAGTGCTATTCTCAAAACAACTCTAAGTACTCACTTAAAAAAATTTGCAAGACATTATTTGATCAGCTAAGTAGATAGTTAGATTTGCAAAAAGTACCATTGTAGGCCAAGCACTTCAATTTATACACCCATTCTTAGTCATTCCTCAGCACTCCAATGGTTACAGAGTTGGTGGGCACTCACTATTACACAAGCAAAGACCTTTGCTAAGTCTTCTCCCACGTGCCAACAATCAATTTGCAAACCCATTTCTCTTACATCACACTTGCCTACAAAGTATCAATGGTTATCTTGTAGCTAATAATCCTTGGTGGCAAGTGCAATTGGAGGTAAGTGCCATCGGCGGCAAGTGAAAATTGTGATGGCACTTTAGTCCAAGTGCCATGGTGACACTTTGTACTTGGGCCTATATGCCTCACTTGTTGGCACTCCAAGTGTTGCATCTCCTACAAGCACTCCAAATAATCCCTCAACACTCTAAGTGTTGTTCTATCCTCAAGCATTTGAGGTCATTCTACACTTCTCCAAGTGCTTTTCATCTCCTTTGGGACATATCTTTGCTTGCCACCATGACACTTGGTGATGTAACTCATGTGGCCTCTAAACTCATTTGTCCTATTAGCATTTGGGATTATCCTACATCACCCCAAGTGCTAAACATCCTCAAGCACTCGAGGTCATTCTACACCTCTTTGAGTGCTTCTCATCCTGCAAGTAGACTTGCCTACACTTACTCAGAATTGTCCTATATCACTCCAAGTGTTATTCCCATCCTAGCTTGCCAAGATCATTCCTCCAAGTACCTCTCCATTTGAGGCACTTCTCCAAGTATTTCCATCAGTCCTAGTGGTTCTCTAGCACTTAAGCCTAATAAGATCAACAAAAGCATTTTTTTAAGAAATAGGAGCACCATTGTCTACTTTGGTATTGATCAGCAAACCTCAAGATGAAAGGAGTTGATTCAAATTTGAAAAATCCCAACCAATGTGTTGTTTACCCTATCATCACGTTAACCCCAAACCCTAAATAGATTAGGACTTACCTTATTATACATTAAGAAATCTTAACATTAACTTCTAGTGAACCTTAGTCTTCATGTTCAATACAATATATAACATGCAAGTAATTGTGCTTCACTCCCTCCATACATTTGAGTATAATAGCAAGTTGCTTATTATACAACTTTTTGCCTTCCCATAATTGTTTGAAGGTAATATTTACCTTGATGAATGCTAGATCCGAAACAATGTTAAATTGAGGCACATAAAGTAAGGATGTCGCCTTTTTTTGCCAAAGTGATCTCCTCTTTGGGATAGTATTCTTTGGAAGAATCTCCTTTGTGGTTACTTTGTTTGTTGCTGGTTTTGTTACTTGCTTCAAAATATTAATCAAGGAGGTTCTCCAAAAAGGTCCGCTTTACTCAATACTCTAAGCTGAACCTTCTTGAGCTCTTCATGAAGTAATTCCTCAACTTGGATAAGACCCGTAAACCCATTCAATCTTGCTCAAACATGCTACACACGCTTCTTCCTAAACATTTGTGAAACAATCAAAGAAGAAATTGCAAGTTGTTTTGCCAATCCAATTGTCTTTGTAGCTCAAAATACTCTGGCTTTTACCTTGTCTTGCTATTTCTTTGCATTGGCCTTCTCTAGGAGTTTTGTTTCCTTCTTTGAAAGAACCTCCTTGTACCAAATACGTTTGGTTCTATGGCCCAAAGAGAAAAATGGCTCCAAAGACATGATTTCCTTTTTCACCTTCTTCCCCGACCATATTTCTACTCAATGCACTTCCAAGTCCAGCTATTTCCCTTTCTTAGTAGACAATAAGTTTTCTTTTACGGATTCCTCCAAGGTAACACAATTGACACAAATATGATAGATATTTGTGTCAATCTTTGTAGAGTTCAACATCAATACGAACCTTATTGGAGGTTTTGAGTAAGGTACTAAGGACAATTTGCTACCATATGTCTTGGTGTAAAGTCAAGAATTCATTCTTTGCATGGCCATAGGTAGTGCACTAGATGTTAGGATTTGTGTAGGAAGGAGGTCTTTGTCTTCCCTTTGCTTCAATCATTTGGACTTTAAAGTCTACAAAGTCTTTGTTCAATTCCTCTAGCTTACTTTCTATCTTTGTGTAGTTCTTAAGAGATAAGATTACCTTTTGCCTCCATTATCCTTGAAGTTTCTTCCTTTGAACTTTCTTGTCTTTGGATGAGGACAATCCAACCAAGGAAGAAGAGCTACTCCAATCTAATAACAAAGAGAGCAATATTTGGAATGACCTCTTCTTCATCTTCTTTGTATTCCTCCTTGATCTTAGGACCAATGATGTCTTCCCAAAGGATTCAAGCAAGCCAATTTGTGCAACTTAATAGACTTCATAACTGTTGCTAAGATATCATGCTCTTACTTTTTGACAAAGACACAAAGTTCCATAAGTAATCCTCCCAAGAACCAAGACACTCCTTGGGCATCCAAATAAAACAAGACATTGCCTTGGCCTAGAATTCTACTCAAAAGTTTTGAAACCTTATTGTGTAATCATAAAGTTTCTTATCTGTTCTCCTCTTTAGATTATGAGGCAAATGTATTTGCCACCTTAAATAATCTAGAGATTTGTCTAATTAATTTGTCAAAGTATTGGCCATTTCACAATATTGGCAACAATTTGCTTGGCATGGAAGAACCAACTTCATGCATTTGTTTGCATAGACTCAAAAAAACCCAAAGTATATCCACATATGGATCCTCTTTGATGGTGATAATGAGAGACTCAAATCCCTTCACAAAGTTGTTTGGATGTTGTCTTCATTGTGCTAGTAGTTTCTTCTTTCAAAAGAACTTCTCTATATTTGAGCTATGTGTTTTCCTCTTCAAAATGATCTTCTTCAACTAGATCTGGTTTGGGATCCAAAATATCAGTCCTCTTATGCAAAGGATTGATATTATCCAAATTCTCTTACAAGCCCTCTTCTTCCAAATTTCCTAGTGGTTGATTAGATGAGGGTTGATCTTGATGAAAAGAGAGTTTTGTCAAGGTTTTGGAGCTATTTGAGCAAATATTATGGCTTCTTTTTCAAAAAACTTCCAAGAGAGTTTCTCCTTGACCAAATTCCATAAGAATTGATCCCTTAAGTGGAGCATGGTAATGTGAATTCTTTGCATTATACTGGATGTAATTGGGGTTTTGGATTGGAAATCAATGCTCCAAATCTGGCCAAAGATCTTCTAACCTTTTTCCTTCTTTTGTAGAGCAAATTAAGCAAGAGTTTTCTTTTTGTCTTCCAAAAATTTTTCTCAAGAGCATCACAATGTTGTGTTGTGGTTTGCATAGCCATGGAAAAGTAAATTAGCAAAGTTTATCTACACATTAGCGGAGTAGGTTGTATGACGGATCCCATGGTTAAGCTATTGCAATGTGAGCAATCTATGTACATGTATATGATTGGCCACATGGATTATGGTATTGTCTTCTTTGAGGGTTCTTTTATATATAGGTCGTGGAGAGTTGAAAGGAAGGTGTGTTTTAGTTGGAGGAGTCTCAAGCAAGAGGACATTGAGAGTGAGAGTAGTAGCAGAGCATGGAGGCCGAGCAGCAGAGAGAGCAATTGAGTGGAAGATATCCCATGCTCCTGATTTTCCACCCCCAATTCCTTTTCTCATCACACTTCAGATTCTACACTATGATGGCTTTTGGGATTGGATGGTGGCATATTTTGGGGCAGTATTCACAGAGTCAATGATGGAGGACCCAGATCCTATTGTCCTTCCAGTACTTACTTACAAGCAAGCTAGAACTTGACAATCTATGTGCTTTTGTAGTTGGAAAATGACTCATTTTCACTCATGAGCTTCAAGGTGGAGTTGTGGGATCCACTTGTCAAAAAGTGAAGAGGCTAATTGACAAAATTGCAAGAGATTGGGTTCCAAGGAAAAAGTTGGGAGTTGTTTTACCATCAAGGGAGTTTGGGGAAGGTATTTGAAGAGAAAAGACCACGGTTGGAGAGAGGAGCTAATAGGCTATAATTTGAAGACTAGTATCTAGTGATTTGAGTCAATTCTTTGGGAGATATGATCAATTAAATCAAAGGAGTAAAATTCATACCTAGGAGCACAAAATAGGTGATTCAAAGAGCTTCATGGGACATCTTCATGATCTGTCAATTGGGTTGGAGATTTGACTGAGTGCTTGTATTGCTAAGATCAATAAATTATAGGTTTGATCAATCTCAAATCAGATCTGGCCAATTGAAGTTGAAGCTTTGGAAAGTGAGTAGTTGGAGATGAGATGCTGGTCAGATTTGAAGATTTTGTCACTCTTGAAGTTGTGGTCCAAATCACCTTGTAAAAATTTCCAGTATTGTTGGTGGTTAGGGTTTACACTTCTATGCAGATGTTTCATGTGAATTCCTCAAATGGACAATTCAGGGTCTTGGATCAAGCACACCTGGGTCTATATAGCTCACAAGTAAGCCCAGCTGAGGAATTGATCCATATCTAAGGCTAAGAGTTGGATTAGGGTTAAACTAAACTTTACAAAGGTTCAAACAAGGGCATCACTAGCTATTGTGAAAATTTTGGTGGACTTTGGGTCTATGGAGAGTGAGAGTTGATGCAATAAACTCTACTAAAAATACTATTGTAAACTCGGTAGAGCATTTATCATGATTGAGTGTCAATTCTCCTATTGTTGTGTCTATGTAATACTCCGAGGACAAGAGAAGAGAGAAAACACAAATTTTTTACTCAATCATCCGATGCCCCAAAGGAGCACTTTCTCTTTATATATAAACAACAAGGATCTCCTCCAAGGAAGCTCCACCCTTGGATTACTTACTTGTATGGGTCACATGTCGGTCCTAGTCCTATCTGGTTGGTCAAACAAGCTTTGACCAGAGGGAATCTTTAGTGAATCTTCCTGTAGGAATCTCAAAATCATGTGCTTGAGGTACCGTTAGAAAGCTCTCAATGAGACAAAGCAGGGGGGAAGGAAGGCCAACCTTTCCTCCATTGGGGGGAATCTGCACATTTTTGAGGCCTAATTCATCAGTTTAGGACTCTGAAATTGCCTTCAAAGACTTTAGGCCTATTTCAGTTCCTACTCTATTAGTAGATGTCCCCTTTTGGTGATACCTCTTTTTGATCTATTTAGTCCATCATGTGTAACATCCTTCCATACATTACCAACCAATTCTCACCTTTAAAGTATATGTCTAGCTATTGGTTCTAAGTTTTTCAAATCTATTTTGGTTTCTGCCCTATTAGTAGAAGTACTCTTTTGGTGATACTTCTATTTGATCTATTTTGACCATCATGTACAACATCATTCTAGATGTTACCAAACCAAATTTCACATCTAAATCATATGGCTAGCTCTTGGTATTACAATCTATGATTGAAGATTCTAGGTTTTTGGAGTGTTTTGAGGATTAAATGCACCTTTGATCCAAAAATCTAGGGAAAGTTATCCAGACCTAGGAGCAAACCCTAAATTAGGTACTTTGAAATTAAGGTAAAAATCATAGAAAACCAGCAAAGTTTGAGAGCTTTTCAGGAGAGCTGTAGTGATCAGATTTTGGCTTATTTTATATCATTGAAAAGCTTATCTCATAGGCTTTCTATTGAATCCTAGAATACTAAAATACAATTTACAAAGAGAAAATTGTGCTTATCTGAGTTACATAGGATTTTCCTTGTCAATCAGACATAGGATCACTCCACTTAGAGTACAAATTGGGTGAAGGCTGAATTACATATTGGAGGATGCTTGGAGTATAGGTTGAAATTGTCTTGATGACAAAGCAAGAGTGCTTTGAAGCTCAATTTTGACAAAAAAACAATGAGAGTTGTTGTTGGATTTTTGTGATTGGATCCTTTGCGTGCTTGCATGCCTGTTTCTACGCCCAATTGGTTTGGATTGGTGTGCGGTTATTACACTTAGGTTCTTTCCTTCTAGGAGTGCTTTTTATTTCTCCTTGGTAACAGTAGAAGTGATGACCAGCAGACTAGAAGTGTGTGTTATGATGGCAGGTTAAGTCACCCGTTTCTACCCTACTCGATAGCAAAAAAAATAAATTAGAAGGAAGTGTTCTACTAGTTGGGTTCTACTTGCACTCAAACTAGTATGGATAGGTTGATCTACAACCTCTTATCTATAGGCTCCACAGCTAGGCACCTTGTGTGTTCCTAGAGAGAGAAAAGCAAAGTATGATATTTGGTGAACTATACATGAAACTTATGGGGTGGAGAGTTAGGAAGGAGGTTGTTGGTAGACATGGAAAGGAGATCAGATAAGAGCATAGGGGATATGGGTGATAGTAGCTCAGGAAAGTTGCCCACATTACAGCTTGATCCAGCTACAGCACAAATGTTCAAAGCATTTGCATTATATATGCAACAACAACAAATTGTAGAACATAAGGAGGCATTGGCTACTAAAGCCTTGCAATCAGTTGTGAGGTATTGGATCAATTTGATGGGAGGAACATCTCAAAATACCTGAAGTATTACTCAAGAGAGATGGAGCTCAAGAAGGTTCTTGAACAAGAGATGATAGTTATATTTGAGCTTGTAGTTATCTAGGAGCTCTGTGACACGTAAAGGAGATTATTCAAGCTCATGGAGGTAGTTGCAAGAAATTTTATTTTCATCTGAAGGAGGAGTACTGCTTGGAGGATGAAAATAGGGTAAACCAAAAATTCATTCACGGAGTGGGTGAACAAAGCTACCAAGGGGTTGAGTGCAACTAAGCTATTTTGGGAGTTTGAGAGATAATATTCACAATTGTCTCAAATGGAGAAGCTCACGCTTGAGAGTGACAAGGTAGAGTTTTTCCTTCAATCAACAAATAGTAAGCTACAAAGGGGGTTGGAGGTCTTGCTAGAGGATGGTTCTGAGGATAGTAGATTGACATTTGATTGAAAGAAGGTCCCAGAAGCCATGAGTATTCTTGCCAAGCAAGAATACCATAGGGAAAAGGTGGTGGTAAGATTGGAAGCAACATCCCCAGTGGTTGCAAGGGCTCCAAGGCAAGCAATGATACCTGGTGCTATAGCACCAACTGTCCCTAATCTAGTTGTCACCATTCCATTACAAAAAACCACCATTGATGATTTGGTGAAAGGGATGAGAGATTTGCAAGTCAAGTTGGCAAGGTTAGAGGAGAAAGGAAGCAGTTCTAAAACCAGAACGGTGACAAAGCAAGGCTATGTACAAAGGTGAATTTGGTGTGATGGAATTGAACACACCAGGAAGGAGTGTGGTGACTTTGCTGATACTATTGAGCAAGGAGGGGTATTTCGGAAAGATGGGAAAATTGCATTGAAAGACACGAGAGAAATCCTAAAAACTAATTTTGGGATAGGGAGAATGTGGAAGCTGTTGAAGGATTTCTTATCAATACAAGGTACCATATCAGTCAAGGCTGCTACCTATGGAGTAGAGCTAGTAGGAAATGGAGAGTGAGCATTTCTGAAACATGTAGATTTGGGAAGCATGTGGATCAATATTCTGCATACAATGGAGAAGGGAAAACTGCAAGATGAGAACTATTGTGAGTGGCTACAAAAATTGAGAATACTACTCAATGGGCTGATCTTGTGGATACCATTTCATTCCATGCCTAATTGGCATGAAACCAACATGAAGCTCTTAGTGAAGAAAAGCAAAGGAGAGACGACATAGAGTTTGGTGATGAGAGATCAACTAATAAAGAGATAGTTGAGGAAAGATAGACTCCTTCAAGAGGGTGCTCCCCAAAGGCAAGGAGTGGTACCTTCACAAGAGGAGGTCATGGAAGATATCTTACCTTCTTATTATAAAAAACTAGTGAATGTAAAGGAGAAGGGTAAACCATCCACTTACAAGCTTCAATCGGATATTGAAGCGGCTACTAACCTAAAAGGAGTCCTAGAAGAGAGAGTACTTGATTCCAAGGTAGAGTTTACTCTTTGGGAGATCTTTGGGATTGCCAAGGAGTTCTATGATGTCATCATAGACACTATCAAGCATAAGTGGCAATTGATAGGAGAAGTTGCTCTATTGTAATACCAAGAGCTAGCCATATGATCTAGATGTGAAATTTGGTTTGGTAACATCTAGAATGATGTTATACATGATGGTCAAAATAGATTAGATAGAAGTATCACCAAAAGAGTACTTCTACTAATAGATCAGAAACCAAAATAGACTTGAGAACCTTAGAACCAATAGCCAGACATATGATTTAAAGGTGAGAATTGGTTTAGTAACATTTGGAAGGATGTTACACATGATGGACTAAACAGATCAGAAAGAGGCATCACCAAAAGGGGACTTCTACTAATAGAGTAGGAACCAAAATATGCCTCAAATCTTTGAAGGCAATCTTGGAGGCCTAAACAGATAAATTAGGCCTCAAGAATGTGCAAATTCCCCCCTCCCCAACAAAGAAAAGGCTGTCCTTCCCTCCTCCCTGGTTTGTCTCATCAAGAGCTTTCCAATGATACCTTACTCACGTGATTTTGAGACTCCTATAGGAAGATTCCCTAAAAGATTCCCTTTGGTCAAAGCTTGTTTGACCAACCAGATAGGACCTAGACTGACATGTCACCCATCCAAGTAAGTAATCCAAGGGTGGAGCTTGCTGACATGTCACCTATCTATGTGCCTAATCCTATGGTGGAGCTTCCTTGAAGGAGATCCTCTTTGTCTATATAATAAAGAGAAGGTGCTCCTTTGGGGCACCAAATGTTGAGTGTGTAATTTGTGTTTCTCTCTCTTCTCTTGTCATTGAAGTATTACATCTATCAAATGCTCTTGATACTATGGTTACAAAAGAAGTGGAGTTAGAGCTACCTCGATACTACAACAATCATAAGGTCAGATTTGAGGAGGATGAGGATGATGATCATGGGATCTCTAGTCACTATACTAGAGGGAAATGGGCCAGAGCTACTACTAAAACCATGATCAAGATTGGGAACATAACAGATCCAATGGTTGCTCTTATCAATCATAAGTTAGAAATAAACATTATTTCCAAGGAGCTCTACAAGCACAAGAAATAGCCAATTGATATAAAGCATGGTTGGGTGATCAAGGTAGAAAACAACACTAACAGAGAACTCTATGGTGTTTGCCGAGATGTAAAGGTGAAGGTTGGGGATGTAATTACTAAACAAAATTTCTTTGTTCAAGAGACTACATCATACCCAATAATCCTTGGACAACCATACATAAATTACAACAATGAGGATGGAGACCAAAGTCCTTGATGATGGTTTTGCTTATGCTCAAATCAGAAGCCAAGATGGCAAGAAAGCAATGCAATTCATCACTAAACCTACAAACCATGGGTGCAATCGGGACTACTTGAGGAGTGGTTCTCTACCTAAAGTGACGGTGGAGTTTAACCATTTTCTCCAAATACCACTATAGGGCAAGAATATAATGGTACATAAGAGAAGGTCTTCTTGCTTCAGAGGGGAAGTACCTTATGCATAGGAGTGATGAGGTTTTCTTAGAGTGTTTTAAGTGTGTACATACAACTTGCCAATTTGCACAAAAGAGAGTGGAAAGGTGTGCAAGAACAAGAAAAAGAACTAAAAGGAGTGGGGTTGATTGATGAGGATGAGACCGTATCAAGGGTGCACATGGAGATAAGGTTGAAGGATCCTCTAGGAGAGCTCAAGCGGATTGAGCCTGAGCATGAGCATGAGGATCAAGTGGTGGAAATACATTTGAGGAAGCTCTACTCAATGATAGAGTTCTTTTTAGGTTCTAAGGCTAGGATGGAAACCTTTTTCTCCACACAAGAGTGTAGAGAAAAAGGTCAGGCCTGTAGCTGAACCTCTTCCAAGTGACTTTGATCAACATGTCCATTTTGCTCAAAAACAAAAGAGCTTAAGGGATCCAAATCAGAAAGGTCACATGTTCATAGAATCTACACTCAAGGAGTTGACGGTTGGTTCATTAAATTTTTTTCTACCAATGGAGGAGAAAAGGTTTTGAGAGATGTTGAATAAGCATGGGAAAGCTTCCTCTTTTGAGCTTTCTGAAATTGGGTGTGTAAATCCAAGTGTTGTGGTTCCAATGATCATCTTTATGGTTCCACATGCACCTTGGGAATTGAGATTGATCCTTGAGATTGATTCCGATACCTAGAGCTTATATGCCAAAACTTATGGATCTCTTCAAGGAGAAAATTGATGCAAAGATCCTAGAACTGTCATTTGCGCCTTATTCTAGTTGTTGGTTTATAAGAAGAATGGAGCTTTCAGGCTCATTCAATATATGCAGCCAATGAATCGATTGACAATCAAGAACACGGAGAAGGAAAATTTTGTTGGAGAATTTGTTGAAGCTTTTGCGGGTAGAGCCATATATTCTTTGGGAGATGTACATTCTAGTTATGACCAATTCCAACTTGCCAAAGGGGGAAGAGACATTACCACAATGAGAACACCATTGGGATTGATGAGGATGTGCATGTTGCCACAAGGAGCAACAAATTCTATTTCACACATCATTATTGGGATGAACAAAGTTCTAGGGAGTTCATTCTAAAGAAGACAATGCCTTTTATGGATGATAGTCCAATAAAATGGTGAAGAGAAAGAGGAAGAGAAGAAGAGAAGGATGAAGTACTAAATCAGAGGAGGTGCTGTAAGTTTGTAGCTGATCATATTTCAGGTTGTGATCAGATCTTGTCCTAGCTTGAGGAGGTTCATTTGACCTTATTGGGTCCTAAATCCAAGTTTGGGGTTTGAAAGGTGGTCATTGCAAGACATTTATGTGGATGGTTTGGTCTCAAACCTGATCCAAGCAAGGTGGATGTGATTCAACAGATGAAGTACACATGCAACTCACCAACAAAAGTGAGGAGATTTTTGGGAGCTTGTTTGTTTTTATCATGTGTGGATTCTGCACTTTGCCCATGTGGCATATACTCTCTATAGTTTATTGTGGAAAGGTCAAAATTTTAGATGGGAGGAGACACACACAAAAGCGGTTTGAAAACTGAAACAATTATTGTCTTCTCCACCTACACTATGACGGATCAGCTATGAGAACAACAAACTCGTAATACTCACGGTTGATACTAGTCCCATAACTATTGGTTGGGCGGTAGAGCAAGATGATGAAGACAAGAATCACAATGTTGTACATTTTGGGGCAAAGGTGCTGAGTGAGCACCAAAGAGCCTACCTTAGGTTACACAAGAGTTATGGGGAGTGGTTACAGTAATGAAGTTGGAGAAGTACTACTTGATTGATGCACCATTTATAGTGGAGATAGATTGTATGTCACTATTGGGTATGATAACAAATTGTAATACCCCAAACATTGCAATGCTCAGGTGGATAGCATACATCAAATCCTTGAATCTTGAGTTCTAACACATAGTAGGCAAGGGTAACCTAGTAGCAAATATGTTATCTCAAGCTGAGTATCAAGATAAGGAGTTGATGATTGATGATATCAAAGCTATCGGCACTGCTTTCTTCTCAAGGGCTCAAGTGGGAGAGTATGAGCATCCCAAGTTCTTCATGGAGGAGCTCTATAAAGGAAAATGGATGGATATTGGGCATTGCACTTAGGTTCTTTCCTTTTAAGAGTTTTGTGTATTTCTCCTTGGTAATGTTGGAATTGATGACCAACAAACTAGGAGTACATGTTATGATGATAGGTTAGGAACTACCCAAAAACCTAGAGTGAAAGGTTCCACTGGTTGGGAACTATGTGTGCTCAAACTAGTAGGGATAGGTTTACCTCCAACCTCTGATCTTTAGGCTCCACTGCTAGGCACCTTGTTTATTCCTAGAGAGAGAAAAGCAAAGTACAACAACAGTCTACCTTTCCTTTATGAAACTCTTTTTTCTTGTCTTCCTTCTTTTGCCATGGGTGCACTTATTGGGTAGCTGCATGTAATGCTTTGCAAGTTCAGATTTACCTTGTACACCTTTTGTTTGCAACATACATCTCTACAACCATAAGAAGATCTTTGCATCCAACTACTTTTGAGGAATACATCTATGGCAATGGTCCCAAAAAGTTAGTATGTGATGACTCAATAATGCTACAAATGAAAATATCAACAGGTAATAGTCTCATCCTATGAGGATATTGATTAAAAAAAGATACAAAGGATTGTGTCACCAATATAGTTCTTTACTCTCATATGTTTACTCTCTTTGGGTAGGAACTACTCCCAAAAGAGAACAATGTCACTTCAAAGGCATACTACAAATAGAGAAAATCCAAAATCATGATCACAAAAGAAAAATTCTAACTAAAGTCAAAAAGTGATGTTTTAGTTTGAACCAAAGTTTCTACTTCCATACAAAGGATCTTTGCCCAAAGAATCAAATCCTACTCATCTCCAAAGGCATGTTTTTTTTTAAAGAATGTCCCTATAATCACTTGTTCTTTGCCTTTGCTTTGCTAAATACAATCAACACTAAATATGAGCTAAAATATGTCAAAGTACCACTTCAAACATAGAAAATTCTAAGGGTCAAATAAAAAAGTATTTACCACCACTCACTTCAAAGATTCATCTACAAAGTTCAATGCAAAGAAACAAGAACTACTCACATGAAATAAGAAAAATAACATAGAGTGGATTTCTCTATCACTTATTCACATCATGCTCATACTGAATGACAAAGCACTTCAGGTGTCAAGCTTAAGTAGTTGAGTGACTGAGTTACAAAATGTACCAATTGTTTAGCTTCTCTAACGTCTTATCTATAGTTACAAAGGAAACTACCTAATCAACTTCCCCTTGGAAGGTGGAACTAATCTAAACCTTACCTTCAATTGCACAATATATTTTGCCTTTTCACCTTACTACTTGCTCACTACTCTCATTATATTTTTTCCTAATTGCTTTACACTTCCACCATAAAGACATTTGCATGTAACTCCCTATTCTAATAGACATTACTACAAAACCACTTTGAGTTAAACTTTGTACTTTTTGTTCTAGTATATTTAAGATAAGTATATCACTGGATTTTCCTACCCTTTGGTCAAAAATGTCCCAATGCTTCACCATCATCTTGATATCAATGTCCTTTGCAATCTTTTTCTTGGATTCCTACAACTTCAATTCATATAATTGAGCTTCCACCATTGCTCCATTAGCTATAGTAGATACCATCACTTGAAGCCAAACCTTGAGTTCATTGAAGTTTTCCTCATGAACATCTTCCTTTGGCTTTTATACAATCTTTGAGTCTTCTCCTTCTTTGGATCTTACAACTCTTTCATTTGAGCTACAACTTCCTTTTCTCTTCTAGCCTATTTTTCCTCCCTCTCATCTTGTTATTTCTTCAACTGCTCTTGTAGCACCTCAATCTGCAAAGTCTCCTTCTAATAGCCTACAAAGGTTGACTCCAAAGTTACCAACTTCTCATGGTCACTCACCATCTGTCAATCTGACTTGCTCCAATTCTTTGTTTTTTCTACAAAGTTCTTATAGTTTTTGCTTCTGAGAACTTGAAAGGCAAAGGTCACTTAACTCACCCCACATGCATCTTAACTACTCTGTGTGCAATTGCAATCCTATAGATTTCTACAATACCTCCCTCTTATGCTTCTGATTTTCTACAGTAGAGTGTTTGCACTCACACACTCTTCTTGATATAAGGTTTGAATTTTTTTTCTCCCCTTTGTCCTTCAAGCTCTCCTCCTTCACCCATAGTGTGTATTTATTTGCATGTATTGTTTTCACCATTGTAAAGTAATTATTTAACTTGGTAGAATCCACTTGATACAAGGTTAACCATGTTTGCAAATGACTAAGCAATGACAATGGTCTCTTGAAAAAACTGTGCTTCATCTATTTGGGTCCACTGTCCTTTATCAAAACATGGATTCTTGCTCTTTGGGATTAACTAATTGCTACAGCAAAGAAGGTCTTATTTTTGGTTCCATATTGCTCAATCTTCTTCTAATAGAGAGTGTATGATATACTAAATAATAATCCTTGCCATCTTCCATGTCCACCAACTCTTCCTCAAAAATAAGTTTTTCTTGAGGAGATGTAAACTTTACTTTGTCGTGGTCCTTCTTAGCTTTGGATTTAATATCTAAGTCCAATTCTAGTATAGTAGGGTTGTCATCCTCTAACTCATCTTTGTCCTTTGCCTCTCCTTTGGACAATTTGTTGATGAAGTCTTCTTCCTCTATCCTTAAGACAAAGTTCAACAATTCAATAAAAATAGGAATTCTTTTAAATGAAGTAAAGAAACACCTCCTCATCTATATAATATTAACCAAACAACACCAAAGTCAAAAAGGTCAAAATCTTCAACGCCACATTCCTATCTAGAAACTCATAGCACACACAAGAGAGAGATAGAGAGTGATGAACCAAGAGATTGATCTAGGTAGGCAGCACCTCCTAGTGTATATATACAGATCTGAGAAGGAGCTACCTACAAAGGAGGATAGGCCAAGAACCTAGTGTGCCATATAGGTGGCAACTTTCTAACTAACTCTGTAACAAGTGTACTAAGAGTGATGCACTATTATACAAGTTTAGTCTATATGGGAACTAATATATACCTATAGAGAGCGTGGAGTCTCAACACTCCTCCTCAAGATCCTACCAATTCATTATACACCCAATTGATCTTGGAACACTTCAAATATGTCTCTCAATAATTCCTTTGTAAAGATGTCAACTACTTGCTCATTTGTACCCCAAAAATATGAGATCTATCTCACCTGCTAGTACCTTCTTTCTAGTGAAGTGATGCGCACCTTAATGTGTCTTGTCCTAGCATGAACCATGGTATTACTAAGAAGTATAATACTACTCTCTTTATTTGCATAGATGACAAAAACACCAGAGACACATACACCAATGTCAACAAGTAACCTCCAAAGCCAAACTACCTCACATGGAATGTTTGTTGCACCTCTGTACTCTATCTTACAAAAAGGTAAGGATATTCTAGCTCGCTTCTTTGAGGACCAGCTAATAGCTACACTCTCCAAGCTGAAATCATAACCACATATGGACCGCTTATTCAAAGTACTCCCTACCCAATTAGCATCTATAAATCAACACAATTGCATTCTTTATGGCTACATAATGAAGTCCAAACTATATAGTGAACTTCACATATTCCAAATTGCTTCAAGATGTGACTTCCAAGGAGTCTGCATGAATTTTTTTCAGAAGTCCCACAGTGTAGCTCAAGTCTAGCCTAGTGATAGTGAGGTAGATTAAACTCCCTACCGTCTACATAACAAGATCTTCAAATAGCTCCCTCCCAATAGGACTCAACTTTAATTTCTGTTCTAAGGGTGTGGAAACCGGCTTGCATGTTATCATACTATACTTGGCAAGCATGTTGATAACATATTGTTGATGCAATGGCCACATAGCTTCACCATCCTCGATGAACTTAATGGCAAGAAAGTATCTTAACTGCCCCAAGTCCTTCATCTTGAACTTAGCCTGCAATCTACACTTAATTTGTTGAATCTACTTATCACAACTCCCACTCAATACCAAATCATCCACAGAGATTGTAATAACAATAAAACAACTTAATATACTTAGCACATAGAGTGAGGAGTCTGAATTGCACACTCTGAACCCAAGTTCATGCAAAGCACCAATGATTTATTGTACCAAGCTCTAGAAGCATGCTTGAGTTCATAAAAGGCCTCTTGCAACTTGCACACTTGAGCTAACAGATTTGGGTCTTCATACCTATGTGATTGCACCATATACACCTCTTCTTGAAGATCTCTTTTCAAGAAGGCATTTTTCAAATCTATCTAGTGCAACTTCCAATGCTTATTAGTTGCTATTGCTACTACTATTTGAATAGTAGCCATCTTAGCAACAAGACTAAAAGTCTCATCATAATCAATTTTGTGCTCTTGTGCATAGTACTTGACTACCAATCTGGCCTTGTATCTACTCATAAATCCATCATGGTTCTACTTGATCTTGTACACCCATTTGTAGCTAATTGCCTTCTTATCAAGTGGTAAGTCTACTAACTCCCAAGTTTGTTGTTGGCTTAGGGCAACAATCTCCTCATCCATGACTACTACCCACTATCTTGTTTTGCAATGCATCTTGAATTGTATTTGGCTCTTGTTCTTGGAGCTCATTCATCATATATGCATGATGAGAGGCAAGGAAACCTTCATGCATGCACCTTTGAATTGGATGTCTGAATCTACTCAAATGTTGAGGCAATTGGTCCACTATAGAACCATTAGTGCTACCTCCTAAATCTGCCACTACACTTGTGGCATCCCTATGGCAATCTAAAATACATCTAAAACCACACTACTTCTAGGTTTTGGGTTAGACTTTAGTCTATAATGCACTCTGCCAGACCATTGACATTGCACACTTGAAGCTTCTATTACTCCACTACCTTCAATAGTGGATTCTATCTGCTAATCAATGGACTCCCCCTCAACATCTAATCAAGAAGCAAGAAGAGGCTCAAGTGGCGCATACCAAGCCTTCTACTCATCAAAAATGACATCACAAGACACATACAATTTCTATGTAGAAGGATCAGAATGTCTATAGCCCTTTGCTGGGAGAGCATAGCCTGAGAATACATAGTGCATAGCTTTGGGATCAAGCTTGCTGAGCTTCTCATCTAGAATGTGCACAAAACATAGACAACCAAGGATTTTTAGATGTTTCAAGTGAGGCTTAGTTTCTACAAATGCTTCCATGGGAGTACAAGAAGGAATTGTTACAGATGGACATCTATTCATCAAGTAAACTGCACATGCAATAGCTTCTGCCCAATAGATTTTAGGCATATGAGTTATGTTTAGCATAGTGTGTGACAACTCTTGCATTTTTGCAACTCCATCTTCTTTTGGATTGTAAATATAACTTTGCTAGTGTTGGATGCCATGATGTTGTAAAAACATTGTAAATTTTGTAGATAAGTATTCATCTCCTCCATTTGACCTGAACTGAAGGACATGGAGTTTGGATTACTTCTCTACAAGGGTCTTAAAGGTTTGGAAAATAGAAAACACTTTAGATTTTTACTTAAAGATATACACCCAAGTGAATTTGGAGAAATCATCTATGAAGGACACAAAGTACTGAGAAAAATTCAAGTTGGATATCAAAGTTTTCCATAAATCACTGTGCACCAACTCAAATAGTTTGATGGCACATTTTCCTTGATGACTAAAGGACTGCCTAGCCTATTTTCCAAATTGACAAGTGAGGCATATCTCTACACTATCACTACTTGTAAATTGCGGAATACTTGTAACTACAATAGTGTTAGGCAGATTCTTCAACTTCTAGATATTCATTTAGCCAAGGTGCTTATGCCAAGTCTGCATATTAGTCACCTATGATCCACTCTGTCCATACATTGCTGCCTAAATCTGAGGCATTGTCATATCTAATTTGAGCAACCTGCCACATCTAGTCCTAGTAGCTATCATTGTTTGTGTAGCAATCTTTCAATCACACAACCATCAAGATTGAACAAAACTTGATACCTTGACTCTACCAATTGGCCTATTGAGACAAGATTGCAAGTGATTTTTGGTACAAAGAGAACATCACGTAATGCTTGCATCTTAGACTTTGGGGCAATAACAAGCACTTTGCACTTATGAGTGATTTGATGTTGGGTGTCATTGCCTATAACAACAACAGTAAGATGTTGAATTGGTTTGAGATGACTGAACCAATCTTGATGGAATATCATGTGATTTCTAGCTCTAGAATCTATGTAACACTCCTCAATAGGCTACACCATAGTCCTTATGACATAAATCATTGTTAACAAACTCTCTTCTTCAAGATCATCACAATTGTGAAAATTATAGACTATAAAAATATGTTGAGCAACATAGCCTTATCCAATATTATGGTATTTTTGTGACAATCATGAGCATAGTGGTTTTTTACACCACAATGGTTGCACTACCCAAGGAGAATGGAGCTTCTACTCTTGTTCAAATTTTGACTCTATTATGGTTGGGCCGGTCTGTGGATCTAGTGACAATTTGGAGCTTGATGTTGATGTCTACAAACACCTCCGCCCTAACCATTGTGTTGAAAACTCCCATATCTACAGCTACATCCAAGGCTCTACCTCTGCTTGCACCTACATACAAAACCTGATCTTGCTACTGCAAATTTTGAGAAGATTGTTGGTTTCTTGTCAATCATATTTCTTCACTCACTAACAAGGAAGTCAAATCTTGAAATGAAAGAAACGTCTCATGCATAGCAATTGATGTCTAAAAAGATTGGTACTCAAGATCCAATCCTTGTGAGGTAATCATGGTCAAATTCTCTTCATCTACTATGACACCGATGCTATCAAGTTAGTCAACAATACCCCGTATGGACAAAATGTACAAGTTCACAAATTATGACCTCTTCTTGACAACATTGACCTTATGTTTCAATTGCAACTTGTGTTTCTTGGTAGATGTCTCAAACACCTTCTCAATTGCATGCCATGCACCTTATTGCATCTCTACATCTCAAACATAGCCATAAATAGAAATAGAAATAGAAATCATAAGGTAATATAAGACTTGGTTGGCTCACTTTGTCCATTTCCTCACCTTTGGGTTCTTACCATCTCCTTCTTGTTTCATCTCCTCTCCTATGACAATCTCCCATAGTTCTTGTCCCATAAGGAAATACTTCATGCATAGTTTCCATACATCATAATTTCTCTCGTCAAGCTTCTCTCTTGTGATAGAGCTTGCATCAAATTCAGCCATGGTTGATCTATACTCAAAAAGGAAAGTGAACTTCTTAGTTATCTACTCCAATAGAGCATAACTCCCTCACACATTGTTTCAACTTTGCTTCCAACTTTATGTTGCTCTAACACGCACATTTGTTGATCCCAAAAGAAGACAAGAAAGTCAAGAATCTATAATGAAATACAAAGAAAACACCCATTTAAAGTGCAATGGATATAAAAGAGACCTTTTCAATGGTGATCAAAGGCAAGACATGCCAAGAACATCAAGAAAACCATGGATTTTAGTGTTTGAAGAAAAAAGTCAAAGTGACCCCTTAAAATGTAAAACTTTTCACCCTAATTTTCCTAGGGAGTGAACCCCATCCTTATTGCTAGTTATATTTCCTACATGAGGAATCTAGGGAGGTTTTGTTTGGAAGATATTGGCCTTCAAAGAATTGGTCATCAAAAGCTCCAATTGTGCTAAAAATTGGTGAGCCTTTTGAGCAGGTTTATTTTGAAGGAGCTAGGTGACATCATTTTGGTCAAAAACCATCATCATGGCCCCTCTTGGCAGTAAAAGTTTTTTCAACATGGATTGTTGGCACCTTTCTTTGCTGTCATCTAGCTAATGGAACTTTGGGTTTAGTAGGACATCCTACCACTACATTATAGCAAGGATTGTTGCCTTTAAGTTTCATTTCTCTTGTTTTCCTTGCACTAGCATATGTGAAAGGCACTCCATGCTCTCTATTTTGCTAATACCATGTCAAGAAATTTGTAGCACACACAAGAGAGAGAGAGAGAGTGGAGATAAACCAAGAGAATGATCTAGGTAGGCAGTGCTCCATAGTATATATATATATATACAGATCTAGGAACAATTCGCTACCACAAAGGAGAGAAGGCCAAGAACCTAGTGTGCCAAGTAGGCAATGACTTTCTTACTAACTCTATGACAATTGTACTAAGAGTGAATGCACTACTATACAATTTCAATCTAACCAGAAATTAGGTCACACCTATAGAGAGCTTGGAATCTCAACAATTCCAATCTTCTCAATATCATATTTATGATTATAATAGACTTTTTGTATCAAAGAAGGACCAAAAGTACTTGGTTATTGCTTTTGTGCATCTTCTAGAAAATGGGATCAAAGAGCATTAACCAATCTTATTCCTTGAAAGGAAGTTCTTTTCTCCATCCCAATTCTTTATCATAGCTTTTCTTGTGTTGAGAAAAAGCCTTCCAAATTTGGACCAAGGCTATAGCTCCAACTTCCTCTAGCTCCATGAATTGTTATTGGGTTGACTTCTTAGTCTCTTCTCTTTTCTTCTGCAACAAGCCAAATTGAAGAATCTATTTTTTTTTAAGTCAATTGGATTGGTCATTTAGATTCCAACCCATAAGTCATCCTCAAGGAAGAGTACTTCATTGAAGCCTTAATGGTTGTACAATAGTTGCTCAATATTGCAAGAAACCTTGTCTTCTACTTATTTTTGGTCCTTTTATGTACTAAACATCAATTTGCTATTTCATACATAAGGTATTGGTTTAGTTGGTCCTCTTTGCAGGCCCATGGAATTTTTACATGACTTGGACATCAAAAGCTCCTTTATTCCAAGCTTTGGATAAATGCAGATCCAAGAATGCCATGATTGGTTCTCCAACTCTCCATTAAGTCAATGATAAATAGATATAATATTGGGTGAATCAGAAAGAGTAGCAATGAATGTGAAAAATCCATCAAAATTTGACATCCACTTGGATAAATCAAAGTGGGTTTAATCAATCATTAACTTGTAACTATTAACTAGCAATTATTAACTTGTAAATATCTACAAGTAAATAAATTCTTATAACATGAGTGCAAACATAAACTAGGACACAAGACTATCTTCTTTGTATTGCTTTTGGATGGATTTTATTGTACAATCTCATAAAAAATTATTCAGTGATTGAGACATAGCAGCCTAGTTCTTTTCCTTGTCGTTAGATGGTAGTACTCTCAAATTAAAAGATTTTTTCATACACATAGAACCTCTTGTTTTTCAAACACTAGTCCTTCACTAACATTTCTTTCCTTCATGATAACCGAGATCCTACTCATAAAAACCAAGGACTTGCTCATTGTTCTGGATATAAAAAAAATGTATATACTAATGTACTCCTTTCTTTGTAGATAAACTTATTATCATGCATAGATTTTAGTCAAAAAGTAAAAATTTGAGATGAGAAGTAGTACAACCATTATATAAAGATGCAATGAAGGATGTTATGCATCGCACTCCATATTAGGAATATCTACATAGATTGAAAACTCAATCAAAATTTGTGGAAACATATAAATATCATTTATTTAGGACATAAAAATAATAATGAATGGAAATTATGTAGAATTTTCCCTTAACTTGCCTAGTGAATTCAAAAGTGGTTCATATGTCTATATTTGTATTACCTAGAGTTGGGTCATTTGGATTAGCTCTTTTCCTTCTTTGCTTGTCTCTTATAGAAAAGCTTCCTACTTGGAATCAATTTAGCTTTACTATCTCTCTAACCTCTACAAAAGGCACAATGACCATGGAAAAGTATCATAACTTTAAAACTCTAAATGTATTATATTATTGATATGCTACATGAGCCACTTTTTCTCACTCTAATAGTACAAGCAAGATCTTTAGCAAGTTCACAAAAGATGCAGAGAATATGTAGTGCCAAAGATCCATCTCAATTTTTTACTATGATACCTTTTAATTTTGTCTAGATTCATGTAGTTTTATAATTAGTTGGTGTATGGCTAAGGTAGTTCCCAGAAAAATTAGGTAAATTAAGTCATATTGAGAAAATTTGAAGTATCTGAGATATGCAATAAATAAGGAAAACTAAGCTGTATTTAAGAAAATTCAAGTTGCATAAGCCTCGAGTAGATTCAAGCATTTTCAGATATGTACTACATGCCTCAATATAAGAAGATTGGAGAATTCTTGGTAAAACTTCTTGGAAGTTTCTGTCATTTTGAGGCATACCTTGCATATCTCTACTTACAAATTTTAGGCAATCATAATTGATTTTGGGCATGTTAAATGTATCACCACATATTTAAATACTAAACATTTACGCAAGGACATGAGACTCTTGCCTTTGCAAAGGAAATGCATATAAAGGCAAGAGTTTAAGAACAGATTAACCAAGATTTTGGATAGAGCGATGGTGCATTTGCCTCTACAAAGGAGCATCTTATATAGGGTAGAAGGTAGGTGGCTCTTGTGAGATAACTTGAATAATTTGAGGCTGAGATAATATTGGTCTATCATGAGAACTAGGAAGGTGAAGCTTCTTAAACTAGGCAGATAATATCCCTACCCTACATTTTGATATTTCCACCCTACCATACGATAAGACACCTCATGTCCCTACCTAGCATATAACCATATAATAGTACCCCTAAACCCATTGTTGCATGCACATCCGGATTCCTTGACTTCACTCCATTCTCTGCCTTTCTGCTCACTATCTTGCTCTTCTCTGCAGTACCGAACCACTATGCTCTTCTCTTATCGTATGGTAGGGTAGGAATATCAAAAAGTAGGGTAAAAATATCATCTCCCTTTAAGCTATAGAAACGGACTCCTAGAAGGATAGTAAAACGCAATTTCTATCTAATGTAGAAGGTATTTATGAGGAATTATTTGTGTACACTTCTATGTAAGGTTCTGGATAAGAATGGCCTATAGTGCATAGAAGATATTCATCATAAGGAACTTATGTTTGTATAATGTTGCATAAAGTTTTGGATAAGGATGACCTATGGGTATATGACCATAAAAGACCTCTTTTTAAAATAGATAGCATTTGGAAGAATATAGAGTAGATACGTAAATTAAAGTCAACTTTATAATTAATATCTGCCATTTCCATGTGTATAATTTTGCATACAGTTTTGGACAAGAATAACGTATGGGCATATGACCATAAGGGACCTCTTCTTGAAATATATAGCATTTGGAAGAGTATAGAGTAGATATCTAAATTAAAGTTCAACTTTATGATTAATATTTTTTTTTCCATTTGGTTCAAAATAAAAGAACATATTTGAAATACAAAATAATCCAATGTTAGAAGTTCTACTTATCTACTAAAATTCTTTTTTGTTCTACAATAATATCTTGAAATCATTTGCATAAATTATGGGATTTAGATTGTTGTAATTTGGGAGCTATATTTTCTCTTTAATTCTTGAAAGATGCACTTTGAGAATTTGGGCTTTACAAAAACTTAAAACAAAATTTTGGAAAAAATTTTACAGCTACTAGAAATTATTTTATTCTTGGTTTCATGTGAGTGGATAGTTCTAGCATTCAGTAGCAAGATCAAAAGAGACTAAAATTCTCCTATAAATATTTTGAATAATAATAATAAGTAAACAAATATAATAACTACACACCTGATATCATATATCATATCTACCTCTTAATATGGAGAATTGAGTATGTAATGTGTGTGACAAATATCACTTTTGCGGTAATCAGGTAGGTAAAGTTTGTTCCCGCAAAGATACAAGTCAGAAATATCCAAATACAAAGCAAATAGTAACAATGTAGTTCTTCTTGGTTGCGTCTTTACTCTCTTAGGTAGAAACTACACCCAGAAGGGAGTAACAAGCACTAGATTGTAATCTTCTCACAAATTAACACTTCTTAATCACAACTCCATCAAATTCTGTCCAAATAAATTTTGATTGTGATGATTCAAATTCCTCCAAAGATGGCTATTCACTGCAAAACATCTTTGCCTCAAAATTGTGTTACACTCCTCCATTGAAGGCACAGCTTCCTTGATCAAAATTGTTTCACATCAACTCAACGATGCACTCACAACTACAGAATACTACCAACACTACAATTCCTCTCAGATTTGTCAAGGTGTTGCTTTGATTGCACTTCATTCAAGATCAAACTCACAAAATGAATACCAAAGCTGTGGAATCCAACATCCAACAAGCACACTGACTTGCATTTCAAATTTCTCCCAACACTCATAAACACACACACAAAATTAATACTCAAAATTAAGGTCAAGCAACAAGCACTGAACTCAGCGCTTTCCTTTATCTATCTTCAAAAATTATGAATACTAAACCACATATGACTGCAAATGCCTCCTTTAAATAGTAAAGCAATGACAATAACTAACCAAAATACCGTTCTACAACAACTCTACAAGCTTGTAGATCCAAAATGACAATGCACCTCTTCATATCTGCATCTTCAAATCTCAAATCTGTTCCTACTCCAATCCGATGTGAACTTTGTCTTCGGCCGCTAAACACAATGATCCTCCTATCACTTCTCCTTCTTTAGGTCTATCTAATTCTACTAATTCCTTTGCTATTTCTACTACTTCTTCACTACAAACTACAATTGTACTAATGGGTAACTTATTTGACTCTTTATCTTCCAACCCACTCTTCTCTAATGTCTCTGATAACTAATTTGAAGACACTTCCACTCCTATGTCTACAACTTTGGACTTCTTATCTTCCTTCACATTGCTCCAAAGTTCTCTAACTCTAAGTCTAATTTGAGACTTACATTGTCTCCTATCTCAATTATCTTCCTCTCTACTCATTCCCTCAAACAAATCAATAGAGTGTTCATATTCATCTACATCTTTTGCTCTTCTCTTTCAAGTTTCCTACACTAGCAACTTTAACTCATGTAGTCTCACTTCCTCCAGTCTTCCTTTAGATTCCATGCTCAGCATTGCTCCTAGTCTTTCAACAACTTCTCTTATGGACTCTGATGCATATCCTTGAGATTGCTTTGCTTTCAACTCTTCTCTGTACATCTTCAACTTGTCTTTGTACTCAACGGCAAGCATCTTCTTTTCCTTTGCATACTGAGCACTTTACACCTTAGCACTTCTTACCAAGCTTATCAATCTTTCCATCTCTTGGTGTTGGATCGCCAACTCCCTTTGCCATGCTTGACCCTTTCCTGCTGCACTCTTCTTTAGGCTCTCTAACTCCTATTCATAGCCGCCATTGCCTTCACTTGAATGCTTTCAATGCAAACTTTGTTGACCTTACCTTTCATCTTTGCCAGCAACGTTGTCTACTCTTTCAATTCTTTGGCTTGATTGGGCATCTCTTTTCCATGCTTCTCAAAACTCTCTTGCAAGTTCTCCAAAGTCTTCTTCTTCAAGACTCCATCCACTCAAAGTTCCTCAACTTCTCCTTCTCTTTGAGTTATAATCTCCTTCAGTTCCTTTACTTTGTCCAACAAATACTTCACCACTTGCCACTCATTCTTCACCTCCATATGATCTGAAAAGATCACCTTCTTCTACTTCTTTAGCATCTCTAACAATGGACTCACAATTTGTAATAAGTACTTCACCCCGTCAAAGTCTTCTTCATCTTTAACCCGTCTTCATTCTTCACTTCTTTTGCCAAAGCCTTCCCTTGAAGTCTTGATCTTTGTACCTTCAATGACATTCCCGCCAAGCTTACTTCTTCCTTATCAATTGAGCTTGGACCTACAAGTTCAGCTATCATTGACCTCTTGGCTCTTCCTCCCTTCAGATCTTCCTTCTTTGGTTCTTCATCCATCTCCTCCATGGGCAACTCTAAGCAAGGGCCATCTCCTCCTTCCATACAATCAATTGCCGCATGGAATGCCTCATCTTCTTTTGCCTCAACCAATTGTTGGACCTCCTCTTCACCTTCATGCTCACTCCCGGATTCCTCACTCTATAATGTGAGTTCAACTTCTTTGGAGTCTCCTCTCCTCGACTCTATCTCTCCTTCAAACTCTATCTCCAAAGTCTTGTCCTTCATTGCCTTCTTACGTCATGGATTGAGTCTTTGGGTCTTGCATTGTGGCTAGGATAAGGTTATCTCTTTGGGTTTAGTCTGCTTCTTCATCTTTGGACTTTGTCCTTCTACTATCTCCCTCTATCCCATTTTGATGAAATGGATATCATAGGCTTGCAATTGTAAAATATATCATTGCTCCTCTTCATCCCCTTCTTGTTGAAGATCAGGATGGAAATGCAAAACCATATGTTGCCTCTCCTCCATTCTCAACAGATTTAATCCAAAGTAGAAGTGTGCTACAAACAGTGCAAAGTAGTGTGGTGGCAAATTGGTTCTCCAATTGACGATCATCTACCTTGTTCTTTGATGGAAACACTTTTCCCAATTCACCTTTACTCCTACAAACATCTAGTGGAAGAGGACTGCCTGTTGCATGTTCACATAAGTCATTTTCTTGGGTTTGAACATGGCTATGAGCGCCTCTATAATGCTCCACTTAATTTGGTCCCAATAGGACTCCACTTTGTAGCCATTGTTGGTCCATAGAGCAAAGAACAAATTTGTGATTTCCACATTCTCCTTTGCAATGTCACACGTCCTATAAAAGGTGACCCCAATTGCATCTCCTACTTCCTTCCCCAATACTAACCTCCAATACGACTCAATCCATTGAGCTAGATTTCCTCTCTTCCCCATAACTTCGGGGCCTTCCTCACAATTACTGGCAACTATCTTTGCTATGATGCCTAGAAAATTGACATTCCAATTCCATGCTAGGAATGTGATCCAAAGTCTTCAAGACTTTGATCCCAACTATGACATCTAATCCTTGAATTGTAAAACTCCTCACTGTGAGTGCATTCTTAGTCTTCTTTGCCATGATCTGCTCATTAGTTCTTTGGCACTGGAAGATTATCCACTCTCCTAGTTGCGACACTCTAACCCCTTCTGGACTTTGGAAAATTTCACTCTCAATCAGCTTCTTGATGTGCATTACTGTAAGATAACTACTCAGAGGAACAAGGTATCTACTTGACATGTTTGATTTCCCCCTGCACAATCATAATTTCATAGTACCCCAAAGTGCAATCATTCTTCAGTCAATTTCAAAATCAACTCTCAATTCTAGTGCATGTTGGTTTCTTGTCACTGTCAAGGTATTCTTCTCTAGCCTCTGCCGTTTCTTGAAGTGTATGTTTGTGATTGTCCTAACACATAGAGAGGTTGTTATATCATCTTCATGTTGGCCTTTGGTTCATGTTCTGAAGACGCACTTCTTTGGATTTGTCTCTTTGTAACCCCATCCGAGTACCTCCAGTTCTCAACCCAAGATCAACTTCTTCAGGTTTACTCTGAAGACACATAAGTCCATTCTTTCCTTTGTAATTTAGCTTCATCAATACACTTCTTCTTCAAAACTTGTCAAAACAAAAATGTGTGTACCACAATGTGTAATATTAGAAATTGTAGTTATAAAATCTTTTTCTATAATGTCTTTGTGACAACCTGGCAAATATCACTTTTGTGGTAATTGAGTAAGTAAAGTTTGTTCCCATAGAGATACGAGTCAAAAATGTCTAAATACAAAGTCAAAGTAACAATCGTAGTTCTTCTTGGTTGCGTCTTTAATCTCTCAGGTAGAAACCACACCCAGAAGAGAGTAACAAGCACTAATTCTCAATCTTGTCACAAATTACCACTCCTTAATCACAACTCCATCAATTCTTTCCAAACAATCTTGATTGTGACGATTCAGGCTCTCCCAAAAATGGCACTTGTGGTACCCATATTTTTTGGTTTTTCTATGGTTAGTTCTGTTTAAGAGACAAAGTAAGCACTGAAAGTCAAGTTGTGGACAAAGAATGGATGGAAGTAACTTTGGAGGAAATCCGAAGAAGATGACATCGGATCCAATGATAGAGGTACTCAGAAGAAGAGTACGCCAGAAAAAAATCCAAAGATCACAGTCTTCGGGTTGGAAGACGCAGGAAAGACAAAGACCGTTTAACAACCTCTGTACGTGGCAAGAAAGTACATTTCAAGAAATGGTGGGGGCAAAAGAAGCATGTTTTGATAGTGACCGGGAGTTGCATGCAGAAGAGAGAAATTTGCAGCCAAAATCGATTGAAGAATGATTGCGATTCGGGGTAATATAAAATTGCGACTACACAGGGAAAAGTTGAATGCTCCAAGTAAATTTCCAATTCCTTTGAGTAGTCGCCCTGCAGTAATGCGTGTCCGGAAGCCCATCGAGAGTGAGATTTTCCAAAACCCTGAGGGAGTTAGAGTGTCTTGTCCAGGAGAGGGTCTCATCTTCCAACATCGTAGAACAAGAGAACAGATCATGGTGAAGAAGGTGGCCAATGCGCTGGCGGTGCGAGGTTTTGCAATTCGAAGGGTAGATGTAGTAGCTAGAATCAAAGTCTTGATTAGACTTCGTATTACTTTTTTAGCATGGAACTGGAATTTTAGTTTCCTGGGAGTGATGGCAGAGATCACTGCCAGTAATTGTGAGGAGGGTCCCGAGGTGGAAGGGAAGAGAGGCAATTTGGCTTGATGGACTGAGTCAGATTGGAAGTTAGTATTGGGAAGAGAAGCAAGAGAACCAACAGGGATCATCTTCTATCGGAAGTGTGATGCTACAGAGGAGACGGCGGAGATCCGCAATTTGTTCTTTGCTCCGAGAACCACGAATGGCTACAAGGTGGAGTCCTATCGGGATCCGATCCAAAGAAGTATTGTGGGGGCAATGATGGCCATGTTCAAGCCAGAACAAACTACCTACGTGAACATGCAGCAGGCTGTCTTCTTCCATCAGATGTTTGCAGGAGCTCCAATAAATTGGGCAAAGAGGCAGATGGTGGTGAATTGGCAAACGGGCTCGCCACCACATTATTTTGCACCGTTTGCAGCCCACTTCTACTTTGGACTGAACTAACTAACCAAAGAAGAGCGTCATCGTATGGTGTCTCACATGCATCCCAATTTACAACAGGAAGCAGACAAGGAAGAGCACCAGTATATGTTGCATCTTTGAGCAAATGATGAATACTTTGCGAAGACTGGATAATGGAAAGTCAAAGAAATTACCAATCCAAAGACAAAGAAATGTGGCAAACCCAAAGAAGCAATATTGCCTCCCATGCAAAGGAAGACTCGGTGGCTGATGTTGAAGACGGCAAAGATTGTAAAAGAGGCATCATTGGGATCGGAGTTTGGGGAAGAGACTGAGTTGCAAGAAGAGGAATCGTAAGAAGAGGAGCTCACATTGAAAAGTGAGGAGTCTAGGAGCAATAACAATGGGGAGCCAGAGGTCCAGCAATTGGTAGCAGTAAGTGAGGCTTGTCAGGCAATGGTGGTGAACAAGTCAAGACCAGAAGAGAAAGCAGAGAATCCCGCGGGGCCAAGTTCAAGAGGCCAAGACAAAGAAAGTGCCGAAACGATGAAGATACAAAGATTGCAACTTTGGATGAAGTAGCCGATGACGGAGGAGAAGACTCCAGACAAAGATGGCAAAGAAGAGGAAGAAAACTTTGGTGGGATATCCTATTTGACAAAGGTGGTCACACCATTGATGGAGCTGTTGAAGGAGCATCAAAGAGTAATTCCCCAAGATCGCAGGAAGAGGATGAACAAATTGCAGATGGCAAAGTATTTGTTGAGTGAAGTGAAGGAGTTGCAGGAGCAATAAGTCCAAAGAAGCAAGGAAGTGGAAGGACTTTGGAGGGAGGAAGGCTTGATGAAGAAAACTCTGACCATGCTACAAGAAAGCTGCAAAGAAAAAGAAAAAGAACTACAAAGGCGAGCTGGAGAATTCAAGGAACAAGCAATGTGGCTCAACAAGATGAAGGAAGAAGTGAGTGATGTGCGCATCGATGAACATTGTAATGGAGCAGGAGTTGGACAGTTTAAAGAAAAGTGCAGCAGCGAAAGATCAAGCATGGCAGAGAGAGTTGGCAGCCAGGCAAGAAGAAGAAGAGCGATTGCGAGAACTTGTCAAGAGCGCAAAAGAGCAAAGCATGCAGTATGTAGAGGAGAAGAAGATGCTCGCTGCAGAATACAAAGACGAGTTGAAGATGTATCGTGAGGAGTTGAAGATAGAGCGCTCTTGAGGATATGCATCGGAGTCAGTAGGGGAAGTTGCAAGAAAGTAAAGAGCAATCTTAAGCACGAAGGCTGAAGGGAGATTGGAGGAGGCTTGCCTACATGAGTTAAAAGTTACTTGTGCAGGAAACGCAGAAGAGAAAGGCCAAGGATGTGGACATGAACACCTTATTGATTCGATTGAGGGAATGCGTAGATAGGAAAATGTTAGATGTAGAGAACAATGTTAGTCTTAGACTGGATTTAGCCAATTCGGAATTAGAGAAGATTCGGAATAGTGTGACAGTGGAGACAAAACCTGATGTCGCAGAAGTAGGAATACAAGTGTCATCAAACATGATGATTGACACATTAGAGAAGAGTGGGTCAGGAGATAAGGATGTAGATGGATTACCCATGAGCTCAATTGTAGATTGTAGTGTAGAAGTAGTAGAAGTAATGAAGGACTTGGTGGAATTCGCCATACCCAAAGAAGGAGAAATAGTAGGAAGATCATCGGGTTTGGAAGCCGATGATGAGGTAGACATGAGGTAGATGGATGAGGTAGACAAGAGGTAGCCGGATTGGGATAAAAGTCAATTTTGAGATAGGAAGAGGCAGATATGAAGAGATAGACTGTCACTTAGGATCTGCAAGTAGGAAGAGATGTTAGGAAGCGGTGCCTAGGTAGGCAAGTCTGCCGTTTGCTTCAGTATTTAAGTGGAGCATTTGCAGTATAATATTGTTCAGTATTCAAATTTTTGAAGATAGATAAAGTGAAGTGATGTTCTCAATACTCATCGCTTAAGCTTAATTCCGATTGTCAATTTTGTGTTTGTAGTTGTGAGTGTGTAGAGAATTCCAAAGAGCAAGTTAGTGTGCTTGTGGATGTTGGAATTTGCAGGCTTGATCTTCATTTTGTGTGTTTGATCCTGAGTGAAGTGCATCGGAGCAATGCCTTGACAGATCTGAGAGGAATTGTAGTGTTGGTAGTATTTTGCATTGGTGAGTGCAGCACAAAGTTGATGTGAAGCAATTTCAATTGAGGAAGTTGTGCCTTCAGTGGAGGGGTGGAACACAATTCTGAGGCAAAATCAATCTTTGCAATGAAGTGCCGTCTTTGGGAGAATCTGAATCATCACAATCAAGAGTTGTTTGGACAAAATTTGCTATGATGTGATTATGTGTGTGTATTCGTGACAAGTTGTCAAGATTGTGAGCTTGTTACTCTCTTCTAGGTGTAGTTTCTACCTGAGAGATTAAAGAAGACATCAAGAAGAACTGCAATTGTGACTTTTGACTTCATATTTGACCAATTCTGACTCGTATCTCTGCAGGAACAAACTTTACTTACCCAATTACCACAAAAGTGATATTTGTCGGGTTGTCATAGCACTTCACTGCAAAACAACTTTGCCTCAGAATTGTGTTCCACCCCTCCACTGAAGGCACAACTTCCTCGATCAAAATTTCTTCACATCAACTTTGCACTACAATCACAAATGCAGAATACTACCAACACTACAATTCCTCTCAGATCTGTCAAGGCATTGCTCCGATTGCACTTCACTCAGGATCAAACACATAGAATGAAGATCAAGGCTGCAAAATCCAACATCCAACAAGCACTCTGACTTGCATTTCAAATTTCTTCACACACTCACAAACACAATTGCAAAGCTGATACTTGGAATTAAGCTTAAGTGACAAACACTGCTTCACAACACTTTGCTTTATCTATTCTCAAAAATAATGAGCACTGAACAACATCTGACTGCAAATGCCACTCTTAAATAGTGAAACAATTGACAGTTATATTCCTAATCTACCTCTTCCTAATGACTCTACAAACCTGCAGATCCAAAATGACAATGCACCTCTTCATATCTGCCTATTCACATCTCAAATTAGTTACTAATCCGATCTGATGTCTTCTTCTTCCTCGGCTTTCAAACCCGAAACCAAAGTAATTTTACTTCCTACTACTATGTCCTTGGGTTTCATAACTCCTACATTTTCTACCAGATCTAACAATTCTCTTTCATGATCTGACATTTCACTAGTGGGTAATCTATCTTACTCCTTATCTTCTGACCCACTCTTCTCTAATGTCTCCAATGGTAACTTTGAAGACATTTGCACTCCTACTTCATCTACTTCGGGTTTTGCTCTAACATCTTTCTGAAGTTTATCTATCTCTAACTTCACTAGATCTAATCTAATCGTGATATTGTCTTTGACTTCCAATATCTTCCTATCTACCCGAGTTCTAAGACTAATTAACAGAGCATTCAAGTCAAGGTCCTTTGCATGTCTCCTCCTCATCTCTTGTACCAACAACTTCAACTCGTGTAGCCTCGTTTCTTCAATACAAACACTGGCCTTTGTACTCAGCATCACATTCATCATGATTACAATCTCCTTTAATGGCTCCAATCTCATCTTCCTTTCATGCTCCTGATCTGCAAGCCAATCTTCCCTATACATTGCCAATTTTGTCTCGAACTTGGCTTTCATAATTTCCTTCTCCTTCTCCTTCTGCACAATCTTCTCCTCTTGATTACAAAGTAACTCTCGTAATCTCTCTTCTTCCCTATATCTCTCTGTCAACTCCCGTTGCCACAATTGCTTCTTCTCTTCTACACTCTCCATCACTCTATTGAGCTCTTGTTCCTTCTCTGTTACCCTCGCCATAGCATGGATAATTTCTAGTCTTGAATCAGCAAACTGTTGCTTCAAGATTTCATACTCAGCTACTTTTCTCTCCCTTGCTATGTCATTCTTCTTCACAAGTTCCTCTTGATACCTTGCTTCTCTCTTTAAGTTCTCAATTACCTGACTCTGCACTACTGCATCCTTTCTCAGTACTTCCCTTTCCTCCTCACCTCGGATTATACTCTTCATCAACTCCGAGTTCTCTTCTTCCAGTCTTGCCAAAACCTGCAACATAGTCTTCACCTCCAGACATTTTGATTGCATTTCTTTCTTCTTGTGCTCTAGCTTCACTAACAACGGGCACACAATTTCTTGTAGGTACTCCACTCCATCACTTGCAACTACTTCAACCTACGGAGTGATCTACTTCTTCACCTCTTCTTCTCCCAATACTCGCCTTCTTCTCTGCAGTTGTCGTATTGGAATAGACGCTTCACTTCCCAAACTAGCATTCTCCTGTTCCTTTGCCTTGCTTGGACCCACTTCACACTTTGCTTTGTGTCTTGACCAAACTCCCCTTTGAATCGTAATCTTCTTCTCCTCCGGCTCAGGTACCTCGTCCTCCAACTATGTGTTATTATCTTCCTCGAGCTCCACCCAAACTTCTCCCTCTTTTGTAGCGGGTACTAACGTCATCTCTCCACCTTCATCACTATCGCTACTTGTATCCCCACTTTGTAGCGTGAGCTCAGGTTCCTCCTCGTGTTCCGAGTCTTTGGACTTGCACTCGGCTTTGCCTTTCAAGTCTTCTTTTGATGATGCAATCACCACCATACCTTTCCTCAGGTTTCCTCTCATGGTCTTCTAAGGTCTTGTCTTCTCTACGTCTTTGCCTTCTCCTTGACAACTCTGCTTCTTCGACTTCAAAGTACTCACTTCTACCTCCGCACTCTTCCCTGTCTACGCATAGTACTCATTAGTGCTTTGGATTTAAAGAATATATTGTTGCTCCTCCGTGTTGAAGTCCCTTCTCAAGTCGGGATGAAAGTGAGACACCATTCTGCTGCGCTCTGCCGCATTAAGCAAATTCAACCCAAGGTAGAAATGTGTTGCAAACGGCACGATGTACTATGGAAGTGACTTATCCCACAAATTCCACACCATTTGCCTTGTCCTCCCATGGAAGCACCTTGCCCAATTGATAGGTTCTCTTGCAAACATCTTATGGAAGAACACCGCTTGGTGTTTCATCACATAAGTTGTCCTCTTCGGCTTCAAGATTGCCATGAGAGCACTCACAATCCCTCTCTTCACCGGATCTTTGCAACTCTTGACCTTATACCCATTCTTTGTCCTCTTCAAAGAGAAGGTATCCCTCACTTCTTGGGTTTCTTTAGCTACCTCTCCCTTCCCCAAGAACGTGGCACCCTGCTCTACGCTTGCCTCTCTTCCGAGCACCAATCTCCAATCCGACTCTGTCCAGCGAGCCGGATTTCCTCTCTTCCCCTCTTCCTCGGGGCCATCGAGACACTTACTCTCTATTATCTCGGTCATGAATCCTGGAAAACTTACGTTTCAATTCCACGCCAAGAATGTGATCCAAAGTTGGCTCAAAACTTCAATTCTTGCGATCATATCTAACCATCAAATCGCATGATTTCTCATTGCAAATTTGGAGTTCTTCTTTCTTCCTCCCATCTTTCCTTCTTCCTCACTATCTCTTAGTTTAACTCTCTTGAATTCTCCTCTACACACTAGCACGTCTTCAACTCTACTTCCCTTCCCACGATCTCCTGCAGGACGACTCCTCAATGGCAAAGGAAAATTGCTCGACATTGCTTTGTCGTTAGCTTGATTTTTATAGAGTCGCGCCTTCTTTGTCTCTCTTCAATTCAAGTTTCTACCAAGAAAACACACCTCTTGCATACGCGTGTCACTATCAAGTGTACTTCACACGTATGACCACCAGTTTTTGAACTGTCCCTTCTTGAACTTCTTGCCCCGAAGAAAGGTTGTTACACTATCTTCACTTCGGGTTGAGCTCTCCCCGATATGAACACTTCTTACTTCAGGTTGTATGCTGACAAGGCAAGTATGAGTACTTCACCCTATGACCTGAAGCCATGTTACCTTGGGTTTCATCCTGAAGACTCTTTTCTTTGCCTTCTTTGGCCATATAGGCGCAATCCAACTTCTCTATACACTTCTTCTTCTCCATTTTGAAAAAAAAAATGTGGGTACCATAGTCTTTCAAGATAATACTTATAATCTTGAAAGACAATTAAATATCCAATGCAATTAATTTTATTAAGCCATTTAAAGGACTTCTTTGTAAGACATACGTGATCAGTATGAAGTGATCTATTCTCTTCTAACTAACTGTAAATGATTGTATCATCAATGTGATAAATTAGAGTATAAGTACCACAATAAGTATCATACGGGGTCAAAATAAGTCTCAACTCTTGAATGATAACTTTTTTGAATCCAGAATTGTATGTAATCTAAATTTTAGCAACCAAATGTTGTTGAGATTTCCATGTTGAATTGGTATTAAATGATGTAAAATTTGATGCTTAATCAAGAAGTATGGAAGACACTGAAATATTTTTTCCAGAATGATCTAAGCAATTGAGGCCGAGTTCAAGATCCTGATTTTTGCATATTGATGCAATCTTGTCTACATTTAGATTGTATAATTGTAGTAACGTATATAGTTAAAGTACTATTTTGTCCTTATTCATCCTTATCCAAAACATTTTGAGCATCTAATTTGGATTTGTAGTTACTTTGAAAGTACCATATCAAAATACTTAAAGGAAAAGAAAAGGCAACCACAAAGAACACATGAAGGATAGGAAGACCCCATCAAGCCTTACAAGGGAGAGAGAAAAGAGGGAAATAGCGCTAGGTCTACATAGTTTTGATATGAGAAATATGCCCTTCTGCACCTAAAAATGCCCTACTGCACCTAAAATATCCAAGTTATGCAAATCATAAGGTCTACCAACTACTAGAGCATTTAAAGAAACATCACCTAGAGTGATTGCTTCTCCTATGGATTGCACCAGCCAATGCTCTTTGTAGAGCAATGGACACATGCTGTCTAAAGTATGCTACAAAGTATGAGAGTGAGAGTGATAGCCCCTTATGTCTAATATGATAAGCTCTTGTGCACTCCCTAACAAATGTGTCAAAGGCCATGTCTATCACTCCAATAACTCCAAGGCTAGAGGAACAAGGAGGTGACCTCACTACATACCCCTATACTTTGAGACCTTCCATTTTAAAGCTTTGCTCTCCATCCATCCAAGAGGATGAGTAATCACTCCCTCCAAAACTACATCATGCGTAGGGTCTATAACTACAACATCCGCCATTATTATCTGATCATCTTGGACCAAGTATAAGTCTACTTGGACACATGTTGTCTACAAAGAATATGAATGCTCCCCTCCAAGCAAGGTATCCACTCTCTCGTGCCATAGCACAAGAGAGTGGATACACTATATCCTTGATGGCATCATGGGTAGCTATCCTTTGTCCTCCAAAAGGACATTGTGTCATATGGACCGCTATTGCATCTAGCGTAGAACCACACTCACAAGTGAGTAACAAAGATGTAGATGTGGTGGACCATACCTAACAAAACCTCATCATTGTAGAGAAGGTGGATGGTGCAAGTTGGAATGCCCTAATGCACAATTAAGCTAGGATCCAAGAGTCTTCATCCTTGATGAAGCAAGAGAGAAGATGTGCTCTAGTGGCCCAAGGAATGGACAAGTCAACTAAGAGAGAATGTAGCATTGCTAACATGGTTGCTCCATCAAGGAAGATTATAAACATCTAGTCCAATCCTATGGTAGTGAAGCAAAGGATGGAAGGTACTCTCATGCCTATGTTGATAGACCATCTCTCATCTACTATAAAAAAACCTAGAGAGAAAAGAATCCCTCCTCCACCTTGGTCACATATGTCTCCAAAATTGGCCTATCAGCAACCACAAAATGGGAGGAAAGTAGGGGTGCCAAGAGAGTCCAACTACCCAAAAATGCATGGGTGTCATCTCCTCCATAGATAATAGGCCTACCCCTCCATACAATATTGGTAGAGATGTCTATCTACTTGCCAAATCCCCCATTACACACTCAAATGTCCTTGGTTTGATGATATCACCAAAGACTCCCATAATCCTCCTATCAAAAGCTCTCAAATGTGGTAGGAAAGTCAAGGAAGTGAGAACCATGCGGAGAAGGTAAGTCAATTGATAGGAGAGTATACCAAATGCCACTTGCAGATCTTCTAGTAGAAGAAGGTCATCCACATGGAGAATATCCTCTACAAGGGCAATTTCTAAGAACTATATGATAAAATCCTTGGATCCTATTGGCACTCCAAGAATACCTAGTCCATTTGTAGATGAGACACACATCTCTAGAAGCTCAAGATAGGAAGGGATAATTGAAGGGGACCATGCTTTGCACTTTGACGCCTTGACTCTCAAGCCTACAAGATGTAGCTTGGTACTCAACTGAGCAAAGGCCTACCTAATCTGATCTATCGGGCTCACAATGTGTGTATTGTTTGCTAAGGGGAGAAATACAGAACTTGGTATGGCCAAATTAGTAGATATGAGAGCTTTGAAGTGAGCCGTAGCAAACAAAGGTCTTCTTAAAGGATCTCCTTATTGTGTACTGACAATTGATTCCAAGACAATACTCCCTCCTATGACCACCCATGTTTGTAGTAAAGAGAAGCAAGAGAGCCATGGAATGACTGCACAAAAGGAATGAGACTCACCAAGGATCCAATGAAATCCTTAAGCTCTCTAAGATGGATGCCCAAGAGATGCTATTAAAAGCATTATTAACATTCACTTGTAGGACAATCCACTTAGGACATATATCTAAGAGTGCCCTAATGTTTAGAGAAATAGCTTCACAACTTCTAGGTGTAGCTACTCCAAATTGATATGGACTTAGATGCTCTTGGAAGTGAACTTGATGTTGAAGGATAATGGTATGGCTAACCAAGCACAAAAAGATCTCTCCAATAGCAATCGGTCTAATGCTCCATGTGCCCTTCTTTATTGTGAGAATTTGATTAGCCCCTAACACCCAACTAAATGATATAGGGATATCTCTCCTTGCCATTGCTACAGCCACCTAAAATAGCTTGGTAAATCCACTAGAAGGATCATTTTCTTGAAAGAAATCTCTAAGATGCTAATATACCATCCTTGATAAGCCTTTTGAGGAGAAGCGAGGGGCAATGCACAATGCTTGTGCAAAAAGTGACCTATAAAGAGATAAAAGTTGCTCAAACTGAAAATCTAAGACCTCTAATGGTACTCCCTCTCTTGCCATAGGATGTAGTGAGCAAAAGGAAGAGATAGTCTCATCAATGGGACTAGCTATAAACAAAGAATGTAGTGCTTGTGCTACTCTACTTAACTCTCCCACTTGACCCAATATCCTACACCATCATAATTGAGTGGACTCTATGGTATCATATGATAGAACTTGTCTCCTAAAATGTGCAACCCTAACCAACTCCTCCTATAGGGCAGCCCAATCCCTTGCTCAATATCAACAAAATCTAACGGCCACCTCTCTATGCTCTGCACATCCTCCTCTAACATAACAAAAGTGCTATTGAGGGATTAAGAGGAAAAAGAACCATGTTAACTTGGCATGTGATCACATGCCAAAGAATCAAATGGTGGGCAAAAAGCATGTCTAGCCTCATCATGGAGTGTATGGGGTAGCCTATGGAATAGATGTGGACATGGAAAGTTAGTCTCAAATAACCACAAGATACAACCCGCCCGAGATGCTAACCACTCCTATGACTTGATTGGTATCCCTAAATAAATCAACAAAGGTCTATATAAAAGAATCATACGTAATCTTGAGTGTCATTGCTGTCAATGTGCTTGCTTGCCTCACGTGAGTATCCTAAGTGATCCAATCCTAGTCCTTGTGCACCCTTCCCACATGGGACTTTACCCCTTCCAAGGTAAAGCATCGGTGACACACTAGGCATGGTGTATCCCGAACCGCTGTACGTACTCCCACATGGAGAAGTGTAGCCATGGTTAGCACAAGAATAATGATCATAACAAATGATGCTCCTCTCCATATCTCCCCATACCTGAAAAACCACAACCCCTAACATCCCAACTCAGATGAGTAAATGCAATCTCTACAAACCCTAAAAAACATAGACTCTCATAACTTTCAATTTCCATTTGAAAAGTTTTCAAACTAAGTTCACATGGAAGTAAAACATGAATACCAAGAGATTAGAAATGAAAATTCTAGACCTATCATTCTCAATGTAAAGTAATCACTCTAAACCCTAAAAAAATCTAAAAGCCCTCATAACTTTCTATTCAATTCTCCACAGCCTTCCATCTAGGTACCAATGGAACCAAAATTGAAAAACAATCAAAATTAACTATTCACTATTGTGACATATGCAGATAAGCTCTCTAAAACTCTATAATATCCTTTCATTTAAGGTCTCCTTTCTCTCTCTCCCATTCCCTCTCTCTCCTAAGTATCCAACTATATGAACTATATGAACAATAATCATCTTTTAAAAATAACTAAGATTGATTCCTACCGCATGAATAACGAATTTAGAAACGAATATGCATGCAAAGGGTGGAACCTATGGTAGTCAAGAAAGAGAGCAGCTAAGAGGTAGGTATCGAGAATATGCGGATGAATTAAACACACTCCAGTTTGTAATTTGTTCCCGGTGAACGAGCTTCGTGGATCAAACTATCAGCAATGCCATTGTCGAGGGATAAAACATAAGAGATCTTTGGAGTCAAGCCCTAATAAATAAATATTTGTTACTAAAAAATTCTTATCAGAAAATTATTTTCTCGTGGCATTTAATCTTCTGACTGGCACGTAGACGATAATAAGAAGAATAGGAAGACCCGATAAAACCATACAAAGATATATGTTGAAAAGTAAACTGGAATTAAGGATCAATATTGTCGACATGAGAAACCTGCCTACTATATCTAGAATATCACTATGTAAATCAAATGAGTCTACATGTTGGCGTTTGCATTGTCTCAACTCCATTGCAACACGTAACAATATAATAAGCAACTGAAATGCAAGGTACTCAGAATGTTTTACCACAAGTGAAGTGAATCAACAGATAAATTTCTAGAGCTATCAACTTATTCGAATTTACAAGCACTAGAGTATTCACCTCCCTTAATGGTGCTATCCTTTTCCTTCATTACATCTGGGCTGTAGCACATAGAACTGTACATGCATAATATCAAGAACATGGTAAAATGTTTTCCATGGTATAGAAGTTAAAGTAACATCAACAAATGAGAATCAGCCATCGTCTGAAAAAATCACAGAGATTCAAATTGAACTTTCTGATGAAAACTTACGTGAGGTGAAAATACCTCTAGTAATCTTGTGTATAACTACTTGGATTGAGTAAAGTATTTAACCATAAATTTAAATATTTCTATTCACTTGAGACTTATCAAGAAGGTTTGAGGGCATAATAATGTAACAATAACTGAGGGACAAAGTGAATTTCCCAAATAATACCACTACTTTTCACTAATTGAACTAAGTAAAGGTGTTGGCTTTGACTTCGTGGTAGGATTGTATATTGGAGAACACAACCAATAAACCTATTTCATGGGAATTGATATTTCCACACCTTAGTCGGTTGTAGTTACTATGGATCTACCAGGTAGTATGACCAGGCAAAAAGGGGTGTAGAAATATCAATTCCCTAAAGAACTTGATATTTCCACATCCCCTTTTTTATATTTACACACCTTGTCGATTGTAGTCATGAGTGAGGGTGTTACTAAGGCTCTACTGGAGAGCATGACAGTTTACTCTCTCTATTACAAATGCAGCGAGTTCAAGCGGTGGATCAGACATAACGGGGCTGCCTCAGCCTTCATGTATGGGCGGAAATATATAAGTGAAGAGCATCAATCAGCCATCATGCTCTCACTTGTGACTACAAACGGTTAGGGTATGGAAATATCAATTCCACTTTAATATTACTATTTTAATTCATCAATGTTATTTAACCATTATCGATAGATTAATTATTCTCTTGAGATGACATGGAGAAGGTGCGGAAATATCAAAAAGAGGTGTGAGAATATCAATTCCCTTTGATATCACTACTTGAATTGATCAATCTCGTTTAATCAATTGATAGATTAATTATTCAATTGAGATGACCTTGGGAAGCTTTGACGAAATAATCAGAACCAATCCATATTTGAAGGGATTCAACTCCAATTTCAAAAGTAAGTTGATTGTCAAAATATTTAACATGATAATTTTTCTACAATTGATAATTATGGCAGATACGTATGATTGTATATAGAGAGTACTCATAAATATTTCAAATGAATTCAAGTAGTAATATAGATATGTTTACCCATTGTGTTCTCCGATAAATAATCATACCATGAAGTCAAAGTCCAATAACTTCACTCCATTCACTTAGAGGAAAGTAGTAGGATGATTTAAGAAATTCACTTTCCCCTTAGTTCTTGTTAGGTTAGTATGTCCTCAAACTTTCTCAGTGGATCCCAAGTGAATAGTAATTTACATTTGAGAAAGATTTAGATATGATAGAAAGATTAAGTCATAGTTTTTTTGACATATCTACCAATAAGACATTTCTCTTTAATAATAAATGGAATATAAACTATTTGATCAATCGGTCTGACTTTTTTTTTTCCTATTCAAAAGAGATCCTCTGGTTTTTTTTTGAGAGTTCTAGGCATTTCAAAAACTGTTGTGTTATTGTCTCTAATTGGATTTATAATTCTACATTTGCAATGTATATAGAAATTTTATTATTTAAAATTAATTGAGATCTGGTCTTCTATTTCTCTCAAAAATGCATACATAATAATAATTTGGAACTTGACAGGTTTCAATATCCAAATCTCAAACTAATATGGAACTGATGAAGTTAAAATTGAACTACTTGTATAAGTACACCATAAGTTCTAGATGGAGTCGAAGTTGAAAAGCTCATAGACTCATAATCTAGAAAGTCTGAAATCTGGTATGTGTAGACCTATATATATATATATATAATATGGAGCAAAAACTGGCACACTTGAGGAGTGTAGCAAAGATACCTATAATTTTATGGTACTTCAAAGAAAATCTCATAAATATTTCAATAAACATCCATGAAATCTTGCATAAATATGCCTATGAAGTGCACAAAGTGATTTTTCTATTTTCTTTTGACATTGGAGTATCAAGGCTAGTTTTGAAGTTTTAATTCCCTCTATGAAGAGTAGTTTTATTTTACTGGATTTTAGTTATTGGTTATATCAACTTGAAATCTTGAGATTATCAATGAGTATATCAAAGTACCCTTGGTCAGATTATTTGATTCTAAAGTAATCACATAAAGCCTTGTTGAGCTTGATTACACTTAGCAAGACTAGCCAAAGCAAAAAATAGAGTTAGATCTAGGTGATCTGAGTGGTGATAAGTAAAGCTATTATATAATATTTCTAATTATTTGTATAAAATATGATTCAGTAGACCTGCTAGTTTTATTTACAAATATCCTTTACTATCTTCATTTATGTTATTTTATCTTCACCTGATCCACCAAGACTTCTTTACGAGAGTTCTCTATCCAACAATCTTAAAATGTTAAGAGTTATAAACAGTTGTTCATAACCATCAAGAAAGAAAATGAATATCAATGAATCTTTCTTGAACTTTTCATAGTTTTAGTCTCTTTGACTATTGAAATGTGGAGAAAGCCACTCTTGCAAGTGGCGCAATTGCTTATTAGTGAGAATATCTGAGTTAGCTACTTTGAGACTTTATTCACCTTTATATTCTGAAATTTGGTTAAACACCTCTACTATAAAGTGATGAACTTGTATGGATTTCAAATGATATACCATAATCTACAAGTTAACAATTTTGAAATAAAGCACCATCCAAGGTTGATGCACATTTATAAATTGCAATTAATGGGGCTCAAAATTCCTTAAGAGAGATACATGAAAGATATTATTTTAAGTGAGATTGCAACTCCAAGCAAAAAGCCATGTTCCAAATTGTTCTCTAGTAGATCCATGTTCTCATTTCTAAAATTGGTAAAGATAATCGTATATGATCTTTCATTTTGAACTCCATATCACAATTTGCAAAAGCAATATGCCAATTTTGTACCATAAGGAACTTCTCTTTTGTATGTTCTTCTTTCTCCTTGATTTATTTTACCTACCAACTACTCAATTATAGCATCTTTGGTAATAATGTCACTTTGTTCTTTTTATGGTAAAGGATAATGATATAAAGGAATGTTAACCATATATCAAGCATATGATATGACCTTAGTTGTTGCATTTAAATAATTACCCCACTAGATTCAATAAAGAAATAGTAAGGAATCCAATACCTCTTGTTTCTCAAAGGTTAATACTTGCAACATATCTTTTATGATTCCCAGCCATAATAAATAATTATATAAAATAATAAATTTTTTTGAGAAAAGGAACAGTAGGGATTATTGCAAGTCAATCTATGGGAGAACATGGAACTCATTTAACTTTAAGAACATTTCATATTGTTGGTGTGTTTACATGTGATATTGCAAAACAAAAAGAGGATTACAAATTTCTTTTACCAACTAGATTTGGTTACTCCAGGCAAGAACCATGCATGAGTTATTTCACAAAGTAAATCTTTAGAAAAACATTTAATTGCAATAAAATTTTCATAAATTGCAAACCAAAAAATTAAAATTTATGAATTTTTGTTGAATTAAGAAGGAAATCACCAAAAATTTTTAATAAAAATATTGAAAAAATTAAAATAATTTTGATGTAATTATTTTTTTCATACAATTAATAATAATTTTTAGAATAAAATATTGAAAATTTCAAGAATCCAAGAAATGTAAAATTGATTATAAAAAATAATATTAATTTCTCAAGCATATGTATTTAAGAAAATATGGGAAAAAGTGTTATTTAAAATATTCATTAAAATATTGGACATCCCATTTATATTTGAAATAAATTTGAAATTTTTTGTGTAATCAAAGGATTATATATAGTTTTTATTTCAATATGTGAAAATTTTGCCATTTAAAATAGTGAATTAAGATAATTCACTGTTAGATATTTAAAAATAAGTTCAATTATCCTCAAAAAAATTTTAAAATTTTAGATAATTTTAATTTGAAAATTTATTTACTAGAAATTATATTAATTAATTATTTTTTATCCCACTTCTTGTTTCATAGCTTTAATTTGTGCAGCAAATCCAACTCTAGATACCAAAATACCTACATTAATTGCTAGACGAATCCAAATGGTATGTTGAATTCACTTTTGGTCAAATTCATGGATCAATCTCGAGGAGTACACATATCAAATAAACACATAGAAAAGTGGAGTGACTTGTTATAGAAGCCAATAGTGTTCATTGAGCTACATGTAGAGCAAGGTTGAAGTGATATCATAAAGTAAGCAAGTATTGGGAGAAACTTCAACTCTGACTTTTGAATTGAGACTTTGACATGTAATAAAGGAAATGAAGTCTAGTGTATGACTAAATAGCATTTCCTATTTCTAACTCCCTTTTTGTATATATGTTTTACATTCCAATTCATGTCAATCCATTTGGTAGACCCAACCAGTTTTGAGAAATTCATATCGCAAGAGATAGAGTTTCTCAACATAGTGGTATTTTGGTGCTAACTTATACAGATTAATAGGACTGTACAATTCATATTTTTTTATTAGCAATAAATATGAGTAGCGAGTCAATTGTAAGTTTAACACCTAAGTTGATATTTTTTATAACTTCTATCAAAAGTGGTATGAAATAATTGGATTTCAAAAATTTATCATGAGATTTTTATTTCATATTTACTTATTTATTTGTAGTGCACATGACCTCATATAAAAGTGTACTTATCTTCAAGTAGTCCGATCCAAGTAAGCCAACCAAATTGATTTGGATTTGGATCAACATTGATGAGGTTCTTCAACACGAGCAAGAAGATAAGAAGAGTGCACTAATTTCTCTCCTCCTCTTTCCAATAACTATCCACCAAGCAGAATTATCACACAACCAAGAGGAGTTTTTTGACCATTATATTGGCTACAAAGCATTTGAAGCGTCCATTTCAACCATAAGGAACTTATGGTTGAAATTGATTGTCAACCTTGCAATTGGGAGATTAAAAAAGAGCTATCCAATTAACAAATCTAATTGTTGAGTGGAAACAATTATTCAACATGAAGATTGTGTATATGGAGAGGAAGAAGTGACTTGTAGATACCTTGACCAACATGCTATTCATGAATACTATTAACAAAGTGGAGATCCATTCTATATGATGGGAAATATTAGCATACGCAACAAAAGACAATGAAGCAATTAATGAGGCATTGTGGTGCAACAAAGCCACCAAAATTCATGGCTTTTTTTCCAAGGAAAGAAGAATTGAGATCCCATAAGATCCAAGGTTGTGGATAATAATGTTGAGTAAATTGTGAGTGACCCAATTCTTGGAAGTCATGTTGGGGCTGACAAGATATTAGATATAGAAGCACTACAAAGAATCTACTTCTAGCCAAGATGCAAGAAGGGGTAGCTATGTATATGAAGAGTTATTTGGCATGTCAAAAAAGTAGAGCTAGAAATCAAAAGCTGGTAGGATCATTACAACCTCTCAGCATCCATGACAACAATAGGAAAAGTGAATATAGACTTACCCTATGAGTTACACTCTGCATCCATAGGATCTGATTCTATAGTTAACTTTATGGATAAACTTAGTACGATGAGTCATATCAAGCCTACAACCAAGCATGTTGTAGCTCTAGAGTTATCTTGTATCTCTCATAACATAGTCTTTCTATAGTACTCATCACCAATAGAGGAATTCAAATACAAGTATATTTTGGAGATTTTTGAGCTAAAACTTTCAAAACATAGTTAGCCATCCCTATTGTCTTATCATCCTAAAAGTGATGAGAAAAAAAAGAGATTTTTTGAAAGTCTATTTATCCAATTGAGGAAAAAATGAACTTATCAGCAACAAAAGACAAATACTATGGAATAGCAACTGGAAACTGTTTAGCATTAGATCAAAACAGTCAAGATGAACAAATAACTCCAGCTTGTTATCAGCAAGATTTTGTAGCTATTGCATGGGAGTTCTCCAGGTAAAAAAGAAGAAGTCATTCCATCTTCTAAAGTTATAACTCTAGAAGTCATTTGATGTACAATTCTTTCTCACTCTTAGATCTTCAAAGAGTGATAATCTACTAGTAAGGAAAAGGAACTGTACTTTGATGTCATTATAACTTGGGCATACACATGTTAGGAGTTAACTTGGGTCTTGAGTAACTTGAGTTAGTCTGATTGTAATCAGTTATTCTAGGACTGGACTACTATATGAGAGAGCTGGTAGAAGCTCTCCGTGACACATTAGTTTTATTCATCAATAAAGTAAAGCTATTGGTGTGTTCCTGTGGACTTAGCCTCATTAAGATGAACCACTTAATTTTTTGTGTTGATCATGATGCATGCATTTCCTCTGTATTACTAAACTGGACTTAAAATTGATATCAGAGCAAATTGGTTGAAAAGAAGGAATTATAGAATTATGTTTGCACTATGCAAGGGTTGGATTCATTGATTTGCTTGCCTGGTGAGTGAGTAGGAGAATGTGATGGGAGACATCTTATGGTATGGTCACTCAATTGAGAAGATGGTAATTTGACCTATGTTGTTTCATGATAGTGCTAGTTTATTGGCTCCAATGGTGGTTTATGGACTGCAAATTGGTAGTTGTTGACAATTCCACACGTTAAGTACAAAGACTTGTTGGTGATGTTCTTCAAAGCGACAATAGGATTGAAGGGAGAGGAAGGAAGGAAGGATTGAGTTGTATGAGATGAAATGAATTATTTTTGGAGAGGTACAAGAATAGGTTTGAAAAGCAAAGGAGGTGGATTTAAGGCTAGAGAGAATTAAAAGTCATGTAGGGAGAAATATAGACATATGACATAGCAATTTAGTGGGGAAATTTTTGGGATAGGAGCTTGAGGTGGAGCAAACAAGGAGCCTGAGCTGTAGATGCCATAAGGGAAGAATGGGAGGCATAGGTGTGAATATTGAATCACACCAAGGAAGGGAATCTGTTTGGAATTTGTTTAACTTAGCCCTTGTGTTCTCAAAAGGAGATGGAATTGTCATTCATTTTGTGGGAATAAAAATGATTATTTGTAGTCAGTTAGCTTCTCTCAAGAAGATTCCTAGTGTTTTGCCTTTGGTCATTCTTCATCCCCAAGAGCTTTTTGTGATAGTTAGGAGCCAAGAAGAAGGAAATGTAGTGAGATTTGAGTCAGATTTTGTTACTTTGAATGCTGCTGAAGAGTCCCTACCTTGCAGAGAACAAAGTACAGAGGAAATTAAGGGAATGGATGCTCTAAAGTGCCTTGTGTCTGAGTTGTGTGCATTCAATATAGGGAAACAAGGGGTTGAGGAGAAAAGATCAAATCAGCTTTCTGAAAATCCCGTGGATGAAGTTGTGAGTTTGTTGTTGATGCTTTCCTTGACTAGAATACTACAAAGCTTTGTGCTAGATGAACCCTCATATTCCAGATATGCCAATTATTCATGCAAGTGATCTTTTCCTACATTTGATTGGCTCCAATCGAGAGGAGCAGATCTAAGAATTGAAAGATTGAAATAAGGAGGAGAGTCGGGGTGTAAGGTGTAAAGCAAAGGATTTAGTAGATATTTGTGCTGGAAAATCTGGTATAGTGCATGTCAGACTTGGGAAGGAAAGTTTCAAGGATGAGGCTCTGCTGGAAAAAATAGCTGTTTTCACAGGAGCCCTGCTTGCTGCATAACCTACAGGCTTGAAGAAGACTTTGAGATATGCTGGTTATGTGAACATCTTCACACTCTCCTCCATGGTGGGTCATGGGATCCGGGTGACAATACAATCACTAGCCCAAGCTGCTGGTGGCTACATGAAATCTGCAGAAACTAGATGAAAAAGTGGTATGTTGGTTTCATTTCCTAACATCTGCATTGTAGGAAAGCTTCATACCTCCTACAATCACACAATGTTTTGCTCATTATCACATCTGGAAAGGCCTCAGGAATATTTAGAGGTCTTTCAAGACCTCTAAACATTTATCCCTTTAAAATGGATCTGAAGGGATCTTGAAAGAAAGAACAAAGCTTTATTGTACACAACGACACGATATCTAAATCTATAAGAACTGCCAAGACATCCCATCTCAAAATTGAGAGTTTGTGGTTGCATGAGTTGAAAAGCCTTGTAAATAGGGAATGAGATGTTTTGCCTATTGAGGGTAGTATCAAAGTTTTTGCTAGATGTGGTCAGTGTATATTTACTGGCTGTTGTGCCCATCCCCTCACATAGGGTGCATACCCAAGGCTCATAATTTTTTTCGCAATCAACATGTGTACTATGTAGAGGTCTAGTCTCCTATCCAAATATTTCTACTTGGTTTAATTCCATCTTCAAAATAGTTGACTTGTGTATCTAGGCTGGTCATTAAGGAGCTCCATTTGTAATAAAGGTGAAGATTAAATTGTTCCACAATCTGTTGTGTGCAATGCCTAGATCTTGGTCAAAGTTGGCAGGACATATGAATTTATAGCCTCTCCAAAGAGAGGTAGCCTAAGAGTGCAGTTGCCATATACATTACCACACACAACTTGAATTACATTGTTAGAGAGCACAACTGTGTGGGTGATCTGTTTCTGCAAGTAAATTGTATGGAAGATCAGATTGCTGCTCAATTTTGAGAGTGTATTTACCTTGCTTTGAAAGTATTATAGTCAATTGGAATAGTAATATAGATAGGAAAAGCAGAGAAACCTATTGGCAGAGCAAACCTTCTCAAGCCACAAGCCTAGAACAACAACCCCAATAGTGAAAGCAACAATAGCTGCCAAGGACCACTTTTGCTACCTGTCATCAAGCGGGCATTGGAGGCTGCAACATGACATTAATTTTGGCCTTCTTTATTCAAGCTAAGTAGAGGGAAGTTTCAAGAACAGGTGAGGGATGACCAAGCAGTAAGATAAGGTGAGATGGCAGTCATGAAGCTTGGAGGTGCCAAATTTGACGTTGCCAAGTATGATGGACACTTTAATTATCTCCTATGGGAGTGTTAGGTGAAAGGCATGCTTAAGGCCAATGGTTTTGTGAAATTTTTGAGACCCAAGACCAATTTGGTGTTAGAGGATGATTGGAACTACATGCAGGAGATAGTTGCACACATAGTGGTTTTACAATCACATGTCATGAAGCGATTGGGTGAGTACAAGGACTGCATAACTCTTTCTGATGAGCTACAACAGAAGTACCATCAAAAAGAGTTATCAAATAGTCTCCTACACATCCAAGAAGCTGATGAGCTTCAAGATGAAGGAAAATGGGACCAAGATACAAGATCATATTGACACCTTCAATGATCTTGTTGTGGACCTGGAGGATCTTGGAGAGGACTTGAGTGATGAGAGAAAGGCCCTCTACCTTTTGAGTTCTCTTCACACGTCCTACCAGTCCTTGTCAAAGTATCACTATATCACAATAGAAAGACCATCACCTACAATGAGGTAGGAGTGCTATGTTGATAGATGATCTTCAGCAGCAGATGATATTACCGTCTCAACTTTTGACTCCTTCAGGAACAATGTTGAATGTGAAATGTGGAAGGACTCGAAAGTAGATAGATGATGGGGAGCAAAGATCTAAGACTAGATCTTGGTCTAAGGGGAGATCCCAAGACCATAAGACCATGCTTTGTTAGAAGTGTGGCAAAGCTGGCCACCTCAAGAAAGATTGTTGAGCCTTCTTCAGCAAATTTGCCAAAAGACATCATGGAAGAAGAAGAGGATGACCTGCTTGATGATGACTATGCTCTATGATGCCAACGGTATGCCCTTTGCACTTCATTTCAACAAAGAGGAGATGGATGGATTCTAGACTGTGCTTGTTCATACTATATGTGTTACAAAAGAGAGTTCCTTAGTTCTTACTTGATATCAAATGGTTCAGTTTTGATGGGGAATGATCACCCTTATCAAATTGTAGGCATTGGATCTGTTAAGATTCAAATGTTTGATGGTCTTGTGTACACATTGATTAATATCAGGCATATCACTGACATGATGAAGAACTTGATATCTCTTGGCATGTTAGACACTAATGGTCATCAATGGGAAGTAGTTGATGATGTACTTTGAGTCATGGCTAGGAGAAAAGTCATCTTGAAGGGTAATAGGCACAAGAATCTTTATGTGCTAGAGTGCAACACTATTGTGTAGACTTTCATGCTACTAGGTCTCATGATATGACTGACTACTTGTGGCATTCAAAACTAGGTCACATTAGTGAGAAGAGCATGTCTATTCTTTGCAAGAAAGGCTTTATTTCTACACTACGGTCTAGTAGTTTAGAATTATGTGAGCATTGTGTACTAGGGAAGCAACATCATACTGCTTTTGGCCTTGGAACTCATAGTTCCAAAGAAATTCTTGACTATATACATAGTGACATGTAGGGTCCATCCCCTACTCCCTCACATTTTGGAAAGCTATACTACGTATCTTTCATCAATCATTATTTGAGGTTTGTATGGATTTATTTCCTACATTAGAAATCTGAGGTCTTTGTCACATTCAAGAAGTGGAAAGCCCAAGTTGAGACTCAGATTTTTAAGAATGTGAGATATTTGCAATCAGACAATGGTGAGGAATACACTTCTGGTGAATTTGAGGTGTATTGTCAACAAGAGGGGATGACTCACCATCTCACTAAAATATATACTCCACAGCAGAATGGTGTTACTGAGAAGCTAAATCAAACACTGTTGGAGTAGATGAGGATTATGTTGAGCCAATCAGGTTCATCACATGTGTTTTGGGCTGAAGTTATCAACACTGCAACTTACTTAGTAAATCTTTCTCCTTCTAGTGCGACTCATTACATGACACCATTTGAGATGTGGCACAAATGGCTTACAGATTACAGTTGTTTAGTAGTGTTTGGATGTAATGAATATCCTCTCATACCTAAGGACAGTAGATCTAAGCTGGATCTTACTTCCAAGAAATGTGTTTTTCTGGCTACAAGAGTGATGTGAAGGGTTATAGGTTGTGGGATCCCCTGACTTGTAAATTGATTGTCAGTAGAGATGTTTTGTTCAATGAGTCTAGATCATTGACCAGGGGAAGAAAGCTCTGGCTCCTCATACTGACAAGGAAAAATCTCCTCTAAATATTATTGAGGGGGAGATTAATTATGATGGTTTTCATGATGAGTCACAAGGAGGCGCTCCCACAATGGAGCTAGTTCCCCAGATTGAGGAATTACAAGGGCATGAGGAGAATGGTGAACCTCAACACTTGTCAACACAGGAAGATCAAGCAGAGTAATCAATAAGGAGGACATCTTGATGCTCTATTTGTGCTTCTGAACAATTTGGAAAATGGGCTGATTCACACAATTAAGAGATGATGATATCTCTCTTGATGATGATGATGGTATGGCTTTGATCTCGGAAGAAGGGGAAAATTTTTCATACAATGGAGCTCTAGCTTTGATGGACAAACTTGAGTGGAATGAAACAATGCAAAGAGAGATACAATCATTGATTGACAACAAGACTTGGGAGTTAGTGAAGCTTCCAAAACATCAACAACTGGTGGACAGTTAGTGGGTTTACAAACTGAAAGATAGCCCCACTGATGGAGAGAAGAAGATCTACAAGGCCAGGTTGGTGGCCAAGAAAGGTGTGGATTACAATGAGGTCTACTCTCTACTTGCTAAGTATGCCACTATTCGCTTATTGTGTGTACTTATGATTTTCTTTGGTCTTATCTTAGATCAAATGGATGTTGTCATTGCTTTCCTCTATGGCAATTAGATACAATGATCTTCATGAGACAGCCTATGGGATTTGTGAAGAAAAGCCAAGAGGATATGGTTTGCAGGTTGCTAAGATCCTTATATGGATTGAAGCAAGCCCCTAGAACAAACGGTTTGATGATTTCTTGAGGTCATAAGGATTTAAACAGAGTGTGTTTGATCCTTGTGTATACATGAAAAAGGTGAGTAATGAAGTCTTTGGCTTCATTATTCTGGTACTTTATGTGGATGATATGCTTATTTCAGCTAGGAACAGATTTGATTGATAAGCTCAAAGCTCTCTTGAGTTCCAAGTTTAGAATGAAAGATCTTGGTACAGCAAGGAGGATTTTGGGGATAGAAATCCAAAGAAACTTGGAGGATGGGAAGCTATGGTTAACTCATGGGAAGTATGCTAGAAAGGTACCTGCAAGATTTAACATGGAGAATTGCAAGTCTATGAGTACGCCTTTAGCTCCTCACTTCAAGCTTTCATCAGCTCTGTGTCCAACAGATGCTGAGGAGAGAGGTTTGATGTCCAAGATCCACTATGACAAGGCAGTGGGAAGTCTCATGTTTTTGATGATTTGCACTAGGCTTGACATTGCTCTAGCTATGGGCAAGACAAGTAGATACATGTCAAATCCAAGGAGGATACACTGGGAAGCTGTAAAATGGATCTTCAGATGTCTCAAGGGTACATTGGATTTTGGCCTTGTGTTTGATGCTAAATCCTACAATGCCAAATCACTTATTGGCTATGTAGATGCTGACTATGGACAAGATCTGGATGGGAGGAAATCTACCATTGGGTATGTGTTCACACTTGGAGGTGGATGCATAAGTTGGAGATCTACATTGCAGAAGTGCGTAGCTCAGTCTACTACAGAAGCTGAGTATGTAGCAGCAGCGGAAGCAGCAAAGGAAGCAATCTGGTTAGACAGGTTTATCACAGATCTGGAATTGACTCATGTATTGTGAATGTTCATTTCGATAGCCAGAGTGCTTTACATCTAGTTATGAATCAGGTAATGGACAGTAGAGTGAAGCACATCCACATTAGGTATCATTTTCTTAGACAGGCTGTGTTTGATAAAATGATTGAGTTAGTCAAGATTGACGGTAGACTCAACCTTGCTGATGCTTTTACAAAAGTGATTTCTTTGGAAAGTTTATTGAGACATTGTGTCAAACTGCAAGTGTTGCATATGGGCACAAGTAGAGTAGACTAGCAATTGCGTTATCTCTATATATATATATATATATATATATATATATATATATGATTTTACTCTATCCTGTTTAGGCTACGGCTTAGTTCTAGTTAACTCTAGTTTACGGAGGGAACTTTGTTAGGTTTTCTTCTAGGACTTCCCGTAGAGTAATCATATAGGTTAAAGACCCCAAGACATGAGTCAAGGGGGAGATTGTTAGGAATTAACTCAGGTCTTGAGTAACTTGAGTTAGTCTGATTGTGATCAGTTATTCTAGGGCTGGACTACTGTATGAGAGAGCAAATAGAAGCTCTCTATGACACATTAGTTTTATCCATCAGTAAAGTAAAGCTATTAGTGTGTTTCTTTGCACGTAGCCTCATTGAGGTGAACCATGTAATTTCTTGTGTTAATCATGATGCATGCATTTCCTATGTATTACTGAACTGGACTCAGAACACAAAGACCCATTTAAAAGTAAACTCCAAATGTGAGATATCCCTGAGAGTCACTCTCTCTTTTGTATACTCAATTGCTATCATTAAGGCCAATCATCATCCCTTATGCAAATTGATAATGTGGCATATCAGATAAGCATAACTAGCAAATTAGTCAAAGACTTAACCTGCAAGTCTTGACTAATTATGCTGAGCTTTGCCCATAAATTACCCTTGACTTCATCTAGAAGTCTAAGCTTAACTTCAACCACAAGTCTTCATCAACTACATTCCTAGCCAATATCCTTGCTTAGATATAACATCTAACTTTAGGTTGAACTAACCAAGGTGGTAACTAATCCAGAAAAAAATTTGAGATGCACAAATATGTGCCACATAATTTTTTTTGGAGAAAGGTGTACTCAATATGAAATTAAAGTGCTTAAAGGATTTAAGCATTTCATACATTGAGATTTAAACTATGCAAATCTTGCATTTACAAGGAAATAAGGAAGGATATTCTCATGAATCAAATAGCACAATAAGGAGAAGCTCTGGATTACTTCAAGACCAAGCAAGCTACATTCAAAACTAACTTCCTTGAGGACCATCCAAACATCCAAGAACTTAAGACATAAGGGAAACACCAAATGATCCACAAGAAACACTAACGAGCATATAGATATTCACTCTTAACTTTTTACATCCCATAAGTTTTGATTATATCATTTGTCTGAGGTATGATCTAGTTTAAATTAAAGATTAAAATTATGTAATAATTGTGTACTATTACAATAATTGGTATGGGAGCCTGATAGTATGTTCAAGGCAAGTCAGGTCTCATAAAGGAACTTTGCCTGGAGATTGGAAATAGGAAATTAGACAGATACTGCGATGACCATTTCAGATTCTATCAATCAGGAGATTTCTTAGAATTCCGCTCAAACGTTCGAGAGGCTTAGGGAACATCACTTCATAATAATTGACATTTTCAATGTAAGAAGGAAAGAAGAAAAAGCATCAGCTATCAGTGCCTTCTGCAAGGAGCCAAAACGTTACACCATGTAGACTATATTTTCCAGTTCACAGTCCATGTCACGTTGGAAAAAGGAAACCGATGATAATCTAGAAGGAAAAACTCGTCGACGTTTGATGGTTACTCGAAAGTTCTAAAAGAAACTAAAGTTATATCCAATAACTTTATAAACCACGATGTATTGTTGCTCCTGGTCGGGACTTTCAAAAGTCGTCGTTAAATTTGTTACTCTCTATTTATTTTTCGGGATGATGTCGTTACTCACTGAATGTTAATTAACTCAAGATGGTGCGAAGAAATGCATTTCTTATTTCTGAGATCTAGTATTGTCACTCGTTAAAACTAGAAATCAGACGTTAGTTCTTTTTGTCAGAAGTCCAAAGCACAGAAGGTTTATTCTTCTGGATGACGTCGCTACCTTACTCACAGGATGGAAATCAATTCAAGATGGTGCTGCGAGATGGATTTCTATTTCCGATATCTAGTATAGTCACTTGATTAAAACTAGGAACCAGTCGCTAGTTCTTTTTGTCAAAAATCCAGAGTACCGAAGGTTTATTCTTTTGGATGATGTCTTTACGTTACTCACAGGATGGAAATTAATGCAAGATGCTGCTAAGAAATGGATTCCGTATTTCTGATATCTAATACACTGGAAATCAGTCGTTAGTTCTCTCAAAAATCCTGGGAACAGAAGCGAAACTGAGGGTCTTGATTCAAAGGGGGTTTGCACTTTCTATCATTCTTGATTGTGCTCTATTGATTCCTTAATCTCTCCCAAGTGTATTCAAATTGGCCCCTAAAAGGATTCAGTTGGCCCTGGCGACCTTCAAGCGTTGTGGATTAAGAGGAGACATCGTAGCGATCTACCTTACGCGGACAGTGATTTAGAATGTCCATTGACTATTGATAAGTCCTTGAGTTTGAGCAAGGATTTAACATAGCAATTCACTCGGTAGCCAGTCACGGTTTTGAAGAAAAACTATTTACGCTTTTGGTGTTCTTCATATCATATTCTTCTTGGTTCGGGGTGATCTTTTACACCCAACAACTTATCACCATATCTTTGCTCGAATGCTCGGAATTTCTGAAAAGAATACAGTCAATGCAAAGGAGCTCGTTGTTGTCAGCAGTGGAAAGTACAGTAGAAAGTGTAATCTTGGTGAAAGAGGGGAAGAAGGCGACCGTGTAGGAAAAACTAAGGATCGGAAGACCCCATCAATCCTTACAAGGGAGAGACAAAAAAGGGAGAGACAAAAAAGGTAACATGGGGCCAGGCCTCAATAGAGTCTATATGAAAAATCTACCCTATCGCGCCTGAGATATTCGAGTTGTACAAGTCGTACCTCTACCCACTATTGGAGCAACCAATATTGGAGCAACCAAAGAAACATCACCTTATGTGATTGTTCTCTTATGGATTGCACCAGCCACCCGTGAAAGAGTGTGCATGAAATCATAAATTGCATGCTTTCCTCTTCAATAGCTACAGGCTTGTTCACGGAAGAATCATCGTAGTTGTTTGTGAATGGCATTGTTCCACTAATTAACCGTTTCTTCTAATCTGGCTCAAGAGACAGATGAAGTAGGAAAACCTGCATCGTACCGCATACATGTACACACGATTGGGTTTCGTGTTATTCAGAGGTTAAAAGGTATGAAACTTAGCTGATTAAATATTTGAAAATAAAAGATTTGGCGGCACACACATCCCACATGAGAGCACATGCTTCATATAGTACTTAATATAATGTAGTATAACCTGACACGCTACAAACAAATAATTTGTAGGTTTTTTCATAGGGAATCTTAAAAAGTTTACCTCATCGTCTTCATTGTCGATGGAGAATTACAAGTACTTTAGAGCTGAAAATGCTTGTCCAATATGAAAGAAAATCGAAATCGGAGTGTTGACTCCTTGATGAGTGAATTCAGAGCACTTAAAGTGATCTTAGTACTAGTAAAAGAACCATATATTCCATGTGTCACAACCGCATTTAACACCCAATTTGCAAAAGGAAGTTTGTTGTACAACAAGTGAATATCTTGAAAATGGTTAATTTGATATATATATATATATATATATATATATATATATATATATAAATATATATATATATATAAAACAAATTAACTATTTTCAAGGTGTTTCACTATCAAGATACATATATCAAAAGCCAAGATCTTTGGTATTGCTTGAGAGGTCCGATTCTTTGGCAATCATCACAAGTTCTAGTAAGCGTTTGGGTATCTTTGAATAAGGTTAACCAGGCAACTACTATGTATAATGCACTGGCCCATGATTTCAGGTATGCAATATCCTCCCATTGGTCTTTCATTGGCTTGATGACCTAATGGTACATGAGATCATTCAAATATTATAAAACCCTCCCATTGCATCGGGCATACTTTTAGCCTCTGACCTGTAGGTAACACTTGGTATAGCTTACCATCCATATCTAATTTTAATAGTTGTCTCTTATCATTATTGATAAAAGGTTTTTCGTTTGCATTAGGAGTTTCTTCAGCCTATTAGATGTTCCTTCTGGCCAGTAACCTTGATTTACGAATTGCCACATGTGTTTGTCATTTGATGTGTTTAGCTGATAGAAGTCCAGTTCCCCTATTGCTGATAGTGATGTATTGGATGGAACCTTTTACTATGTATATATTTACATCTGGAAAGCTATCATCTACCCAATCTGAGATAGATAATCTGAGATTTGACCTTTTTCGTCTCTCCCTTGTACGGCTTGATGGGGTCTTCCCGTCTGTCGTATTTTCTACGCGGTCGCCCATCTGAGATAGATAATTATGAACTACCAGTTGTTTGCTAGGTGTGTAGAGAATTTTGTGATTATATTCTGTTAGGAAGAGGATCCGTAGTTCCGAATTTGTTGGATTTTTTTTGTTGAAAGGATCCACTGCGGTTCCGTGGTTTCTAAGAGTACAAACCTCATTTGCCAAGATGTAATGTCTGAACTTTTGTACCACATATATGACAAAAAGCTTCTTTTTCAACAACATAGTAATTGTGGTTTTCCTTAGACATTTTTGTTGTGGGATAAACAATAGGATAGTTTGTGCCTGAAACTTTCAGTGTGAAAAAACTACAACTTATGCATAATCATATTTGTTTGGTATGTAAATGAATGGTTATGAAAAATCTAGGAGGGCTAGGATTGGACTTCCTTCATGCATATACATAAATAATTAAATGTTGCCTGAGAGAGTTGCAACCAATTGAATTCAAATTTTTCGGCCAATACATTAAAAAATGCAATGCTACTTTTCTATAAAATACTTTATACCTACAAATTTACATAGTTTTTACATTATGGACGGAGGTGTCCAAATGAAAATTGCTTATATCTTTGGGTTGGGTAGAATGTAATACTCAGTTATGATTTTCTCTAACAGTACAACAAAAGTCACAACAAATATACGTTCATCATGTTGAAAGAAACCTAATATTTTGTGCATGATGTGATGCATATTTGAAGGTAATTGAGATGATGCTATTAAGTACCATTTATGGTGAATTCAACTAGGTAAACCTTTATGAGATTATTGAGATGTTTTGCAAAGTTTTAGGGTTTAGGGGTTTAGGGTTTAGGGTTTATGTAGTCAATGTATTCTTTAGCCCAAAGGCATTACCCAATCTGTGAAGGCACTTCAAATAGTGATGTAGTCTAGTCTAGATCAGCTACCATGCAAATATAGTTGTCAATTAAGTGCTTGCACTTATTATAAACGTACATACAATACTTGCATCTAATCAAGAAGATGCAAAATATAGGTGGTTCACTTCTAAATTGTAAGTTAATTTGTAGAACATCTACAAAAATTCAATTTAATAGAGAATAATCACATATTGTGTAATGATGACTATACAAGTTTTAAATAGAACCTTAAAATTTTATTTGCTAATTTTGGTGCTTTCATCAAACTAGCACTAAATTGGATTGATATCAACCCCCACCTCACTCTTAGATTCACCATAGAAGAGATTGGAAGGAAAGTTCACAACAAGACTTAAAATAATATAATACAAGACACATATCATATGTTTTGAGTGCTAAGAAAGTACAAGCAAAACCTAAACTACAAATATTTTGGTCCTTGTAGATATAAAAACCTAAATTTTCTTAGCAAGTCACAAGTCCTATTAAACTCTCTACTCAAATGAAACTTTTTCAACATCATTCTCTACTCATTGTCATTGTCATTCTCATTCTCAACATCATTCTCATTTAAGTTGCAATCAACATATGTCTATGCAAAGCAAAAAATGAAATAATTATATGGATCTTTCAACTTCTTTGAAATACATATAGTAATCAAATTCATTCTTGATGTAGCTTTGATGGGTTATAAAAGCATAAAATTTATTATACTAGTGCTGAGGACTCTATATTAGCATGTATAGTGATTTCTTCAACTTGTACATCCAATTCTCCTTCCTAAGGACCTAAGACCCTTCTAATTGGCTAATGAAAATTTGTGCCTCTAAATTTCCATATAGGAAATCTAAATCTCCATATAAGAAAGGTATGGTAGTATCTTGCTACTCCAATTCTAGGTCATAGTATGCAACAATAGTTAGTAGCACTCAAATAGAAGTGATTTTCACCACATATCCTTTTGCTACAAGCTTTGCATTGTACATAGTTTCATAGATTTAGGATGTACTTCTTTCATTTTGTACACCCATTTTCTTTCTTTCATATTGCCAATATCATCAGATCATATGTCTAGTTTTTATGAAGGATTCCATCTCTTCTTCTATTGATGTTTTCTATCTTTGATGACATTTATTATCCATGGTTTCTTGAAATGTAGATGGATAATATTTTTCTTTGAATCAGTGAAAAAGCAACAGTATTTAGTAGGCTACCTCTTTGATGCTCTATGTTTTCTTTTTGACCTTCAAATTTGAGGAATCTTTTAGTCTTCATCCTTGATTATCTCAAATTTAGAAGCAACTAAAACATCCTAGTTTATAGTCAAAGGTTCAAAACATCAATCTACACCTCTAGATGAACCAACCCATGGACTTGTACTTAGAATTGGTAGATGTCAATGTAGAATCACATGCAATACTTGTTTGCCAAAAAAAAATTTTATTAGTGTACCAAGAACAATGATTGTGAGGAAGTGGATTGACAAGCTCAAAGAAACCTTATTTACCTTTGGAGTGAAGAATCCAAATTAAGTATCTTTTAAATTATGATTGCAATGAGTTAATATAACAAAATCTGAGTTTGTATGGAATACAAGAAGTTCAATTTTATTACTTAGAATGTCTACTACCTCTTGCTCTTGCTATCAATGAGAGGTATGGTTGGAGATGGTTACTATGACTATGTAAAAATCAACATTACATTGGAGTATTAATAAGTAACCACATTCACTATTCCTTGGGATACTTATGCTATTAGGATTATACCTTTTAGGCTTTGCATGGTTTCAAGCATATTTAATAGTTTATGAACAAAGTATTCAAATTTATAATATAAATAATATTACAATAAATTATAATATAAATAATATTACAAACCAAAATGAACAATTTCATTTATAAAATAGACATTTTCATGAACACTGTCCAAATGAAAATGATACCCATCTAAGAGAATGTCGGGCTTAAAACTAGCCCACCACAGTAACTTCACAAAGTCAACTTTAAATCATAGATATAGATAGAACCATGTGGTTTCTCTCCTCTGATGAAGGAGCTAGAACTAGCATGACGGGCATGATCTAATGGGAGACATGATTTTCCATATACGTTCTAAAGTACTCTGAAGCTCTCGTCGTTGTTGGTGGGCAAATTGGCTTTGGCTTCGAGCGCCACCACTGCAAAAGCCGTGCTCACAGCTTCGTTTCCAAACCAGCTTTTAGGATCGTTGTATGTGTAGTAAGGACAAGGTTCCCATGAACCACTCGTATTTTGCATGCAAGAGAGCCGCTCGGCATCTCTGTTGTTTTGAATGCCACACAAGTTGCAAGTGAAAATTCTCATACCGAGAGAAAGTGCATCTCCCGGCATGCCGACTCTTTCACGGATCCTGCTTGTAATCAGGTCAACAAACCCAGCCTTTTCAAAGTGCTGTCTAAATTCAAAAACTAGTCTGGCTAGATGGAATAAGAAGCAATCAGGTGATCGATAGTACATTGTGCCCCGTACGTATGCTCTCCTCTCAAGCAAATTGTAGACGAAATCTTCTGATGCTTTGAGAAGTTCCGTACGACCTGCAAGATGGAAAAGGTACAGTATATTCATCAAGCCTACAGGTTCTATTCTGGGACGTTTGACATCGAAATACACTTGTAGCAGTCCATCCGGATTAAATGGGATTGTCAATTGCATCCTGTCGAGGACCTTGTTGATGAGCTCCAAACTCACGCGGGAAAACTTGTACAACGAGGACAACCCAATGGAGGTGCTATCACAGTCGTCTGGGAAGTTTCTGTGGGAGAACGAGTTGTTCCCCGCATTTCTGACCGTTCTTTGTAGCTCGTCCTTGGGGAAGAAGTTTATCACTCCCGACTCCGGAGCTTCATCAATGGGCAAGAAGCGTGCGTCATTGAGAATCTCAGCAACCACGAAATGGTCAAAGAGGACAGGGAAACGATAGCCTTCATGAGTCAAGACCAGCGACTTGTACATTCCTCTTGTTCTCCACAGGTAATCACGCGCAGCTGCAATGCGCTCCTCCTTACCGCGCAAGATTAAGATCAGTTTTCGCAGTGTTTCATCAGTGGTGTTACTCGCCAGGATGCAAGTGATTCCTGTGGACTCCGCAGATATGACAGTCTCCAGACTGCTGTCAATCAACACAGTCTCTGAGGCTTGGATACCCGCTTGGTACATTAGGTGCTTGAAAAACTTTGGATGCGATTTCTGCGTGCCCCCAATCTCCGTGTCTGAGGTAAAAGTCCTCTCGAACAACTCAAATACTTCTGGGAACAGGTTTCGCAAGCTCTTGAGTTCCTCCGTTGAACTCTTAGTGACGCAGAATACTCTGACTTTCCCGGTCATCTTCTTGACTGCTCCAAACATTTCTTCGACTACTTTCACCAATACGCCTTCATTACTCAAGTCCGTCTTCAAGAGAACCCCTTCCAGATCTATGATGAGGCTCCTGTACAGACCAAACTTGAGAAAAGGTATAGCTGTTTCATCATGTAGGTCGAAACTTGTCGGAGGGCTGTCTTTGCTCGCCACCATGACTGCAGCTGACTGTCAAATCGACTCAGTGATCCAGTGGGTGGAAGCAGCAGTACTGAGCTGGATGGAAGTAGTCTGAAATCTCTGAGGTATGCTCACAACTGCGAAGAGAAAATCGTCCGTGCACTCAGTCTTTGGTACTAGCTCGATGAAGAAGGACGACCTTCAAGACTACAAGTCTTGGGAGTCTTGTAGATTTGACTCCTGTTGATCACTGCGGGAAGCCTGAAAGTGGTTGCAACTGAACTTATTTCTCTATGGATGAAACTAGGATCGGAAGCGATGAGATGAAAAGGGGTGGTGGGAGAAGCTTCTATATAGTTGAGGAGAATGTTATGGGACCAGTTTCATATATTAAAGAAGCCTGATGATTGACGCGTGAGAGTTGTCATGTAGCTGGCCCGAGTAAGTATAGTACAGTATTTCAGGTGATTCCAATGCTTTTAGTACATGATCTTACATGAAACTCTTATATGATCTCGCTTTGTTTTATTTAGTGTCTAGAAAGCATTCCACGTCACTATTACATATACCCACGCCAAAAATACGAATCGTGAAGTTTGTCTTATGGCCAAACTGAAGTTCTTTTAGTCCACTACTGAAATCGCTTCTACCTTTGTCTCTGGTTTATTTAATTGCAGAAAGACAGAGGAGGTCAAAATCTCATCCATGACCTCTATTTAGCGGTTTATGAACCAATAAATAGTTGACAATGATAGCTTATAATATCTCGAAAGACTTAAACCTAAGCTTAGCCAAGTCGGATATCTTTCTGGAAAGTTGTAGTTGCATATATATGGGTTAGTGCATGTGCTACATTAATGTTTCTAAATCAGAGTTTGTCTTTCGATCTACGAAGAATCATATTAGATGATATTAGATGCTGGAACATAACTTATAGACGAGCAAATTCTACATGAGCTAGGTCTAGAGCTTAATATCCCTGAAGACCTGAGATAAAATCTAGACCTGAAAGGTTGAAGATGTGATTTATCCTCAAGAATGATTGGGCCTTTGACAATCTCAATTTGCTCTAAAAAATTGATACAAAACTACGAGCATTTACAACTGTGTCAAAATAAATAGCTGGAAGTTTTAGCTTCTAATTAGAAGATGTATTTACGTGCATGTTCGATTTCAAGATCAAGATATGTAGAAAATTTAACCGACCAAAAACTTTGAATTAAATGTCTTTGCAGCTAGATGGCGCGACCACTCTAGACGAGAAGCTTAATTCATCAAAAACTCGATCGTGGAAATAAGCTCGTCACTGCTGAGCTCGCTATAGCTAGCTCTAATATGGAGAGTGATTCTCTGATTGTCAGTATCGATTTAAGGATAAACGGTTTAGATAGGCCGTGTAACTATATTGTATTCCATACATAATATATTAACTCCAGCACTTTACATATTTTAGTCCACTTTTTCTTCATTTAATGACTGTAAAATTGAGCTTGTTAGGTCTTTTGAACGGCCCGTTAATTCCATCATACGCAAATTGGAGTCCAGTCTGAATGTCTATGATTGACTATTCTCAGTCGCTGAGAACAGTCGAGAACTGGATTTCTAAAACTGGGGTCACGTGCGTGTACTGAAATATTTGGGAAGATAATATATACTCCGCGATGTAGATATTCACGTGCTTGTAAACTATCATCCTCAACTTAATAATATAAAGTATAACGCAATCGAGAGTTATATTGGGGTGGGCGGTCCTACTCGTGCCCCAGACTAGCATTTCATGCCGCCTTGTGCTCATGCGCCACTTGCCAATTGCCCTCTGGTTGACAACAACAGCATGCAAATGAGGCGGATCTCGCGAGTCGGAAGGCAGTCTCCATCCTTCGCAATTATGCATCACTTTTGGAATTGTTCGCAGGCCATTATGGAATCCGGAATTATCAAAATTAAGGTTGGTGTATTCTAAGCATGTTCATGTGCTTCTTTTACGGCATCTTCCACCAGGCGTATTATACGGCTCACTTCACTGGTGGAAAGTTCCAGATCAAAAACGCTCACTGCATAAGACTTTTTGCTCCCATGAGCATCAACTTCTTTACGCCGACCTATATGCGGAACCCGCACTGAGTCTCTCGTTCACAGCGGATCAAGAACTTCCATGAAGTTTAGAAATCGCGATCGATTCCTGTCAAGTTACGTCTAGCCTGGCCATTACATTATACCATATGGGTCATCTGTGGCGATCGATTCGATACTGATGGATATCCAGAGAAATCCATCAGTGTCGACATCAACAATACGGTCCAGAGATTGAAATTGTAAACTCCAATCGGTTTTGACTCAAATATCATGGAGTTAGTTCTTTAACATTGTATATCATTCAGAAACAGAGATTTAATCGACAATACCACTGTGAATGTTATTCTAGTGCTCGCTAGAGTTTCTGTTTGTGTGTCGCATGAATATTTTATATGGTCATCTTTCCTTTCAATATCTACTTGAGATTGATGAAGACTATCTAATCCAGCGGAAATGCTGACTTTTATATCTTACGGGCAAGAATTTGATTGTTGATTCTAAATATTGCAAGAATATGTAGACCTGTACGTGAATCGTATGAAAAGCATGAGCCATCGTAATGTTTACAAATCCGACAGTTTGAGGCCCTCACATCAATTATGGTTTGATAGGAAAAGCAACCACAATTTTTAAATGAGTTCCAGAGACCAGTTCTGGTTTGATCAGAGGCTCATTGAATCATGTGAATCTACAAGTTAAGTGCATCTGTGACGATCGGGGGGGATCAAGAACTATCCTTCGCTCATACTGAACCCCAGCTACCTTCAGAAAATACATTGTCCCACTTAGCGGAGGACGCTCAAATTTCAGTAGATTCTGTTCCAATGGTGGAAAATGTTTAGTCTCTCAAAAATCTTGAACAATTTCCACAACCTGGACCATACACACCATACATAGAGTACGCATTGTACAGATCTGGTGGTGCGCATAGTATAGAACTGGTCAATCAACGTCAGTCAGGTTGTATATGGGAGAAAAGAATATGGACATTCACTTACATAAAAGTTTCATATCAGTCAGCATTTATATCAAATAAAATAAAAGAGCCCAAGATGAACATGATAGGAATATTAATCTACTCCATTCCATGCCACCTATATAGGTGTTAAGCTTAATGTACACTGGACGCGGAGCCAAGTATCTATGATGTTTATGCAATCATTGGTTGACATGTCCCTTTGGAGTAGAATACGACGAAGAAAGTTTTATGACTACGCTAGTACGTAATTACTCTATAACTCCCATATCGACTCGGCCTACTAGATCTAGAGCAGGGTGCATAGTTCCAGAAATACTTTACTCGGTTGTTTATTGATTCAAGCGCTTATTTCACAACAGGCAATTAAAATGGTTCGACCAGAATGTACAAACTCAACGTGAAGGAAACAATCTTTGATATGCGTATGAAGTTTCTTCTGTTGAGTTTAGGTAATTTTTATCACCTATTGATCATGGACAGGTCCTTATATATCTGGAAGTGACCCATGATCAGAGTCTAAACATAAGTACGCTTATCCACGTTGATTTGTATGATGTACACCAAAAGTGGGATATAATTAACAGTCTGTTGGCATCCCTTTTAGGACTAGATTGCTGTTACGATACTAGTTAAGGATATTCAGTGGTAGAGACTTCAGTGTATTTTCCATGGGCTGTATTTTCTTTCCATGATCTTATGATCTAATTGCTTTCATTGTACATGCTATCGGGAGTTAACGATATTTCTGTCACTGAGAGGACTCTATTTAGCTAAGCATTCAATCCTCAAGCAACCAAAACCGAGGAGTTATTGACTTAATACGTGGAGCTCTAGTCAGTCATAGGCCCATGATCTACTTTCGAGCTGCCTAAACAAAAAGGTCTTCTCAGTGGCACAGGTATACAGGCATGGACTTCCCTGTCTCTGGTTTCTTTGGTGCGGATTGGCCGTTTGCTTGTTCCCCTTTTGTACTTTCGAGCACCCTACTTTGGTTTTGGTGTGCCCGTTTGGCATGTGGGCCTTGCGCTTTTGGTTCCCTGTGCATTTGTCTTGTATTTCTTTCTCTGGTCCTTCGGAATAAATATATTATCCTCGTATATGGTATGTGGGAATGCATAAGTTTGGAGCAACTTGAAATATATAGTATGCGGACCATTAGACCATGCATAATTATTTATCATAAACATATCTAACCGGGGCTTTAGCACCAAGGTTGATACTTAGCATGAGATAATGTGATGACCCGGAATCTCTTCATGAGGGCGGCCTGACGACCACCGTCTCCACGACATCCAAACTTTATCACTTGTGTGTGTCCGAAAAGGATAATATTTGTACCAGACTAGAGTAGCCGACATTCCAGGCTACTTGGGTTATTCTCCTCGAGATCTTTTTGTGATGCCTATTTTCGACCTCCTTTTAACTCCTTAAGCTAGAAAGCAGACGTCGGATTCAAATTGAACGAACGGCAAAACTCGTTTCAGTTGTCAAACGTGCTGAGGTTTACACACTACAATGTAAAGGGGAAGACCTATGCCTACAACACGCAGAGTTGTCATTTACACAGGAAACAAACAGAACGGCTGTCAAGTAATTCATTTTGTGTTTGTCCACAAATAGCCGTACCCTCGCTACCAAAGGCCTAGAGACAGAAATATTAATAATGGAACAATAGCTGTTATATTCGTCCAAATTACTCTATTGAAGTAGTAGCGATAGGTAAATTGCTCCTTAAAATTGGTCAAGGTCATATTGCTGATAAAAGTAAAATCAGACAAAGTCTTTCTTCGTTTTAAATATTCAATATACCTTGCAGTGCCATTAAAGTTTCCATCCGATGTTATAATTGTCTGCCTAGTACTTTCGTCATGTACCATTTCAGATTGCGTAATATTGAAGACTTCTGTAATGTGCGTCCTTGGTTGGGCACCTTAAAACGTAGTTCCAAACTGAAGTCGATACTGAAAGAGAAGCACGCATGTACAGATTCTTCGTGTTAGAAAAAAGTTGCAATAAATTAGATTTTATCTCGAGCTCTGTTGCTTTAAGTAAGAAGAAAGCATGCCAAGATACCCGAATTCAAATTGCCCGATTCTCGCACGTCTAGAGTTGGGCAATTTGAAAGTTGCTGTTCTAGGACAGAGAAGTAACTGCTGCATACCATCCTGAACTACATAAAGTTCAATCTCTTCTCTCACTTCTTCTTCAGCATGCCCTAACACCCGACAACACAGTACATTAGAGGCTAAGCACGATTTGAGATCGGCAATGTGGAAGTTGCTTTTGGTAAGCAAACGCAGCCTACCATTGTGAGCAACATTGATGGGGTTTTCGGGAGTCAAATGGCATTGTTCAGCACGTTCAAATCCAAACCTTCAAACACATAATCAGGTAAGCAACCTTTGCACACCTTCCTGAACGACATTGAATGGATGTTCTGAAATGAGAATGTTCGGCGCATGAATTGGATAGTTTACAAGGCTATCATGCTACCAAGGTAGTTTGGAAACTGGAGAGCTTATTCATGCTACTCACATTCATGGCATAGAATCTTCAGTCTGTCATAGCATGACTGCATTTGAGAAAGCATGAAGGTACTGTTCTGCCCTACCACGTGTGTTATGGGTATTGTACTATTCAATTGCAAACATTGCCATTGAGCGCGAAATTTTCTTCAAGACAATTGAAAGTCAGCTTCTCTAGTAAGCAGTTCTTGTATAAAGTACTGAGCATCAGTCTGGACTCAAATAGAAATGTTCCCGCCTCTACAATCTGGTCTTCCGGTATTCATGATCATGTTTGCTATCGGCAGCAATGCCGTTGACAATCACAGATTGATATGCCATGAATCCGAGTATCACAGCATAAAACCTCTCTTGATCCCTTAGTAGAGTAACGAACTTTTGAGCTATCCAAATTGTAGAGCATTTACAATTTATTTAAAGGATAGCGACCGTTGAATCCTGATTCCTGATGAGATAAAAATGTTCATATCTCATCTCAAGTATAAAGACTCTGGCCCGTGAGAACCATGATTGACAACCACACAAACAATTTAAATTCGAAATCGGAAGAAGCTTGGATGAATGAGCAATGGTAAGTTCAGTTTCCTTGGCTTTTTGTTTCCCTTCTCTTCGATTTCTCAAAATCAAGATGTATAAACTAAGAATGAGATTTCCTGGCTCCTGAGTAAAAAGAGATTACCAATAGCTCTAGCATACATCCTCATCTGGACCTGATGATCTCAGATAGACTTGGCTATCGGAAAATAATGTTGTGTCACCTTTATTAGACCGATGAACAGAGCGCTTGACTTTAGCACCGGTCGTAAAACTTAAGAGCGGCCTCAACCTTTCCTTTTTTTATCCAAAACCTCGTGGTCGTTAAAAGTTCGCAGATAGAATTGCTGATCGGAAAGGAGTGTTGGGTAACTTTATGGGGCCAAAGGCGCATGCGCTTGACTTAAGCTACAGTCCTAGATAAATTAGAAGTCCCAAACCTCGTGGTGGTTAACGACCACGAGGTTTTGGATAAAAGATACGCCGAATGGTAGGCGGGATTGCAATAGCAATGTTTAAAGCAAGGCACGCAATATGCTTCGGAGCTCTCAAGCTGACCTCACCTTACACGTTCGAGGTGTCTTCCGTCCTTCATTTGCATTATCATGGATACCTCTCATTGACATGCACCTTATTCTTGCTATCTGCTACAAGATCTCCGAATAAATGTTATTCAGGCCAGAAGTCGCACATTAACACCCAATAGAAAGCATGCAGTGGGGCGTTTCAATAATGTGTTAATAGATATCCATCAAATCTCATAGATTTTCTTACAGGAAATAAAATAAAAAAAATAAAAAAAAAATTTAATTTTTTATGAAATTTTGTTTTGGCCATTTCATGTGAAGTTCCCTTCTTCATTACCTGTTAGGCGGTTATCCATAACCGCAGAGCTCTTCAAGAGGAAAATTGGCTGCAAATCTCACAAAACGAAAATGATATACCCATTGAATTATTATTGTACAATTATTAAAATGTCCATCTCTTTTGCGCGAATACCCGCGGAACACTTTATGGAATCTTACGGGTACCCGTAAATAACCTTTAAATCTTATTTTTGAAATGCACTCTTGAATAAATAACCCTTTTTGAAATGCACTATTGAGTGACAGATGAGAAGAACCGAACCAAATATTACAAATCCGAAGGGGAAACAAAGGAATATAAGGCATTTGGTATCGAAAAACGGGAGAAATCCCCTGTAAAAGTGCGAAGGGCTTTGTGCTCCTTTGTCCTTTCCATATGGCAAAGCTCCGGACCCAAGAGGATCGTAATTCCCACATAAATCTAGTTATCGCCTTTAAAGGTCAGGTAAGAGGGTTGGAAGTGTCCTAGATATGAGGGGATGTTCACATGGTCGGTGGGCACCTACATCTATGTCATTCCATTTCATAGGAACACTATATAGTTAAAATAGTTTCTCGGGTAAAATATTGGAGGTTGAGTGTGGTAAGAGAAACTGCTATTAGCCTCTCTCTTCCGCAAAGAACCATTTGTCGCTTCCCTACGAAGACCATACAAATGATGCTAAAAATCTCCAATGTTAAGGGCTTTGGGCCTCTCTTTTGGCTTTCAAGGGAACAAAGCTCCGAACCAAAGAAGATCTTATTTACCAAGTAAATCTAGTTATCACCTTTAAAGGTCCAGTGTTTAACCTATTTATAAATATTCTCTAAGGATATAACTGTATGATAACAGGGTTGGCAAAAGTCTCTTTGGAAAAATATTGAGAAGGAGGAAGGTCCTAAGCATAGAAAGCTAAGTTAAAGTCTAGATGGAGATGGGAGAGGAACGGGAGTTTCAAGACTTCCTCTGAATCCAAGGAGACCTCCTCCCGAGATAAATATGGATTGTGTATTGTTTGTGCATTCTGGACCAGCATGTAGCCTGTCCCCTCGGAAGGATAGGCACAAGGGGGCATCCAACTTCCATAAGGTAGTTTTTAGTGAAGACCGAGCCAAAGGGAGATTGGAAGAAGATGAACAAGACTCTTAGAGGCGATCAAATTAAAATTAACCCCTGCTTGGAAATCAAGGAGATTAGTCCCTCTATCTTGGATGAATAAATAGTGCAAGAATCACAAAAAGCAAGGACACTTTCCAAGTGAGTATTCCATGGTCAATTTCCATTAAAGGTCTTCATAAAGAAAGTTGAAGGAAGCATGGATTTTTAGGACATACCACCAAAGACTAGGGGTAGCTTACCTGGTCCATCAATAGCTTTATTGGAGATCATAAAAGCCATATATAAGCCCAATCTGGGACCATCAAATCCAGTAGTGCATCTCGACTCATGTTAGGACATGGGACTTGTAACACTCATAGTGCATGTATGCTCTATGGGGATATTAGGTTTTGTATTGTAAGTAGTTGAAGATATTTTTTATATGGAATTTAACCAAGCTTCTATATTAGTCACAATTACCTGAAGTTATTCATAGCAAAGACAAAAGTGATTCTACATTAGAGGAAGTTGAAAGAGTGAGCACCATTACTTTGGATTTTAGTGTATTAACTTTATATTATTCTTAGGTGTTTGGCTTTGAGAACACTTGGATCCACAAACTTTTTGGTTCAGATTTTCTATAGTCCAAGGATAGCTTATATGAAAGAATCCTTGACTTAGTTGTTGAGTCATGATAAGACCACATGCTCATGGGATTGTTCCCATGCGTATGGATATTCCTTTTAATTTTTTAATTTTTAGAAAATTTTGCCTAGTAACTTGAGTTGTTGCTCTAATAATAGTAACATTGGTATATCACTGTTTCAAAAGTATATAAACTAGGGATGAGGATGGACTCATCATCCCTTCATACAACAATCTCTCTCATTAGATTTCTAGTGAGTAATGTCTTGAGTCTTGAAGGTGCCTTGGACTTTTAGCCTTGGAAGAGGGTGATGGAGTTGGTTCTTTGACTTTTAGTCCATGCTGCACTACCTCAATAAACATGAGAGATTCATTTTGAGTGAGAGACATGCTATCTCATATTTTTAGTTCCATTGCCAAGACTTCTCTAGAAGGTAAGATAATGTTTCACGTACAACTTTATATTAAAAAAATGAGGCTATGAGAGCTAACTTGGAGAGAATATTAAAAGAAGTTATGTTAGAGAAGTTAGATCTATTCATAAGCCTTGTAGTTCATTATGATGGGTTTGTGATGGTATTGTAAATCTTATACATATGAGAGGATGTGATACCAATAGCTAGATAGATGATCTAGAGATGAAATTTGGTTTAGTAACATCTGGAAGAATGTTATACAGGATGGACTAAGTAGATCAGATGGAGGTATCACCAAAAGAGTACTTCTATAAATAGACCAGAAATCAAAACATGCTTGGAAACTTTAGAATCAATAGCTAGGCATATGATCTAGAGGTGAAACTTGGGGTGGTAACATCTGGAAGGATGTTACACATGATGAAGAACGTAGATTAGATAGAGATATCACCAAAAGAGCACTTCTACTAGTAGGGCAGAAGCCAAAATAGACCTCAACTTTGGAGGCAATTTCAAAGGCCTAAATGGATGAATTAGGCCTTGAAAATGTGCACATTCCTCTCCCCCCCCCAAACAGAGGAGAGTCTGGACTTCCTTCCTATTTTGCCTTGCCGAGAGCTTTCCAACAGTATCTCACCCACGTGATTATGAGATTCCTACAAGAAGATTCTCTAAAAGAAGCCAACCAAATGAGACCAGGAGCGACATGTCACCTATCCATGCAAGTAATCTAAGGGTGGAGCTTGCTAATTGGTCACCTATCCATGTACCTAATCCTATGGTGAAGCTTCCTTGGAGGAGATCCTCTTTGGCTATATAATAAAGAGAAGGTGCTCCCTTGGGGCATCGGAGGATTGAGTGTGAAATCTGTGTTTTCTCTCTTGTATCTCTCTTGAAGAGTTCTCTTGTCCTTGGAGTATTACAAAGGACTAGGAGAGATTGTGTGAGGTGGCCTATAGATGTTAGAGATTACCTTGATTTTGGGAAAACTTTCAAGTTTGAGACATGCACATGAGTTTTCCAAAGATGATAGCTTGGTTTATGCTCCAATTGGAATACTTTGAAGTATAGTGAGAGCTATTACACAACTGAGCTAGAATTTTTGGAAGTTGATAGGGTAAATTGCCTCTAAGAATTTCATGTTTTCTATAATTTTGGAGAGACTACACCATTTCCTCACTTTGCATTAGATTGCATTGAAACTTTCTAAGAAAACTCAATGGTAGATAGGTTACCTTTTGGCATAAGACTTGAGGAGAGATCATTTTTGTAGAGAGTTAAATATTTCTGAAGTGAATGAGGTGGTTTTTAGATCAAATATAGGAGAATGAATATTGAATAAGAAGTTCTCATTCCAAATGGTTGAAAAGTGCTAAAATTTTGAAGGAGAATATACTTTAGATTGGTGCTTATGTGTACAAAATTTTAGAAGAGTAAAATTTAACATCTATGAGCAATGTCTAACATGGTGAGAAGGGGAGGTCCATTTTTAGAGGGTTGAGTACTCATGCATGAGGAGTTTGAGAACAACCAAAAGCATCTTAAGTGCTTAGACTCATCTTGGGAGCATGGAGTGCCATCAAAAGTGTAAGTTGACGTTATATAAGGTTCCCCAAGAGTTTTAGGTGGTAATAATGGCTAGTTTGAAGAAAATAAAGTTTAGAGTAAAATTTAAAGAGAATTTTAGAGAAGACTCAAAAACCATCACACCTTGGAGGAAAGAGTGAATCTAAGTACTTTTTACATGGAGAGAAAGACATATGGCCAATTCATGTCTATTGGACTTGGAGAGTAAGAGATTGAGTGAAAGGAAAGGAATACTAGACTTGTGTCGGACCTTCTTCACCAAGATTAATAGGAAGGAGATCTAGGACCAAGGAGTTATGTGAAGTTTGTGGAGTGGAATGACTTCCAAAGAGCCATGAGTATAGTGTAGCAGTAGCAATTTTGGAGACCTTGGTGAAAAATATTGAAGAGAGTCTTAATACCACTATAGAGAAATCATATTCATCAAATAGTTCTCAAGATTAATGATGGAGTTAATCTTTTGGTTGATAGATAAAGTATCCATGGGGGTTTGATTAATATACACTATAGGATTTGATCATGCAATTAAAATCTTGGATTGACTTGAACCTTTTATACTTCCTATGGTTCAATTACTCTCCAATGATGTTAGCCAAATTTTTTTTATTCTATTAGTTCTAGGGTGAGGGATACTAAGAAAATAATTTATAGAGACAAGAAAGATAATGGGAGGCTAAGTGTAACAATATAGAATTTACAAATATTTTAGTCCCAATAAAAGTAGCAAATAGGCCAAAATACCCAAGAATTATCGAAATATTCTAAAAGTATCTTAAAAGCTACTTGGTACCTTCCAAGTATTGGGTAATGAGCATGCTAAGTGGTGACTTCTAGTAGCAAGTTTCTTGGGAAGCTTTCAGGTTAGCTTAGCTTGCATGCCAAATAGGCAACTTCTAGAAGGAAGCTTCTCAAAAGTTTTCCTTGTTAGCTTTGCTTGCACTCTAAGAAGGCAACTTTTAGAGCTTCTTTAGAATCTTCTCAAGCCTTATATGCTCCTTATAAATACTTAAGCCCAAGCTCATGCTAAGCATTTGGAGTTTCCCTTATTCAAGAGTCCTAATATGACCGCTCACTCCAATCTTCCATTCTCCTATTTCTTGCTTTGGTCTGTTACATTGGTACTAGAGCAGGAATGGGATGGATGGATTTATGGACCACCAAATCCATTTTTGCCATACCATTGAGATTTTCATGTCCATACATTATCCAAGCATCATTTCATGCAATTCATCCTCTCATGCTTTAGGTAGAATTTTTTTAATGCAATCACTTTGTCCGATGAACCCTTGGTACTTCCAATTATAACTTATGGAGAGTGGTGGATTTATTGCATCTACAGGCTAACTTAGAGAATTGGAGGTAATTTAATAAGTAGCGGACATTGTGGTAATGCCCAAAGTTATCATTGCCATGGAGTAAAAAATTGAGCACCTTACTTGATTGTTGAAAGAACAAGACTATCAATGACAAGAGCATATAAAGAGAGCACTATTTAGCAAAGGAGAAGGGAAAATCAGATTTCCAAAACCCAAGGTATTTGAAGGAAAAAATTTCCCAAGCACACTAGAGAATTTTGTGTTTAATTGCAAATGTTATTTTGAAGCTACAAATCTTCAAGATAAACAAAGATAGATTCTTTTAGTGCCAAGCCAATTGGATGGAGTGGCAAAACTATGGTGGCAATTTTGAGTAGAGCAAGTTGAATGGTATTTTGTTGCACCAATCTTGACATGTGAAGAATTCAAGAGTGCAATGATTGGACAATTTTAAGCTATAAATGCCACAAAAGCACCATGGACAAATTTGTAGAATGAATCAAATTAGTTATATAAGAAGCTACATCACTAAATTCTTGAATATCATAATGCAAATTCTAGATATACTAGAAGATGATGCTCTAAATCAATTTGTGAGGGGTTTAAAGTCATGCACTAAATTGGAAGTGACTATGTGAAAGCCCAAACACTTGGAGGAAGCCATTTAATTGGTTGAGCATTTTGATTCCTTGGTCTCAACCTCAATCTTCATGCTAACACCCTACAGACAGCTAGAGGAGCTAACACCAATGGAGATTGATGCCATCCAAAAGTGATCACTTGGCATTACAAATAAAGAAAGACATTAACAAAATGGTGATTTATTTTAGTGTTGCCAAATTGGGCATCATATTGCTAAATATCCACTCATAAATTGATGACCAACAAATTGCCCAAATGGAGTTTGTGAAGCATGAAGATCATGGAACAAAGAATCCCAATAGGAGAATTCAAATCACCTAAGGGAAAGTGATTAGCTCCAATGGGATTGAAGGCTTGACCTATGCAAATTTATTTCACTTGTAAGACATGATATTTGCTCATGGTTGTAGGATTTTGGTTGATTCTATAAGTTCAAAGAAATGCATATCCATGCAATTAGCAAAAGAATTAGACATTCCTATCAAGTCAATATATAGAAGTAAATTGATGATGGTGAGCGTAAAAAGGGTTTTGCATTTTGTACCTTACATCTTGTTACATTCAAGATTGGGTAGGACTATTTGGATTTTATGAGATTTGTATTGGCACCTCTATGCTATGATGTCATCTAGGTTTGCTTTTGCTTGAACATCATGAGATTCAATTTAATTGGACCCAAAAAAAAATTAAAGTATAAGACCAAGGTAAGAATTATAGATTAGGTTGTTTAGCACCTTTGAGTAAGAGAACTAAGAATTTTTAGTCTCAAGATGAAAATTTTATCAATAAAGTAGCCATAGAGCAAGCTTTGGAGGAAGATATACCTATTTTTTTTTGTGTGGATTGAACTGATTGTGCATGGAGAATCTGATGAGGGCCAAAAGCCTCATCAAACAATGGTTGATCAAATAGTTAAGGAGTTTGCAGATATGTTTTAAGATGATCTATCAAATGGATTATCCTCCAATTGTGGTATTGCTAGCAAGTACTCCAATAAGTAGATCAATCTATTGGCTCTTACCAAAGGAATTGGAAGAGCTTTGAAAAACACTAATAGAATTGTTGCAGAAAGATTTCATGCAACATAGTGCATCTTCTTAGGGATCACTAGTACTATTTGTCCCAAAGACGGATGGGGGGCTTTGCTTTTGCATTGATAATTGGGGCCTCAATAAACAAACAATAAAAAATACATATCCCTTGCCTCAAATTGATGACTTGCTAGATCAATTGAGTGGAGCAAAATATTTCTCCAAGTTGCATCTCCAAAGCAACTATTGGCAAATTCTCATGATAGGGAGGATGTGCAAAAGACTACCTCACATGAGGTATAGACACTTTGAATGGAGAGTTCTACCATTTAGGCTCACTAATGCTCCAACAATCTTCATGGATCAGATTCATTGGGTGTTGGATGGGCTATTGGATTGGTATGTAGTGGTGTTCTTGGATGATATTTTAAATTTATAGTAAGATGGAGGTAGAACACAAAAAGTCCTAAGACAACTACATTAATAGGAGTTTTATTGCAAGAAGTCAAAGTGTGCCTTTTGGCAAAAGGAAGTTATCTTCTTGGGTCATAAGGTCTAATCAAAGATGATCAAGATAGAAGAGGAGAAAATCAAGGCCATTACTGATTAGTCTATTCCAAAAGATACCACAAAGATGTGGGCATTTAATGGAGTGGTAAGTTTTTACCAATGATTCATCCACTACTATGCTCATGTGGCCACAAAATTGACCAATCTCTTAGGGAAGACCTCAAGCTTTCAATGGACCACCAAGCACAAAGAATCATTCTAGAAACTAAAACATATGGTGTCTTCAAGACTCATTCTTCAACCATATGATCCTCAACTACCTTGTGTGGTTGATTTTGATAATTCTAACTTTGCTATTGGAGCTATTTTGCAAGAAGAATTTCTAGATGGGTTACATCCCATTGCCTTGGTGTCTTATTTACTAAACACCACAAAAAGAAATTACTTTGCTGAAGATTGAGAACAACTAGCAATGGTATATGCCACCAAATTATGGAAGCATTATCTCTTGGGGAAACAAGCAATCATGCAAACCAATCCCAAACTCTTGTTGTAGACATTACATTTGGATCATATGAAGAGTCAACATCATTGATGGGAGGAACAACTACAATTATCTAACATCAAACTTGAGTACAAACCCGGTAGGTTCCATGTTATCCTTGATGCCCTATCATGATGACCTTGTTTGAAGACTCTTCCTCTTATCACAGTGGCAATTATGACAATGTCAATTGACTCAAAAGTCCAAATTGAGTTTAGGATTGCTTTACAACAAGACCTTTTCTTTCAGATGGTATGAGGTCATCTTGCAACAAAAAAAAAGGAAAACAACACCTTCTCCTTTGAGGAGATCTTTTATTCTATGATAATTGAATCTATCTTCTAGCCAAGGGTGATATTTGACTTGTGTGCTTTTGAAAAACCATAACTTACCAAGTGCTAGTAAGATGGGGGTGGACAAGACCTTGGGTACTCTACAATGCTAATGGTGGTGGTACAACATAACACAAGATGCTCAAGAGTTTATTTGATCCTGGGAGAGCAACCAATGCAACAAGGCCAAAAACTAGAAATTGAGTAGACTTTTTCAGCCACTTCTCATCCCATCTGCTCAATAAGAACACATGAGCATAGATCTCATCACATCCTTACCCAAAACAAAACAAGGTCACACAATAATCATGGTGTTTATTGATAATCTTAGTAAACAAATCCATTTGGCACCAACTTTTGATACAGTGGATGCTCCAACATTAGCCTAAATCTACTTCAAGAATATCTTCAAGCATCATGGGATGCCTTGTGTACTCATCTCCAACCATGATTCTCAATTCATCAAAAAAATTTGGAAAGCACTCTTCCAACTACTCAGCACCAAAGCTTACATTGTCCATGACTTATCATCCTCAAACTAATGGAAAAACTAAATATGAAAATTGCACTTTGGAGGATATACACCATGCCTTTGTCAATATTCACCATACCAATTGGGATGAATGTCTTGCAGTTATTGAGTTTGCCTACAATAATTCCAAATAGGCAAGCACTAGATTCTCTCTCTTCTTCCTTAATTTTGTCCAAGACCCACTTGTTCCAAATTCCCTTCTTGCTCCTCCTCTATCTCATGTCCCTCATACTTCCACCTTCTTGACCATAATATCGCAATCCCTACAACAAGCCAAATCTCATCTCCTTGTTGCTCAAAATTGTCAAAAACAATGTGTGAACCAACATCATTGTGATCTCACCTTTCAACTTAGTAAGAAGGTCATGCTTTCTTCTAGTTACCCACCCCTACCACTTGATACCCAAGTTTGTAAACTTGCTCCTAGTTGGATAGGTCCATTTGATATCACCCAAATCATTTCTCTTGTTGCTTATAGACTTGCCTTGCCTTGCCTTGCCATATGCAAATACACCCTATCTTTCATATTTCCAAATTGAAACCCTTTGTTTCTAATCCATCTTTATTTTCTACTTGTGTCCAATCTCCTCCTCCTCCCATCCTTATCAATCATCATGAGGAATATGAAGTTGATTGTATCCTTGCCACTTTTAACATGGCTCCCACCAACATACTAAGTACAAAGTCCTTTGGAAAGGGTATCCCCTTCATGATGCCACTTGGGAGCCTCTTTCTCATCTCCAAAATGCACAAACAACCATCCAGGAGTCTCAAGCTTTCATGGTGATAAAGATGTCACCAGCTAGCAATGAAGGAATATGTAACAATATGGAATTTATAGACAAGTTAGTCACGACTAATGAAATAGCAAATAGGCCAAATTAGCCAAGAATTCTAAGAATACTCTAGAATCATCTAAAAAACTACTTGGTACCTTCCAAGTATTGGGTAATGTGCATACCAAATGGTGGCTTCTACAAGGAAGCTTCTTGAGAAGATTCTAGAAGGAAGCTTCTTCACTAGCTTAGCTTGCATGCCAAGTAGGCGGCTTCTAGAAAGAAGCCTCTTGAGAAGTTTCTTGGTTAGCTTAGCTTGCACTCTAAGAAGGCAGCTTTTAAGAAGCTTCCTAAGAAGTTTCTCAAGAACCTTGTATGTTCCTTATACATACCAAAGCCCAAGCTTATGCTAAGCATTTAGAATTTCCCTCATTCAAGAGTCCCAATATGATATTCCATTCTCTTATTTCTTGTCTTGGTCTTTTACACTAGGATGGAGAAACTTCCAAGTTTCTTTGGTGAGAGGAGAAGATATAGAGATTTTTTCTAGAGACTTCAAGAAGGCTTGCATAGGCAAAAATTCAAAGAAGAAGAATGAGTGTGTCTCATTATTACATGATTTCTTTTAGAATGAAACTCTTATATAGTATGAGTCAAAATATAAGAAGAAAGAGAAGAGAAATGACAAGGAAGAGTCTTGGGAAAGTTTGGCTATTGCACTTATTAAAATTATTTTTTGGATTAAAGTTATGAAATATTAATGATAGCCATACTCACCAAAAATTTTGAAAGAGGGTTGA